>CM069861.1:161478363-162678363 GCA_036172795.1 Pelodytes ibericus | reverse complement strand
ACATATTGCATTTTATTTGAATGTGTTACCTTATACCACTGCATGCCCCCTCCCCGAATTACATACATTTATTTGTTACACGTCCAAATGAGCTCTGTTGCATTATAACCTAGAAAAATAAGATAACTCTGTTTTTATTCTTTTTGGTAAAACACATAATAAATCAACATAGGATTTATGTTCAAACGCAGACGCTAAAGACAGTATAACTGGGGGGAAAAGGGGGAAATGTGGGAGAAGAAGGAAAGGGGGGGTTACAGAGGGATAGAGGCCATTCAGTGAGTGTTGCATATTTAATGAAAGTACGTGGCAACTTTTAAGTTTAATGTGTCTTTTGATTGTAAAGTGTGTTTTTAGCAAGCACTTCAACGCTTTGTTTCAGGTATATGCTGAGATTATGGCGGTTTTGAAGCATGAAGATCCATGGGTGCGGCGTTTGCAAGACAATGCATCAGATTTGAGTCAGCTCAGTACCCAGACTGTCTTCTCAATGCTTGATCATCTCACACAATGGGCACGGGAGAAATTTCAGGCACTTAATGCTGAAAAAACTACCACTAAGCCTGGGAGCCGTTCGGACATAAAAAGTAAGGGCTTATTTACAATCTTAGTTTGCTAGATATCCGTGGCTGTTCATGAAAACTGCTCGATATTGAGGCATCCAAAAATTCCAAAATCCTCAGATTGATTGCAAGTGCCATATTGAAAGCATGCCTTTCAATATGGAGTTTGCCCTGTTGTGAGCAGTAGCTTTGGAAGCGATCATTTATCTGTTGTTGTTGCTAGACTGCCTCAGTATGCAGATAGCAACATTACAGTAAATAAACACAATTATATGGGGTCAAAAGGTCACTGTAGGTGAACATTGTAAAAAGCAATTGCAAAATAAACACAAACACCACAGAGGTGTTTTCAAAACAGTCCGGTTAAAGGGACACTACCACTTACTTAAGATGTAACTAGATAATGGTAATTTAAAACAAACACGCATATAAATCATATGCCACTGTTTTCTTTTTTTATATGATTGAATTAATTGCATAGAAAAAGACAACTATTGGCAACAACTGTTTCCAAAGTCTGCATGATGATGTCATAAGATACTCCCCTGCTCTCTTACTGACTCCTGTGTATCATAATGGGCAGGACTAGGTGGCTTTGTAAAACCTTTTTTTTTTTTTTTATATCTGTCTTCCAACACAGAGAGGAGATTAACCTGATCAAACAGGATTATAACTCCGCCCCTTGTGATGTAATAGTTACATTACCCTCCCATTCACTGAAAGTCTATGATCAGAATTCTAACTTATAGACTGCATTCTCTGTCCCAAGCCCCAAAGTGAGAAATTTGTGCTGTAAAAACACTGGGGGGTGGCACACAAAAACAGTATATTTCACAAAATGGCGGTGCCCAGTCACACTTGTTTAGTTACATATTTTATTAAATACAGTCACATAAGACAAACAAGACATATCTGAAATCAACAATACAAAATAAAAAAAAAATTAAAAGCTTTTAATTTTTTGGTGGGAGTGTCCATGTAATAGCTAAATTGTATAGTTTTTCCATCTCGGCTATTATTAATGACTAAATTTTTCCGTTTGCTTGTACAGTTTTAGTGCTTAGCGCCCATCATGTTTTACGGTTTGACAGTAAAACATAATATATATGTGCAATGTATACTAAAAAGAGAGGATATGTGACAAAAATATTAATGGCACAATTCATATTTAAAAATGTAATATTGTTTATATATTTTTTATGCTTTAATGGCATTCAGTCAGCTAACCCATGTTTAGACTGTGAATGTTGAGGAATAGTCGAATTGCAAAGAAATTCATAGACTATAAGATAATTTTAAAATGTATCTCCTGGGATTTAATATATAGTATGAAATGATATACATTATTATTTATAAATGTTTTATATGTTCTCTAGCAGTTTCTAGTGAGGACCATGGAGAGTACCAGAATGTAACCACATTTCTCGAGCTCATACCTCAAGATACCCTGGCCATTGCTTCATTTCGCTCCAAAGCTTATACAAGAGCTGTAATGCACTTTGAGTCCTTCATTATGGAGAAGAAACAGGAAATGCAAGTGCATCTTGGATTCTTACAGGTCTCTTGGAATTTATTCATTTTTACATGCTGCTTTGTCCTGTCTTCCCCTTCCACACAAACAAAGTCAATCACACTATCTCAAGGAAACATCAGTTCACTCCTCAGACAATCACATAGGGGTTTATTTATAAAAGTCAGTCCTGAGGCAAAGTCCTAAAAGTGGTCTAAACTGCAGTTAAATTCCACTAGTTTCCATGGTGACTGCTCCGCATTTAGGACTGCCCTAAAACGGACTTACAAATAACCCCCATCGTCTTGTTTAATAGCGCTGCCCTGCTCCTTCATAGCATAGTAACATAGTCCATCAAGTTCAACCCTTCTACCGATCATTCCAGCTTTTGATCCGAAAGAAGGCAAATAAATTCATAGACTAGTAAGCAATTTAAGCATTATTTGTCTAGATGTGAAGGATGGAACACAAATGTACCAAAAATCTAATTACTGCTGCAAATCACCCATGCTTTAAGCCACTCAAAATACATCCCCAGTAGAACAAATTAGAATGGAATAAACGTATTTAGTAAGTATATATAATGACTGAATAATTTTATGTTTTTATACACTCTTAGTGCAGATAATTTATGTACAAGAGCAGACCCTATAGTAGATACGTGTTTCTGTGCTTTCTTTTGTTTAAAGCTTTGACCCAGTACAGAACACCGGAGATAAATTAGCTTATGTATAAAATAGAATCTGTCGTATACACATTTTTGTAGAATTCATAACAATGATATATATGGAGATGTATCTATGTTTGCAAAAAAAGTGCATAAACAACCGGTAAGTGAAAACTATATTTTAAAAGTGTCTCTTGTATCTCCTGTTTATATCATTACCTTAAAGTGTGATAACAAATGATGTACTTCATGTTGAAACATGTCATTTGCATATGGCGCCACAAGGTGATAAACAAGAGAAGCCACACATTTAAAATGAGCTTTTCTTTTAATATTTGTTTTAGCTGCAATTCCACCAATACAATGTTTAACTATTTTTTATTGTCTATATTCATTCTACAAGTAAATTTTAAAGTGGCAGTCTCTTAAATATGAATATACAATCTGTTAAGATTGATTCTCTTTAATGCATATATGGAGTGCATCTCAGTCTTTATTGTACATTACTCCATTTTTTAGAAATTGTATGCATCCATGCATGAGCCTGATGGGGTTGCTGGAGTCAGTGCTATCCGTAAGAAAGAGGCATCTCTGAAAGAGCAGATCTTGGAGCATGAAAGTATTGGACTGTTGAGAGATGCCACTGCTTGTTATGATAGAGCCATTCAGCTGAAGCCAGAGGAGGTAATGAGAATACTATTCCCTTGTCACTTTGACCAATAAGAGGCATGTCTGTCTAGAATTCTAGATAATACAGGCCTAGAATATGAAACTGCATACACACACACACACACACACACACATTTTATCAAATATGGGAACACTATGACAGGTTCTGGACTATGCTTGCAATTTGCAAACCACAGTTTAAGGATAATGACTCTAATTTCTCTCCTTGTCTTGGAATATCCTTTTAGTGTCTGAAAAACAAATCTCTTTCCAAATGGCTTCAATGTTCTGAACATTTTTTTCCAATTATTATTTTCCAAAATGCCTTTTGTGTCTGTGTTAAATCTATTAAGACCTGTACAGTATGCAGCATGTCTTCTTAACTACAACTGAAACATAAAAGATGCATAAGATTCCCATTTAACATGGATGCTCTGTTTTGAGCTGGAATTATGTTTTGAAACTCATGTTTGTTGAACCTCAGATTATTCACTATCATGGTGTAGTGAAATCCATGTTGGGACTTGGTCAGCTGTCTACGGTAATCACGCAAGTTAATGGAGTACTCAACAGCAGGTAAATTATGCTTTGTTTTTATAATGCTGCTTACATGCTTTTTTTAAGCGCTTAGTGAGATTTCTTTTTTTGGGGGGGGGGGGGGGGGGCGGTATGATAAAGGTTATAAGTGTTGTCCTTGGGAAGAGAAAAAAGTTTTATTACTGCACTGGAAAGTATATTAATTGCAGTGGATATTTGTCTTTTGTTTTGCTAAAAAGCAGTCATCTGTGTGTTCACTTTTTCTCCATTTCTAGACCTGACTGGACAGCTGAATTGAATACGTACAGAGTAGAAGCTGCATGGAAACTCTCACAGTGGGGTTTAGTGGAGGATTATTTATCAGCAGGTATTGGTTACTTTAATGAAGGTTGTAGTTGATTAAAGGGTAATCTTTAGCATTACAGCCATTATCACGTGCTGGACACAAATTCTGTTGAACACTGTTTAAGTGGTTTATATCTAGCTGCTCTATATAAGTTCCACCATAAACCAGAGTTTGTCTCTTGTTATCTGGTAGATATCATTTTGCTTCCTTTCATTCAGAACCCGGGTCACTCACAGTTCTGTTGGCGTTGATTCATAATTTGCTGTTTCCCTTTTAACAGATCATAAATCTACCACGTGGAGCAACAGACTTGGGCAGCTTCTGCTCGCTTCCAAGAAGAGCGAGAGAGAATTGTTCTATGACACGCTCAAAGTAGTGCGAGCTGAACAGATTGTACCTTTGTCAGCTGCTAGCTTTGAGAGGGGGTCCTATCAACGTGGATATGAATACATTGCAAGGTTAAATCAGGTTTTATTTTTATATATGGGAAGAACAGCAGCTTCGCTGAGATTTGGTTCATAGACCTGTGTAATGATTTATGAACAATGTATTTGAGGTATAGCTAGCGGGAAGGTTTCCCTAACTAGACACATTACATTGTCCATATTTACAAATAAAACAAGCATGCATGTTTTAGAACCAATTGCTGTATTCTACCACTACCTGTGCTTGGTTAGCATCACTGTGCACTATTAAATTGTAAATTTATTGCAGCTTTGTAATCTTTTAAATGGTTGTGTATATATATATATTTTTTCAATACAACTTCACCTATATTCTATTCCTGATGGTCACAGCATTGACGGATGGTGTTTTGGAGTTGAAAGTAATGGTTTGCTTGTTTATTATTGTGAAGGTTGCACATGCTGTGTGAACTTGAACACGGTGTGAAAATGTTGCTGCAGGACTCTGCAAGTGACCCCACCAAAGACTCTCTCAACTGGCCGGCACGTCTGGAAATGACACAGAATTCCTACAGAGCTAGAGAGCCCATACTGGCACTACGCAGGGCGTTACTTACTATCAACAAAAGGTCATTCATTTAATTCTGCTCTAGTTCCTCCAATTGTGTAACTGCACTAGCACACTGAACTGGATAGCTCAAGAAGCTTGGTTTGCGTTCCAGTAGTGCTTAACATAGTTATATTTTTAAAACATGTATGTTATAAGTCAGAGGTAGAAATAAAGTCTGGACATATTATCTTTGTTTCCGCATATAACAGTTGGCATGTGTATGCAATGGGAAAGCTTGTCTAATATACCTTTTGATGGCATCTTTTCCAGGCCTAATTACACTGACATGATTGGAGAGTGCTGGCTGCAGAGCGCCAGAGTTGCCCGCAAAGCAGGGCATCATCAAGCGGCGTACAATGCTCTGCTCAATGCAGGGGAATCCCGGCTCTCTGAACTCAATGTTGAACGTGCTAAGTGGCTGTGGTCCAAGGTAAACAGCATCTTGGCATGTTTCTACCATCTGTGACTTGTAAACGGGTTACGCAAACCGTTTAATATTTCCATAGTGCACACAGTTTTCCTGAATAATAGCAATGGATTTTAATAGACTGTCACTGTAAAGAATATTTATAAAGGGCTGTTGTCTCTATACAGGGTGATGTGCATCAAGCTCTCATTGTGCTCCAGAAAGGAGAAGAGTTATTCCTGCCAGATAACAGTGCTCCTCCAGAGCAACAGCTCATCCATGGTAGAGCCATGCTACTGGTGGGCCGCTTGATGGAGGAAACAGCCAACTTTGAGAGCAATGCTGTGATGAAAAAATATAAAGTGAGTTCCTCAAAGATATATTGTCAATGATGATTGGCTCCTGGATTACAAGAGGTATATGTAATCTGTCTGGGATTACTAGGGGTGTAGGGAACACTCTTATCAATCTCTTTATCTGTTGTTTTATTCAATGATCTAGGATGTGACCAGTCTGCTGCCCGAGTGGGAAGATGGGCATTTCTATCTCGCAAAGTATTATGACAAGGTGATGCCTACGGTGACTGACAACAAGATGGAGAAACAAGGAGACCTTATACGATATATCGTGTTCCACTTTGGCAGGTGCGTATGTTGCAGCACTACGTAAACTGGAAAGGGTTATCTAACCGAGAGGAACCTGGTCTATTTTTGATCTTCATTCCAGTTGTTGTTAACACCCCACTAACACCACTGCATACATTTTGGGGGCAAATGGGTTAGGTTTAAGAGTATTTTTCTGTGGGGGAGCTGGTTTGTGCCATTAATAGCACAGACCTCTCCTACCTGCTCCTTCCAGGGGAGAATGAGGAGTTTGTATTAACAGTACGTTGCATGCACAGCCACTGAAATTTGTACAGTATTTAATAACAAAATGTTTTTCAAGAGTCACACAGCAGTAATTCTTTTAAATTTCCAATAAAGCACCAGTAATTTTCTTTTGTAGGTCTATGCAATATGGAAACCAATACATCTACCAGTCAATGCCTCGGATGCTCTCACTGTGGCTGGACTTTGGAGCTAAGGTTTATGAATGGGAGAAAGGTTTGTGATTAATTTACTGTGTTATGCGAGATATATAATGACCGTACAAAAATGAGTTTTGTGTAAAAATGTTGCACATTGCACTGGCAAGTTTTCACCTGAAACACCTGTGATCCGTTTGTTGTATTTTCACCCTTCAGCATTAAAATGTTAATTATCTCTTGCAGCCGGCCGTGCAGACAGAATGCAAATGAAAAACGATTTGAACAAAATAAACAAGGTCATTACTGACCATAAAAATTACCTAGCTCCTTATCAGTTCCTCACAGCCTTCTCCCAGCTCATCTCCAGAATTTGCCACTCTCATGATGAAGTGTTTGCTGTGCTGATGGAAATTGTGGCTAAGGTTTTTGTGGCTTATCCCCAGCAGGCAATGTGGATGATGACCGCTGTGTCCAAGGTATTAATGCACAAATGCTATCCCCCGCCCCCCCCTTTGGATGTTCAGTGTATTGTGTATATTATTGCATTGACATGCTGTCAATATTACAAGAGAAGATATTTCTGACAGCCTTTGAGTCAAACCTGTTGTGATTTCAAGCTTTATTTTTTCTTACAGTCTTATATTACAATTGCAAAATAATGGTTCGCAAGTTCTTTTAAACACTTTTCATACTTTCTTACTACGTGTATGGATGGACTAGTTCTAAACAGCTTCACCTCCACCCGTGGCCCCCTCCGGCCTGCTGCCCTAGGCCTAGTCGGCCTAGACATAAAAACAGGACTGACTGTAATTACAGTTGCCACCAAGCCAGTATTTCACTGGCAGGTTAAAAAACACTAGGTGTTTGCCAGTTATAATATTATTGGAGCAGTAGCAAAGCTGGTATTTTTATTCTTCAAAAACTGTAGCCGTCACAGAATTAACAGGTTCACTCGCAATACCTTGTATCCTGAACCTAACATTTACTCAATGCTAATAGAACAATATGCAGAAAATGTGCACAAGTCACTAACCATGTATCAAAAAGGATTTATGGGACCACTGGCACACATCTTAGCTGTTTTGTGGAGCATCTCCAACCGGAAACCTTCGAATTTCCAAGCAATGAAAAAAATCAGGTTTTTTAAATAAAATTTGACATTGCTTGGATGAGTTACTAACCTTGCCCAAGTATGTTTTTTGTTTAATGAAATTAGCATCATGGTATATTTCCACAGTCATCTTATCCAATGCGTGTGAACAGATGTAAGGAGATACTTGATAAAGCTATACATATGAAGCCAGCACTAGGGAAATTCATTGGAGATGCAACTCGCCTTACTGATAAACTTCTGGAGCTCTGTAACAAGCCGGTACGTACAACCACTAAACCAATTAGATATGTAGCAGATTGGACAAAGATCCTCAAGGTTATCATGCAATTTCTAGGTTACAGAGCAGACAGCATATGTTTTAGCCTTGACTAATAGTGAAGTATCCTCCGTGTTAACCGTACATAAAAAGTGTTCTAAAATGGTTTAGCTTTATATTAAAACAAATTTTAACTAATGGCTTGGCAGATACGTCAAGAGCTGAGAAAAATATATAGCCAGAATAGGGCAGGAAAAACACCCTTAAAGCTCTATGTAATCCTGTGTACTCTGAAAGTTTAGAGGCAGGAATACAATGTCTTATGAGCTGGGTTAAAAGCTCTTATACTTAGGACTATTGTTTGCTTTTTAATACCTTTGCACATTTCCAATTTGTATTTTCAAATACTTCACATTGGAACAGCTTCAGGGACAAAGAAAGGTTAATTATGTCAGAGCTGTATTACATTCCGAGGCAGCCATGATGATCTGTCAGATAGTAGCATGTGTTGAAGCAAGCAGCCTGCTGGAATTGAAGCCAACATTGCAAGTTTTAGTTTACTGCAAAGATAGTCTTATGAATTAGACTTCACTTTATAAAAGCTACTTTCATGTGTTTTTCATAAGCGTGCCCTGTCATATCGCCCAGCGGGAGCACAAATGAGGGTTCAAGTCCATTATTTGAATCACAATAAATGATACATTTGGTTTATACGTCTTCTGCTGTGTTTTCATTATTCTCTAGACATAGACAGGGTCACATTGACATTATACATCTAATTTTATACTTTCGTATACTTCTGCTTCCAGTCACCATTATTATGTAATTCCAGCATAGTCACTTACTCGTCAAGCACCATTATGTATGTTTGAGAGCCGTTTAACTGCATTGCTATCACTGAGACAGGCAGAAAAGTGACATTAGCAGAAGTTGTATTGTGTGATCCTCTTAAAGAGGCCCAGAAAGATGGCACACTAGTACTAACTCTCTAATGGTTATATTTATTAATATGTAGATTTTTCAGGCAATGTGGCTTCATAAAGATTGTGTAGGAGAAAGATCTAAATATCCTGTTTCTGCATCTTTTAGGTGGATGGGAACACTGCCATTCTCAACATGAGTGTGCACTTTAAAATGCTCAAGAAACTGGTTGAGGAGCCAACTTTCAGCGAGATCCTCATTCCGTTACAGTCACTGATGATCCCCACCTTACCATCTACTGTAGGCACACGGGACCATGCTGACCATGACACCTTTCCTGGGCACTGGGCATATATCGCTGGCTTTGACGATGTTGTGAGTCTTTATATGTAATTTTAAAGGGGAAATCAGGATCATCTGAATCATATTAAAGAGCCTCATATTTCATATGATCTTTTATATATTTACTTTTCTTACTATTGTTTGTCTTTTGTGTGGTTTGTGGTATATTTTCTTTCCAAATACCTATTTTCTTAATGGCCCCCAAAAACCAGAGTAATGCAGCAGTTTCAGCATTATGGGGGCTAGAGTTAAGCTACTGATGGGGGGGGGGGGGGGGGGGGGGGAGGGGCTAAACTGTATACAGCTGATGTTGGGGCAAGTTTCAAGTTAAGTAAATATTATTTATATCCTCCCATCCCAAAATACGGAGGTGCAGGAGGGAAAAGGAGGAGCACTCACTGGTTTTAGGATGCTTTGGGTAAACATCAGTTTGTTTTCTTGAAACAACACATTTTACCAAACTGTATATAAAGGGAGAGGAGCTACTATCCTGTACTGGGGGGGGTCTTCAGGACCCAACACTTTATTACCTGTTTAAATGCACAGCTGCTCTCAAGGAATCAGCCACCTCAATTACTGGCATTGCTTATCACTGGAGCACATTATTCATAACTATAAGATGTTTTATGGATAAATCATAGGCTTCCCATACTGCTCATATGACTCACACTGTATATCTGGTCTTATACATCAAACACACCTAAAATCGATTTTTTTTTTGTGTAATCAAAAACCGACTCAATTCACAGAACAAATCACGACCGGAACATACAATTTCAACCAAATGATTTATTTAAGCAAACCTCTGGTTTGCTGTAATTACAGGTATTGAATGGACATTGCAATGCATCATCTCGTATTACAGATTCTCTCTTTTGAAACTCACAGGTGGAGATCTTGCCCTCCCTCCAAAAACCAAAGAAGATTTCGTTGAAAGGATCTGATGGAAAATCATACATTATGATGTGTAAACCAAAAGATGATCTCAGGAAAGACTGCCGACTTATGGAGTTTAATTCCTTAATTAACAAGGCAAGTTCTAGCACTGTGATGAATTTAAAGGGAAAGCATATATAGTTTGTACATCAGAGGGTTCTTAGCACTCTCTTATAATCGTTAACCATTTTACCAATTATGATAAATAGTAATACTAAAGATAAGCGCACAGTATAAATAATAATACGTCAGATACAAACTGGAAAAAAAGAAGGAGGAAGCAGGAGCAATGAAATTGGCAGTTCCACCTACAGTGTCCCAAAAAAGTATTTTAGATAAGTGCTGGATCTTGTAAAGAGAAAGAAACAGATCTGTCTTATCATTTTTTTCCCTCAGCCCTCCCTACATCCTAATAACTGCATGTAAAGTGTAAACATTTTATTAGTCAGCAGCAGTCCTGACTATCTTTCCACGCCCTCCTTCTTTTGTTACCTTACAGGAGAACTGTGATTTTGTTTTAAAGTAAAACTTAGTGCATTACACATATATTTACTACATGTGCAACATACAGAAAACAAGCCTTTTTAATAATAAAAAGTAACCTGCCCTTTTTTTATATTTGAAAGTAAAATTTGCCACTCTGTTAGGTGTTTTTGCTATTATGTAACCAGAGCCCTGGTTCCCAAGTTAACCACTTATTACAAAAGATGGTGCTGTACAACTGTAATGTTTTAAAGTCAGTCTGTCATCCACAAAACATGTGTGTGACAGGGTCAGCTTCAGGTAGGTATCAACATTTAATCTATACACTTGCTTGCGTGATCACCAACAAATGTATAGTTTAAGCCATATACTTACATGTAGATTTCTCCTGCCCCCTCCAATAAGTCTGCTTTTACTAAATAGCCAAGACAGTTGTCAAAACATGAGCAATCCCACGAGGGGATCTTGCCATGCAGACAGGCGCTAAGCATCATGGGATGGTGTCATTGTCAGGATGATGTCTGTTCATCTATTTCGGAGGCCGCCTTTGTGGTTTTATATCCCTATGATCCAAGAATGTTAAAAAAAAAAAAATATTTAAAACCAAAATGTATTAATAAAAAAAACAATGGCAATTTAGCTAGCACATATGTACTATAAATACCATGTCATTCTTGCATAACAGTCACACGTTAAGTTTAAATTCCTTTATATTTGTATAATGAAACAATGTATGCCTGAGGAAAAAGGCCTGAACCAGGTGTGTTAAATTTAGTGTAAATATGGACATTGGATTATTCGGTCATACTAGGACAAGACTGTCTTTCACTAAGAGTGTTTAAAAATGTGATGGTGAAGAATTGTTCTTAGTTAATATCTAAGACGTGAGGATTTCTTATTAACAAAACATATCACAGCAATGGGTTGGTTGATATCACAATGTTATTTTTTCCTGTGTGCAGTGTTTACGGAAGGATGCAGAGTCCCGGAGGAGAGAACTTCACATTAGAACCTATGCTGTTATTCCACTGAACGATGAGTGTGGCATAATAGAATGGGTCAATAACACAGCAGGTCTAAGGAACATACTGATAAAACTGTACAAGGAAAGGGGTAGGTAATACCAGTAGCCTTCCATCTATTCCTTTATCTTTAAAGTATCTATATGAGTTAAATATAATAACAATTTATGTTTACCAGCCTGAAAGTCAACAATATGACTTCCAAAAGAATTTAAATTGATACAAAAAAAGAGGAATAACGGCTAAATAAATACCAGTATGAGTTGTTTCCAGATCTCAAAAAAGAGGGTACTAGGTAGATATGTGCTGGTATAAGCACTTAAAAGAAAAGGATAGACCGTATAAACTGGTGTAAAATAAACATATAAAAACAAATAAAATGGTAAGTACTAAGGCATGATATAAATAACACATATAAATCTAAAAATAATAATTATACACCCGATAATTGAACCCTTTTGGCCAAAAAAAATCACAACTAGAACCCTGCCGCGTTTCACTGTCAAGACTTCTTCAGAGGGTTTCCTTTTGTGATGGTAAGTTATTACTAGAAAGAAAGGGAAGGGTAAAAAAAAACCCAATAGGAATAATGGCGTCCTGGATAACTGTGAGATGTAATAACTGATATGGACATGTGTAGATAATGAGGGACATTATAAAGTCTCTATGTGCACTGTGCTCTTTAATTACCATTGCATAGAACTGACCAGAAAGACAGACAATTGCAACCAAGACTAATAAACTCATTATTTTTAATGTACATCCATTCAAGTCTTTTTCTTTTGTTTCATAGGAATATACATGGGAGGAAAGGAGCTCCGTCACTGCATGCTCCCCAAGGGGGCCCCTCTACAGGAAAAGCTGAAAATATTTAAGGAGACTCTTCTACCTCGTCACCCTCCTGTGTTCCAAGAATGGTTTCTGAGAACATTTCCTGATCCTACCTCATGGTTAGTGTCTGATTAACAGGTTGAAATGAGGATTTAGTTCCTCTTTAAATGGAAAATGTATCCCCATCAAATGTTTCCATAAAACATACATTGTATGTGTGGAAAATACAGTATCTGGAAGTATTTCTATACTGCTACCACGTGAATACTAATCTGCCAGGTTTCATATACCAGTCATTTAACTGTCTTTACATAAGAGGAATACAATTCTCATCATGTGACACATGTTTGGTTTGACATTTTAGGTACAATAGTAGATCAGCCTACTGCCGCTCAACTGCTGTGATGTCCATGGTCGGTTACATATTGGGTCTTGGGGACCGACATGGAGAGAATATTCTGTTCGACTCTTTCACTGGGGAATGTGTTCATGTGGATTTCAACTGTCTATTCAACAAGGTATATCTTGTCTATTCAACAAGGTATATCTATTGAAAATTACAAGTGGCACAAAAACTGTGAAAATACATGTGTTTAAGGAAAAACACCAGCCATTGCTCCTGGATTAGGTGCTTTAAAGATGCAGGGACCCAGTGAACATTGCAGTACAAGTGAAACTGTTTTGAAACTTTGCAGGACTTAATGAAATTACTATTAAGATTCCCAAAAATGCCACATGTTTTCTTGCCCTTCCCTGCTTATAGCATCAGTGCCCACCTCAGGATGATCATCAGAGAGATCATAGTAAGGTGTATTTATCGAGACATGGCCTAGAGCCACGCTAGGATAACAACCATATGGCTCACATTGGACTCACTACCGTTATTAATAAACAAGGTTGGGGATATCCTATATTACTCATACTGAAGATTTCATAACTCACATATTTGTAAAATCGTCTGTTTTTGATTAGGGTGAAACATTTGAAGTTCCAGAGATTGTCCCGTTCCGCATGACTCATAACATGGTTAATGGAATGGGTCCCATGGGAACAGAAGGTCTCTTTCGACGAGCATGTGAAGTTACCATGAGGCTAATGAGAGACCAAAGGGAACCACTAATGAGGTAATATATACAACATTAGATTTCGAATGTCACGTGAAAACTAACTTGTTTTACATTCAAGTGTGCGGATTTGCAGTTCTGAAATGGAGCCTGTGCCTCTCACATAGCTCAAATGTGCCCCAGAATACGTCAATTCGGAAATCATAGAGGATCCCAGACCTAGATCTCCCAACACCGAAAACAGCTTAAACAAAGTGGTAGCTTCGGCCCTCCCCATAGACTTCTATGGGGAGGATTTTGACTTATACCCTGGCCATTTCAAAAGGACCTCGGCTATTAGGAATATAGCTAAATTCCTCCCATAGAAGTCAGTTGGAAAACTTCGGCTTTGCTGAAATAGCCGGTCCTCCCGAAATAGCCAATAGTGTAATAAAATCATGCATAAATAATAATAGTAAAAAAAAAATGACATACATTAATCAAATACATAAAAGTAAATTAACATAAAATAAAAAAAAATGTATTAAAATGTTAAAATTCTTAATATTAATGTGAATATACTATTATAATATATAACATTCATATATTATAATTGTATATGACTATCATTGTGTTTAAGATTGTTTACTACACTTTTGAGAATTCAAATGGCAGAATTTTGTGTATATTAATGTATTAATGCCACTTTTAAAAGTGAGATTTTCTCTGTCTTGCTAAACATCCACTGTCAACTACAACAAAAAACTACTGCAAGAAATTATAATCTACAATTTGTAAGCCTGCCAGTCTTGTAACTCTCTATTTAACATTGGGTCTGCCAGTTAGATGGACCAGCTGTAGAACATGTTCAATCCTCAATTTGCAATTTGATAGTAAGATCCCATGGAATTTTAGCATCTACAGTTCTATACACGTAGTACAGTACATATATCCAATGTGCACAGGTTGCTCGCATTGGTTTTGGGTGATGTAAATCATTTATAGGGCTGGTGCTGCTGAAATAATCCGTTAACCAAAAGTATCCATTATCCGAAATGATGTCCGTCCCAACCATTTCAGATAAGGGATACTCAAGGTGTAGTAACATTTCCAGCGTAACTTTTCTTTGCTATTATTGATATAGTTCTATTATAATAATATGTGATCTAGTGGAAAACATATTGTCCTGTTTATACAACAAGCTGGAGCGCACGGATAAGCTCACTAAGTTGTGGTGAAAATCCCTGTGGAAATGAGACTGTTCTTCACGGTCTCTTCATCATGGCAGTCACAATGGCGGACAGTTCAGAGCAGCTGTGTTGTCACAACACGGGTTTGTTTTAGAGTTCATATTAAGGTAAGGGGCTAGTTTTAGGGTTGGGGGTTTACTTTACTAGGAGGGGTTACTAGGGTTAGTACTAGGGTAAGATACATTTGGTGTTTACATTTAGGAATATGTGGTGCAATTTACTGAAACGTTTAATCCGTTCTTAAATAAAATCAGTTCAGAAACATATATGCAGAAGTAAAAGCCATGTGTTATTATGTCTGCTGCTATGTCATTCTAAAGTTATAAATAAAGCTGTTTTATTATGAAAATGTTCTAGTGTTTTGTGCTATTACAGAGAACACCAGTCTTTGATATAAAATTGCTTCAAATGTTTTCTATCCATACATTTCTGAATGTGTTTGAATTACAAGATAGCACTAAGGACCAGAGTTATTTTTTCAGTGTTCTAAAACCCTTTCTACATGACCCCTTGGTGGAATGGAGTAAACCAGCGAGAGGAGGAAGTAAAGTCCAAGCCAATGAGACTGGAGAAGTAATCAATGAAAAGGTTTGTAGTGCATACTGTGGCGTTATTTGAGGGGGAAGGTCTGCCCTGGGTGCCAAGCTATACGAGCATGCAGTCCTGCTCGCTCTGGCATAGCAATGTTGGGAGTTGCGTGGGCTGCTTAACTGCGTTGAATTTGAAAATATGAGACCTCAGTCAGTGCCTTTACCGCTTGTTGCGTTATGATACAGAGATTTGGATCATGATGTCATCAATGTGCGCAGGGATAGTGAGGCACTGATGAATGAGGTCTAATGAATTGAAATTCACGGTAGTGAAGCTGCCAACGCAGCTCTCATAGACTATGTGGGAGGGAGAGAGTCATGGGCAGGAAGAGAGATACATATGGTGAGAGAGAGTCATTTAGGGGGAGATGGAGATATCATCATGGAGAGGAAATGGGGCAGAGACAGACATAAGGTGGTATGAAAGGAGGCATGGGGAGATGTCGACAGATTTGGGGAGAATCAGAGAAGGGTGGGATGTGGTGCATAGAATAGAGAGAGAGAGTGACTGGTATGGTATAGATAGACAGTCAAAGGGAAAATATGGGGGGAGAAAGAAGCAGAGATGCGGGAGAGAGACACTGCTCTCGATTTAAATATTATATGAAAATGTATACGTTATCAAAACTATTCACATAAATTATTAATGATTGTGTATATCTCTGAGAAAGCTGTGCAGTACCATTTGTATGTCCAGTGTTTCTGCTTAAGCCAGCTAGGCCTAGGGTGGCAGACTGAAGTGAACTATGACTGTGGCATATGCTTCCTCATTGCCTGCACACACATCAGCACTCTCTCCACCTAGATCACCTGGGAACAATATGCAGTGTGGTGGCAAATGGTGCAGTGGACAGTGATGTTGAGGCAATCTTCTGCTGCTGTAATGTATATCAAGCAATCTGGTGTAGTGGAAAGGTTATGAGAAATGGGGTGCAACCTGGAGAGGTTGGGGTGTGTGTGAGTTTAGCCACGCCTAGGACAATCTGGTGTAGTGGAAAGGTTATGAGAAATAGGGTGCAACCTGGAGAGGTTGGGGTGGGTGTGTGTGAGTTTAGCCACGCCTAGGACAATCTGGTGTAGTGGAAAGGTTATGAGAAATAGGGTGCAACCTGGAGAGGTTGGGGTGGGTGTGTGTGAGTTTAGCCACGCCTAGGACAATCTGGTGTAGTGGAAAGGTTATGAGAAATAAGGTGCAACCTGGAGAGGTGTGGGTGGGTGTGAGTTTAGCCACGCCTAGGACAATCTGGTGTAGTGGAAAGGTTATGAGAAATGGGGTGCAACCTGGAGAGGTTGGGGTGTGTGTGAGTTTAGCCATGCCTAGGACAATCTGGTGTAGTGGAAAGGTTATGAGAAATGGGGTGCAACCTGGAGAGGTTGGGGTGGGTGTGTGTCAGTTTAGCCACGCCTAGGACAATCTGGTGTAGTGGAAAGGTTATTTGAAAAGGCGTTCAACCTGGAGAGAAAGGGATGTGACAAATTAGGGTTGAGGTGTGTGTGAATTTAGTCATGCCCAGGGCAGCAAAACACCTAAATACACCATGTTGTGAGTATTCTTATTAGGAAAGCTATGAGGCACCATGTTTATTTCTCTGGCACACTATATGCTTAGGGAAGCTTTACATCACCATTTGTTTGTATGTATTTACAAAAATAAAGGTATTTGGGTTGTATAAATGAAGCTGGATTGGGGTGTGGAGGTTGTGTCAAAGATAGGATCTTCCCCGTGTGGCAAATATATTACGTTCGCCCCTGAGTGTAAAATATGTATAAATACGTATTGTATTAATTTTGAAAAAATGCAATGTTAAGATTAGGAGTACTACATGACCGTGAAAGCAGCACTACCTAAGACTATAGTTCAGGGTTGGGGAACATTTTTACTGCCAAAGGCCCATTAATCACATGATATCAGAGCCTGGACAGACTGCAATCCAATTCAATCATATGATACTAACAGAACATGTCTGCATTTTATTTAGTTATTAGAATTGCATACTATGTTTATCTATTGTAGTACTGCACTGCTTTGATTTTTAGAAAAAGTAAATGGGTGCAATTTGACAAATGCCAGTAAATATTGAACTTGTTTCCAGGCTAAAACACACGTACTTGACATAGAACAGAGGCTACAAGGAGTGATCAGGACTAGGAATCGTGTCAAAGGACTACCTCTGTCCATCGAAGGACATGTGCATTATCTGATTCAAGAAGCTACTGATGAGAAACTTCTCAGCCAAATGTACCTGGGATGGGCACCTTATATGTGACACTGATGACTAAGTATGTTTGCTGGAAAGGTTCAAACTTTTTTTTGCTGGGCTTTTCTTTTGCATGTTAGAAACCATATTGTTGATGTGTTTTTTTCCCCGCACACAAACAGCTCTTTTTCCCTATAGATTTTTAGGTTTCTCACAGATATTATTCATTTTACAATAACATAAATAATTAACCTACTAATTATTCGTCACAAAAACCTCATTCTACTGTCCTTTCTCCCCCTTATATTTTTCTAGCATTTCACTTACAAAATCATTTATACAGTACATCAGAGTATTACTGATGCCAGTGTAAATATGCAGGAACATTACACAATCTTAAAGGTAGATTTATATTCCTTGAATAATTTGTTAACATTTTTGGAGAGTGGTTAAGAAAAATGTTATTTCAAATGTTAGAATTGACCTACACGCCTATAGAATAGAAGTGTAAATACCAGTTTATTCACTTGTAACGTATACATCTGACTGCCCCAGATTAGCGCTATATAGATTAAAACATATACTGACTCACAGACGACTTCTGCCTCATGCAAGATGGCAGCCATAAAGAATATGTGCACAATGTGTCCACCCCCGACTGGTGGGATTGGCATTCGCTAAATAAGCATTGTGAGATCATAACACCATGATGTATGTGATACATAGGGTATGATGATGACAAACAAAATTCACTGGTATTCAAAAGGTTAAATAAATCCTGTATTAAAAAGCTGACTTTTAAAAAGTTCAAAAGATATAGAAAGTGTTTTCTTAATATTTAAAATGTGTAACTTGTGTATGACCTGCTGTTGTAAGCAGAGATATTGTTACTGAATTTGTTTTGTCAAATAAAACGGAATTGTACTATCTGGTTAATAATGATTTCAGCTTTTTACATTATATGTCATTCATGTTAGAAAAGAAAATGAGTACAGAATACGCATGCAACCTTTGTGGATCACAATCTGCAGCTATTCCTATTTCTTAAGGAGGAGATGGAAGATTGCTGAATATATATTGATAGCACATTTTGGCCTAAAGGTGTTTTCAATCCAGCACATTGCTTTTTCCAGTTGAAGCCTAAAGGATGGACGTTGCCCACAACTATTTTTGTGTAGGTTCTGTTGTATTAATGCAACTTCATAAAGTGGACTTCCACATTAAAACGTTGGACAACACCACGGTAGATTATGTTTGTAATGTTGTGGTGCTATGAAGTGACTAATGTGGAGGGGAAGGAGCAGCATTAAGCCCACACAGTACAGTAAGAAGAAGACAACACAATGTCTACCCAAGTCTGCATGATGTAACTGGAAAGTGGGTACCAGTAGAAGCCATTATGTAAGTGCATGTGTGTGTGCTTTTTTTTAAGGTAAGCACTCTCTAAAGTAAAGATAGACAAGAAACCTCAAGATGTTCAGTCTGTGCTTAATGTTCTGTTTTGTATTTAAGTGCAAGGGTGATTTATCTAGGGGGAATTTATTTTGCCCTCCATGTGTACCCTCCGTAGAATGTTAAAAGCGCTGCAAAAGCAGGTATTACTGGGTATTGGATGTTCTAGAGTTCTCTCTCTCTCACTTAGTTTACCACATGACAGATGTGAATGATTGTTTACACCAGTACTTCCCAAATAGAGGGCTATGTAAGGCCTCTTGGGCAGGTGTGAATACTATAGGCTGAGTGTCTTGATATTGTTTATTGTTGGAGTTACAGGTTCACAAGCAGAACAGAAACCCCTTCTGCAGCTGCTCAAGGGTATCCATGCCTTAGTCACTGATAAATAAGAAAAAATGTGGCAGTTGGGGGAAAGGAGACAGTTCTGAAAATTGGATGAGAGTCTTGATAAAGAAAGGCTGGGAACCCCTGTTCAAGACATTGGTGGACCACACCTGTGGTTAGGTGGTGGGAGGGATTATCATTTCTTCTTTAAAATGTTTAAATCTTTACATTCTGTTAGCAGAATTGCTTGCGTATGCATTAAAAAAAGAGAATAATTTGGTTTAAATGTTTCTGTTGCGGGTCCTGCTTATGACATCACCTTGGGGCTTGATATGCCAATTACACATTTCCAACTGAAAGGACAGACGCATATAAAACACATTTTTCTATTATTTTTTGTCAGGGTGGATTTGATTTAAATGAAGTAGATTTAAATCACAAGTCAGCAAGACTTGATTTTAATCGTGATTTTTAAATGTAAAGACTCATTCTTGCATGTAGTTATAACCTTTAATATTTGCAGCTAGATAAAGATTTCATGTTTAGCATACATATCCTTGTATTTGCTTAAATGTCAATTTTATTAACAGAAGTGGTAATGTATTCTTTGTACATTTTTCTGCATAACAACAATGGGAATAAGATAGTTATTTATTTTATACCATTTTTTTTCTGAGTGCACTCTATCTAAGTTTGGACTACTTGGATCAATTTAATTAGTTTACCAAAAATGTAAATATTAAATGAACAGTGTCATGATACATAACTCTACAGTATCACAGCAGCTCTATTTCATGCTGAATAACCTTTGAACTATAATGTACCTTAAATAGAACATTATTTTAAGAAGGCGTATTCCACCTAAAGCATTTTTATAAAATACATTTGATTTAAATCAAATCAAAAAGTTTTAATCATCACTTTTAATCCACGCAGTTTTTTTTTGTATGTGTGTGCAATTCTGCAAACACAATGAGTAGATGAATGGGAAATGTGTCGTTTGTATATCAAGCCACAAGGTGCAACATGGTTGCACACAATGTTACATTGCTGAGCGAAAACCAGGTTACTCATGCGACGGCACCAACATGCCCGATTTGACCAGGAGAGTTTTTACAATACCCAATCAAACTACATATGTACATAAATACATATCATCATGTACATTCATAATGTTTGTACATTTTTTCTTTTTCATGCTCCCTGATTTGAATTACTAGATAAGTCCCATCGATAGAGGCTAGAGAATGTAAAATGCATGTTGCATGTCTTTCTATGGCTCCTACTTTATCACACCCGGCCTGTCAGTTAATGGGTGACAGCCCGACATTATTCTCAATGAAAAAGATCTGACGTTGCAGGTAGCATTTCCCGCAAGGTGAACAATCTTTATCAGTCCCCGTGACCAGTGACGATTTAGTCTCCGCCCCTTACTCTATGACGTGATAGAACGCGCCGGAAGTGACGATTGTTTGTTCGGCCGCAGATTGGTCTTGGTTGTTAGGGTTCGGGACCGTCAAGAAGCAGGATGGGTGTCCCCAAATTTTATCGCTGGATCTCGGAGCGGTATCCCTGTCTGAGCGAGGTGGTGAAGGAGCACCAGGTAACGACATTTAGTGACGTCGTTAGACGCTCCATTCGCCGCCTCAATGACATCATGTCTCTGTATCTAGTTCTCTATTCGCCAGTAATACATGTAACAGAGCCCGAAGGGCAGTATTATTTAATACGTGTGTCCACCTTTCGTGACTTGTCCTTTTTACTTATTTCTTATATCATCAGTCACTCGACGTTTCCCATTACGGCAGCACCCAATAACCCCCGAATTTACAATTATCAGCTATAGTTATTTTTGTGATGCCTGAGCCTTATTTAAAATACATGAAGGTGGGATGCTGTAGGTTCGTTATCTGTGCTGTACAGACTGAAGATCCACTTATCTCTGTATGCCTATGTTTTCTAAGGCCAGACCTGTCTTTATCAGGATTATAGTTTCGTTTATGGGGAGCAGGCATAGAGTGGGTGTGCACAGGTTATATAGAACGTCAGGTTTTTATTTTTTGTCTGATACTAAAAAGTTTCTTAGATTTTAAGTTTAGGAAACCATGTCTTATTCAGAGATGGGGTTGTTTACAGTACATGGGTCTCAATCTACAAGATGCAAATTTTTAGTAATGCTGTGCAAGGATGTTATTCCTAGTTACAGTGGACTGCTACTTCTGTAATGCACAGTGTGTGACAGTAGCTGCAGTTATTAGCAGTATGGAAGAATGTCCATGCTAACCCCTGTAGTAGACTAAACCCCCCAAAAGGTTTTATAATGCAGAACCTGCCCTGCTCTGCCTTCTTAAACCTGTTTTGGGGGGTTTAGTCCATTTTGAAGGACAATGGCCATATGAAGTTCCTTGGTAAGTTTAAAATAGAAGTTAGTTTGTCAATTTTTCCCACACTCTCCAATGAGTACTCTTAAGTAGTTAGGCAAGTGATAACCTGTGTGTATGTTAATACAAATCCTTACCCACTCGCCACATGCTCCCGCCACATAACGAAAAGCTAACCTTTGTACTGCTGACTATTTATGGAGTACATATCCCATGATGTTCCGCTGGTAATCAGGCAGAGGATAACAGGATGTGTAGTTCCAAAACATTTGCAGTGCCAAAGTTAGTAGTCCGTATCCTACACTAACCACCATCTAGTAGCCTCTGGGATGGGGTGTAATGTATGAAAGTGTTAAGAAAGTTCATACTCCTCTTCCAATCTACCCACCTTTCATTTTCCTGAAGCCAAACTAGGTTAAAGATTTCATAACTCCATAAACCTTTTATACAAATGTGAAAATAAACATGTTTGGATAAGAACAGTCCACAACCATTAGTAAAACCCCTTCCACAATATTAAATCCTCCAGGTTTCTTTATTTTGCATGTTTGTAAATGTCTTGTCAGAAGATATCCAAAAAAGAATAGTACAGATTTTCCTGTAAATGTATCAGTGCTAAAGGTCTAACACAGTAGACGTATATGATGTTTTTTTTTCCCCTTTTAATTTAAATTTTAAAAAAAGTAATACCCAAGGCTATTTACACCTAGCTTTGCAAGTACATACACAATTATCTTTGGTCTCTAACCATTTTTAAAACAGAAGACTTTACCCTCCTCTATGGATATGTAGAGTAGTCGTTTCAAAATGTTCCAGTACTACATAGTGGATTCAAAAAGAATTGTTATGTACCCATTTGTGGTCCTAAAAGTGAGTAAACCCTGACACGTTACAAAGATTTGGCTGAAGAGCGAGCCTGTCCAATGATATCCTTTTTATGTGCTGCAACGTTCACACACTGCCAGTGAGAGGTAGGAGATCATTATTCCATAGAGGATGTAATACCTCTTTAAATGGCTCTTATTAGTTTAGGACTTTATTAATGAAAGAGAGAATTGCAGGGAAATAAAACTGCAGGCCAAAGTAGCAGAGATGACAAAACGTTATTCTATCCTGCAGAGCATTTTACCACCACTACTTTTGTCTTAAGTTTAAAGTTCCCTGCAATTCTCTTCCATGAATAAAGGCATTCGGCTTAGGGCAGAACTGGGTAATCTCATACGTGCAATCACTTACTTACAGCTCCCATATTTCTTGCCATTCTCATGCTGGTTATGTATGGTTGAAGATGCTTTTCTAAAAACAACTTTTTCAAACTTTTTCTTTCTTTATTTTCGCACAGATTCCAGAGTTTGACAATTTGTATTTGGACATGAATGGAATTATCCACCAGTGCTCCCACCCAAACGACGACGATGTACACTTCCGGATAACAGAAGATAAAATATTTACGGATATATTTCATTACCTGGAGGTGCTATTTCGCATAGTCAAGCCAAGAAAAGTCTTCTTCATGGCCGTGGATGGCGTTGCTCCCAGGGCAAAAATGAACCAGCAGAGGGGGAGACGTTTTAGGTTAGAGCACTACTAACAAGTACTACTACTACTACTAATAACAAAGCCAAATCCATACTTTTAGAAGTATCCTAAAGACATAAAGGATGCAGGGGTTATAATGTTAGTTTTCCTTGTGCAGGTTAAAATTCTCTGCTCTGCCTCCGAGCTTGGTCAGGAGCCTGGCACCCCACTTGTCTGAATGGCTGCTAGTGCAGTTAGACAGCTGTTTTCAAAAGGGATGAACAGAGAGGTCCTTGTAACCTTAACAAGTACATGCCAGTTTATCCCCATTTTCACTTGGCTTCTATATTAAACACACACAAGGGGGGGGGGGGGGGGGGGGGGGGGGGGAATAAGTTTAGTGACTCTTTAAATGTTCCCATAGCAGCAAAGAAATAACAACCAAAGCACTTTCAGTGACTTGGAACTTTAAATGACCAATCATATCTCATCAGTCCCTACAAATGTTGCTGTTCCTTTATTATATATCTTCCTTACTTATTTGGATAATCATAATTTCAATTGATATGATTTTATATTAACTCAAAAATGAATACAAGGGTTTTTCTGGTGCAGTTCAGGACTGACGCAGCATGGGCAAACTCCCTGACTTTTGACGTTAGTTGGCATAATACATTGTCGCAGATGGAGTTTGTCACCATTCGGCACAGACGTTGTTGTGTGACACGCCTACTAATCTCCCCTATGCTTATTAGTGTTCTTTCAGAATATGTAAACAAGTTAGATTTCGGTTTACATACATTACTTTTTGGGTTGTGGATGGGATAACAGAAGTGACTGTTGGGACGGGCATTGATCATTTTATTTGTGGTTGATTCAGGAATGTTAGTTGGCATTAATATTGTGAGTTGCGCACATTTTTATTTTAACTGTTTCAGAAGTTAAATGATCATATTGTAATTAACAGCAGCAGCCTGGCTACCCTTAATAAATATATATGATTTTTTTTTTTAACAAATTGATAGTCATTAACCCATTGTTTCGCCTTAGTGCTGTCAGTAATTAGTTACTAGTAGTTGTTTGTTTAATCCTTTTTTTTACTATTCTTAATTTCAGATTAGTGTGGGAAAATGAGTAAGTCACGGGGCGTTTAGGGATTGATTATGAAATGTCTCATATAAATCGTCCTATCAGTAATGAAGGAATTTGCATAATATGAAGCATGTGGGTCTTGTAATATGAAATAAAGTACACAAGGGTGTTCAGGAAGTGAAGATTAAAATTCCTGTACAAACTGAAAACAAATATAATAAATATATATATATATCTATATAGTGCATGTATGTCATTGTTTTTCCTTTTCTATATTAGATCTGCAAAAGAGGCAGAAGATAAAATAAAGAAGGCTATAGAGAAAGGAGAAGTCTTGCCAACAGAAGCCAGATTTGACTCCAATTGTATTACACCTGGTAAGCAGCTTCTTTGTGCTAATCTTTACTGCTATTGAAACACAAAAGCTTATGTGATAAAGCAATTCAAACTAAAATAATTACTTTTACATTAGTATTATCATTCTGTTATGTAAACATGTAATACTATATTTGCTTGAATTTAAGCAAATGCTCTGGAAAAAGTCCCCTCATCTTATATTCAAGGTCGTCTTATAATCTGACCTTAAATCGAGGTCTGACTATAAGACTGGGATCCAGGTCCCCCCTCTTATAATCAGGGTCGTCTTACATTTGAGCAAATACTGTACTTGTAATTAAAACCCTTCTTGACATATGATGTGCTAGGCATATCACAGATTAATGTGCCATTGCGGACATTTGGATATGCCTGGTACATCATACAGAAGTGTTTACATCGTCACTGAGATGGCAGAAGCACACCAGCCATGTTGTCTGACGACCCCCCGGACACGTGATCGCTATGACAACCAATCACAGCAATTACATGTATAGCATTTAAAGCCAGTGCTTGACTAATATTGCCTTTCAATTCCCCAATCACCCCAATGATTTGTGTAATTAATATATAGATATATATATATAGATATATATATATATATATATATATATATATATATATATATATATATATATAATTATCCCATAAAGGACCAGTTACATGTCAGGAGTATCTGTGGTTCTGTAGGGACATTTTATTAAAAACAAACTGCGTATTGTAGCCAAGTGTTTTGGACTGGTTCCCTACAGCAAAGAAGTGCCAACATCCCTGCTGCATTGCAAAGGAGCAAAGTTCTCTGCTGCTTGCTATAGACTGCATTTCCTTTGATGCTAAGCTAATGTTTGGCTGGCTGAGATTAATAAGAAATCTAGTCCTCAAAGCAATGTCAAATTTCTACTTTTTTTTTTTTTTTTATTTTTTTTTTTTTAAAGCTGCAATGACCGTATCTCAAATTTGGCTGTACCTGCCATGTAAGGCTGGCTAATGATTGCATGTGTTCTATTAATGCAGGGCTTGACAAATGTATCTGAGATTTAGGAGCCAGCTAAAATATCTAGGAGCCAGACAACAGCACATAAACACACGCAGTCACAGACAGACACACAGTCAGTCAGTCACATATATACACACACAGACACATAGTCCATCACATATACATACAGAATAAAGGATAATTTATTCTAATTTGGAGTACCAGGGTGAAAATCCTCTCCGTGCACCCTCCACTTCTGAGTGCGAAACCCGCTACACCTTGTTTTAATACATATACATACACATCCAGTCAGTCACATACATACACACACAGTCAGACACATCCAGTCAGACATATATATACACACACACATCCAGTCAGGCACATATATACACACACAAACACATCCAGTCAGACACATATACACACACAAACACATCCAGTCAGACACATATACACACACAAACACATCCAGTCAGACACATATACACACAAACACATCCAGTCAGACACATATACACACAAACACATCCAGTCAGACACATATACACACAAACACATCCAGACACATATATACACACAAACACATCCAGACACATATATACACACAAACACATCCAGACACATATATATATATATATATATATATATATATATATATATACACACACACACACACACACACATACACATACACATCCAGTCACACACATATATACACACAAACACATCTAGTCACACACATATATACACACAAACACATCTAGTCAGACACATATATACACACACATACACATCCAGTCACACACATATATACACACACATACACATCCAGTCACACACATATATATACACACATACACATCCAGTCACACACATATATATACACACACATACACATCCAGTCACACACACATATATATATATACACACACACACACACACGGCAGCAGGGTTTTCTGTTTTTTTGAAGAAAAGAAAAAAAAAAAAAGCTCACCTATTAATGTCCCCCCTCCCTGCTATAACACATCAATGGAGGGGGGGGGGGGGGAGAGAGGGGGTTGCGTTCCAGCCTCAATGCAGGGAGGGGGGTGGGGGCGCGTGTTCCAGCCCAGTGGCAGAGAGCAGCTTTGCTTTCCTGCTGAGCTCCCCGGTGATCGGTGCGCGAGGGGGCGGAGCACGAAGTCTGTGCAGCCGGTGCACTCACTCTGCTCCCTCGCGCACCGATAGATTAAAGAGAAGAAGAAAAAAAATCCTATTGCCAAGGCACCATGCGGGGCTCACGATACCTGGGCGCCAGGTCTGATTTCCTGGTCGCCATGGCGACCTGGCGCCCGGGGTTTGTCGAGCCCTGTATTAATGTATTCTTGGAGTTGGCTGAACCTATATTGGGGTGTATGGTATTAATGCATAACAACCCCTGTAAATTCACACCTGAAGTATAATGTATGGAGGGGAAAAACACTAAATTGCTACCATAAACTTTAGAAAAGATCGGGTTAAAATGGCTCTATGAACAGTGTCGAAATACCCCAAGTTCCAAAAAATCTGTACATGTGCAGAATGATTCTGGGATTAATGACAGATATCCGTGTTACAATGTCACTATCTGTAATTTTAGCGAATTCCAAAATAAGCAAAAAAAAATTCCTAGATACATGCATTGCTTCCAAACTCCGGACAAATATCTTAATCTATTTTGCAGTTTGAAAAAAAAAAAAAAGGTGGGGAATGGGGTTGTACAAATGGATAGGGAACAAATTAGAATTGGAAGAGCTAGGGGATAGAGATTGCTAGAAAAAGGAGAATGCTAATTAGTGATTTAAGTAGCAATTGGGGTGAAGGTAGAAATATGGAGCCGGGGAGAATTAAGTCAGTCAGTGATTTCCTATTAGCACTCTAGCTACTGCAAACTTCATTATGATTAGTTCTTTTTTAAAGCGGTCATATTGCTAAGCTTAGCACTATGGGAAATACAGCTTTGACATGGGAGCTGCCATGGCTTGCCCTTGGACCCTACAACTGCTAAATTCTACAATTCATGTAAAACTTGGTTATCTTCTTGGTACACAGTATTTGCTGATCCATTATCACTTCTGTTATATTCAGCAGCAGAGGTGCCCAAAAATTCTTATTCTCCTACCCTCCCACTTACATTTTTTCCATCTTTCCTGCCTGGAAGAAAGGGGTAAGAAAGTTGTTCTCCCCATGTGCTATTGATGGGTCAGAATTAGGGATCGACCGATATTGATTTTTTAGAGCCGATACCGATAACCTGTGAACTTTCAGGCCGATAGCCGATAACTTATACCGATATTTTGTGCATTTTAATTTTTTGGGAAAAAAAAAACAATTTCTACACAAATCTGCTGTTAAATGAACATGTTTATTGTTAACGTTTAGCTTTTTTTTGTAAATCTTTTTCATTGCTAAATAAAAATAAATAATGCAGCAAAACAATGGTGATATGGTCAAATACAACAAATTGGACCACTTTTTTTTTTTTTTTTAAATAAATATCAGTCAAAAGGTAACAAGAACAACAGTGTTCAATTGCACATAGTCCATACTTAGATTAAATCTTAGTAAAATGAGCAGCAATGACATAGGCAATTATATCAAAGGGACACTACAGTAAATATAAGCAAGGCATCAAAACAGCTTAATTAACCCCTTAGTGACAAGACATTTTCACCTTGACTTTCCCTTGGTGACAATGGCTGTTTTGACATTTCTAGGGTGTTTGTGTTTAGCTGTAATTTTTTGCTTTCTCACATACAGTACCCACACAAATTATATGTTGTTTTTATCGTCATAAGAAGGGCTTTCATTAGATACCATTATGTTCATCATATCTTATAATTTACTACAAAAAAAATCATAAAATATGATGAAAAATTTAAAAAAAAACACTTTTTCTAACTTTGACCTAAAATATAATTTACACAAATAAAATCATTAAAAAAGACCCCGGCTAAATAGTTTCTAAATGTTGTCCCGAGTTCAAAAATATGCATGTTTCCATATTTTTCGGTATTTTTTTGCGAGTTATGGGGCAAAAACCAAAAATAGTGTTTTTTGGTTTTTTCCTATATTGATCTTTTGACCCCAACCCGAACCCAAAATTTAACCCTAACACTAAATTTAACCCCAACTCTAATCCTTATTATATCCCTTAATATTTTTTAACTTTAATTTAATTTTAACCCTATCCCTTATGCTAAAAAATATTTAATTTTAACCCTATAGGCTAATATAGCTAAATAACCTATTTTTATTTAATTAAATATGTATTTTTATTATTTTCCATTGCAATGCTACTAAACTACCACTAGGGGTAGTCAAGTAGCATATTCAGAGCGACGGAAGTGAAGTTACTTTCACTTCCGAAGCTCAGACCGGCAGAGGACTTAGTCATATTGACGGAGCAGCATGCTCCGTCAATATGGCTCCCCACGATCGCTCCGTGGGGCGATCGTGGGGGTCCCAAAATAGAAATATCGGTGCTGGCTATTGCCTCGATGTCGAGGCAATAGACCAGCACTGTTAAAGCGGTTTTCGCGATCGTTGATCGCGAAAACGGCTTCATTCAAATATTATCGGCATTATCGGTAAAGTTAGATGCCGATACCGATAATTTAGGAAACTGTGAATATCGGCCGATAATATCGGTTAATCCGATAATCGGTCGATCCCTAGTCAGAATACTAGGGTGTGATGTCACATCCAATGCTCTGTAAGAACAATAAATAAATAATATTTGTGCATATACACCGGTCTAATGTGCAATTACCAATAAAATGACAAAATACAACAACTAATTAATTGGGAAGTTAAAGGACTGCCCATAACAATTTAATGTAGGATTTGGTTTCTCTACTGAAAGCATAAAAAAAACACCCACCCACTAAAATAGAGGGGTAGATCACTCTTGTGATCTCTCCACTTGGCCCATAATGTGTCCATGTGGAAATTCGAACAGTGGGGTTAGCCGGCTGCCCCCTGCTTTCCCCAACACTGGTGTTTGAATGCTCAGTGTGTACCTGTTGGGCTTTTGTTTAACTAATATTGTTAAAAGAAGCCGATTTCATGTAGCTCTGGAGCCCTATGAGATTCAAACTTGGTTGAGATTGTACCAAAAGATTCACTCCCTTTTCAGTTAAAAAAAAAAAAAAAATGAAAATGCTTTATTTATAATATTTATATTTCCTGGATATTTACTTAATTGTATTTCTTTTCTCAAAAAAGGAACCGAATTCATGGCTCGCTTGCATGAGCACCTGAAGTATTTTGTAAACATGAAGATTTCCACAGACAAGGCCTGGCAAGGAGTAGATGTATACTTGTCTGGTCATGAAGTAAGTATGTGTGTTGTGATTACGGTGACATTGCTGCTGTAAATACATTCAAAAGAAGCTCACCATTCCTTGCTTTTTCAGACTCCGGGAGAAGGAGAACATAAAATAATGGAATTTATACGATCTGAGAAAGCAAAGCCAGATCATGATTCCAACACAAGGCACTGCCTTTATGGATTAGATGCTGATTTGGTAAGTATGGTTAACTCTTTCGTGACAATTGGCGTGCCTGACACATCATGCGGTAAATCCTGCATAGGCAAGAGTGGTCAAAGATCGCTGCCTATGTTTTAACAGTGCTGCTATGATGCCTCGAAATAAAGGCATAATGCAACACCAAAATCTGGCTCCAAAAGTGACCGTGGGCTCAATATGGGAGAGCAGCAGGCCCCTCAAATATGGTGGTGTCCTGTATCCGGCAAGAGCAACAAAAGTGATCAGAAATCGCTTCAGTTTCTCTGTTGCTTGACTTCCCCTAGAGGCAGTCAGCAACATTGCTTTCAAAGAAAAAAAAAGGCAAAACTAACCCTAGATCTATTAACTCCACATCCAGGATTAGGGTTACTCATACACTAACACAGACATACAGACACTAACAGGACCAGCTGTTTATTTAGTGACCTCCCTGCTGCTTAACCTCATTGGAGGGGAGGGGGTCGCTTCCATTCCTGCCTCGTCTGCTAGGCACAGACCATTTTCCAGTGCTGGGATGTCACATGACACCAAGCACTCAAACACTAAAGTGCGAGGTGGCGCAGCTGGCTCAGATGTTGTCCCCTCACGCTGCACACCACTTAAATAGATAAAAAGAAAGGGTCCCATTATTGATGGTCGCTATGAAGATGGCAGTTTCTGGGTGCCAGGCCTAATTTCCTAGTTTAGGGGGATAATTAGGGTTGAGGTCAAAAGTGTACTGTTGGAGGAAATGGTTGGGAAAGAAAACGCACTATTTTCAGTTCTAAACATAGGATAAAATGTAAAAACACTGCAGAAATGTTAAAACCACCATTGTCCATAATGACCAAAAAAATGGCTGAACCGGCTGGTCCTTAGGATGTTAATGCACATGAGTTTTGTGGATTTGTAGTGTTTAAATAGTGAAGAGGCATTCATATTTCAATAGCTCTATGACCTTTAATGACCTTGATAGGTGGTTTCCTGATCCCTTTTCTAACATAAGTTAAAAGCTGGGTGCCGCATGTCCTATGTGAACCAGTTTCTTTAGATACATGCAGGTTTACTCTCACCTTGGCACTCTGAATCAGATGCCTAGTTAGGGAATATATGGCAGAAAAGACATCTCTCGCATCACTAGCCACACATGACCGATATTGGATTAGCCTGCTGCTGGAAAAGAGGGTAACATGCCAGGCATCTTTTTCACTTTACTTCTACAATGAAAGCGCAAGTGAGGGGAAATGGTAGCACTTTAATTGTAAATGTTCATTAGGGCCTAGGATGACACATTGCAAATTATTGTTTCCTCAGATAATGCTTGGTTTAACAAGCCATGAAGTTCACTTCTCTCTTCTCAGAGAAGAGGTTCGTTTTGGTGGAAAGAAAAATCAAAAAAGGTAGGTAGCTCTTGGCTGTAATATAACTAGGTTTATTATTTTAACACAATTGCGATATTGTATTGTTTACAGCCACTTACTACGTATGTAATAAATTGATGGTGGTAAAAAAAAAAAAAAGGCACACACTTGTTTTCTGAGAGAATTGCAGGGAATTGAGAAGGGAAGTTCAAACTTGAGGCCAAAGTGGAGTTGGAAACATTTTCCAATTCAGCTGAATGGCAATTTTTGAACTCTGCTACTTTGGCCTTAAGTTTGAAATTCCCATCCCTGCAATTCTTTCACAAATAGAGCCTTAACTCTTGGCATGTTTTATGACTGTGTTCCACAAGTCTGTATAGTTATTTTATGTAGCGACATTACTAAACCAGTCCATAAACACATTCAGTACATGATGGGACTTTTAGGTGATGCATGGTGTGTTTGTTATTCTTGAGAGTCCTTTGTTTCCTCTTTCATATAGTAAGTCAGTATTACTTAGGACAGTCATACGAGTTTAACGGCTGCCTTCTCTCTAGCTGCAGCGTTACTTCACCAAAATCCCGTACTATTTGTTCCTCTTAATATATAAATACCTTACCCATTTTATCTTTTTCATTTGTTTTGTGTTCAGAGTTTCTGCTCCTGAAGAAACTACATTTCACCTTCTTCACTTGTCTTTAATGAGAGAGTACATTGACTATGAATTTTCATCAGTAAAAGTAAGTTATAATATGTCACTCAAAGGACAATTTTTTTTTTTTTTTTTTGCTTTTTCAATCTCGTAAAAAATCAGTGTATAACATTGTTTGCTTTCTTTTAGGGCAAGATCTCATTCGAATATGACGTTGAGAGAATAATTGATGATTGGATTTTAATGGGATTTCTTGTAGGCAATGATTTTATTCCACATCTACCTCATTTGCACATTAATCACGATGCACTGCCTCTATTGTACAGAACATACATTAATGTCTTGCCAGATCTCGGAGGTACGTTATCGATTTGCAACACTGTTCTTGTGAATTTGTATCTCTGACTAGTATGTTGGGGGAAGGATGCAAGTTGTGCTGCTTTATGGTGTGTTAAATCACCTTTGAATTATATCAAGTTTTATTTAGAAGCTATCGCTGGAATATGGGCTCGTGGACCCTATTGGGGTAACCCTTACTTAATAGAACTCTGTGAATAAGATGTTGTCTGGCAGCCATAGTAACCAAGCAGGGAAAGGGGGGAGGATAGTCGGTGCACTGCTATGGCTAGCCCTTGTGAGCATGCTGTAAATACCAGTATAAAACAAAAACAGTCTGTGCTTCTCACCCTTATATAGTTGGCAACAATTAGCACTCCATAGTGAGAACCTAACCTCACCTACTATATAATGGACACGCAAAGCAATCTATAGTTATTTAGATACCTGCAAAGTAATTTAAGTACTGACCATTTCTGCTTTCTACCTCTCCTTGTCATAAGTTTGTTGTAAAAAAATAAAATAATAATAATTTGAAAAGTCAGTAAAAATACAAAGAAAAAATGTAGTTGATCTGTTTTACTTCCATTGGAAATATATAATCAATATATTTGGATACCGAGAATCACGAAGTATGCTATGAGCTCCTGCCCTAGTATGTATAACACTACTCAAATGCGGGATACAATCTTTTTGTAAATATGAGTTAATAAGTGATCCATCTCCTCCAACATCACTATTTAGGAGTAAAAATACTAAATCTGTCGTGGAAAATTGGTTATTTTTAGGAGATTCCAATCAATTATCTTTACGAGATACTAGTAGTGAGAATGAAGGTTTCAGACATGGAATATACTTGTTTTGTATAGCTCATTAAGAAAATCTTACATTTCTATCCTTTATAGAGCAATAGCAAACTCCCCAATTAATAACAAACCAGTTTATATAGATAAATGAGGGTTAAAGAGTTGGGTACAATTAATATTGTAATATAATTAATAAAATATCTATTAGTTTAAATTATAAGGAACAAGCACTTAAAATTCTACATAGATAGTATGTTACCCCAGTCAAACGATTATGTGGTTATTCATCAATCAAACCTTTATTTAAAAAAATAATAAACACTATAAATCAGCTTTATGGAAGAAAACTGTAATGCCAACATTAAACACCATTAAAAATAAAAGTGAATAGGTCATTGATTAGCTGCATTGGTTCATGAAAAATTTAAATCTTTGTATTTGTGTATGTATGTGTGTGTGTGTGTGTGTGTGTGTGTGTGTGTGTGTATATATATATATATGTATGTGTGTGTGTGTGTGTGTGTGTATATATATATATATATATATATATATATATATATATATGTATGTGTATATATATATATATATATATATATAATATATATCTCTCAGCTTGACAATAGTTATAACATGGCTCTTTATAATCCTAGTAATAGGTTGTCTTGTTTCGAATGCTCTGTGTTTGTGTATGTTTAGTATATATTTATGTAACTTTGTATTTTTGGGCCTGTTTTAATTATCAGTTTTTTTTTTTTTTTTTAATTGTAATATTTAAAAAAATAAAAGATTTCCTTCCCAGGGAATAGAATTCAGTCCAAGGTGTGTGTATATATGTATATATTCTCAGTTAATTTTGCCAAAGGATAACCCTAGCTCACAATAAATCTGTGAGTTGTTACCCCCCAAAAAATTTGATCGGTTTAGTATCAAATTTTTGAGATCCCTCTGCTGCACAACTTTTAGTTCCAGGATCTTGTTGTTGAGCTTTGCGTTTTATGGAAAGTCTACTCACGCTACCTTTTTTAAACTTTTTTTATTCCTTCACTCTCTTCCAGGTTACATAAATGAGAATGGGTATTTAAACCTAGCATGCTTTGAGAAATATCTAGTAAAACTTTCAGCTGTAAGTATTCATGCATGTTTTAAGTCTTCCTAGCAATGAGTGTGTATTTCAGTGTTGTCATATATTCACTTGTGTGGTTAAAATGATCACGTTCAAAAGAATATTGCACCGAAACACATCCAACAAAAAGCATTTTGTAGGATATAACATAAGGCGAGGGGGTAATGAAACGTATTTAGAAATTGGGCCGGCTAAACAGGCCAAATGGTTCTTATCTACTGACACATTTCTTGCTTCTATTTAAAAAGACGGCCAGGAATTAAACTAAATTTGTTATAACTAAAAAAAATTTAACCTACGTTTAAAACAGTATATGTACATAATTTACTTTATACAAATGGGAGAGCTTAAACATGGTTATTTTACAAATGTATTTGTAGAAAATGTTTTCTTTTTTGCTTTGAGACCTAAAACACCATATAATATTTAAAAAATCAGGTTACATTTAATATACACACTAAATATGTGGAGGAAAGGGTTTTTTTAATGTACCATGACACACAGGCCTGACCATTTATTTTTCCTTCATTATGTATACACCATACTACTCCATTTTCATGGAATTATTTCATAAAATAATATTAAGTATATGGATAAAATAAGTTAGAATGGGGAATTCAGATCTATTTTTTGAGAATATCTAGATACTTTTTAGCATGACATCACACATAATGATGGAGATATTGTCTATCAATCTGTGTGTCAATGTTTCGTGTTATGCAGGGACCTTGGAACTATGGTTCTTACGGATCACGTTCGACACATACCCTAATCTAAGGTTCACTGCTGGGATTTATGCAATTAACACTGTGTATTAATGAGATCTATATTGTCCTCAGAACTGAAACTAGCCCTTTTTGTGCCTGAAGCAAGAATAGCAAATTATGCTCCACTGTCCCAGCTCCCCATCATTATCCCCATTGCAGCCCACAATATGCTTTTAGTTAATATCCATTTACTAACCCATCTCGTATTTGCACTTACCTGGTTGGGCACCCATTTTGGTGGGACAAATCACATTTTTACTTCTTCTTATTGATCAGCACATCCCTACCAGTGCTCACATTGTACATTGCTTATCGCAAGGTATTGTTGTAAAGGTGATCTCTGCTATCAGACTATGAAAGCACAGACCTGTCTGCAAGCCCCACCCCCTTAAATTAAAACCTTACAATGAATATGGTTTATTTACAAGACCACACATTCTTATCTCCACTTACTAATGTTAGTTCCACTTACTAATGTTAGTTCCACTTACTAATGTTAGTTCCACTTACTAATGTTAGTTCCACTTACTAATGTTAGTTCCACTTACTAATGTTGGTTCTTCTGCGTTCACCTGTGGTGATTAACTGTCCACAATAAAGCTGACAGCTACTCATTGTAACTCTTACTGTTGTAGTTTGACCGGGAGCATTTCAATGAAATCTTTGTTGACCTAAAATGGTTTGAAAGTAAAGTGGGCAATAAATACCTCAACGAGGCTGCCGGCCAAGCTGCTGAAGAAGCAAGGAATTGTAAGAAAAAGAAAGGCAAGGTAAGTGGGTATTTTTGTGTGTGTAGGCAAACTTTATCTTACTGACTTAACTATGCACAGGGCAGGGACAATCTAGCGACTGCATCCTGCTAGTTGGCCCGTTTAATGTATTGTTAAAGTAAGATAATGAAGGTTTAAGCATTAAACCAAGTTTGTTCCTGCACAATGTTTAAGTTGGCGAGAGGAAAGTCTATTTGGTAAATAGCTCCACTGAACCGATACGGTGCCATGTGACGCTTCCCTTCAGTAACCACGCTTTCAATAAGTTTTATCCTATCTGGGATCTGCCTAAAGTGAGGATATGGCAACCAAAAGTAAGTGCCCCAGCGGTGCTAATGACTGTGATGACGTGTAATGACCTTGGCTCCACCACAGTGATGGGCAGGGTTCCTTTAATGCAGGGTTCCCGAACTGCCGCCCTCCTTCTGCTGACCACTCATATCTCCATATGGGAGATGAAGACCACCGTTTGTCACCCATACTTTAGAGCAAGTCAAAGTTAGAGTACACAGTGAATAAATACAAAGAGAATTTGTTTCCACTCCTCAGTCCAATTAAATAGAACTCCCTCTCTAATTCATACCTTTTTATTTCTGTTTTCTATAATCCGACCCCTATGTGCCTTGAATGCCGCATATTTGTGAGAAACAGGGGGCGGGGGGGGGGGTTGTTTTTTTTTCTAATCCTATGTCCCACCCATTTACCCTTTGAGTGAATGCAGTGTGTCTTACCAAATCCAATTCTGTGTGTTCTAATTGTGTAACATCATACTAGCCCACATATCCACAAACACTTTAGCTTTTGCCTTTACACAGGTGACTGATGATTCTCTGTGTTTGATCGCCTTGGAGAAAGATGGAGAGGAAAGTACCAAAAGTAAGTGAACATGTTATTGTCTCCCTTAAACATTGCCAGAGCTGTAAAACACTTGGGTGGGTTCTCTAGAAAACGGGCGCATGCACAAAAATTACCATTTCTGCGTACAGCAATATAAAATGTGCATAAACGCCAAATGTACCAGAGTTTTCAACACTACCAAGTATGTCTGATGAACTGACCAAAATATTTGGTGCATCAAAAAAAAAAACATTTGCGATAAGTTTCCCACACACAAGTTCAGTAAGTATAAAAAAAGGCACAGTAGCCATTATATAGAAGAAATGGCCATATTCTTTTTGATAACTTTCTGACACTTGTGTGGTTAGTGTTTTTTTAAAATTAACTTGTCCCTGTTAAATGGCCATTAGAAGACATAGTACAGTGACGCCTCTATTTAAAAATAACTTGCATCTAAGTAAAGAACAAATTTGCGGTAAAGACAACCACATGCTTTCTTGATTTTGCTATTTCTAGGCTTGGAGGAGGATCCAGAAGATGATGACCTGTTTGAGACTGAATTCAGGCAATACAAGAGAACATACTACATGTCAAAGATGGGAGTGGAAGTTGTATCAGAGTGAGTGTTCTGTCAAATTGGGTAAACTCGTTGTTTGTGTGACACCGTAATTATTACTGTAGTCTCCGGTGCTTATTTCTCACTGTTCCAGAAAAATACATAAAATACAATATATTTTGTTATACAAAATAATAATTAAAGAATACAATATAGATAGGCCAAGAAGGCAATAAAAGGTAAATAACAATAGACATATAAATTGCAAAGAAAAGAGTGTGCCACAAAACCAGTCAAGGGGGTTTGAAAGAGCCTGTACTTGGATCATTTAATCATGAATTCCATATATCCATACAACTATGTTAGAAGATGTCTCCTAAATAAAGGCAAATCAGTATTGACCAAATGTAACCTCATTGATATCATAGGTGGGTCCACGTTGATCCATTTATTAGTTTCACTTTCCTAGTCCATTTAATTACTGTGCTGATCACTTTCCAAATGCATGGAGCTGTTTGTTCTGTCCTGATAATACAAATTAGTTTTTATTCTTTCAGCGAGTTTCTGGCTGATCAAGCTGAATGTTATGTCCAGGCAATACAGTGGATTTTGCACTATTATTATCATGGAGTCCAGTCCTGGAGCTGGTAAGTGGATACCAAGTGTCACCATTTTTGGCTTCTTTTTAAATCTGTTGTCATGGAAGTTACAACCTGGCTTTTCGTGCATTCAGTGTGTGAATGTAATGCTGTATGAAATATCTGCTTTATTCGCTGCCAAAATATTGGTCAGATGTCTTTTTTTTTTTCTTTTCTTCTTCCTGTCCGTCTGAAAAGTACAATCCTATTCTTGATGGGTACATTATCTCACCAGCATCTCGCATCTGAGGCCGTGAAGGGATTAGCTTTCCTTAGTTTATCTTTTTGAATGTAGGCTGTAGGAGGATTTTATATTTCCACTGCTGGAATATATTATGTAGTTACTTTGAAGTGAAGCGTGCTTTTTATAAAAAAAAAAAAAAAAAAATTATGCTAAAATAGAGCAACCAACCTGTCATGCCAAAAAGGATTTAGATATTCTCTGTGAATAAATTTGAATTCCCTGTTCCATCTAATCCTACATATATATTTCATTTTATGTTAATACTTGTATGCAAAAATGGAGACGGCAGATTCATTCTGTATACAGATTAAAGTTGGGTATAAAGGTCAGGCTTGTGCCTAATGGTAGATATACTCTCCCTCCCTCCCTCCCTCCCTCCATACATACATACATACATACATAATACACATACAAGTGTTATATGTAGCCTGAGGCCAAAAAGCCTTAGTGGCTTAGGTCTTTGAGGTTGTTTGGGAAAATTTACTAGGATACTGTTTTTGTTTATATTTTCAGTACTACAAAGTAAAAATATTAAATAAAGTGGTATGTTTGATTACCAACCTAATACATTTTTTGGCTTGGTATAATTTAAATCCTATTTGCTGGATGTGGGTTTGGTTTAATATGTTTTGAACGTGAGTTCTAGTTGCTTTGCCCAACACTGGTAATAATCTAATTATCCTATTTTATCCTTGTGGTTTTAGGTATTACCCCTACCATTATGCACCGTACCTGTCTGATATCCACACTATCAGCCACCTTAAGTTGAAGTTTGATTTGGCCAAACCCTTCATGCCATTTGAGCAGCTCTTGGCTGTTCTTCCTTCCGCCAGTAAAGATTTGCTGCCTCAGGCTTATCAGGTAACGTGTTAAACTGACGTGTGCTTGATTTGTGTTTACACTGCATGGCATATGGTTTTTTCCACTGTCTGTTGTTACCATTTCTCTCATTACCAGAGTTTGATGGTCAGTGAAGATTCCCCAGTCATAGATTACTACCCTCAAGATTTTAAAACTGACCTTAATGGAAAGCAGCAGGAGTGGGAGGCTGTGGTGCTTATTCCTTTCATTGATGAGGTAAGTGTAATGATCTGTATTACAGGTGAGCGCGGTTACAGCTTGTGATGCAGGTTAAACTCTTTGCACCTTGAAATATTCACCGTAAATGTTACCAAATAGGTCTGTCCGCTGTCTTACAGACTCGATTGCTGGAAGCCATGGAACCTTGCAATAAGTGCCTGACTGATGATGAGAGGAAGAGAAACCAGCACAGTGAGTGCTACAAATACTGGTATGAAAAGGAGACCGAGTTCATGTACTTCTCACCTTGGCCAGAGAAGTTTCAGAGCATTGAGCACTGTCATGGCAGGTAAACCCCTCCAAGCGGCCGGTCTAGTTATAAATGTTATTTTGTTCCCAGGCAGTTCTGCAACCCTGGCAGCTACTTATTTTGATTTTGCTAATTATCTAGCCCGTTTCTATTATTGAGCTCTTTGTACATGGTAATGCCATGCTTTTCGTTGCATGAAGGTTGACAGATTTTTTTGTAGTCTGTAAAAGCTCCATCTTTCTATTTTGTCTTTTTCTAGGAGTAAGGCGATTTCCCTGGATGCCTGGCATGTTGATATGGTTAATAATAAAATTACAAATGTTAACAAGAGTGCATTGTATTTCTGTGGCTTTCCTACGTTGAAGCACATTAAGCACAAGGTAATTCTTTCTTTTTTTGTCATAATCTCAGTAACTTGGAACATCACTTCTGAGAAAAAAAAAATTGAATGTGGTAGATGGACTTTAATCTGAAATCAGTCCATCCAGCTGTTAGAGCTGTTGTCCTACTCCATCCCATGAAGTCCGTTTTTAAGATTCTGGATCTTGTGTGTCCCCATCACTACTAATCCTTTATACTATCACCTCTGACCATGACACATCGAGATAACACAAAGCTGGGTTAATCGACTGAGCTGTTGGCAAGTAATGTTGTTTGAGCTCCTAGTCTCTTTTTCTCTGTTACTGTTCACCTTTTGTCTGGTCTAGTTTACAGGTGATGTTTTGAATTGGTGTTGATTTTTAGTTAATAGACATTGTGTTAGAGTGATAATGGAATTACTTTGACAAAACTGTGAACCCTTTACCATTTGTCAGGTGCGACAAATATATGAATAGTTGCTTTGTTATTCTGTGCCTAATGCATGTAACTAATTTCGTTTATTTTGCCCTTCCAAGTATTCTCTGAAGAAGGCTGGTGTTCAGGTTTTCCAGCAGAGCAGCCGAGGAGAGAACATGATCCTGGAGATCCTATTTGATGAAGAAGCTGCAATGGTTCAGGTCAGTAAAACCTGCACTTCATGGACCTGACTTATGGGACTTACAACAGATGGTTGGCAATATGTAGGGTGCATTATTTAGTGGGGGGTTTCTTCCCTTCCTTTTGTGAAGTTTTAGTAAAAACCTATATACAGAGTGGGCTTTTTATAAATGATGATCCAGGTTTAAGACTTTGTTTTGTCTTCTTCAGGATGTAGAACATGTGGCTAGTGCTGTGCTTGGAAAATCTGTCTTTGTGAACTGGCCCCACCTCGAAGAAGCCAGGGTTGTTGCTGTGTCCGATGGAGAGGCAAAGTAAGTGACTATCAATTTAGGATAATCCTCAATTGTTTTTCTGTCGAGATGGAGCAATTTATTTTATCCTTAAAATCAGGGCATTGGCTCCATCTGTGTACTATTGGCCTATAAATGTATGGGTTTCCTTGTTGTGCGTTTGTGTAACATTTAATCAGCCAGGCAAATCAGGAGTCCTTTACAGGTCTATCTATTTATCCACTGAATGGACAGCAAGCCATTGAGCATATAATCAAATGATATCCGAGCAAAATTTAAGAAAGAATACCTTAATATTGTGATAATGGAGTTCTATATGCAGTTCAAATTTGCAGCATTGTACTCAAAGGGTCTAAGTCTTCTCCATCCCTTGGCCTCCAATTTGGATGAGAATGAGGAGGGCATGGTGTCTTGACTCTCCTTTCCTTACAATTCTCTGTCGTGGAACTTCAGGATAGGATCAAGTGATTGTACGTTTGTGTAACTACACTTACACAGCACTATTTATTCAGTGATTTGAAGCAGTCATTTAACCCCCAGGCCATATTCAATATGAGAATAATGCACTTTTATTTGCCAGATTGCTAGTAAAGGCATTGATGATTTTTTTCCCCCATCAGATACTATTTAGAAGAACCTCATGGAACACAGACACTATACATTGGTAATTTAGTGCCACCTACTCGATTGGCTTATATTAGTGACAAAGAACGAAACATCTGGCTGAAGGAGGTGCAGGGGATCTCTGAACAGTAAGTTGAGGATACAGATCTCTAGGTCCCCTTTTAATGGTGTCCATTGATCTCTTCTCAAGCTCCAAATGTGACTAGTTTTTTTTTTTGTGTGCTGTCCTATTGAAATGGGTGTGCTTTAATTGTATCCAAAGATGGCTTTAATCATTTCTTCCACAAATGTCTGTTTTTCTGTTAAAGTACCTAATTATCTTTTTTTTGTATTTTTTTTTTTTTGTATGACTATTCTGCTTCAAGCATTTATTTGTCCTTACAGCTACCAAAGGAGAAAAGGAGTCACCATAAATGAAACCTCAGTAGTGCTGTATGCTCAGTTACTTACTGGTCGTCTGTATCGTTTATCACAAAGTGGAGAAATTCACTTTGAGAAACAGTGGTCCAAGCAAATTCTTCCTTTTGTTTATCAGACTATCGTTAAGGTGAGAATAAGAATGGTTTCCCCAAAGGCCCTGAAAGCTTGTTGTCCCAGTATGACCACACGTGGATCTAGAGAAATTATTATTCATGCATTATACACTGGCGCTCATGTGAGATTCTCAAACCTTGCACCTTTTTTACTCATTAAGTTTTCAATAGAAATGTCTTACTGATGTGAAAAAGAGCATTACAAGAAGATGAATTAGATGTAATTCCCTTTTTATTGATGCTGAAAGCTTAGGGATTGCATACAAGGGGGAAACTAAAGCTATATTCTTCCAATTTGTTCAGTGGAAATTGAAATACTGATCACTGACCAGAAAATACAAATATCTTCTAGCCTTTTTTTTTTTTTTTTTTTTTTTATTTTATTAGATTTTTATCATACACAAATATTTATACTTATATATCCATAAATTATTACTGCATCAAAACACTTGACAAACACTTTACAAACAAATATTAAAAAGGTTGTGGAGACAAATCCATTATATTCTCAATAACTTTTACCAGGGTAAAAAATAGCCACATTAGAAGAATAATTAATATTCAGCTCTTGGAGGGGAAGAGGGGGTTGGGTTAAAGTGAAAACGTCAGTTATCTAGAGCCGGGGGCTCCCTACTTCTCCCCTCCCATTTTTTCCATATGTTATCAAATGATGGTGCCTTGCTCAAATTTTAATATCATTGTAGATTAAAAAAAAATCTGATACCTGTTAGTGTGGTATGGAAGTGCTGTTCGGGATGATCTTTGGTAATTGTAGATTGTATATCTTATGTGATTGGGGTAACTAAGGTGAACTTGTTTTTCCAGGATATCACTGCGTTTGAATCTGGCTTTACCCACTACAAGACCTTGGGTGAGCTTTTCACTCCTGGGAGTTCTGTCTTCATGTTGGGGACTCCGTACTACGGTAGCATGGGAGAGGTTAGTCTTTATTATCACTTGCTATTTTCTTTTGGCACTACCATGTAGAGTACATAGAGTATGTCCTGTTATGTGATTACATCTATCATACTGTTACATTTATTTTTCTTCCCAAACAAGCTTCATTAAAATTATTGTGTGATCAGTTCATGTGCACATGGGTGAATGGTATGGATGCTACTTTGGAAAGTATTGCTTATCTCAAAGACCTAAACTTTTTTTCAGGTTCAAGACTCTTCTGATGTTCTCAGTGAGAACAGAGTCCGTGTACTTTTTAACATTCCCAATGAGCCACAGCTAGATGCCTTAATACAGAACCAGCATGTAAGTTTCCACTGTTCCTTTGTGATATTTAACAGCTTTTTTCATGTTGTTCCATTTACACACTGCTTTTCTTATTGATGTCAAGTTATTGTTCCTGGTTAAAAATGTGTGGTAAATTTGGATAACTATTATGGGTTATGTTCTCAGACTTGGATTTTGAAAAATATCTGTTTTGTTGTGTTGTGGGTGGGATACCTCTTTACTATATCAAAGATCTTTCTGGGGTCCAGGACTTTCCTCCAGTGAAAGATTGGCTCTGCAGATTGTAGTAGGTGATCAGAGCCAACTAGAGATGCACAAAGGATGGGCTTATTGACCATCAAAGAGACAATAGGATGAATACAAGTGTTTGAAAGTTGCTGTTGAGCAGAGTTTTTTCTTTTTATTATGTTGACTTTTTGGAGACATTTTATATATACATTTTCTCCAAACCATCAATATTATTAAGAAGAACTTTCCTCCACTGCAACTTTCATACACTTGTATTCATCTTTTTGTTTCTTTGATGATACAAATGTACCCACAATGCTATGGTGCTTTTTTGGTGTGTATGCCACAGACATTTGTGCAGTTTAAACCTGCATATTGACTAACCCAACACATGTACACACTGTAAATTTGCCTTTCCATGTCTAACTTGGCTATTGTGTTTTTTTTTTTGTTTTACCTTTAGAAATTTTCAGTAAAATATAACCCTGGGTATGTGTTGGCAAGTCGCCTTGGCGTGAATGGATACCTTGTTTCAAGGTTTACAGGGAGTATTTTTATTGGCAGAGGATCCAAACGAAAGTAAGTTTAATGGAGCAAAGTCCTTTTTTTGTTGTTGTTTTGATTCATCTTGACCAGTTATGCATAAAAAAAAAAAACAAGAGTTTAGCACCCAAAAAGTATAAAGTACAATTAAACTTTTTTGTAACACTTGCTTTCTTGGAGGAAACCAGGGTTAAAAACATGTTCCCCTTTCTCCAAAGTCGTTAGGCAAGGATAATTGTCCTTTAAAAGTCCATGCCAGTCATTGAACATAAATGTGTGTGCGCACCTCTCCTTCTATAGATACAGGGACATCCAATGCTCATTGGGCTCCATACTGTTTTGACCATTTTGTAAATAATAAAATCCTGGTTTGCCTGTAAAATGTTTTAGGAGTTCCAACTGTTTCTGTACTACCGCTACCTTAATTTTATGCATTTAAGAGGTGTAGGAGGCTTATGGGATCATTAAGAACAGCATCACTTTGAAAAAAAAAATGGTGCTTATGTTTAGTCTGTCAACAAATGTTCCCCTCCTGTTTGTAGCCTTAAGTGGTCCTTTTTATTTAGTTGTCACTTGTCTTCAAGTTTTTTTTTGTTTGCTTGTTAGAAGGGCAATATTGATAACCTGTCTTCTGTAACCTTCTCTAGTCCCCATGGAGAACAGAAGGCAAACATAGGTCTGAATCTGAAGTTCAATAAGAAAAATGAGGAAGTTCCTGGATATACTAAAAAAGTAGGGACTGAATGGACCTATTCATCTGCTGTCGAACAGCTACTCGATGAATATATTGAAAGGTATGGGATCGACTATGGTTAAAGATACAATATAAATCCATCGAGAGCATGGTGGCTGAAGGATTCAAAGAGACAGTAAAGTTACAAGTGACCTTTTATGCTATGGATTAATGAATCCTTTGTGTATTCAAGGAAGCTGACCTGTTTTTTTTTACCCTGTATATCTTTGTGTATCTCTTCTAAACTAATCATCTGACTGAGATAATCAGTATTACCAGTAAATATAACCTGGACAAGAGGTCTTGGACCTGTACATCAACAGTGGTTTATGGTTCTAATAATTCTGAGGCAAACTTAAATTAGTGTTACTGGGAAGGCATTGCTGAACGCTGTACTTCTGAACAATTGCCTCACATGTAACGTTGTGTTCTAAGGACAAACCGTTCTGTGGTTGTGCTCAACATTTTTTGTTTTTGCTGTCACAAGGTGATGTCATAAAGAGGATATCCCACAGACAGTTGGTTTTCATGTACTTTATGCATTTGCTTCCAATTCTGCAAACATGATATGTAGATCATATTTTATTCTCTATATTCATTGTATAAATAAAAGTTAGCTGACATAGTCGGTTTTAAAAGTTTAACCCTTTTTAGTTCTGTTTAGCGATCTGCACAATTTATCATTTGATCAAGGTTTACTCTTCGGCTAGCTCAGCAAAATGGACTGAGTATATATGGGAAATCCTCTGTTATTCTATAGGGCCAGATGTTCATATTGGCAAATACACTCTAGTAACCTTTTTATTTTCCAGTTCTATTTATACCTGCCTGTGTCTAATTTGATGTCTAAAGTTCTGGGATCTAAATGGATCTACTTATTGTGTTTTGATTTTAAGGTACCCAGAATTATTTACATCTATTTCTAAGAACAGCCAGGATGATGTGTTCTATGAAGATGACATCTGGCCAGGAGAGGAGGAAAATGGGTAAGAGTGCTCCACCAGTGTGTTACATGTTACACCGTAACCGTTTTACTCTACATGTGATTCATGACCTGTTCTTTTATCTTATAGTGCAGAGAAGGTCCAGGAAATTGTGTCCTGGTTAAAGGCTCATCCAGTCAGCTTATTGTCCCGATCGTCTTGTGATCAGCAAATACTGGATTCTGCTATAGTGGAAAAGATTGAAGAAGAGATTGACAAGTGCAAGGTTGGATCAGTTATAAGCTATAATGATGACAGCATAACCTGCAGAAAGTATTGTTTAATGATACCACAACTAGAGGACATACTTTTAAATCTTTGCCCCTCTAATTTAAAATCTGGAAGTATTACTTTACATTATGGATGTATGGAATAGTGCTTCAGTAGAAGTGGTAGAGGTAAACACAGTCAAAGATTTTAAGCATGCGTGGGATAGGCACAAGGCTATCCTAGATATAAGATCGCAAACTTGGGACTAATAAAAGTATTTAGAAAATTGGGCAGACTAGATGGACCGAATGGTTCTTATCTGCCGACACATTCTATGATCTAGTGGCGGCGCGGCAATAAGGGCCATTTCTAAATCTCACATTCTGTATTCGTTCACAAAGACCCCATTTACTGTTTGAAATGTGGAGGTACAAAAGTGATTTTTTTTTTATTATTAGAATTTTTTTAATTTTCCTTTTTTCATATACAATGTAATATCCTCTCATATATTGACATATAACAAATAGCAAAGGCGTATTTCACTGATACAGAATACATAGGTGCCTCCTTTAATAAATAATAAGATGATAGCATTCACATTATTTGTTACTAATTGTTCCCGTTCACATATCCTCATCCTTTTGTAATTTGTTCTTGGTTGCCACCTTCATAAACATAAAACAAAACATGTGCAGTGTTTTCTATTTGAGGGTCTCCAGGATCTATTTCTCATAAAAGTGTATTCCTGATAAAAAAGCAAATTTATACTCCTATCTAATCCAATCCAACGAAATAACCCCAGACTCGAAGCACCTTCCCTTAAGGCTGATTTTTTAATATAGAGCACTTAAAAGGGGTGTTGATCCCTGCACATTTATAGTTACTATTCTTATCTTCTTTATTTACTTAGTGTTTCTTGTTCCCTCAGTTGGCAACACACACAACTATCATTACAATCACATTACACATTAACATTACAAAATACACATAAATCCAAATCCCATTCTGAGGAGGAATATTACCTCTCCAGTTGTTGATCCCATCATCAACTCCAACCTACTGTACCAATGCTGCCTATTATCGGCATATTGCACTGCACTAACTTAGGGAAAAACGTCTCTGCTCCGAGTGCAGGTGGTGGTGGGGTGGAGATGAGGAGAAGATAAAAAAAATTATCCCTCTCCTTCCTCCCTCCCGTGTAAGTAATCTTTAGTCTTAGAATAGTTATTGCCCAATTGTCCAGTGTCTTAAGTTATATGAATCTTGTGATTAGTGAAGTGATGATGCTGTGTATCATTTAAGGGGTCTGAATTGGTGTGTACTATGGTAAATCTTGAGTCTTTGTCTTAAACTTATGTTTTGTGCATTTCTTGGGAGTCTGTGTTGTTACTCCTTTACGAAGGGTGCCTCAGTGTTCTTTCTGTCTTGTGATATGCATGATATCAGTGTTTATATCGTTACTTCTTATGAGCTACCTGAATCCCCTGTCCGACAGGAAGGGAGAGAAAGAGGGGGGGGAAAACGTCACTCGGATTAGAGTGTTCCTTTCTTATTCAGGGGGCTTATGTCTCTGCCCGTCCGAAGTCACGTTGACCTTTACTGGATGGCCCCAAGCATATCTTATATCATGCTTTCTAAGTACACTTGTAAGAGGAGCAAATTGTCTCCTCAATTTCCTAGTTTGGAATGACAAGTCTGGATAACATTTTATTTGATCTTCTCCATTATTGCTTTCATTAGCGCTGTCCTAAATAGATACGAATGGCAACATACCATCACATCCCTTGGGGTATTCTCTGGTGCATTTGAGGGTTTCTGGACTCTGAAACCTTTCGAAAAAATGTATTCCTTTGTCCGGTGCGATCCCCAAAAATATGCGTTCAAGTAGTCCCCCCGTCCCTGTTGTGTAACCAGTTCTGGGATTCCCCTAATTCTTAAGTTACATCTCCTTGATCTGTCCTCCAGGTCGCACATTTTAGTCTCCAGTAGCTATATCTTTTTTTCCAGCTCTTTTGTCTTCTCCACTTGTAGGTTTGATTTCAAAATTATTGTTTCTAATTTTTCTTCTGTTGTTTTCATTCTTTCACCCAAGTCATTTGGGTCAGTTTTTATATTAATCTTTAATTCCAGTGTATTTTTATGCATTTCTTTGCCATTGTGACTCTAACGTTTGGTTAAGGTTCTCTAGGGATATTCCTATTGTCTCCATCTCTGGGTTTTCTGTGTGACCCTTCTCAACTTCTGTTGTCCTTTCCAGAGTTTGTGACTAATGGGTCTCTGTAATTTTTTGCTCTTTCTTGATTCTCTGCCTGAGGGGAAAAGAAATTTGAGAGTCTCTTCTCTGTTTTACCTTCTACTTTCTTGTCTTTTTTGGTTTGTTGTTTACTATCGTTTTTTTTCTTGTCATTACTTTTTCTTAGTTGATCTTTATTTTATTTATTCCTGATATGAGACAGATACTTTGTCAGAGTACAGACTTTTAATATATATATTTGCTCTGTTGTGTCTGCCCAGATGTTTTCTATAGGCGCTCCTTACAATCTGATACTTTAGATGTCAGGCTCTTATATTATTGTGAACATTCTGGGTGCTTGCAGGGGTTTCTGTATTTTACTTTTAAACAGCGTTCTTCAGTTAATACATTTGATTTGTATTTTAGTCACTGAGATCTTTGTTTCTCTACATATGATTTCTAGCTGGTAGAAGGCTGATGCTTTTTTCAGTATAACGGTACTCTCCTCTCTCCTAGCTTCAGTCTCCCTGAGAGGGTTTAGAGCATTTTGTCCAACTGCAGCGTCTCTGAGGGGGTTAAGGTTTATAATCCCTCCCCCTTTATAAAATTATTTCAGGTTTAACATTAAAATGCGTAATATTTTACTCAAGCCCTCCCCAGTGATTACTCTGCATACTTACTACAGGTGCGGCAGCACTGATTTGTGTAGACACTGAGGATAAAAGTTTTGTTTAATTTAGTCACTTCCTGTGCTGCTGGAATAGAATACATTGTGTGGACTGGGATAAACGTGCTCTTGTATACAGTAGGATCTCTTAACAGTGCAGCACATTGTTAAATTAAATCACTAGAGAGATGAGAAATGCCATTCATTTGAATGGCATTATTCTCATTGGATCCTGCATCAGCAAAAGAAAAAAAGGAAATTGACTTTTACTCAGCTGTAGGCAGTCCTGGTTTCATCAGGCTGTAAGCATTTTAAATTAAAGCAATGCAAAATGAAAACATGCATTTTAGAGTACTTTGAAAGCACATTAATATACATTAACATATGAAAAGATGCATTTTCAGCACCAGACAGTGCCTTTAAGTAAAAAGCAACCCTCATTTTTCAGTCACTACGATACTTTATTATTTGTGCTCTGCTTTCACTTTACAAGAGAAGGCAGTGAACATCTGTGTCATGCCACAGAAAGTGACCTGTTGCATTTGGGATTGAGGAAGTCTTTAAATACTGTTACTAAGAATGGTTTGAATAGAATAGAGAAGCCTGAACCGGACTGAAGAGTAGTGGATTTTATTGTGCAACAAAGTTACTTGCCAGGCACAATCTGCACTTGTGCCTTGGAGCAAAGAAAGGTCCATATTTTGACATAGAAGAATGATCAGAGGTGGTAAAAGTTTGGATTCGGGGAAGAGGGACAGTGGCTAATAAAATCGGTGTATACACGATAATGGGTTGGTGATGGTGGCAGAACCTCTTCTAAAGAGAGACCTGGATAGAGAATAAAGTTATAAAAACAAACTAGTCAAAGTGTAAACAAAATTCACATTTATACACAAAGGTTGTTTCTAAATGGCAAATGAATGCACCTGTGCGTTTATGGTGTGGCTTAGTAATGTGTAGCCTCTAGGTGATACTGGACATTTTTAGCATTTAAATTCCAAATTGGGTTCAGAAAAGGCATGCATGCTGTTTCTGAACTACATTTCCCATGATGCTCAGCCAACTTGAATAGGAACTATTGTTGGTTTAAATCTAAACTTCCCTTTTCTGGCCAAAAAAAAGCTTTTATCTGCGTGCAAGCTTTGGTACATGTAAAGGTGACTATAGAGATAATGAGCCCTTAAAATAAACTAATGGCAAATTCCATATGCATGATAACCCTTCCTACGACTTCAATCCTACAAACTCCACGGAATTTTTATCTCTTTAATGTCTCATAAACGTTTAGCTGAAGCTGGACTTTGATGGCATATTATCAGCGAGGCAGTGTGATTATAGAATTAATATGATGGCAATATACATGCAGTGATCCTCACTTTCTATTCTACTTTGTAGTCAAAGAAGAGCAATAAAAAGGTGCGGGTAACCGTGAAGCCTCATTTATTGTTCAAGGTAAGTTACATCAAGTTCATCTGATTTTATATTATTATTATTTGAAACCTCTGTTAATAAATAACATTTCTGACTTCTTTTATAGCAGAAGCAAGGCCAGTTGGTTTGTAGTAACGGTTACTCAGTTACCATAAATGGCAAAACTCATCCAGCCTTGTTTGCATGTGGGAATACAGCTTAATAAGAAAAATTGTATTATTTTTCTATCGTACTATAAATTGTAGCGATCTGAACAGCATTTTAACACACAATCTGAGGGGATCATGTACCTTCCAACTTCATCCATCTTGGTGGGCTCGGGGAATGAAGGAAAAACGTTTTCTCTTTTGTGATAGGTTAGATGAATCAAAATTTTTATTTTTGCAGCCAATATAGGTAAAATCTGCAGCTGACCCTTTAAAAAAAAAAATTAAAAAAATTTAATCTAGTTCTTTCTCTGGTGTGAACATCTCACCATCTGGTTGCATCATTACTAGAGTTTAGAAGTAGTGAAAATGACACACTGATATAACTCTTAACACTGACATTTAGTAAGTTACGACATGCAACAGCAGTCAAGCATAGATTTTTATTAACCGGAAATGGTATAATAAGGCAGACTATGGGCTTTATTCATGACAGAGGGAATTGAGACGGGAATTTTAAACTTAAGGACAAAATAGCTTTGATGGACAAATTCTCCAATTCCGATGAATTGTCTATTTTGGCCCTAAGGTTGGAATTCCCTTCTCAATTCCCTGCAATTTAGCTCTTTCATGGATAGTTGGCTATCTGATATCAGATGTCTAACACAAAGTAGAGCAAAACATTACCAATACTATGAAATTATATGTTCAGCTTTGTTTTCTTCAGGTGCTATAATCCCAGCAAACCTGTATTTTATGTTTGAGCCTTGACTATTTTAAAATGTTTATTACAATGGCATGGAAGACAGATTAGACCTTCTAGTCAGCTTGAGATTCATTTGCTGCCCCCGTTTCTTTACTATTAGCTTTTCATGTCTTCCTGTATGTGGTGTGCTCTGATTATCTCTGTTTCGTAGCCTCTTGAGCAGCATCATGGAGTGGCTCCTGATAGAGACGCAGAGTTCCATCTGTTCGATCGAGTGGTTAATGTGCGAGAGAGCTTCTCTGTCCCATTGGGTCTCCGAGGAACTGTTATAGGCATAAAAGGAGGTGATTACTTGCTTTAAAGAGTTACATCGGTTTCCTATTATCATTTCGTAGTATTTCCATTTTTGCTAATGTGATAATATGCAAAGATCCTACACTGTAGGAGAATCCTGAGGTCTCCTTACAAAGCTATGAATGAATCCTCTTATTCCTGTTCTGGTAATTTATTCACGTGTAATTAATATGTTTGCAGCGGAGCGGGATGCGGATGTTCTGCTGGAGGTACTGTTTGATGAGGAGTTCCTTGGTGGATTAACAATAAGGTATAGTATATGGAAATGTTAGGACTATGCTATGTTGTATACATTTCTAGGTATGCAGGAGTTGTAAATAGTTTATTTTCTCTTCCCTTTAAATACAGATGTTCTCAGTCTAGAGGCTATCGTCTGCCACCAAGTGCCTTAATCAACCTCTCCCATGGCAATCGTACAGAAAGCGGAGGGCAGAAGCTGACTGCCATAGTAAAGCCACAACCAGCAGTCAATCACCATGTCCCTTACTCCTCCGAATTATCAGCAGGAGGAACGCATAAAGGCCACTTGGGAGCCCTCAACCACTCTCCACGATCCCTTTTTGTTCCTACAAAGGTTAGCCATTTAGTCTACTTAAAAAGTCCCAATGCAATACTCCTAACTTGCTTTAAGTCCTTGTTAGTGATTTAGTAATTTGTGCATTTAGGTTCATTTAAGTTTAAATAAAGCATATCTGGTATTCTGTACTATATCAACCCTTTATTGCCAGCCATTTCATTTAAATCACTGGTCCTGCATAATGCAGTTTGTGTGTTTCTTCTTCTCTTTCTTTAAAAGACATTTAATCTAAGTATCTGTCATTTAGATGTTCTTCTTTAATGCCAGGTGACATGGGATAGATATTTTCTTAAACTGGAACAAACGTTAAAGTAATCCAGAGCCGTTGCAATGAAAGTGCCATGAGGAGAGGATTCTGGGACCACTGATTCTATAAATGAATGGGTTGTTGGTTCTTTTTGTTCCCTTTCTCTACTTCATGAAAGCTCTCATTCAGACGCTCATTAATCCATGTTTGCTAGTGCTTGATGCATTCTGTTTTTGAAAAGGCACACTGAGAATTGTACTGTTTTCAGAGCTATAGTGACAGATTAAAGGAACCGAAACATGGTTTACAGTAAGAATTCAAAGGCACTATTAATTTGTTTTAAATCAAGGGTGTATTGTGCAGTGTAAAGCTCTGTGTTTCAGGGTAATATGTAACTTACGTTCTGTAGAGCACTGTAACAGCAGAATTGTTAGCGCTGTCATTGCGTTGTGACCAAAAATACAGATAAATATCTTCCATGGACTTTATTATTATTATGTTTGCTCTTAGTTGTTAGCCTGATATCAAACGGAATAAAAAAGTTGTCAATTTTGTGATTTTTAACTTCCTTTTGGAAGATACCATTGGTTCAATAGAAGAGAAGCCAAGAACTGGTGGGTGGGCTTGATGAAGGACATGTCCATTTCGTTGACCTGTCAGTGTGACGGACTAGCCTCTGTCAGAGATCTCCAATAACAAGTCCTTGTCAGTCATATTGACTGTCTAGCAAACCAGTATAGAAGCATCTCCACAGACTGTGCCTGCATTCTGATACTAGAGGGAGTCTCCTTGCTGTTTGGTTTTTCTGACCTATAAAATTGGGTACATCTTCAAAATAGGATAACAAAATGACTTACAAATTGAATAAACCAGCAAAATAGGATGATTTGTGGGTTTAAAATTTTGGCCGGCATGTATGTGATTCATTTGATCATAACTAACTGTTACAGAGAACGTACGATGAAGTATTTAGGCTGCTGGGGAGATCAGAATTTCAATTTAAGGCCTTTTTATTTTTTATAATGGTCGTAAATGTGAAACAAAAAATGTGTGTTCCCTGTTTGATGCAATGCCCCTTTAATCTCTGTGAAATGTGTCCTGGATCTGAAAGTGATATTAGACTAAAGTGCTAACTGAATATACTGCTTCTGAGTTTTCTATCTATTCTCCTGCAGCAAAATGGAAAGCAGCATTTTCAGGGAAATGTCAGCTCGCCACAGAAAGGTTTTGCTGGAAATCAAAAACAAAAGGCAAGTCAACTAAAACCAGTATTTAGCGTGTGTGCTGCGTGGTCTATTCAATTGTCCCTTTTCAGCCATTTCACCAGAAATCTAAGGAAGTAGAGAAGCCAATGATTTCCATATTTCTGTGGTAGTGTTAATGGACCTAATAGCTTGTTACTACATATTCTTTCAGTAACTTTTTCATAGCCAGTGTACCTTTTGAAGGACAATGGTCAGCAATAAATGTCCTGTTTTAATTGAAAGGTTGCGTCAAATATAGGCATTTTAAATATTCTTTAATGAAAGAATAGGAATAAAGCCCGTTTTTATTGATCCCTCTTTGCTCAGATAGCGGTATCACGAGGTGGACATATTGTTTAGAATCTTGGTTCAGATGAAAGATGACCTTACCCAAGAATCTAAAAAAATATAACTGCTCACTGACAGAGCTCTACAAGTAAAGAGAGCTCAGTAAGGTACTTGATTTGTATTCTTACATTAAAGCATTTGTGTCTAAATCATACACACTTTTTTTATACACCTTTGATGTAATCTTTCAATTAACCTTAAATTAATTATTTGATAGTTTTCCATTTGAAAAAGTGTCTGCATGTCCGTCTGAAAGATTTCTATTATACTGAAATTTTACCAGACTAACAAAAAGCATGTGATTTTTAAGATTTTTATTTTCAGTAGATTTACCCAGAAGCACAACTATAAGCAGGGCCATCTTTAATGGTATCTGGGCAGTGGGCAAGTCTCCTATCATTTGCCTCCAGATAAGTGCCTAATGTCTTCTCTCTTGCAGTCTCTTTGTGCAGTTCTTTCCCTACTCTCCAAAAATTAAAAAGGACCCTTAGATAGACCCATACATAGAACACTGACCTTTTTAACATTTACTGGTTAGAGACTAAACTTTTCATGTTTTTGCTTAGCATGATGGGAAAATCTAGTCCTCAAGTTGCAGTGGAAGTGTTTAGGCATCACTGTTACACAGACACACACATCTGTTTGCGTGTCTTTATAATCATGCACACATTTATATACAGCCGTGTACCTACCCATATATTCCTCTCGTGATTACATCAGTCAATCATTGGAAAGGCAGAGATCTTCCCTTTGTTTGGCCAATCAAAACGGAATCTTCTTTCTGGCTTCAGGTATTCAGATTCCCAGAAAATAATTGAGGGTAGAAAGGATTGCTGCTGTTGGTCCCTGTATGGGGTCTTCACGGCTTCTCCATACCTTACAATAAATATAAGGTCATTGTATGGGACACTTTTTTTTCCCATTTGTTTTATAACTTTATTTCAGTAAATACAATGGTAAACGAACGAGCAAGATTTGGTGCTGGGGACTCTTAAGCGTCATACTACCACATTCCCTTTACTGTGAACAAATATCTGCAAAGCACCTCATTTACCTGGCAATGTTGTAATATTGGATTCATTTTGGTTTTTAGCATAAGCAAGATGATGAGTTCTGCAACGTATGGCAATCGCTACAGGGTTCTGGAAAACCACAACATACCCACCAAAACATGCACATCAAGGTCTGTTGGCAATAGAGGTCGTTATTTGTATGATTGTCCATAGTTCTCCTTTTAATTGACCATTCAAACTTAATTTTTAAGGGTGCAAGTCTACCTCAGGAAAATAAACCTGGTCAGTTTCCCAAGCCAGGCTATGCTGAGAACACCCCGAAGTGCCAGCAGAGAAAGCAGGAGTCGGGGCGCAAAAGTAAGTCAGAAGGTAGCATATCTGTATTTGGATGTTCAATAACGCTGTATCCAGAAAGCGGGAGAAATGGCTGCTTGTGACAATGCTCCTCGAACGCTTGTGTGTAAATCGGTCAGCATGGACCTATCCACCGAGTTATGTATAAACACTTGTGTAAGGAAGGGACAGGCACTTTTATCTATTTTTTTTAATCCGTCTCTTTAGTGAAAATGTAGAACGTGATAGACCTATTTAAGATATACTCCTGTCATATATATATCTAGCAAATTAATAGTTTAGGAGTTATATTCCAGTGCAGATAGACACTTGTATTTACTTGACATCAACAGGGCGGCCTAGTTAGTTTCCTTCTGTTGATGACCTGTAAAAAACGATGCACTCTCCTTGCACCAGTAGTGACCGTTGCCAATCAGAGCAGCCCGTCTGTTTTCCCAGGAGAAGCATGGCAGCTGCTGGTCAGAGTATAAGCTGGGATGGAACATTTCAATGTATATATTTCACTTGTGCTTCTGTATGAGCTGCAGTTTACTCTCCTCTGCATGGTGAATTGTTGGCTGGAGAAATAATGTGTGCTTAAATCTCATGTATTGTAGTGAAAGAAGACTTCAGGATTACAAAAACCGAGAGCCAATTGCAGGATACCCCAAATAAACAGGTGAGCACTTTTTTTACTCACATTTGTGTTTATTTTTCTTTTTTGCCTTTTTTTTGTTTTTAATATATCCATTATTGTTTTAAGCAATGGTTCCTTTTAGTTATGCATGATTTTCTGTGTTAAGCAAATAATAAAGCATGAGTTTCAAACCATCCCAAAATAGTTTTAAAATAGAATGGGTGCTAATATTCCCAGCACATAATACAAATCTCTGTATAATCCAATAACCATCCCTTTAAATACATATAACACATAATGCTTGTTCTCTGTAAGTTACCTCCGTATAATTACATGGGGGGAAATCTAATGAAGAAACCTTTTCTTGCCATGTTAGATTCCTGTTTTAACACACAATTTAAAGCTTCTCTCATGTTTCCAGTCACTTGGCTGAGAAAGTCCTGCAGGGATAGTCTATTCTTTGCCAGGATCCCAACTGTTTTTAAGGGGTCTATTCACTAAAAAGTTAGCTGCAAAGATCCGACATTTCTATCATTCCAGCCTTTGCAATTCATTTGTCAGTTCTTTTTACTGAATAGACCTCATTGTGTTACGGTAACATCTTTGGATGGAAGAATGTTTGTCTACCTGCCTTAAATGCTTAAAGGAGGAGGCCCTACGCTAGCACTATATATAGGCTTTATATCCTGAAATACAGCAGGTGTCGTTCTGTTTAGAGCATAGTTTAATGTAATGATGCTGTTTTACAGAATTTATCGGAATCCAACAAACCCGTTAAACTTTTGAAGAGAAATGACCTTCCCTCTGAGAGTCAGACAGGTGGAACAGATCCTAACAGCATTGAAGGGAAGGTAATGGACACTGATTTCTAAGCAGAAGGCATTGTAGTTTTTATTGTCTATCCACCACTGTCTGCTAATTTCTATTGTGTGTTGAGCTATGAATTTTGTTGCTTATAGCTAAATAAAGAGTTTGAAAACTTCATTGCATCCCTGAAGATTGCAGAAGAAGAACGGGTACAACCTGCTTGCCCCGTGGTGGTTAAGGATAGTACTGAAGAACAGTTGTCTCCACAGTCCTTCGCCATGGTATGTGAAAATCAAATTAAATGTTAAGTCTTAATGCACTCATAACAGTTACTGTAATAGTTCTCCCAAAGTCCTCCTTATGGTGTTACTTCACAGCACACAGATCTGGCTGACGCCACACCCCTGCAGTCCAAGTGCTTCCATTCAGTAGAGATTAATTCCACTGTAATGGCTAATGACAATATTTTTCTTAAAAGGGAGCACGAGATTTACTGCAGAGCCAGCTTGTCTCCTGTGTACTCTAGTCACTGATGTCTCTTGAAAGTATTTTCAGTGTAGAGCTAAGGCCAAAGAAAAAGTACATTTCATATATGAAAACATATATAACATAAAGAATATAAGCAAAGTGAACTACCTCTTTATCCCCTTGGCGATACACGATGTACTAGTTGGTGACTGCAGGCAGACACTACATAATGGTGTATGTTCAAGTGGTGTAAGCAATCAATGATCACTTCCACCGCTCAAACAGTGTTGCTGTAATGCCTCTGTGTCAAGGCATTATGCAACACCAACATTTCACCACGATCATTTCACAAAGCAATCGCGGGCACATATTGGGTGGTCATGTAGTTAGCAATGGCTTCCGAAGTGATCACTTCCGTCGCTCTGTTGCTAGACTGCCTGTAGAGAAAAATAGGGAAAAGTAAAAGAAAAATAACCAGAGTTAGTTAGGGTTGAGGTCAAAAGGCCACTGTAGGCTTAAATGATTAGGAAACAAAAAAAAAAAGGCTACTTTCTATTCTTGCTCTGTAATGGGAAAAGAAAGGTAAACATTGATATTTCTAAAACAGAAAAGAGGTGTTGAACAAAAAAAAAAATCGAAATAAACACAATATAATAAAAAGTGAATTATAAATATATAAGCACTAGGAATATTTTCCCCTGAGAATGACACTCGCATATACCAGAGCCCAGATCTGGCTGTAGACTTGTAGGACAACAATTCCCAAAATCCCAGTGGGACATTCAGCTGAACTTCTGATACTTGATGGTAAAAAGGCTGTAAAAATGTCTCAGGGCAAAGTTAGAAAAAGTGCTGTGTTTTTTTTTTTTTTGTCAAACTCGGATTATTCTGTTAGCGCAGTACCAGGTCTTTAACACACTGACAGTTTGCGGCCCCCGTTGACATTGAATTACATGTTTATTTGCTCAGGAATAGTGTGGTATTCAAGCTATAACTTTTGCCAGCATTGAGACTATCCCAATAACTTTTTAAAGGTTTTCTCCTGACTCTACATGGGTTTGATTTAAAACAAACTTGCAAAATAGTATGACATTCAACACATTCTGTTAAATGTTATCTGTTGCAAAATCTTTACTGTCACCAAAATGTAATTGACTTCACCTAAAACATACTCTGAATTGGCTTTGTATATTATATTGAATTGCTCAGTGCAAAGGCATTCAAAGATAAATGCTTATCTAAATTCTGTTTCATGATGGAGCATTTTTAAAATCCACTGATTACAAATGATGCCCGTCTCTTCCTTCTATTTGAAGTTGCATGGCTACTTTTATTCACGGAGATAGTGGCACTTCTGAGAAACGAGACTCCTTTTATAGCAAATATTAATGGATTGTTTCCCCCAGTCTACTGCAGAAAACTGCTGTTTAATCTCTTAAGGACCAACAATTGAACGTGTGTCTAAATTATGAACATACACAAGTGCTTTGAATGACCAGCTAGTGATGTCTTTATTGAAAGACATAAATGGATGTATAATGTATGGATGCTCAGTAACAAGAAATTGAGGAACCTGGATAACAAATTTAAAGATTGCTATAGGTTGGGATTGTCTAGTGCAGGGGAAGCTGACATGTAAGCTGTCCAAATGTTGGGGGCGGAAAACTGCTCACCCATCAGTAGAGCAGAAACGCATAATGGGATTTATAGTCCCACAATAGCTGGGGAACTCCTTATTGTTCTACCGCTTGTCTAGTCATTGGGAATCAAAGACGATACATTTGTCGACAATTAATATTCAATTGTGTTAATATTATGTGCAATTGGAAGGGCTTATGATTCAAGAGAGCCACTTTAACCCCTTCCCACCTGGATGATGATCTATGCCGTCTTACATTTTGGTGCCTAAAAGCTTGTAGGACAGCATAGAACCTCCTGAGTTTAACAGCTCAACGCGGTTCCCCACTGTCAGATGAGGCCATTTTGAGTGGCCTCAGCCTGACACAGAAAATGTAGCTGACGTTCAAAGTGAGCGCCAGCTACATTTCACTAAAAGCACCTTCAAGATGGCATAGACCATCCTGGCGGTAACAGCTCATCATGGCTCCCCGCGATGAGCTGTGCTGAGGATCCCGCTGCAGGGACTTGCAGCAGTATAGCTGCTTACTGCTCACCAATAGTGAGCAGTAAGCAACCAAAATCTGGTTTTTGGAGCTACATAATGCAAACTGAAAATATAGGCAGAATTCAGTATATGTGGGAGGTATGTGTACATTTGATGTACCTACTGTCCATTTTCAGACACATGATGCGGCAGCATAAAAACTAAATGTGCTCAAATAAGAAATGAGATTTGAGTTGACAATAAGTGACTGGTTCATGTTAAATCACACCTGGGCAGGTGAAGTCTGCATTTGGTACTAAGAGGTGTGATTACATTATGTAATGTTTACTGCATACCGTGAAGGTTTAAAATGTATTTAGTAGAAAAAAGTATGGTCACAGGTGACCAAGCATGGTGTGACATGCGAAACTCGTTAGGTGGCCTTCCCTTTGACTTTATTATCCGTGGATTGTACCTTACCTTGTTTGTCTTGAATTTTTTATGACATTAAAGCACTTTATTCATTCATTGTCCGGTGGGTGGAGTGCACATTTTTTTCTACTTGATACTTAACTGTGGTGCCTAATCAGCGCTGTGGAGCACCCATCCGCGCCCTGCACATTTGTTCTTGTGATTAGAGCCGGTGTTGCTTTCTCTTTTTTTTTTTTATGTATTTGCAGAGGCAGAACATTAATGTGTTCTTCATATAATATGTTAATGGATATCATATGCTGCTTTGTGGCTGCCCTAATCAGTGTTTTGTGAGATGATAATTGTAATAGAGACCTTTTGCTGCAATTGTTAAAATGCATTCTTTTTGTTTTGTTTTTACAGAAAGGAACACAAATGTTGAAAGAGATCTTGAAGATTGACAGTTCAGATACTGCAGATCAACAAAAGGAAGTTAAAAAAGATCCTCCTGTGGCACCTACTCACCGCAAGCAAGGCAAACCAATTGGTAATTTTACATTTCTTTTCTTATAAGAATGAAATGTCATTTACTTTTTTAAAGGGACACCTTGTGCCTGTGTTTTAGACACACAAGCGCAACGTTTAGTGGCCCTGGCATCTACTGGTAATGATACATGTCAACGTTACCTCTGGCAGTGACCATGCTTCTCTGTGACGCAAGCTGGTTTGGTAACGGTCTCCTTTTTGTGGAGAGCACCAATTAGGCTACTTGGTATGGCTGATTTTGAATATTTTGGGTTCTGAGAAATAACTCTGAGGAATCCATAGGATTCCCCCATACTCCATAAAGGCTTAAATCCCCTGAAATGGCTGTCCAGGGGTCCCAAAAGTATATATTATGTCTGCTGGCTCCATCAATACAATTTTCCCCAATTATCCCCTGGCCCCAACAATAATATATAAAAAGCCACCTATTCGAATAAAAAAAATTTTTTTTTTTTTTGAAAAAGAGGCATCTGATAGACTGCCAAAAATGTCGACTTCAAAGATGATACATTTACTTTTTTTTTGTGCCATTTCGGTATCACTTGGGCGATTCCATAGTAGCTCAAATTAAGGGGCTATTTGGATCCCAAGGGAAATCAGTTACCGGAGTAGACCCTATAGATTCCTTAGGGCTAGGGTCATAATAGGTAAGGTGTGTAGAAGGTCTTGTAAAGGGTTGGATTTTGAAATAACTATAAACCCAACTCCCAAAAATATATATTTTTTTTTTTTGGTGTTCTAGATCACTGCCGTTTGATCGCTGATGCATTGATTTGTATTGCATTTTTTACATGTTATTCCTTGTTACAGCTGTGCACATTACCAGGCCTCTTGGTCCAGGACCTTGTTTCAGTGCCCCTAACCAAGAGCTGTTACGCCAACCTCTGCTTCCCCAACCACCACCTTTGGGAACTCCAGTGTCTGAGCTTGCTCGTATCTGCACCGCTGTTGGAGTACATCCACCAGAGTTCTCCTTTCTACGTACCCCACAGGTCTGGTGTTTAATTAAACATAAAACACTTCTGAGTAATCTAATATCCTTTAGAGTATAAGGAAAATAAAGAAAAAATGGTCTCTAAAAATATTAGGACATTTTGTTTGCTCTGTTTTTTTTTTTTTCTAATTATTTACTTATCTGGTTTACACCTCATTTTCCTTCCACACTAGTCTTTCTGTTTCCCTAAATTACTAATTTATTTAAGACCATCTAACTTAAAGGCACTGTATCACCTAAACACTGGGTTTACTGTGCATGTTGAGAATAAAAAAAAAAAGATTGATCTATACATTTTGCTGGCCATGTTTTTTAAATAGGTCTGTGGGGTTTTCTCTTTGACATAACTTGTGGCTTTATATGATATGCAAATTAGAAAAGAGCATAGAGACTGGCTCCAGAGGAAGTAACATTCTGTGTTTATTCTTATTCCATGTGTACGGCCAACACTCGCCTTACGTGTTTAGTTCTTATTAGATTAGGCATGATAGTGGAGACGCAGGCGCTGTCTCCAAATAGTAAAAGCTTGATCTCAATTAGCAAGTAACAATATTACTTCCTGTGGAGCCTGTCTCTGCCGTTTCTCTCTTTTCTCTGTTCTGATATCGGGGCTTGGATTGCCCGACATGGTGCTTGCATGAGGCTTGCAGTCCAGGCAATACCTTTTTGGAGCGAATGTCAGAGGTTGCAACTAACTAAAAGAGCTGGAGAATCCGTAACAGTCCTGCAGTACAACACATTTATATGCAAATGAACTGGTTTTCAGTGTAAATTGTGTCATTTGCATATCAAACTACAGGTGATGTCATAAACACGAGACTCCACAGACACATTTTAAACTTTTCTCCTAATATAGGTGTTTGCTTGCAATGTTGCTAACATAATGTATAGATCATTGTCAATAATGTATTCTCTTCATTCACTGTATAAGCAATGTTTATGTGATACAGTCCCTTTAAGACCTGACAGTTGTCCTTTAAGAGCTCTTTCTGTTTTATTTGTTCCAGGCTTTGACTGTTTGTCAAGTGAAGTTGTCAAATGGTTTCATCGTACATGGTCCTCCATGCCATTTGGAAACTGAAGCTAAGGAGAAAGCAGCTTTGTTTGCTTTGCAGAGAGTGGTAAGTATGTGTGTCCAACTTGTTTAAATATATATAAAGTTAGGATCATTTCATTTTCTCTCTGTATGGTTTCCCGATTGGAAATTAGTTTATATTGTGGTATATTGTGTTTAATAAATCAGAACTCAAAAAATCGGCAAACTTCAAACCGTTTTCTTACAAATTGAAACTATTTGGTTTTAATATAGTCCAGTTTTTTCGTGACTCAAAAGTATTGCTTTAATTTATATTCATCCGATGCTTTCGTGGGGTAAAGGCAATAGGAATCAGTATGAAAGCAAAATGCTTGATGGTCATATGAAGCCAAAGATCATGTCATAACCCGGAGACCACTCAGATGCATTTAAAACCCATTCCCTCTTAAATTTATTCTCTTTCAATTTGGCGACGTCACATTAGTCTCGCAAGTAATCTGGAAACGCAGACATTGCTGACTGGAGTGCGAATTTGGACCCAGATTTCTTTCGCTTCATTTGTAGTTCTCTTATTAGATTTTTATTTAATGGATAGCCGCCCATGAGTACCTTTTCTGAAAATATAACTTGGCTTACAGGACCTCTTATTTGTTGGGTTACTATTTTAAAGTGAGGGGTTTCTTAGATGTAGGCAATTTACATTTTTTACCTTAATGTTCTCCGCATTCTGTCTCCAAAACACAATGTTCTTTATGTTTATTTTAATGTACAGAGCACTTGTGGACTAAATCTCCCCTATGCACCTCCACCACAGATGTTTCCTAACTTTCCGCCTCTAGGAGGTGTTCTGCCTGCCAGAGCAATTCCTTCAGTTTTCTCTCCGCAGACTGGTAAGTTAAGATGTTGGAATTGATACTGGAAGAAAAAAAAAAAGTAGATGATTGTTCTTTGACTGCAGCGGTATCAGAAAACTGGAATAGTACCGCTGTATCCCATTACTCACTATTTAAACATTTCTTTATATATATCATTTTAGTAACATAGAATATATCAACAGATCTTTGGCCCTTCTAGTCTTCCCAACACCAGTGTTAACACAGATTTCTAACCAAACAAATGTAAAGTTAGCTTCAAGTCCCATGTGACCATGATCACTATGGAATTAAATGACCTCCGTGGAGATTTGTACTAAATGACAGCATGTCAGTATGCGTCCTCTGGTTTTGGGAGTCAAATTAATGTTGGATAAAAACACGTGAAATAAGAGAATTTTTTTTTCTTTTCTGCTGAAAGCGGAGAAAACAAATTGTATTTTCTCTTTCATGTAGCAAATATGATCCCTTCAGCACCACATGTCTTTAATGCAGTGCCATGGAGACCCACAATGCCACTTCATAACAAATCTTTCTACCCAGGCCCCTATCCTGCTAACGCACCGTTACTGGGGCAAGTTCAACCAGCCAGTCATAACCAATTTATACCACTTCAGGTAAGATCATAAACATTCATTCATTACGTTTGGCCTCTCACTATGTAGTTTATATTTAGCTATTAAAATGGCAACATCTGAGTAATGTGCCAGGACAAACTAAAATGCTAGATCAAAACCTAACTGCAGGGTGTTTGAGCACATGTCCACCCATTGCCACAGTAGCTTTGCATACCTGTGTGTCAACATATTACACTCTTGCGTCAACATTTGGCTAGCACAATGCAGCAATTCTATTTTTCCTCTCTTGGACGCCCTTAATTATTATTATGATGTGGGTTTAACTTCCCTTTTTTTCATTTAATGTACACACTTTTTTTCTTTTTTATATGGTTTTTGTTTGTTTTTTCTACGAGGTTTGAGAGTAACTCATTTGTCTGGTATTTTGTTGTTTTTGTGGGATTTGGTTGTTTTTTGCCAGTTGCACTGCAAGTAGAACAATGCTTGCTCTGATTGGCTGTCACAGTGATTACTTGCAAGCTGGTGGACATGATTGACACTTCTGGAATGCATCAGCCCTGATTCAACCAACCTTGCCATTTACCCCACGATTGCAGCATGCACAGATGCATGACGCTATAGTTAATCCATAACGATCATGATTTCTCAACGTACATCCTACCATAGTGGTATTGGGATGTCCCCCACCACAGTTTGGTTTGTGCTTTTTTTTTTTTTTTTTTTTTTTTGCATAAAATCTTTGTTAAACTGCAGCCTACAGAATACAGAAAAATGATTTGTTTTCTTTTTCTTCCCCATACCAGGTAACAAAGCAAAGGGTAGCTGTTACTAAAAATACAGACTTCAGGGAACCACCAAATACTTCCCAGTGTCCTTTTGGTAGTGGTCAGCAATTGGTTCCTGATGCAGGCAGCCAGCTAGCAGTGCAGAGTCCTTCCACCATTTTAAACTCTCCGCAAACTACTCACAATCCTACGCTGGAAAAAGGCTCAACACCTGGATCTGTGGCTGCTCACAACAAATCAACCCCAGGCTCAAATAGCAGACGAAAACCACGGAGACTGGCGGTCAACTTCAATGCTCCAAAAGCTTCTGAATAAAGGAAGCCAAGGCTTCATTTTACCAACTGTATAATCTTGCCTTAAATTGCTGTGTACAATACGAGTGAGCTGCTGTCTTGTATCTTTTTTTTTTTATGTCGTTGTTGTTTTTTTTAATTCATTATGCCAAGCAGACCCTGATTTACCGGCAAATGATGCCTATGACCCCTCTTTCCTAAAACATCTTGCATTTTATTAACCATTTGAGCACAAGGTTCACTTTACCTTTAACTACATTGCTGTCAAGCTTTTCAAAAGTAGTGGCATTAATCTTGAAATGTACTTTTTAGTGTCTGAAGTCATTGGCTGCCTACTATAGACACATGTATTTCCTAACCTCTATTTTTCTGTAATCTCATTGTACGCACTGAATTATGGGATTTTTTTTCCCCAAAGAGCCACCTCAGTGTTTGATGGGGGTTATCATCCATTTTCTACATTTTTTGTTGCCTTTTTTAAAAAAAAGCTTTATGTCCAGATGCATTTTAAACAGGAATATTCAATTAGTTTTACTCCTAGTTGCTGTACTGTTTATTTTTTTCTTTTCTACCCCATAATTACACTTGCAGCCTATATTTTGAGGTGGACCATTTCCTATCACACAGTCTTTAATTCTTTATTTTGTTGACAGATCCTGTATCTGAAGTGTTTTTTCATTTGTAAACCAGTGTTTTGCTGCTGAGAGCGTTTACAGACTAAACACTTCGATTTTACATGTTCAGAGTACCCTATAACCCCAGGCTTTGACACGATTTATGTTTGCAAAATTATCTTATGAATTGATTTGCCATGAATATGGAATAATATTTTTTTAAGTACTGGAATTTTTCATTAGATCTTATACAGAAACAGTATTTTATTAAAAAAAAAAAAAAAAGGGAAGACATTTATGTGCTCACTTAAGTTTCTACATTTAAAAAATGATGATTTATTTCCTGTGTATTAGTGATGTTTCAAAGTGGCATGTGTTGGTAATTGTGTTTTTAAGCATTGAATGCAGTTCAGCATCCATGGGGTGCAGCTGCACCCTACATCATACAAATAACATTTTTTGAAACATTTCAGCATAAAATGTTTGCAGAATTGTACACCATTTTAATTAAATGTATATGCAATGTTATCAAGCCTTGCGTTCGGGTTTTTTCATGTACATTGTTTTGGTAACTGCATTTATGCACATACAGTCAGGTCCATAAATATTGGGACATCGACACAATTCTAATCTTTTTGGCTCTATACACCAACACAATGGGTTTGAAATGAAACAAACAAGATGTGCTTTAACTGCAGACTTTCAGCTTTAATTTGAGGGTATTTACATCCAAATCAGGCGAACGGTGTAGGCATTACAACAGTTTGTATATGTGCCTCCCACTTTTTAAGGGACCAAAAGTAATGGGACAGATTAACAGTCATAAATCAAATGTTTTAATACATGGTTGCAAATCCTTAGCAGTCAATTACACATGAAGTCTGGAACGCATAGACATCACCAGACGCTGGGTTTTATCCCTGGTGATGCTCTACTAGGCCTCTACTGCAACTGTCTTCAGTTCCTGCTTGTTCTTGGAGTATTTTCCCTTCAGTTTTGTCAAGTGAAATGCATGCTCAATTGGATTCAGGTCAGGTGATTGACTTGGCCATTGCACAACATTCCACTTCTTTCCCTTAAAAAACTCTTTGGTTGCTTTTGCAGTATGCTTCGGGTCATTGTCCATCTGCACTGTGAAGCGCCGTCCAATGAGTTCTAAAGCATTTGGCTGAATATGAGCAGATAATTTTGCCCGAAACACTTCAGAATTCATCTTGCTGCTTTTGTCAGCAGTCACATCAATAAATACAAGAGAACCAGTTCCATTGGCAGCCATACATGCCCACGCCATGACACTACCACCACCATGCTTTACTGATGAGGTGGTATGCTTTGGATCATGAGCAGTTCCTTTACTTCTCCATACTCTTCTCTTCCCATCACTCTGGTACAAGTTGATCTTGGTCTCATCTGTCCATAGGATTTTGTTCCAGAACTGTGAAGGCTTTTTTAGATGTTGTTTGACAAACTCTAATCTGGACTTCCTGTTTTTGAGGCTCACCAATGGTTTACATCTTGTGGTGAACCCTCTTTATTCACTCTGGTGAAGTCTTCTCTTGATTGTTGACTTTGACACACATACACCTACCTCCTGGAGTGTGTTCTTGATCTGGCCAACTGTTGTGAAGGGTGTTTTTCTTCACCAGGGAAAGAATTCTTCGGTCATCCACCATAGTTGTTTTCCGTGGTCTTCCGGTGTTGCTGAGCTCACCGGTGCGTTCTTTCTTTTTAAGGATGTTCCAAATAGTTGATTTGGCCACACCTAATGTTTTTGCTATCTCTCTGATGGGTTTGTTTTGTTTTTTCAGCCTAATGATGGCTTGCTTCACTGATAGTTACAGCTCTTTGGATCTCATATTGAGAGTTGACAGCAACAGATTCCAAATGCAAATAGCACACTTGAAATGAACTCTGGACCTTTTATCTGCTCCTTGTAAATGGGATAATGAGGGAATAACACACACCTGGCCATGGAACAGCTGAGCAGCCAATTGTCCTATTACTTTTGGTCCCTTGAAAAGTGGGAGGCACATTTACAAACGGTTGTAATTCCTACACTGTTCATCTGATTTGGATGTAAATACCCTCAAATTAAAGCTGAAAGTCTGCAGTTAAAGCACATCTTGATCATTTCATTTCAAACCCATTGTGTTGGTGTATAGAGCCAAAAAGATTAGAATTGTGTCGATGTCCCAATATTTATGGACCTGGCTGTAATTGCAGTTTAGGAATGACTACATAATTCTTTACCAAATTCTTTACAAAACTATCTGTCAATAAAGAGTCTGTTTACCACTAAGTAAAGGGATCCCACCACATACATATATCCATGTAGTTATTAAAAAGATGGTATGTTAATTACACAGGTATCCAACTCCTTGAGGCCTAGTTCTTGTTTATTCTCAGGAGGTCACCTCATGGGATGGATTGTATTGATGTCTGAAGTTAATTTCCTGATTTTTCACAAAAGGTTTATGTCCAAATAACTAGCGTGTTTTTTTTTTGTTTTTTATAGGTTTATTCAAAAAACAAACCTAGAAATTTATGCAGTGGCAGGGATGATTCTTATAGTTTTTAATTATAATATGATTACTTGTTTTTCTTAAATTATTTCTCTTTAATTCTACATGGGACCCTTACAGAGGATAAATGGAATACTTTGTTAGGGAGTCTGTTTTCGCTGTCACTCTTTCTCATCCAGCTATACCACTCTAAATATGGCTAAATGCACATTTTTGACAGTCCCTTCTATAAACGCCACAGGTCTAAACTCACCTCACAATGAAGCTGGATTGTTTGGCCCTCAGATCTGACCTATGTCTTGTAGAAGAAACACACTTTCGTAGTCTCAAAGTCCCTAACTTTACCAACCATAAATACTGAACGGTTTATTTCTCATTCCTCTTTCAATAAATCTAAACGTGGGAATATTTATATTAAAAATTCATTTACATTGATGGCAAGTTGGACTGAAAAACGAAGGCAGAGCCATTTTTTATTAAAAGCACTATTGGTTTAGAAACGGGAACCATCCACAATATTAATCAGTCTTCCTTTGTGTGTTCTATATTGGATAAACTTTATTTGGCCAACGCATTCATTCCTGGAGGAGACCTCCACATGTTTCTTAAGCACTGTACTAGTTTGGGACAACCACTCCAGTATTCTGCAATAAAGTACAACAATCAATACATACACCAGGTAGGAGATGGTGTACACATTAACATAAGACTACACACATTATTCTGCACCTCAGCAACAGTACTCTAGATTTGATTACATTTTTATTACACATCAATCTCTTCAAATGGTTAAAATGCTCAGCCATTGTTGCTGCAATGCCTCTATATATTAAAAAAAAAAAAAACCCGGCTGGTTGATTGCTTCGTGAGCGATTGCAGTTGCCATATTGGAAGGCAGCATCGCATTACAATATTCCGCTGCCCTGATGTATGCAAAAACTTTGGAAGTGATCATTGATCACTTCCGTTCTTTTGCAAGACTGCCTCTAGAGGCAGCCAGCAACATTATACTAAAAAACAAAAACCCTGTATTAGTTAGTATAAGAGGTAGGGTTACAGTTAGGTTAGGGTGATGATTAGGGTTTGGGTCAAAAGGTCACTGTAAGAGAAAATGGTTAGACCAAAGTAATACACTACTTTCAGTTATTGCCCTATAACTTGCAAAAAAAAAAAAAAACAGAAAAATATATAATCATTGGCTATTTCTAAACTCATGACAAATATTAGAATCTATTTAGCATGCTTTTTTTTTTATTAATAGCTTTTGTAGATGTGTAAAATATTTTTCATGTAAAAGTTAGTTAAGTGTTTGTTTTGTTAATTTTTCCATCATATTTTTTTTTTTTTTTTTTTTTACAGTAAATTAGATGATATGATCAACATAATGGCATCTAAATCCCCCAAAAATCTATATATAATTTGTGTGGGTGCAGTAAATAAGACAGGACAATTACAGCTAAACACAAACACTGCAGAAGTGTACAAACAGCCTTTTGTCCTCAGCTGTGCAACACTGAAAACACAGTCTGTCCTTAAGTGGTTCAAGTATCTCATTTCTGGATGTAGGTATTGTGAAAATCCTAAATCAGCCTGTCATTTAAGTTAATATGGAAACCTTGAGACTAGATTTGTAAAATGTTCTTTTTATAGCTAACCTTTATTTGCAGTTCAGCTCAGACACCTATAATTGGTTAAAATATTGAATTAATATCAATGCACAGGTTTTTTTTTTTATTGCTGATCATAAATAGGCTACAACAGCCTAAAGGAGTTTGACCTGCCATGTCAGAAGAAAAATGATTGCATACTTCCAATCTAAGACTGGAAATCCAGTTGCATTCTGTAGAAATATGATGCTTGGCACCCACACGTTACATTGATGATGTGCCAGGACGTGTCCTTAAGAGGTTAAAAATGTATGACATCACCTGAAAAAGCAGTTAATTTACATATCTAGCCCCAGGTGTCATCACAGACGCGTTTAAAACTCATTTTTAATCTAATATTATGCATTTGCTTGCCTTTCTGCTAACAGATCCTTTTTGAAAATGTTATATTCTTTGCGTTCACTGTATGAACAATGTTTAGGTGACAGTGTCTTTTTAAATGTGTGCCTGGTGTCTCCTGTTTCTGACATCTCCTGTGGCTAGATATGCATATGAACTATTTTAAATGTGTAATTTGCATATTGGGCCACAGATGATGTCATAGACATGTCTTGGACTTTGGAAAAAAAATGCTCCTCCATGATCTCTCTCAATCTTTCTTAATCAGTGGCAGTAGTTTCATAAAAATACACAGTTAGCATTTAAAACACTTTCCATCATCTTGTAGCTGTCACTGGCATCAAGACATCTCTCCAGGACTAAACCATTCATCAGTCCGTATCCTATAACTAGGGAGTGATTCTGGCTCTCACAGCTGCGGAGTTATTGGGGATAGATACTAGGATTTCAGGGGAATCAAGAACAATATCACTGTACTGCTATGAGCATATGCAACCTTTCCAGAATAGCAATACAATAGGGTACTTATCAAGCTAGAAGTGAGCCTAATTGGGAAAACCACTAATAGGGACATCCAGACCTCCACCAGCCTGAAGGAATACATTCCTGATGTGTGCTGCAAGGTAAATAAGCATACTTTTTAACTAATTTATGTATTTTATCAGAAGTAATATATACTTCTTTGTGTGGGTGCAGGGTTTTTTTTTTTTTTTTTTATGTGTAAGACTACTGACGGGATTTTTATATATTTTTTTATTATTAAAGACTACAAGAACTTTTTACGCGATGGAGTGATCAGATTTGTATTCTTGTTGGTGCTTAAATGTAGGAGTTGCAAATGTTCTATGTGATAAGAAGCAGTTGTGAGTGAATAAGAACTGGTTTGTTTCTATATGGTTCTTTTTTGTAACTCTTTTAAAGCAGGGCTTAGCTTCAAAACCCACAATGCTCAAGGATCCAAAAGGCTAGCTTAGAATTACGGACTAGCGATATAACTTTTGGGCTACATTTTTCTTCAATGTTGGCATGTCTCATGTACCAGCAAATAGGGTGAACTACCTGTACCTTGTACTAAGAGCAAATCATTTACTATCATGCACCTGGCCTCCTTCTTCTAGGCTGATTGTTCATTTTTTATACTTTAACATGTGTAATTGGTTTTATAACCCACCCATCGCATACAGACGCGCATCTCCATAATAAGAGCTATCACAAGATAATTGCTTTCTCACAAGGATTGATTTCCACAGCTGAAGGACAATATTTAATGAAAGTCAAAAGGCAATTATATGACATCATTGGCTGAATATGAAGAACGCCACCAGTATACAACTATGCTTGAGTTCAGTCCTGTCCTTTTGGTAAAATAAATGATTACATTGGCAAGGCAATAGATTATACATATACAGTGTTTTATTCAGGGGATAAATGAGGAAGAGAAAATCCTGACAAGTCAGGTTGGGATAAGGTATCAGGTGCCAGCTTCATTAGATTGAGTCCAGAGCTACTGAAGTTTTTCATGCTCAAGACTTGTGTATATCAAGGATGGTCTACCATTCTTCTGGTAGTGGTAAGGGCCTTGAGAGGCTCACTTTAATACAACAATGGACATCACAAGACTAGGAAGATATTGCCTGTTAAGCCTACTATTTCATGCTGATGGAAGTACCAGCATGTCTACAAAATAGTATAAGCATTATTCTTTCCATATATCGACCATGTACACCACTACACTCAGTGCGACGATTTGGAGTGTTCTTTTGGACACCTTCACTAATCTGGAGCAATGCTGGCATGTATCATGATATCGGAAAATCACTGTCAACCAGGGTCACCCCTTCATAGCAGCAGTGTATCTATCTGCTTTTGGGTGTTTTCAGCAGGATTACCCCATGCCACGCAGTGAATTCAGCTTCCTGCTGTCCCCTGCGCAGTTACTAGATTTCAATCCAGTTGAGAATCTGTGGCATGAAATATCACTAGCTCTATAGAATAGAGATCAGCTGCTAGCCCACTGACACACGAGTGGGAAACATGAGCAAGCCCTCCTGTGCAGCACTTTCTATACATTATGCCTTGTTCACCAGCAAACGGAGAACAGAAAATATTACGTAATGCAATGAAATGTAAATTAGTCAAATAAACGCACATTGATACCACCAATATTATCATAACTTACACCAAAATAATATTGCGCTCACAGCCAACACATTGGAAAGGATGAGAATGAAAATGAAGTCACCCCTTGCTGCCCAATCATCAATAGAAGAGTATATGCTGGTACTCTTTAATTCAGCTTTACACCAGTCAGCTCAGCTGATGATAAATTCTCCGCTAATCTCCAGAGCAGTCCTAATTTTTTTGAAAACTTGATGAAAATGTTTTTTGAACTTCTAGTTCTGGTTCCCTTGGATCTCTGCCAAATCCCAGTCCCCCGACTCTATAGGCAGCTGGATTGGCTGAGATACAGGCTCCCTGTGTCTGTCTGCTGCCTGGATATTTCTCATCCAGCCTTCTCAAACCTGGTCCCTCCCTCACTGCTGGAGAGTTAGTTGACTAAAATCTACTGGTGATTTAGTCAACCAAAACTAAAACAATTTAGATGACTAAAATACGACTAAACTAAAATGGCATTTTAGTCAAAAGACTAAAACAAAATTAAAATTTGCCGCCAAGATGCCAGGTGCATGGGATGCTCTATCCAAATACTCAGGGGGAAAAAAATGCTTATGGCACTCAGCAAAAAACAAGGACTACACATTCTTAATTTAGAAACTGGGTTTATCGTCTCAAAAATAATCCACAGTGAATCGACATGGATGGGGGACAATTAGGCTGGTAAGTGCCCTGGTAGTGCATAACCTGCAGTATAACATGAACACACATCTTATTAACTACTGGATAATCCCATCCCTAATTAGGTGAGAGAACCTGCTATGCTACTGGTTTAAAATAAACCTCTACTTGGGGCATAAAACATTACACTAATTAAAAACATTTATTACTGGGAACTGGGAGCAAAATACATTTGTTTTACAATTATACCGAAGATAAATTAATTCATTTTATCTAATTTTAGATTTGCATCATGAACTTATTTACTTGCCGTTTTGTTGTGCAAAAGGCTCATGGGAGCTATTATATCTCCAATTCATCCATGTGTATAGATTACCTCAGGATTACACTAATGACCCTTCAAAAATATATATTGCACCTCAAACAGCAACTTTGAATCATGAGCGCTATTTGCAAGACTCGTGAGTAGACAAAGCTTCCCTAAGATTATTAATGCTACTTCTCCATTGTGATGTGCAAAGTGGGCACTTCCCAGGGCCCACACGTTAAGGGGGCCACCACTGGCCGCAACATGCTCCTGCTGCCCTCGTGACTGTCACAAAGAGGGCAGTAGGCTGCATCCAGCCAGCGGCTATTTACAGCTTCATGCACTCAGTGTGCATGGAGGGAACACTATACGGAGGAGACGCGAGAGAGCAGCAGCAAGGTGAGTACTGGGGAACTTTTTCAGTAAGGGGCCCTGAAATTTCTGATGGCAGCCCTGATCAGAGTATTACCACAGTGATGCATAGGGGCTGTATAATGTGCATGACATCACCAGTACATGCATGCATGTTAGTTGTCCACATCATTTATAAAGACAGTCACTGGAACTCATTGTGTACACCTGACAACACATGAAAGGTGCCCAGTGCATTCCCATGTCTCTATGGGGACATCTAATGCACATGCTCACTATGCTGGTATGACACAGATGCACACTGGGGAAGATCTTTTTTTTATTTCTGGAGAGAAGAGGAAATGTAAAAATTTCAATAGGAAAATTGCTGGTGAGTACAGCTGTATACACAGAAACAGGAAAGATGAGCTTGTGGGTGGAGCATCATCTTTTTTGTAAACTTAAATATGCAAAACCTATGCATCCTTGAGTATGATAAAAATCCAAGCTGATGGGTTTTGGTCCAAGACTCTTGGATTGGTATGAGAAATAATACAAAATAGATTAGATAAATATTCTAAAATGTCATGGACTTATATTTATATCTGATCATTTTATGAAAGAGAAAGTCATTTTTAATTTAAATTTATTATTAAAGGGACTGTATCTCCTGCACATTGTTTCACTGTGCATGTAGAGAAAAAAAAATGACTGAAAATTATCTAAATATCGTGTTAGCAAAACTGCAAGCAAATGCCTAAATTAGGTGCAAAATGTGATATGCAAATTTACAGATTTTCAATGGGACATGTTACATTTGCATATCAAGCCACATGTGATGTCATAATCAGGAGACGCCACCGACCCATTTAAAAACATTTTTCTCCTAATATAGGCCTTTGCTTTAAATTCTACTAACACAATGTATTTAGATAATTTCCTTTTTTTTCTAAATATTTCTTTATTTTGTTTTTTTTTTCGCAATCATAAAAGATAAAAACAGAACATACAGAAACAAGTAAACAATAATACGTTATTGTCTATTATGGTATAGCCCGTTATGTTTTGACAGATGTATCAATCATTTTTTATTCTCAACATTCACAGTATAAGCAATGTGTAGGTGATCCAATTCCTTTAACATGTATATGTTCTCTGTGGACAGTACTCCTTTATGTATACACTATTCATTGTGTAGTCTATAGAGCATGAGTGCCAATATACAGGAATATAATCATCTATGACTCTTGTGACATTGAAAAGCAAGACTAAATTATACAAGATGGGGGGGCTTAATATGTCGGCTGCCTGGAAATGTCCATAGGTTTCTCCAGTACAGTCTTAAAAACCTTTCCTGACTCCAGCTAAAAATGACTTGCCTTTAAGTACAAGGTGTATCCACACTGCCAGTGACTGAGAGGAATATAATGACATGCCAGACAGTGACATTCCTCAACCACCCAGATTGTGACAGCACAAAGAGAAATTGCCTAGCTGTGGCATTAGTCTGACCACCTCTTTATCCCTAGTGTTAGATAGTTAGCTCTTATGACAGGAATGGAATGTGCATATAGGTTCTGCAGCACGTATCACTGGAGACTCGACTGTCACAGCTCTCTATACGAATACATTATTATTATTATGGTACCCAGTGATTACAATTACCAGTGAAAGAAGAAAAATACATTATCCCTGTGTCAAAATATCTCCAGCAGACTGTGAGGGGCATAAACAGCTTAGCATTCAATGAAAAGCATCACTAACGAGGAAATATATCATCTCCCCCCTAACGCAAACACCGACTGGATGTGCATCCTGTGCACACTGCTCTAGTTAAAGGAACAGCGTTATTGCACAAATGAAGAATTTCAGCACCATCAGCCCTGGACAGCTCCACTGAGGACAAGGAAAGACACCCAGTGTAATGCACGCAGCTCATTACCTTCAAGTGTCCTGCACACCCACCAGAACAAATTCAGTGTACACATCCACTTGCGGCGTGGATTTCTACGATACACTGGATGGAAATTGATGGATTACCTTCGCACCTAATATTTTTAGGATCGCTGTGGGATGCTTAAAGATCAGTGAAGTTTATTGCATAGGAGACAAAGGATTAGTATTCACACAATTTGTGACAGTCCTTTAGTCAGGATTAGAGACTTGCATGTCCTGATCATATTATCCAGTTACGATTGATTACAAATTGGAAATGGATGTAATCAGCTTGGTAAGAATGGCAACGTAGGCATGCAAGCAAATAACCGAAAACTGAAGAGGACAACTTTATTAGAAGAATACGATGGATGTATTGGAGACACCTTCTCTAAAAATGTATATTCTTATGTAGAAGAGGCCACAGATAAAGAGGCATAAAAATGGTAAGTTTAATTGGTAAAAAAGATGTTTTGTGTATGTCTGTGTTTGTATAGACATCGAAGGAAAATAAAAGCACAACAATTAATGCCTAAAAGGAAAAATAATTGAATTTATTGTGGGTGTAAGGAGAGGGTATTCTTTAAAATACTAGAAATCCTGATTTTACCTATATGGATCTTGCATATTCATTGCTTCATTTTGGACATATTGTACCGTGTTATTGTATACATCTCTCAACCAGAAAGCTTCATATATTGCATGTGCAGACATGTGTCTGCTTATAGATAATATAAACAGAGAGATACAGGCAAGTTACATATATTTTATGTACGCATGTATGTATATTTATACATAGCATTATTGTATCAAAATCAATGTTATAGTACCTTCTGGTCATTTCACATCCTTTAATTATTAGTGCATGTCTTTGCTGTCAGGCAATTAGCACTATTTTCTCATTGTATTGCTGGGTGGTTAATAAACAGCCTTTTTCATCTATTCTAAAAGTTTCATTGTCCAGTCTATGTATTACACCCAGTAGATAAGGTTATTATTAAGTCAATATTATCCAAACTTGCTGATGTTCTTCTTTCAGTATGGATTCATTAACACCTGCTTGAAGTCTCTGGTGATAGAGAAATACGGTGAAGAAACATGGGATTTACTGAGGTGATGTTAAATACACACAGTATCTTTAAATGTAATACATCTCATGTTACCATCTCTTTCATAAGGCTAAATGCCATCACTTCTGGTAGGAAATACTGGATACAGCAAATGTACTGTTCTAAAAATATACATTGCGATGACACCATAATCCAATGATTTGCTTAAAATATGCAGCATATAATTCCATTTTTGCCCATAATACTGTTATATCTGTTTAATATGGCTTACAACTTTAATACAATCCTGATACTTTGTGTTATTCTGTATATTGTGTATTGTATGTGTTCTTTAAAGCACAAGTCAATTCCAAAAGTGTTATGTAATGGTTAAATAAATCAAATCTATATATTGATTGTTTTCATAATGCTATAAGTATTTACTGAGAGCAATCCTTGGCCGCACTGGGTTGAGGGGCACCGGTTTAATTTTCAATCTAGTAGCTAGAGAGATTTTTATTGGAATGTGCATTCAAATGTGCACTGATGTGCACTGATGTGCACAGGTGCACTTATCCAGTTTTCAAGCATTTACTATGAGAAGATAATGTAAGAAATTCATAGCTACACTGGGTTGGGAGCCACTAGTATGATTGTGAGCTTAGCAGCCTAAGAGAATGCATTAAATACCCGCTTGATTGTTCAGTGGTGTGCACATGCGTACTCGCAGATTTCTCCTAGATGTCCATGTTCTCTTACTCAACCCATCATGCTAAGAGAGAGATAAGATGTAACTGCAGTACTAGAGTAACTATTACAAATACTGCAGAGCATTTAGAGAGAATGTGATTTGTTTCACTGTACATCAATAAATATGGAATTTATTTCATCGGTAAAGTATGACTGACTGTGGTAGATAATTATAAATGTGTTTATATACTGAACTCATAATTGGTGAGAAGCGGCATTCAAGCACCGGGCCATAGACTGAATGGGGAAAGTTGACCACTTAAAACGTTTGTAGTATATTTTTTCACATTGTATTGTGTTTCAACCTGGAACTAAAGTGGATTTGATTTGGTCTACTTACCATTTGATTTACAAAATTTGCACTACTCCTATAACAAAATAATTAAAGCGTAATAAAACTCATGCTTTAACTAAAAATATGCATCAATTATTTCATTACATTTCTATTGTAGACTTTGTCCCAGGCTCTACTATTAATCTACTGTTTCCTTCATGGGTTGCAAAAATGGGCATCCCCAGCATCTCACAGGAACCAATCAGAGAGCTCCGATACAGGTGAATGCGGATGCCCAAGCAAATGTGTGCAGCCCTGGAAAAAATTTGTATACCAGCCCCATCGCATTAAATAACTTGTTTGTTCATCATGCATTTTATAAAGCACATCTGAACAGTGTATTATTTATAGATAAGACTGATATATAAGCCTGCATAGGGCAATATATATAACTCCAGTATGTACACAGAGTTATATGAATTGCCCTGTGCAGAGGTATATATCAGGGCAGTGTGTGAGACATATCCTGTAGCCTGTCTCTCGCATATCTGTAGCCTGTCTCTCTCTGTCCTCTCTGTGGCGTCTCTCTCTCTCTGTCCTTTTTGTGGTGTCTCTCTCTCTGTCCTTTCTGTGGCGTCTCTCTCTCTCTCTCTGTCCTTTCTGTGGCGTCTCTCTCTCTCTCTGTCCTTTCTGTGGCGTCTCTCTCTCTCTCTCTGTCCTTTCTGTGGCGTCTCTCTCTCTCTTTGTCCTTTCTGTGGCGTCTCTCTCTCTCTCTGTCCTTTCTGTGGCGTCTCTCTCTCTCTCTCTGTCCTTTCTGTGGCGTCTCTCTCTCTCTTTGTCCTTTCTGTGGCGTCTCTCTCTCTCTCTGTCCTTTCTGTGGCGTCTCTCTCTCTCTCTCTGTCCTTTCTGTGGCGTCTCTCTCTCTCTCTCTGTCCTTTCTGTGGCGTCTCTCTCTCTCTTTGTCCTTTCTGTGGCGTCTCTCTCTCTCTCTGTCCTTTCTGTGGCGTCTCTCTCTCTCTCTCTGTCCTTTCTGTGGCGTCTCTCTCTCTCTCTCTGTCCTTTCTGTGGCGTCTCTCTCTTTGTCCTTTCTGTGGCGTCTCTCTCTCTCTCTCTCTGTCCTTTCTGTGGCGTCTTTCTTCCCCCCTTCCCCCTGTAGTGTCTTTCACCCCCTTCGCCCTGTAGTCTTTCACCCCCTCCCCTTCCCCCTGTAGTGTCTTTCACCCCCTTCCCCCTGTAGTCTTTCACCCCTCCCCTTCCCCCTGTAGTCTTTCACCCCTCCCCTTCCCCCTGTAGTGTCTTTCATCCCCTCCCCTTCCCCCTGTAGTGTCTTTCATCCCCTCCCCTTCCCCCTGTAGTGTCTTTCACCCCCTCCCCTTGTAGTGTCTTTCACCCCCTGCCCTTTATGTCTCACTCACCTTGCTTCCTCTGCTCCCCCTCCCGCCACCGGAACTGCTGCTGCAACATCCAGCGACAGCAGGCGAACTTCTTAAAGCGGCGACGGCCGCCGAATTGCTTAAAGTGGCCCACCGTCACTTTAAGCAATTCGGCGGCCATCGCTGCTTTAAGAAATTCATCTGCTGCCGCTGGTTGGTGCAGCAGCCGAACTTTTAAAGTGGTGGCCGCCGCCGATTCACATTAACTGGCCAAGACAGCCCCGGGCCAGTCCGGCCCTGATGTCACATCATATACACAGGACTATATGCTTCTCTATGAAGGCATGGGGACCCACTGTGCTTCTATATTGTCCTCATTATTTTCAATGGGAATAATTATACACAAGCTACTGACTGTTTACAACACACATAACTGCTGAAATGTGGAGCATGCTCGTTATGTTGCATGCTTAAATATGCAAAAGCTATGTATGTTGGAGCATGCAACATAAAGTGAGCATGTTTTATTAATATTAACATATTAACAAATAAAAAAAGACACCTTAACACACCAGGAACTGTCCTACATCTCACCTTTTATGATTCGCTCCAAGTATAGTAGACACAGGGTGCAATTGCACCACTTTCTATGTTTCTATCAAAGTGTCCTGTCTGTCTATCAGTCTTTGTGATTTATCTGTCAATATATTTGTCTTGTCTGTCTATCTGTGTCTATTTCTAACAATAATGAGTGGATTGTTGAAGTTTCATCATGGGGCGCTAAATTTGCCCCCTGCATACTGCAAGCAGGGAAAACAAAAAATGTCAGTACATCAAGCTAGTCACAGGCTCAAATTATTTAAATGTATAAAATTAAGCCTACCAAACAGGTGTGAGCATGCTGCAAATACAGTGTGATTGGCTGTACAATGTATACAAAAAACAAACTCTGCGCTTCTCACCCTAATAAAGTTGGCAACAAATATATAAAGACAATAAAAATGAGGTGTTGGTTATATGAATTGGCCAAAGCGCAATTAAGTTCACCCGTCACGTTACCTCCTACCTAGTGGGCACACAAAGCTGTCTATACTGCCACCAAAACCAATTCATATAACCAAAACCTCTGATTTATATAACTATGGTGTAATATGTCATGTGTTGTTGTTCATCTGAGGTTGTATTTACCTAATTTTAATATCTACTAATTAATTGTCTGGGGCATATTAATGGGACATAACACTGGCATATTATTGGCAAATGTACTGGGCATACGAAATGGCAAATAACACTGGAATATTATTGGGCAAATTTACTGGGGCATACTAAATGGCAAATAACACTGGCATTTTATTGGACACATTTACTGGGGCATACTAAATGGCAAATAACACTGGCATATTATTGGGAAAATTGGCTGGGGCATATTAAATGGCAAATAACACTGGCATATTATTGGGCAAATTGGCTGGGGCATATTAAATGGCAAATAACACTGGCATATTAGTGAGCAAATTGGCTGGGGCTTATTAATGGCAATAACACTGGTATATTATTGGGCAAATTGGCTGGGGAATATTACATGGCAAATAACACTGGCATATTGGGCAAATTAGCAGGGGCATATTAAATGGCAAATAACACTGTCATATTAGTGAGCAAATTGGCTGGGGCATATTAATCGCAAATAACACTGGTATATTATTGGGCAAATTGGCTGGGGAATATTAAATGGCAGAATAACACTGGCATATTATTGGGCAAATTGGCTGGGGAATATTAAATGGCAAATACTGGCATATTTTTGTCAAATTGGCAGGGGCAGATTAAATGGCAAATAATACTGGCATATTATTGGGCAAATTGGCAGGGGCATATTAAATGGCAAATAATATTGGGAAAATTGGCAGGGCATATTAAATTGCAAATAATACTGGCATAATATTGGGCAAAATGGCTGGGGCATATTAATGGCAAAATAATACTGGCATAATATTGGTCAAATTGTCAGGGTCAGATTAAATGTCAAATACTGGCATATTATTGGGCAAATTGACTGGGGCATATTAATGGCAAATGATACTGGCATATTATTGGGTAAATTGTCTGGGGAATATAATATAATATGGTAATGTGTATGTAATGGGGTGATGGAGGCATGTAAATGGGGTGATGGGGTATGTCCTTGGTGTGCAACGTGGGTTATGGGTCATGTCGTGGGTGTGCATCGTGGGGGGGGGGGGTGCCCAAATTTTGTCTGTCTAGGGCAGCACAAAACCAAGATATACCACTGACTGTAGGTACATGGTGAGTAGGATTATGCTTTGGTAAACAATTTTTATTATGTTTATACAGTTGAAGCCACCATTATAAGAGTAAGAAACACAGTCTCCTTTAAATTGATTACAAAGCAATTCATGTAATTGTCCTCTAACCTAGCTAATGTAAATGTATCAAATGAGGCTTCACTTGGAGTTGCTCATTTTTAAATGATAAAATAAGTGGAAAAATTGTAATAAAATGTTCATGTCATTTTCTTTTGGGCACAGTATCATGTTCTCATTTTGGGCAGTGGATTGGTGGTAGTCGTTTATCTAGATAGGGCGTAATGCAATTCCAAGTTGGTGATGCTGAAAATCACTGTTCTTATGATAATTACTGATACATTAACATTACATCTTTTGCCACGCCATATTTCAATAGCAGGTCATATTTTACGGTAGGTAGAAATATGGACAGATTATTCAATCTGTTATAACATTTTGTGATCTTTGTTGCATGTTCAAAATGTCAGTGGGGTGGTCATCCTCTCAACCAGAGCTGAATGGTTCGTATATACAGTGAGGGAAAAAAGTATTTGATCCCCTGCTGATTTTGAACCTTTGCCCACCAGAAATGATCAGTCTATAATTTTAATGGTAGGTGTATTTTAATAGAGAATAACAATAAACAAAAATCCAGAAAAACGCATGTCAAAAAAGTTATGAATTGATTTACATGTCAACCAGTGAAATAAGTATTTTACACATTCAACTTAGTACTTGGTGGCAAAACCCTTGTAGGCAGTCACAGAGGTCAGACATTTCTTGTAGTTGACCACCAGGCTTGCACACATCTCAGGAGAGATTTTGTCCCACTCCTCTTTGCAGATCCTCTCCAAGTTAATAAGGTTTCTAGGCTGACATTTGGCAACTCAAACCTTCAGCTCCCTCCACAGATTTTTATATGGGATTAAGGTCTGGAGACTGGCTAGGCCACTCCAGGACCTTAATGTGCTTCTTCTTGAGCCACTCCTTTGTTGCCTTGGCAGTGTGTTTTGGGTCATTGTCATGCTGGAATACCCATCCATGACCCATTTTCAATGCCCTGGCTTAGGGAAGGAGGTTCTCACCCATCGTCCATCGTCCATTTGATGCAGTGCAGTTGTTGTGTCCCCTTAGCAGAAAAACACCCCCAAAGCATAATGTTTCCCCTTCCAAGTTTGAAGGTGTTCTTGGGGTCATAGGCAGCATTCCTCCTCCTCCAAACACGGCGAGTTGAGTTGATGCCAAAGAGCTCGATTTTGTTCTCATCTGACCACAACACTTTCACTCAGTGAAATTATCTGAATCATTCTGATGTTCACTGGCAGACTTCAGACGGGCCTGTACATGTGCTTTCTTGAGCAGGGGGACCTTGCGGGTGCTGCAGGATTTCAGTCCTTCATGGCGTAGTGTGTTACTGTAACGGATCGCCTGGCACCCCGACTGGGTACCTCCGTTAAAGGATGCTCCTAGCGCTTCCTGAGGACTCCAAGCACTGCAGCAGACACCACAACCACCAAACCGGAGAAGCATATGAATCCTCCCAAGCATATGAATGCTGTAGACAGTTGAATAGGAACCATACGAATAGGTTTACTCTCCTAGCAGTCAAACTGGAACAGCATACAATAAATCCTTCCCCCAATAATGAGACGACACTTCACTTTGAGGGTTAAGCAGGAACTCCTGTACTGTCACATACAGTCTCTTTTATTCCCAATCCACAAACATAGTACAGCCCACAGGGCGTTACAAAACAACCAATCACATCACAGTTACATCCCACATATTTCCTCCCCTTATCCTGAGAGGAAACTCAATTATACATACAGTTAAAACCTACTTTCTACCCAACTTTCATAACTCCAAAACCATACATCACATTCACATAAAATTACATATTCACAATCAATCCATTCAGGGGAACAACATATTCAAAAATGGCACAAATCAGACAAGGGGTTCAAAAGTTAGTAAAAAGTCCTTTGTGACTAAATGAAGCATGGCTTTCTGGCCCAAACCAGTTTCAGAGTCTTCTATCCTGGAGATAAGTAATTCAATTATCTCCCAGGACAGACACAAGACTCCATTAAGCACATGGTTGCAAAAAGACACAAAACACTTTAAAATACATAAAGTCACATTTTACACATAACACACAGACATTTCACATATCCCCAGATAGCTCAGGTCTGAGCGCACATTATTAAGTGAATGGCGCTCGGACCACACAAATACAGTTTAATCGCCATGGAGCCAAAGTCTTTACAGTCAGTTTCATACGAATGGGCTCCATGGGATTCCTATCTGGGGTATAACACATTCACATAAAGTCTGGTCCATAGTCCAAAGGCAAGAGGCGGGCAAGCAGCCCCCTCCAAGGACACGTGGCGAGGCCGGTTTCGCCACAGTTACCAATTGTTTTCTTGGTGACTATGGTCCCAGCTGCCTTGAGATCATTAACAAGATCCTCCTGTGTAGTTCTGAGCTGATTCCTCACCATTCTCATTATCACTGAAACTCCACGGAGTGAGATCTTGCATGCACCACCAGACCAAGGGAGACTGACCGTTATTTTGTGTTGCTTCCATTTGCGACTAATCGCACCAACTGTTGTCACCTTCTCACCAAGCTGCTTGGTGATGGTTTTGTAGCTCCTTCAATCCTTGTGTAGGTCTACAATTTTGTCCCTGACATCCTTGGACAGCTCTTTGGTCTTGGCCATTGAGAGTTTGGAATCTGATGCTGATTGCTTCTGTGGACAGGTGTCTTTTATCCCTTTAAGAGAGTACTCCTAATCTCAGCTCGTTACCTGTATAAAAGACACCTGGGAGCCAGAAATCTTGCTGACTGATAGGGGATCAAATACTTATTTCACTCATTGACATGCAAATCAATTTATAACTTTTTTGACATGCGGTTCTCTGGATTTTTGTTGTTGTTATTCTGTCTCTCCCTGTTAAAATACACCTACCATTAAAATTATAGACTGGTTATTTCTTTGTCAGTGGCCAAATGTTCAAAATCAGATGGGGATCAAATATTTTTTCCCTCACTGTACCAACACATTCTATGCTTCTGAGGCCAACCAAAACAGATCTGGTTTCATGAGATCACTGAACACATTTGCTGCTGCTCACTCACCATAAGTAAAAACCCAAATTAGATTTTCTATCTCTAGTTTGCAGTCGTAAGTCCTTGCCTATGGATTTCCTAGGTATTTGTTCAATGAATGTTTCTCCCATCTCAGTTTGTATCTCTCCAGCTTCGTCAAGGTTACTATGGGATTGTAATTTATTTCTTACTTGGTCACTGGAGTTTTGTTGGATATCCTTTTCATGGATCTTTCCATTTAATAATAATGGATTGAACAGTGCTTGAGAGGATATTCATAGTTTTCCCAACTTCACTGGTGATTCCCCAGAAACTTATTCTAAACTTATCATGATAGCTTCTTGGGTTTTCATTGTAATGTATTACTACTTCTACATTAAGGATTATTTTGTGGAGATAAGTGACATGTATTCAATTTTTTTTTGTTAAAAATTATTATGCAACAGCAAAGGCCAATGCCAAACAAGCTTAGTTATTCATAGTGCCATAGAAACATTTTTGCCCACCTCAGGAAGCATGTAACACTCATTATCTCAATATACTTTGAATACACCATTTAAGACATGTAGACTTGCATGTTTCAGATTATTTTGCTGGTGAGCCATTTGTGCTTCAACTCCAGTTCATGGAGAGATGGCCTGATGTTCTGTTGCAGAACTCCCTGGTATAAAGCAGAATTTATGCCTTCAATATTGGCAGGTTGCCATGTCCTGATGCACAACAGCATCCAAAGGCATGACACTGACACCACTCTGCTTGACTGCTTGACTGTTACTATAGGGAACTATAACATTGTAACTACAGGCTTCTTAATGTGGAATGCAGTGTTTGATTTTAATCATACATAACGGGGCCCATGCTGCCATATCTGTTTATAGAGAATAGTTCTAAACCTTCTGGTGTTTTTTGGGGGCAAACACTATAAGAGCATTTATTCTCTTCCCAATTTGGTCATCCAACTACGTCTGTGATTCAGAGAAGCCCCAGAGATTTTGAGCTGGCTTTGTAAGTCTTCCCAGTTGGCTATGTGTCAACTACTGTTTCCCAGACATGTCCAGGCATTGCTTTTGATCTTGGCAAGATGTGGCTTTGTAAACGGCTGATAACTTTTGTTTGATGGCAAAGGCCAAACTTAATCTGTTTTATATTTGGGAGAGCTGGCTTATCTAGAAATTCAAACACCTAAAATGATTATTCCCCTTTCATTCATAGCATCTCCTAGTGCTTAGCGCACCAAACAAATAAATCGTAAGTATCAAACATTGATTTCTGCAAGACACTAACTACATATATAGATCTCTCTCTAATGAATATATATATATATATATATATATATATATATATATACACATATTCATTACACATTAGAAAATCAACCAATAACATTATCTCAGTACTGTGCAAAACATTTATTACATTGCAGAGAATTAGTACAATGGAAAAGTATTTGCTTCTGTCTATTTTTTTCCCCAAGTTTCACTATAAGTAATGCAGTGAAATCTTTTACTATCCTGTTAAAAGGTTATTTATTTCTGAAAACATATTTATCTGATTTTCATGGCTTTATTCATAGTTACATTTTAAGATGCCTTTTGTATTTCTGACCACATTGTACAACGAGCATTTACCTAGTACTTTAAGCTATTGGACAGACAAAAACAGTCAGTGCAATGTTAATCTAATGTGGGACGTATCTCACCATTTTACATGATAGGTTAAATTATAGTTAAATTGGCTACTAAATTACCAAAAGAAACCCACTTAAGTATATAGTTTTCTGCTAAGTTGCTATCCCATAATCCATTGTACAGTTATTAATAATAATGATGTGCAATTATCTTGGCAGTCTGTATTGACACAATGCAGCAATGCTGTTTTTAGAAATACAGCTGTGAGGAAATTGTATAAAAACCTGGCAAATTGGCATATCCAGATCAGAAGATAAGAGTTTTGACCTTTTGTAAATCGACTCTATTCTTTTAGAGAAATGATGCCTCTTGGAATTAGTGGTTCTGCTCAAGATGTACATTGTCTGGATAAAATAAATGGTTATGCTTTGATCTTGAGCCAGATTCGGTAAGATCTGAATGATGTAAAATAGAGCAGCATTTACTATTATTGTAGACAAAAAAAAACAACACGTTTAACGTAAATGTTTCGCATATGAGACCGTTTTATGTTAATTTTGTAGAATTTAGGATGTAATCTCCGATGCAGCTTAAAGTGTTTCATTGAATAATGCTGTTAAGCCAAATGGCAATTCCCATTTTCGAGATATGTTTATGTATATGATTTGGTGTGATGTATTCTTATGATCTGGTTTCCATGATCCTTAGTGCACCACTCCTACTTGAATTAACCTACATTTTTTCATCCATAATAAGTTAAGTAATTATGTATGTAGTCATTAAAGTTGGATCCTAAACATGTTTAATCTATTCCCAGCTTCCGCTGACCCTCCCACTGTACTGTCAGCATTTGGCTGGAGTCTGGAGGCAAATAATAACAAAGCTTGCAATGTGCGCAGACATATATGTACAGAGAGTTTGCTAGGTTTTTGCTAGACATTTACCTTATACATGCTCACCTATCAGATGTGTGTCCTGTATGTCAAGTATGTTCAGGGGAACCAGTTAATTAATCAAAGAGTGGGTCCCATAGGAACTACATTGATTGATTACCCTCTGAAACAAAGCAGTGTATGAAAGTTATATGTGTTACTCCAAAAATTGGTTGAACAAATATATTTATGTTTACAAGCAAAACTAGAAGGATTTCAGGTAGCATTTATTTAAGTTAATAGAAAAAACCAAGAGCAATTCAGTAAGTGTGGATGAGAGAGATAGTTACTTAGGATACAAGCATTAAATCTGTGGTACAAAAAAAATATTAGACCCTTAAAATCATGGCTGGCCCTTTAATGGGGCAGATTGGGGCAGCTTCCCCAGACAGCACCCTGGTAGAGGCAGCACTTTGCTGCTCCATGCATCGCTCTTTTCCTTTTTTTTAGTTTTACCTGTGTCCAGGGGACTTGATAGAAGAAGGTCTCAGCCGATCAGGTGAGACCTCTCAACTCTCCTGATTGGCTGAGAGTTCAGAAGCCTCCCGTGATTTTCTCAGTCCCTCCTTCACAGGTGGAGCTCAAAGCAAAGAGATGCCTGGACCAGGGAAAACTGACAGTGTGTGGATGTCAGAGTGAGTGTGTGTGTGTATGTCAGTGTAAGTGAGCGTGTGTGTGTCCATGTGAGTGCCAGACTGTGTGTATGTGTGTGAGTGAGTGTGTGGATAAAGGGGTTAACTCCTCTGATACTGCCTGTATCTGTATAGCCACCCAAGGGGTTAACTCCTCTGACACTGCCTGTATCTGTATAGCCACCCAAGGGGTTAACTCCTCTGACACTGGCTATATTTGCATAGCCACCCAAGGGGTTAACTCCTTTGACACTGCCTCTATCTGCCTAGCCACATGTGAGGTATAACTGAGGAGGAGGTCAGTATGCAGGGCAAATATGGGATAGGAGTACACAGGTCACACTTGTAACTTAACTTGGATGATGATGAAAACAAACACAACCGCAGCGTTGTCTTGCACACGAACATACACAGCACTTGAGAAACGGCAACAGGTAGATACGTGTTTGCAAATAGAATATTAGTGAAAACAGTCCGGGTCAGGGGAAACAGAGATCAGAATAAACAATAATCAGGCCAAGGAGTCGAGGGGTAATAGAAATCAGAATAGTCAGGAAACAGTCCAGGGATACGGCAACAGGAGAATACTGACAACACACAACGCTGGGAGAGACTAGAAGCAAGAATCCCCAAGCACTGATGTAAGCGTGGTGATTCTTTTTAAAGTCTCCCGGTAAGTGGGCGTGACGTCACAGAGCGTGTCCATGCGCCCTTTCTGTGTATATAAAGGGCAGCATACTTGCATTGCTGGCCCTTTGTGGATTTCTCACAGAAACCTAGTTTGTTACTGCGATGGACCCTTTTGATGATTGTAATGCCCTGATGATCCGTGGCTGTGCTGGGGAGTTACCCTGCTGTGGAGGCTGACAAGTGATTTGGGGGGATATAGGTGAGTTGCTCTGTTGTGGAGCCTGACACCACCAAAGGGGTTACCTCCTTTGACACTGCCTATATGTGTCTAGCCACCCAAGGGATTAACTCCTCTGACACTGTCTTTATCTGTCTAGCCACCCAAGGGGCTAAGTCCTATGACACTACCTAGATCTGTCTAGCCACCCAAGGGGTTAACTCCTCTGACACTGCCTATATCTGTTTAGCCATCCAGGGGTTAACTCATCTGACACTGCCTATATATGGTAATCAATCCAGGGGTTAACTCCTCTGACACTGACTATATCTATCTGGATTTTGTTATAGGTCACTGGCAACATTATGTTTTAGGGAATTTCACAGGGTATTATCATAATAATGTTGTACCATTACTCTCTTTTCACCTAATGGGTGAGCTCTTTGAGCAACATATTTTATTATGTAAATAACAAGTGCTTTAGTGGTCATATAAAAATAAAAATGTTTGTTCTAAGAGCTCACCCACGAGGTAAAAAGAAAGAAATGGTAAAACACACATTATTATGAAAATAGGCTGTGCAATTCCCCAAAACATAATATGTGGCCACTGCAGTGGCGTAGCGTGGGTTGTCAGCACCCGGGGCAAGGCAAGTAATTTGCGCCCCCTAACCCGTGGATTTTAGCACTCGAGTCTCTTCTACTAGATTAGTTAAAGAAACCCTTACCCCCCAAGCACATGTATTGTTTGTTATGAAAATACTTATGTAATTAAAGTAAAATGCATCTAAATACAAGTTTATTTTCCAACACTTTATTGAGTGCGAACATGCATTACACACATTCTCCACATTTTCAGCAGGTTTTAACCCTTCACATGTAAACATAGCAGTTTCAGAGAAACTGCTACGTTTACATTTGCGGTTAAGGCAGCCTCTAGTGGCTGTCTTCCGGACAGACACTAGAGGCGCATCTGCGACGCTGGAGCCTGGAGGCACATTTCGCCTCCATCGCGCAGAGTGTCCATAGGAAAGCATTGAGAAATGCTTTCCTATGGACACTTTGAATGCGCGCGCAGCCATGCGCATTCAGCTCCAGTGACGTCGGACGGGGAGCTGACGTCAGACAGGTCACCAGCACCGAGGGAGCCTGGCGCTGGATTAAGGTAAGTAACTGAAGGGAATTTAACCCCTTCAGCGCCACGGGAGTGGGACCCTGAGGGTGTGGGCACCCTCAGGGTACTAAAGTGTCAGGAAAACCACTTTGTTTTCCTGACACTATAGTGATCCTTTAAGAGTTTAAGGGGTTATTTTGGCCTGGGGAAGCCAAATGGTTATACACCTATGCTTTAAACCAGGAGTAGACATCCTTTGCCACTCCAGATGTTGTGGACTACACCTCCCATGATGCTTTGCAAGCCTTAATGGAGATGTAGTCAAAAAACAAAGGGAGTGTCAAAGGTTACCTACCCCTGCACTAAACCAAAAATATATAATACAGTTCCTACCCCATAAATATAATATTTAATGCTATGATATTTAATGCTCTCATCCAACCTCCTTCCCTCCACAGTTCCTAATAAATATATTACAAATATAATTCCCTCACCCCTGTAGCACCACCTATTTACATTTCCTTCTACATACACACATATATATAGATTATTCATTAGGCCACAAATGTAAAAAATATAATCATTGCCTCATCTCAAATTCCCAAGTCAGATCTTTCCCATCCCCCCCCCCTCTTCCCCTAATACACTGCTGACCCCCCTCCCCCTAATACACGGCTGACCCCTCCCTCCCCTAATACACAGTTGACCCCCATCCCCTAATACATTACTGCCCCCCTTCTTCCCTTCCCCAATACATTACTGCCCCCCTTCTTCCCTTCCCCAATACATTACTGCCCCCCTTCTTCCCTTCCCCAATACATTACTGCCCCCCTTCTTCCCTTCCCCAATACATTACTGCCCCCCTTCTTCCCTTCCCCAATACATTACTGCCCCCCTTCTTCCCTTCCCCAATACATTACTGCCCCCCTTCTTCCCTTCCCCAATACATTACTGCCCCCCTTCTTCCCTTCCCCAATACATTACTGCCTCCCTTCTTCCCTTCCCCAATACATTACTGCCCCCCTTCTTCCCTTCCCCAATACATTACTGCCCCCCGTCCCCAATACATTACTGCCCCCCCATCCCCAATACATTACTGCCCCCCTCCCCCATACATTACTTACCTCCCTCCCCCATACATTACTTCCCCCCCTCCCCATACATTACTTCCCCCCCTCCCCATACATTACTTCCCCCCCTCCCCATACATTACTGACCCTCCCCTCCCCATACATTAAATGACCCCCCCCTCCCCTCCCCCATACATTAAATGAACCCCCCTCCCCCATACATTTAATAAACCCCCCTCCCCCATACATTAATGAACCCCCCTCCCCTCCCCATACATTAATGACCCCCCTCCCCATACATTAATGAACCCCCCTCCCCTCCCCCATACATTAATGACCCCCCTCCCCTCCCCCATACATGAATGACCCCCCTCCCCCATACATTAATGACCCCCCCTCCCCCTCTCCAATACATTAATGACCCCCTCCTCAATACATAATACAATAGGTCCCCCAAGCCCCTTTATTCTTACCTTTACAAATTCCACTTCCAACAGCTCAGGGAAGAAAGGCCGCGATGCAGTTTCAGAAGAGCCTCCGCCGCGCAGCCGCCGGATGTGACGTCACGCCGTCATTTGCCGCTCACATCCGGCGGCTGACAGGAAGTATCGCGCGGTTGTGGCTGCGCCCCCCAGATATTGCGCCCGGTGCGGCCGGCCCCCCCTGCACCCCCCACGCTACGCCCCTGGGCCACTGACCTATAACATAGGAGTGATTGGTGCGCTAAGTAAACCCCACACAGCAAACAGCATAAAAGGAAATATAATAATTGCCTGAAGTTTGTAGGTCTGATGGTTAGGGAGTATTCTTCAGTATTTTGCAATGTACATAGAAAAATACAGAGAAAAAACAAAGACCATAGTGTGATACAGTATTGTATTGGCAAATAGTATATTCTAGATGATTGCATTCACAAACACTGTAGGTGAGAATAGCGCATCAATAGCCCATCAATATCTGGTCTGAGTCTTCTTTCTTCCACATAGGATTCCCATGTGTATAACAGAATGAAGTACAGGAGATTATTGGCAAGAAATATCCATATTTAATAAATAACAAGTAGTAGCTTACATAAAAAGTTTTCAGCAACAGGCCTCTCCAGCAGAGTAATAAAACGTTGTGGATAATGGAAAGATAGCAGTATCGGTAGGCACGCTACGCGTTTCGCCTCTAATTAGGCTTCCTCTTGGCGTGTTTTGTTTTTTTTCTCTGTATTTTTCTATGTACATTGCAAAATACTGAAGAATACTCCCTAACCATCAGACCTACAAACTTCAGGCAATTATTATATTTCCTTTTATACTGTTTGCTGTGTGGGGTTTACTTAGCGCACCAATCACTCCTATGGTTTTAAACATTTTTTGTATAATTCTTCACGTGTGCTTGCAGAGTAACACATAGATTGGTGCTGCTTTGTTACAGTTTAAAGCGCCAGGATCTATATCTGTTATATCTACATCTGACTATAACATGACTCACATTAAGTTTAAATGCTCAAACATTTAGGGTACACATTTTAATCATGGCCAGCCAATGCTCACGCCACATAATTTTGCATATAGGAAGGTGCTCTTGCATTAAATTATAACTTCCTGATAAGTTTCATTTTTGTTTGAATTATCATGACTGTGGGCTTTTTTTGGGGAGGGGGGGCAGCATTTTGTTTTTCGCCCCAGGCAGCACAATGTCTTGGGCCGGCCTTGCTTAAAATGATTCTATACAGTACAGTCTGTCGTTGTATGAAATGTTACTGAGATACACGGGAAACTCACCAGAGGATCTGATGCCTCCAAACTATTCCTATTTGTGTTGGACAGACCTGATTTTGGGAGGCAATGCTGCTGTCCCGCCTAGCTCTAACTTTGTCCCTTTTTTCCGTGGGACAGCATTACTTGGCACCGCAATCTCTCAATACAAAGGTAATTATCATGTGTTTGGGATATCGAAGTATGGTTACTGTACATGTACAGTGAAATGACATGACCAACTGCGCTTGTTGGAAATCGCTGACACACAACTTCGCCAAGCTCTGCCTCGGTGTTCCGATTTGGTCAAGGGTTATAACGTATAGGATCTTAGCACTGGAAAAACCAACAATGAAAAACTGTGGCAGTTCTTAGTCCAGTGTCTGTGGGGTTTGTTCACTAAATAGTAGACTGTGGTAAATTAACCAAATGGAGGCCAAAATAGTTGAGCTGGAATTATAGGTTAACTGGACGATTTTTCCAGGGTAGCTATTCTGGTCTTCTTTTTGCAGTTCCTTTGTTTAGTTCACCTGTTTAGTGAATATACCCATCTTTTTTCCTCATTATGTATTATGACTTCACATATTACAAATCAAATTCTTTATCACTTTCCTCAAATTGTCTGATGTCAGTTCCATTATGGCCACAGTCCATTCCATTCTACAAATAAATGTCTTCTTTGTAAAAGCATTAATTTAACAAGCTGCTTAAAGGAACTTAATATGCATGTTTATTCCCCATATCTCTTTAATATATTTATGCACCAGCCAACCGTGCAAATTATAAATAATTATAATCAATAATGTAGAGTTGTCAGTGGTTTGTAAATGTGATTTAGGTGGACAATTAAACTGATATGTTATTAAAGAAAGGATAATATTACTAAACAATACTGCTTACCTGTGTTTTATATAAAATGTAATGTTACCATTTAGACTGGATTCCACTGTAATACACTGCATTATACTGCTTGTAATGGAGAGTTTTCACCTTTTTTGCCGATTTACATTCTCTAAGCCCTGGTTGATGATAATTCAAGTAATGTGGTGCCGTATCACTTGGTTCACATAAATAATTCCTTTTGTTTGTACAGAATAAAAACTGGTGTTCAAGACACTTTCATGACTTATGAAGTGTACAAAGATGAAATAACATTGCAGTTGGTTGAAAAAGCCTGCCAAATGCTGGGTAAGTTTGCGTGGAGCAATGTTAGTATGGTATTGTGCTTGTACAGTGTTTGTAAAGAAGGAAAACCTCAGGGGAGTACTTCACTTAGCAATAGATGAAGGAACAGGTAAGTCCCATAATTCCCAATCAACAAAATATATAGACAATTGTTTACTTGGAAAAGTAACAACATACAAAAACGTGAATTTGTGCGCTATTCCCAAACACTTCACACTTAGGTTACCCTGTATATTGAGGCTATCCTCTCCGTGCAAAGGGAAAAGGAGATACAGTATTATAGTGTAGTATTTTTTTTTTTTTATAAAAAAGTGATTCCAAATATAAAGGTTCTAGATCCACTCACATATTCCTGAGCAGTGTTCTGCTCAGTATAGTAAGCATACGGGAGCCCCTCGTGGGGTCTTGAATCCAACATAATTTCAGAAGCAGACTCCAGCAGCGGTGTTTAGCCAAAAGCACCAGAGGAAGTAGGAAAATATCAAAGAAAGCACATTTATTGCATATAAAAAGTATCTAAAATCTTACATTAAAAACAGCCATGTCCTGCAGAAAAGTGCATATGGTTCAATTCAGAAGCAGAGTGTGCAAAATGTCTCTTGAAATATCCTGCTTCCTCACAACGCCTTTTGCCTTGAAAAAGCCTCATTCTGGGAGGCGAAACGCGTCATAACAACCCATTATATAATTCTGCAAAAATTATAACATGTCCACTTTTCAACAGAATGGTTGAAAAATACAACTTTTTGTCTCATTATTCTGTATGCTGTTTACAGGAAAACACTGTTGAAATATAACGAATACAGGCTGAATTCTCATTACTGACATTTTACAGATTTTTTAGTATTAAAAAAAACCTCATCCTCAATACTGAAATGACATCAATACACCAGCAATAAGCCTGTTTTTTTAAGATATGTTTATGGTTTTGTTTTTTTTTTTTTATTATTTTTATTCTAGTGCCACCTGTAATGCTTGACATAGGTTTTGACAGTGAACATACAGATCATATATTTATCAATTCTTATGCATTCTGCTCACTTCTCATCTCTGGAACTCACATCAGAGCCGAGGCTCCGTTTGGGACTTCATTCTGTTTGACCTTTGCTTGTGCTGTCAGTGAAATGGCTGTGTGGCTTCTCAGATCACTGAATCAGAAAGCTACACAGAGCTTGACTTCCTGATCTGAGCCATTGGGAGATTAGCCAGGTCTTATCTGGCCTGCTCAACAGTGTGGCATTTGTAACCAATGCACATTTCCAAGTCTTGGCCTACAAAACACTGTCTTTAGCAAAAGAACAACCATCTCTGTTTGGCCTAGAAAGATCTTGTCTGCATTTAGATGATTAATATGTGTTTGCTCTTTCCAAGGTGTGTCACCAGAAGCTGTTCTGCAGCAATTTGGCGAGTACTTCTTTGAATTTTGTAAAAGATCTGGATATGACCACATGCTGAGGACATTAGGTGGAAACCTGTATGAATTCATAGCAAACTTGGATGCTTTACACAGTTATCTGTCACTTTCCTACCAGGTAAGATGTGAGCTGAGTTTCACTGCCAGTGGATGTCTATAAATATTCAGAAATTAGACTGTACTTTCCTATGGTTTTTGGCTGTGCATCCAACATTGCTTGTACTGTGAATAAATAAAATAAAATCTATGAAAAATTATCTATACATTGTTTTAGCAAACACATGCAAATACATAAAATAAGAGAAAAATATGTTTTAAATGTGTCTGTGCTGTCTGCTGCTTGTGATATCACCTTGTGGCATGCTATGCAAATTACCCATTTCCCATGGAAAAGTATTCATTTGCATTCAAGCCACCAGTGATGTCCTAAACAGAAGACAACTTTGTGATGTTAAAACATGTTTTTCCCTTATATTATGCATTTGTCTGAAATTCTGCTAACACAATGTATGGATAATGTTTCTTTTTTTTTCGTAAATCAGGTTTTTTTATTTTCATGAAAAACATAAAAAACAATTATGACACGCAGGTCATGTGAGAACTTGTAATCAAGCATCATAGTGATGTACATCAGTCTGCTTGATATTTCAAGGGGAGAAGTGGAAAAGAGGTTGCAAGGAAAAGGAAAGGTAGTTGTGGAGAATAGGTGGTGAAAAGAAGGTGAAAGCAGAGAGGGGAAGAAGAGAGGACGAGTAGAGTAAGTAAGAGAGGGAAAAGGTAGAGAGAAAAAGTTAGAAAGAAAGAAATGTGGGGATAAACCCCTGGTGGGACAGACCACCGGCGGCGTGTAGCACCGCTAAAAGAACAGGTCAAGGTATCTTGGTCAGAAAAAAGAGACCCCCACCCCAGTACTGCCGCCGGCAACGGACAGACTGGAGCGTCTCAATGGGGGGGTAATGAGATGGCGGCCTTAATTCTTCTATTAGACGTGGCATCAGGGTAACTTGCTACAATAGAGTAGGTAGGCAAAAACCTTATTCAAAGAAAAACATAATATATAGGCATCATGGGCTAGTAAGAGCAGGGTCCTGAAACAGACACGGTGAGCCAGGCCTGGTAAGGCGCAAAGTTATAAACAACAAGAAGAGTCCTGAGTTAGCAGACAAAATGTGGTGCACTTAGGCATCAATGACAGCAGGTCCTTCTACTGGCTGCAGTCAAGCATGGTTAAATCAGGCTGCTTGGGAGTCATCCTCAGTCAGGGCAGGAAGAGGGCCCGGGAAGGAAACAGGCTTGGACCATGCAGGTACCGGGATTTTTGGTAAGCTAAGTCCACTCAGGAATGAGGGCAGATCTTTGGGATGTCGAAGGGTGTGGGGTACCCCGTTCCTCCTGACCGTCAGGGCAAATGGGGAGCCCCAGGTGCATGGAATAGAGGCCTCCTGCAAAGCTAAGGTTACAGGCTTCAGAGCTCTTCTTGCTCTAAGGGTAGTGGATGACAAATCTGTGAAAACAGCAATCTCCTGCTCAAGTATGTGTTTGGGTGGCATTGCATGGTATGCTTGCAGTATGGCATCCCTATCTACAGGGTAGTGGAGGGTGCACATGATATCTCTGGGGGGGGGGGGGGGAGCCTTGTAATCCCTTACCCCTTCTCAGATGGTAGGCTTTATCCACCTTGGTGGCATTTTCAGACGGTTTCTGCAGGATGGTATAGAATAAGGCCTCTGGGACCCCCCGGACTCTGATATTATGTCTACGGCTTCTATTGTACAGATCTTCCATCTGCTGCTGCAGCTTATATATTTGGTATTCTTGCATTTGAATATGCATGTTCAGCGCATCCATGTCACCCTCCTCTAGGGTAAGGACCTTGCCTTCTAAATGCCTTATGTCATGTCGCATTTCTTGGAGGTCATTCCAAAGAGGCTGGATAGCTTTTTCCAGGGTATATGAAATGTCAGCCTTGGATGGTAAGCATCTGAGGGCCTCCCTCCAGTCGTTCAGAGAAGCTTTCTGTTGGCTGAACGGGAAGCTTTCTGTTGGCTGAAAGGTGGGCCACTTTCACTGCTGGCGGCCATATTTGGTAGGCCGAGGGTGTCACCGGGGATATGGCCCAAAAAATTCCTATCAACCGTAGCTGCATCAGACTGCCGGTTCTGTCGACCCATGGTCGGTTCTTGCAATGGAAATAGGCTTTTTGGCCAGATGTGTCACGGAGGTGTAACAAAATGCTTCCACCACCATTGCCGGCTAGCTCCGCCCCCCCCCCCATCGCCCCCCCCCCCCCCTACAGTCATGGATGGTTACTTATTCAATGTCTGATGAACAAGTAGGAGAGTGAGTTCTGTGCCTCTGGTGAACTCTATTCCTCATTTTCATTCATAGTCATGCAGCCTCATTAATTTTATGCACCTTGGTAAAAATATTTACATTTTAACACAATTGTTTGATCTACAGGCAATGAATGCTCCGTCTTTTCGGGTGGAGATGAATGATGACGGATCAATGCATTTGCATTATTACTCAGACAGAAGAGGCCTGTGTCACATTGTCCCAGGTAGTAACAAATACAGTGCATGTAATGTTAAATTCTGTGATTCTGTGGCACATATCTAAATGCTCCAATATGGCGGTAATTCACCAGGGTAAATTTCCAATTTATATATTACTTATAAATATTTGTTTTTTTAGACTGAAGATTGGTATATCTATAGCATAGCTTGGCTTTCTATATGCTCTTTCCACCAACAATGCATAAATGTCTGTTATTTAACACTCTGCAGATGTAATGATTACATTTGGCTATAGTCATATTCCAAACATCTTTAATCTGTACGTATTGCTTCAGTTAGCAGTATGATTTCACTGCTAATGTTTATTGCATCATGTTATATGTTGTTATTTACATAATATTATAGTTGTAATGTAATATTTAGATTTACACTGGAACATCAAGCTACCAAACTTGTTTATCAGGGGTCACCTTGAATCCAGCATTCTGCTTTATTACCCGCATCAAATCACTAACAAAGTCCTGTCACTATCAGTTTTAACGACATCTCCAAAATGTAACCTTTTTCACAGAATATGTCACTTAGAATTGAATTCACCTCCTCCTGATGTCCGTCTTTAATTATTGCAATGCCATACTGAAGAGTCTTCCTGTCCAAACCCTCCTCTATTCTAAATACTGCCAGGTTCATTCAGCCCAATGACTGCTTTTTCTGAACACTGACTCCATGCATCCTGCAGAATAATAATTACCATCTCTTACTCCAAAGCCTGCCCCTCTCTACACCTGTGCTGTAATAACGTCCCACGCTGGTCTATTGTTTTCCTGTTCCTTCATTATTCCTTTAATTCTTTTCTTTGGCTGTGCCTTTTCTTACAATCTCTCTGTCACATTCCATTAGACTTGCCCTAAGAAATCCTACCTTCAAACACTTCATAAAAACACAATTTAAGATTGTAGAAATATATCCTCCTCCTGTATATCTGACCAACTGATTTGGTATGATCCGGTCTTGTAGTTACGCCAAATTTTATTGCTGCAGTTTCAAACATGTTGTTTTTATCTTCTGTAGGGAACAAATATTTAATCTAAATGTTCTTCCCCTCATACCTTAAAGGCACTGCGTCTAATGCTGTCTATACTGGGAATTTAGAGAATAAAAACATTATATATTCATTGTGTTAGTAGACTTGCGACCTGTGCGATAGGCACCCACCCGACTGCCACTTTAAAAAATAAAAAGTTTGCCGCAGCAAAAGTCTCCCCTCACCAAACTTCTGCTCAACAGCACTGGAGGATTCAGGGAGGGGGTGGACCTCATGGGGTGAAAGGTGAAGGTCCGCCTCCACCCTGTGAATCAGCACGGCGTCTGCTTCAAGGGGGAGCCGCGGGCAGAATAACTGCTGCTCGCGCTCCCCACACGCAGTGATAATGCTGGTTATCGGAAATCTGATGCCCTGCATTATCACTAAGCATGGGGAGCGTAAGCAGCACTTACAGAGATAAGTAAATGGCGCAGAATAGTTTCCTTAAGAATAATGTGGCAGAGATAAGCACATGGCACAGTATAGTTTCCCTAAGAATAATGTGTAAGAGATAAACACATGGCACAGTATAGTTTTCTTAAGAATAATGTAGCAGAGATAAGCACATGGCACAGTATAGTTTCCCTAAGAATAATGTAGCAGAGATAAGCACATGGCACAGTATAGTTTCCCTAAGAATAATGTAGCAGAGATAAGCACATGGCGCAGTATAGTTTCCCTAAGAATAATGTAGCAGAGATAAGCACATGGCACAGTATAGTTTCCCTAAGAATAATGTGTCAGAGATAAGCACATGGCACAGAATAGCTTTCCTAAGAATAGTGTGCCAGAGAGAAGCACATGGTGCAGTATAGGTTCCCTAAGAACATAGTGTGCCAGAGATAAACACATGGTGCAGTATAGCTTCCCTAAGAGTATAGTGTGCCAGAGAGAAGCACATGGTGCAGTTTAGGTTCCCTAAGAACATAGTGTGTCAGAGAGAAACACATGGGGCAGTATAGGTTCCCTAAGAACATAGTGTGCCAGAGATAAACACATGGTGCAGTATAGGTCCCCTAAGAACATAGTGTGCCAGAGATAAACACATGGTGCAGTATAGGTCCCCTAAGAACATAGTGTGCCAGAGATAAACACATGGTGCAGTATAGGTTCCCTAAGAACATAGTGTGCCAGAGATAAACACATGGTGCAGTATAGGTCCCCTAAGAACATAGTGTGCCAGAGATAAACACATGGTGCAGTATAGGTCCCCTAAGAACATAGTGTGCCAGAGTTAAACACATGGTGCAGTATAGCTTCCCTAAGAACATAGTGTGCCAGAGTTAAACACATGGTGCAGTATAGCTTCCCTAAGAACATAGTGTGCCAGAGTTAAACACATGGTGCAGTATAGCTTCCCTAAGAGTATAGTGTGCCACAGAGAAGCACATGGTGCAGTTTAGGTCCCCTAAGAACATAGTGTGTCAGAGAGAAACACATGGTGCAGTATAGCTTCCCTAAGAGCATAGTGTGTCAGAGAGAAACAAATGGCACAGTATAGCTTTCCTAAGAATAATCTGCAAGAGAGAAGCACATGGTACAGTATAGCTAAGATTAAGATGGCAAAACTACATAGACACCAGACAGAGGAAGACTGGACAAATGTTTTATGGACAGACAAATCTAAGTGTGAGATGAACATTCATGAGGCACAGACAAAATGAAAAGACACTGGAGGGATGCTTGGCCTTATCTGTCAAGCATGGTGGAAGCAATGTGATGGTCTTGGGGTGCTTCAGTGGTGGTAAAGTGGTAGATTTGTATGGGGTAAAAGGGACCCCAAAGAAGGGAGGATATCACGCCATTTTGCAACACCATGCCATACCCTGTGATTGCCGCTTAATTGGAGCCAGTTTCCATCTACACCAGGACAATGACCCAAAACAAAGCTCCCGAGTATGTAAGAACTACTTAGGGAAGAAGAAGTCTTCTGTCTATAATGGAGTGACAGCACAGTCACCAGGTCTCAACCCTATTCAGCTGTTGTGGGAGCAGCAGGTACCTATGGTACATAAACAGTGACAATCAAGCCAATTCAACATGTGGGAGATGCTTGAGGGGGTGAAATCCTTTATGAATGGAGATAGAACATAGAATTGGTCTCTTGTAACAGGTGGGGAAAATGCAGAAAAAAAGACTTTTCTTATCCAATGAAAAAAATGATGAATACTGCAGGCACAACCAGGGAGAAGGACTCCTAATGCAAAGATAATGAGAAGGAAAGCCTAATGCATTTCACACCATTGCTGGCACTTAGACATGCAGCAGTGCAAAACACTCCCCTTGTCTATGCTTTGGATGTCGCAGTTGAGATTATAGCTGTATTTTGTGTGGATCCTCCTACTTCCTGTGTTTGGTTTATATGATTACTTATGTATTGTGATATGTTTTGTTACAATCTATTTAGGCATCATGGGGGCTGTGGCAATGGATTTTTTCAAAACTGAAATATCAATGGAAATTATTAGTCAAACAGATGAAGAGGAAAGAACAGGGAAAAAAGAACATATTGTGTTTCTGGTCACTCAGAGGTCAGCAATACCCCCCAAACCCAAGCAATCAGCGTCTTCCCAGCAAATCAAGAAACAGGTATTTTCTCTGACTTCACAAAAAAAAATGTGTTAGAAAATATTGTATTTCTTGCCCCAGTTTATTTATCATGACAGATGTCCAGGGAACTGGGAACGTGGGCAGAGTACACGGAACATCCATCCATTTATATTGTGCATGAGCGTACATTTCATATCGTCAATTTGATAATATAATTAGTGATTCTATACTGTTATACACTAGGGTTTTTAAACAGCAAGAGTACATTCATGTATAAAATAGACATATGTGGAAATAGCATGAAGTAGCATACCTCCCAAATCTGGATACCGGGGGCGGAGCTTGGGAGGTTGAGTGTCAGTGCTACCGCTGACACTCAGGTCGGTGTTCTGACATTTACCTCCGGGAATCCAGAAAACATGCCCCATGCATGCGCGAGCACCTCTGCAAATTCTGAGATGCCAACAGTTACACTTCCCATGATGCCTCCAACAGTATGCAATATGATTAATTGGGGCTTTTCTGTGCAAAGTGGGACAGTAGTGATGCTATCACCTCGTATTGTTAACAGATATCAATACAATAATGTAATCAATACATAATACATGGTCATTGTATTATTTTTAACATTCCAACTGCTGTTGTGTGTACCATGTTCTGAGCATGGATGCTGCCATTTTGAACATTATTTACATAAAACCTCACATCCTTCTAAAATGAAAACAAGTTAAGTTGATGGCAAAAAAAAAAAATAAAGCTCAGAGCTTTGGTATTTAATGTGTTTTCTGGTTCCCACATTTACATAAATCCCATTTATTACGATAACTGTAAATGCGATGTCCACATTACTATCCAAGCTATTTTTAGACGAGCATTAAGTCAGTATTTATTATGTATTTGCAGCCTCCATTTTCCCTTTTTGCTACATACAACCTGTAAGTCTCCTTTGATTCCTACGTCTTTCCTTCCTACCTTCCCCTATTCAGACAGTTGTTCATGCTTTACCACAATTATTTTTGCATCTATTTGCATTATTACAAACTTATTAAAATTATTTGGAAGAAAAATCATTTACAAACAAATCAGATTGCTCATTGAACATTGAAATGTAATGTGAGCAAAAAATGTCAATCATCTCTATTTCACAGAAATGTTTTCAAATTGTCTTTAAAGATGCAATCTGGAGCCATATGTGTTACACTATTGATTCCAGGCATAAAGCAGAATATATTGAATGCAGTATAACCGAACACATCATTTTAGGACAGATAATTAAGCCAGGTGCACCTGGGTCCCTTTTATATATTTAATTTTCTTTGTTGGCTCATGTCATGATAGCTTCATGCACTTGTTCCCTAATTTCACAGCTCTGCTATGTTAACACTTAATTCTCATAGATATGCCTGCGACTGAATCATTCTACCTAAAATGGCATGAGATAAAAAGCCAGTCGCAATAGCCCAAAGGCCCTTATTGGAAAAGAAATGAAGACTACATTTTAACTTTGGTAGCATAAAATTCAGGATATTAATAATGGATATAGGAGAGAGCACAGCTCCAGCGGGCAGCTGTTCAAATAAAATGTTTCTGTATCAGTAGAAAATGGTGTTTTTCAGTTTCTACTGTTTTTAAATATACACAGGTTACATACACAAATGTTTGGCCTCATGCTGATCGATTACCGTATTTGTTTGAATATAAGACGACCCTGATTATAAGATGACTCCCCAAACTTAGAATAATGATTTAGGGGAAAAAATGCATTTCTTGTCTTTATTTCCTTTTATTTGCCAATCTGCCCCCCACACTTAACCAATGCATCCCCCATACTTATTTAATGGATCCCCCCTCACAGACGTATGCCCCCCAAACTTAGCCAGTGCATCCCTCACACTTAGTCAATGCATCCCCTTACACAGCCATCTGCCCCCAGATGTACCCAATGCATACTCAATACAACCATCTGCCCCCCTGATGTAGCCAATGCATACCTCACACAGCCATCTGCCCCCCAGGCTTAACCAATTCTGCACCCCAGACTTTGCCCATGCTGCTCCCCCAGACTTTGATACTCCACCAACTTTGCCCATGCTGCTCCCCCAGACTATTCCCATGCTGCTCCCCCCCCCCAGACTTAACCCTTCCCCTCCCGACTTAACCCTACTCATGCTGCTCTGTCTCCGTGGTCTCCAGTGGGACACCAGGGAGACGGAGCAACATGGGGAAGGTTAAGTCTGGGGTAGAGGGGGAGCAGCATGGGCATAGTCTGGGGCAGCAGCAAAGTCTGGGGGAGCAGCATTGGCAAAGTCTGGGGGAGCAGTATTGGTAAAGTCTTGGGGAGCAGCATGGGCAAAGTCTGGGGGAGCAGCATGGGCAAAGCCTGGGGGCAGAATTGGCTAAGGCTTAGGGGCAGAATTGGCTAAGCCTGGTGGGCAGAATTGGCTAAGCCTGGGGGGACAGGTGGCTGTGTTGGGTATGCATTGACTGCCTGGTCATTGTGGGGGACCTGGATCCCAGTCTTATAAGCAGACCACTATTTGAGGTCTGATTATAATACGAACCTTGAATATAAGATGAGGGGACTTTTTCATAAAAACCTTGTCTTATATTTGAGCAAATACTGTAGTTATGTAAAAACTGAAATTGGCAGCTGCTACCCATTTCCAAAACAAAATCAGATTTGCTGAATTATAATTGATTATAATTTTTGTACATGTTTAATACACTGTTTTTAAGAACACTTCTTCACATATAAAAGAACAATAATAGAAATGCTGTTAATGGACACATAAGTCTAGTCCCCAAACTCACATTGGTGCAAGATGAAGATTACTGCTTGTATAGTGCACAGGCTTTTTTCGTGTGTGATTTGGTCCAGGTATTGTGGATAAATCACATTTTAAAAATTTGACTCAAACCCTCCCCCAGTGATTACTCTGCATGTATACTGCAGGTGTGGCAGCCCTGATTATATAGACACTGAGGTTATAATTTTTTTTTCATTTAGTCACTTCTTGTGCTGCTGGAAAATAATACATTGTGTGGATTGTGATAAACTTGCTCTTGTACACAGTAGGATCTCTTAACAGTGCAACACATTGTCTGATGACATCACTAGAGAGACAGAAAATCCCATTCATTTGAATGTCATTTTTCTCATTGGTTCCTGCAGCAAAACAATAAAAAATTAAATGGCTAGTGTGGGCAGTCCTGGTTTCTTGCAAACTGCTGTAATTTCACAATTTCAAGTATTTTATATTTTAAGCAATGCAAAATGTAAAACATGCATTTTAAAGTATATGCTTTGAAAGCACATTAATATGCTTTAATATTTGGAAGATGCATTAGACAGTCCCTTTAAAACACTCTTTTGGATTTATTGGCTACGAAATGAATTTCATAAGAATAAAAATATTAAGGTATTACTTGGCTTAAAACATTTGTTTTGCATCTTCAGGATACAGACATCTTGGTAGGTCTCTTTGGTCTGATCTGCCATCATCCAAATGAAGATGTGCATTCTCGTCATGTAAAGCCATCTTGTGACTGCGCAATTCACTATTACTGTTTTACACATTGAACCAGCGATACATTTTCAGATGATCTCAGCCTTTAATGCAATAATAGGGTATTAAGCATCCACGAGATACCGTTGACACATGATGGTGTTGGATGATGAGACATGAATCTTTGGTTGAATGATGGAAGATCTGACTGAATGGTTATACTCTATATGTACAAAAAGATATTTGAGTGTAAAAAAGTATATTGTTTACATAAAAGACAAAATATAAATTTGATCTCTCAAAAAAGTGGTTTACTGGGGTGCGGTTGTCCTTTAGTATGCTTTTTATGCTTCCAGTGGAGGTGGTAGAGGGTGCCACAGTGAATGCGTTTAAGCATGCGTGGGATAAGCACAAGGCTACACTATATATAAGTTAAGGCCAGGGACTAATAAATGTATTTAGAAAATCGGGCAGACCAGATGGGCCGAATGGTTCTTATCTACTGACACATTCAATGTTTCTATAAATGTTCTTTTTCTTTGACATAACACAACTTTTATATGTATATATATATATATATATATATATATATATATATATATATATATATTAGCATACTTAGCAAGCCTGAATTTGAATTTGAATCCTAGCTGGATATTTCCTTTATATAAGCAATTTTTCTTTTTGTTTATGTACTTTTTTCCCCTTTAAATACCATGGCCTTAGCAGAAAAAAGCTGAAAAAGAATAAATTCAGCTTGACTATTATGGTGAATAGATCCATCCGTGACAATATTTGTAGTAGGATCATTTAAATGATTTATGTTAATACCTAATGTTTAGTCATTTACTTTACTAACATTTCATCTTTAAAATCCATCCACAGAACTTTGAAAAGACGTTAAACAAATTTAGAGACAGAGCAAAGCATGTATCTGTCTGTCCTGTACGGAAGAATCACTGGGGTACTATCCGAGGAATTGTACAACTTGGAAAAGGTATTATACAAACTTTGCAGTGAAGAACTATACGTAGTGTAGATGCCGATGTTCCTATAGCCAAGTCCCTCATGTTAAATTGAGACATTCAGTTTTAATGTTACATAACAGATGCACATTTTTAGTAATTAGATAACGCTGATGACAAAATAAATACAGTAATTTAATTTTCATGAAATAAGTCTAATACTGTTGTCCATTAAATTAAAAAATAAATGTATATTTTATTGCAGGCAAAATGCTAAGAGGATTTCTACCAGTTTATCCCAATAACCTCTGGGTTGATGTTAAAACATTTTGCAATGGGCTTCCATTTCACATTGTATTTGATGAAGAGGTAAGAGGATTGATTATCATTAATTGGAATTCAGGAGTCTGATACAGCTCTGCGATGTTACATTAAATATATAGATATCAACAACAGGATACAGGTTCTCAGTGAGGCACAGCAAAATCACAGTTTAAATCTGAGAAATACTTTAAAATGAATCTAGCCTTAATAACTGTAGATACATGTTTAGTTCTGCTGATCCATGGAGCTGCAAAGCTCAGATTAAAATTGGGATTGTTACTAATATCTACAGGGAAAAGCAATGTTGATTCTATTGCGAACCTTATAAAAAATCTACAAAAAAAATCAAAACGGAGAATCATTGATTTGTCAAAGGGAGAAACAGGTGGAATTGTTAACGAAAAAAAAGGTGGGATGGACTATTATAGGAAATTCACAGCTTGGGAGATTGTACAATGAGAGCTTTTTTAATAGGGTGTGTCTTCTAGTGTGACTATGGTGTGGTTTTATCGATGATTGGTAAAATGTTTAATTTTGTCATTTTTTGGTCTGCATTAAGGTACATAGTTAGCCAGATTCTGCCGTATTGCTCCCATAAGTGTAGTATTTGGTTAACTATAAGGCAACCTTGATTATAAGGTAACCTGACAAACTTTGAGTTTGTAAAGGCCTGACTAGAAGGTGACCCTGTGATGCTGCACGTGTCTGCAGGATTCAAAATGCAGGGTGGTCATGTGACCTTTCATTAATAGCGTTATAAAATTGTAAAAAAAAAACTGCGATGGAAGAATCCAAACACTTTTTCGATGCACACGTGTAAATATTATTAACCTGAATTCTCTGATGCAATTTTTCATGTATCTTCCTTCTAATGTTCTAATTTTTTTTTAATGTGTAGCTTAGAATAAAGCAAGCCGGTGTGAGTGTTCAAAAGATTGTCCCTGGTATCCAGATCATGGGGATACGACTTGATCAGTATTTCAGTACAGTTCATCCAGAGGTCACTTTGACAATATCTAATGTGCGAAAGTTCATCAACAGTCAGTTTGTATTCCGGACAAAAAGAGAGATGATGCCAGAATCATGGAAGAACCGCCCAATGCTTGAACTGCGCGGTAGGTGTCTTACAACTTTATAGAATACATATTGCAAGCAGGGATCTGCTTGCTCCAAATATCCAGTGCATTCCTAGTTCCTATCAAATGAAGGCATGTGCACTATCAGGGAAATATCTTCAGACAGTAGATTTGTCAGCTGCGTGGGGTGATTAATCTCTGTGGAAGGGATATTTGCTTTTCTTTCCCTTGTTTCTCCTTTTCTAATGAAATGCTAGGCCGGGCAGACATGACACACAAGGGAGTATGTCCATGTTTGTTTTTTGGGTATTGATATTTGTATATATTCAGGAGAATAAGGTTATATTAGAATGCAGGAACAGAACTTGAATATATCTAGAATGGATGTATGGCTCTTATTACCCATTTGTAATTGTAGCTTTGTCTTTTACCTTTTCTATATGAAAATTGAAAAAAGTAAAAATAAAAAATTGACAAAATAAATTGAAAATTTAAACTGCCTTTCCAGCTTTTCTTCTTTTCTAATGAAATGCTAGGTCAGGCTGACATGACACACAGGGGAGTTTATTATTATATTTCCATGTTTTGGGGTATTGAGATTTGTATATATTCAGGAGAATAAGCTTATTTTAGGTGCAGGAATAGAACTTGAATATATTTATAGTGGATGTATGGCTCTTATTGCCCATTTGTAATTGTAGGTTTGTCTTTTAACTTTTGTATATGAAAATTGAAAAAAGTAAAAATAAAAAATGGACAAAAGAAATTGCTTTGCTTTTTAGTAGCATAGATAATGGTTGCAATATGCATCTTTCCAATCCTCAAAGTATTTTCTAGCTAGTGAAATATTTCCACAAAAATCTCTTCTTTCTATGTAAGCTGTGATGGAGCCTGTGGTACCCCGACTGGGTACCTCCATCAAAGCTCTGCTCCTTGCTGCGATAGCCACCTCAAGCCACCAGACAAAAACAGTGTTATACGTAGATACTCAAATTCACCAAACAGCCATTTACTCCAAGCGTCAGACAACACCAGTATAGGAGCAGAACAGGAATGTACATTTATTGAACAGCAACATCTTATATACAGAGATAATCAAGTTAACATAACTCAACCCACAGATTATCATGCAACCAAACAGAAACTAAACATCAGTTAACCAGACCTACTATAGATATACAGTAACACATCATAATTACTTTAACAGTATAATCAATTAACACAGACCAGTAGATGAGTAACATAGTAAAAGTGTGGATATCAGCACATAGGCTGTGTCTGCACTACAGAGGGTAAACCATCAACCATTGTCCCTTACTCCCTAGTGACACATTGTAATCAATGAGAGTGGTCTCCTCTCAGAATTATGTATTGGACATAAACCAATCTACCAAACAGAATATGACTAAATAACCACATTAAACATACAGTTATAGCACATAAGCCAGGGTGAGTCAGGCTTCCAGAGGGCACAATCTGGGAGCATGAGTAATGGGGTAAAAACCGCATATACATTGTAAAGTCAGTGCAAAGTGTAAACGTACCCACTGTACCCACCTCCCCAAAAACGGAACCCCTTTTCAATGAATGGGCTCATAATCTATAGGGACGAGGTGGGCCATTATTTCTCTCCAAGAACCCCAATGACAAGGGTTCCTACACATAAGCATTATGGAAACATTAGTAAGTAAGACTTATAAAACAGGCTACAGCTTGTGATACACAATATCAATATATATAACAATTAACCCTTATTTATTATAAAATCACAATTTACAGTGTCAATATTTGTTTCCCTTAACCCCTTAATGCACCTGGACGTACATATATGTCCTGTAAAGCATGGTCCTTGAGGACCAAAACGTCCTGAGTTTTCATGTAGCATTGTGCTAAGCCATAGCGCAAATCTACATGCTGGCAGCTATTCTCAGAGGCTGCTTCCGAGAGTGCCTTTGACACCACATGCCGCTCCCCCTGCGCATAATATCACCGTGAATGTGATTGTATGTGTTCAAACTCACATAGGCAGTGATCAGCTTTCACTGCCTATGTGTTAAAGGTGTTGCAATGATGCCTTGATCGAGGCATCATGCAAAAACGGTCTCTGCTCCCTATGGCAGTGATTGCAGGTGCCATATTGAAGAGAAGCATGCTCCTCCAATACAGTGTGCCCACCAGAGAGTGATGGAAGTGATAAAAAAAACAAAAACCTTTTCCTTCACTCTGAAACTGTTGCTTGACTGCCCCTAGAGGCAGTCAGCAACATTACAGTTAGATGGACAAAAAAAGAAAAAAAAAAAAAAAAGGAAACTGCTAACACTAGATCTAGGGTTAGGGTTACAATTAGGGTTAGGGTTACAATTAGGGTTAGGGTTACAGGTGGGCTAGGGTTAGAATTAGGGGTGGGGGTAGATTTAGGGTTAGGGTTACATTTAGGGTTAGGGTTGGGGTCAAAAGCTCACTGTAGAAGAAAATGGTTAGGAAACAAAAAAAAACCACTTCTATTGGTTATTGCCCCATTACTTATAAAAAACACAGAAAAACATGGAAACATTGGTATTTCTAAACTCAGGACAAATATTAGAAACCATATAGATGGGGTATTTTTTACCTTTTCAGAATCAGGTGGAAGTTAGAAAAAGTGTTTTTGGCATTTTTTCATCATATTTTATATTTTTTTAATAGTAAATTATATCATATGATGAAAATAATAGTATCAAAAGAAAGCCTTATCTGTCCTAAAAAAAAACCATGATATATAATTTGTGTGGGTGTACTGAACACGAAGAAAGAAAATCACAGTTAAGCAAACGTATGCCAAAAATAGTGGAATTCTGGTTTTCAAGGTACATCAAAGGCAGCATGCAACGCTGTCTCCAAGGGGTTAAAACCAAAAGTGATAACTCCTTATTTAGCAGCAGTGTTAAGATATTTTTAATTGTACATTAGTACCTACTGTGAAATTAAATAAGCATTTTGGTATACAAACTACCCCAAACCCGCTACAAAAATCTAAAAAAGTAAATGAATCAGACTTGAAACATTATCTTCTCATCACAAAAAACAAGAAACACATTATATATAAACAATAAAAAAACATACAGACAATATGTATTAATATAATGTGTTTCTTCCTTTTTCATGTCTGTTTTCGGCCCTAGCATTTATTTAGTTTAACCTTGTTATATATTATGCAAGAATTTAAAATGCTTTGCGATCCGAATGATTGAATATTTTGCTCTTAGGCCAGATGATATGGATGGAAAGTCTCCAGTGTATGCTATATCTGTGCTCTCCTCTGCTGCGTACCTTGCATGAGCTGGAAGAACGACAGATGCACATCTCTGACATAGCCCCTCATGATGTCACAAGGGACTTAATTCTGCTGAACCAACAGAGACTGGCCGAGATGGAACTGTCCAATCAGTTAGAGAGAAAGAAGGAAGAATTGCGCATCCTGTCTAAGCATTTAGAGGAAGAGAAGAAGAAAACCGAAGCTTTACTGTATGCCATGCTACCAAAGCACGTAGCCAATCAGCTCAAAGAGGGCAAGAGAGTGGAGGCAGGTGAATACAGCAGCTATGTATAGCACTAAATGTGCCTCGTATTGTTCTTATTTAATCTACACATGACAGACTATCTAGGAGACTTACTTTTCCCACATAAATCCTAAACTTGCAGTGCTTACACTGCAAGTTATAACCTTATTTGCAGATGCCTACCCAGAATCCCTTGTACTGGTATGAGCACAACAAGTTTAGGATTTCTGTGCAAAAAGCACAAAGCATTCTGACTAGTCTGGTGTGTAGATTTGTGTTTAATAATGCCTCTGCTAAGTTTTTAAGTGCAGGGCTTTTCCCATCACCTTTACCCCCACCATAACTTTGTTGTATATTCTCACTTAAGCAGAGTAGCTAAATCTCAACTCACCTGCAAGGCATCTATCATTTAACATCTATCATTTAACATCATGTTAGCGAAAACATTCAGTTTGTAAAATATTAGTGTTAGACCACGTGACACCTTTTGTAGAAATCCATGATTGTGTTCTGCATATTGCTATCTATGCACACTCTTCAATAAATACATATAAAAATCTGTAAGGACATTTACAAAATAGTATAGCATAACATAAAAAAGGTACTGCTGAATGAAAAACACTCACTGGGTGAAATGCCAAGTGGGAAATCAAGATCAAAGCAGCTCTTTCTGCTGCCAAAAAACAGACCAAACATCCAGCACTGTAAAGTACTGACAAAGGCTTAAGGTTGGTTAAGAATAATTTATAGAATGCATTGAAATAATTATTCTTCTGTAAAAACAAAACCACACATTAAATATAAAATGATTTCTCTAAACATCTGCACTAGCAGAAACCAGCTGCCTAATATGTTTCAACCAAGATAGAGACTTATCTTAACAAGTGGTAAAAAACTCAAATGGCATCCATATGTAACCTGTAGTCTTACTTTAAAATTCATAAGGAAGGTGCTAGTGATTTTAGTAAATGGCAATTAAATATTATTAAAAGACAATACCATATTTAAAGAAAGAAAAATAAAATCCCTTCAATAGCACTCAAAATATATTGCAAAAATATAGATATGCAATATTCTGAGATACATTGCTCCTAAACGTACAAATACAAAACCAGCATATATAAAAGGTTAATAGAAAAATAGACCGGCACCTGAATAGTACAAAAGTGCTCTTGCCCCCCAGCCCGCTATGGAATCTTACGCTTAACAAATGAGAAGGAGATAATGAAAATAATTCCTGATGCCAGCCAAACTAATCAATAATCACAGGAACTCAGCACTACGCTACAAGGGATTTATTCCGTAAATAAACAACGTTTCAGCTCAGTAATGAGCTTTTTTTCAAGCCAAGAACTTTTTTTTTAATCGTTTATTGGTTTCATCTGGGCTGCTGGTGCCTGAAAAATCCACCTATTTTAACTGGTACATCCAGAGTCATCAGGTGATTAAAATATAGACTGGCTAGACAAGATCAAATGACACTCACTTTGCGGGGTATCATGAAAACCTAACTAGCCATTGGTTGCTGTGAATAGTGGGATACCAGTCTTATGTTACTGTTGAGGCCTTTAGAATAAAGACAAACCTCCATGAATAGAGACATTGCCTGCCATTTCTGGGCTTGTTGTGGGTATTTTTCCCAGAGGGCAGTTATTATGTTATGTCCATTCTTGACTCCCACTGTGTGTGTGACAGAGCAGAGGTCTTTGGTTCAGTGACAAGATCCAGCTGCACTCCAGTGGAAGGATCATTGTGAGTTTCTAGTGCCAGTAATTGAAAAATGTCATGGTAAAGAGTAAAAGCAGTCACACTTCTGTGTGTCATTTATATAAAACATCTTAAAGTACAACCCGTGTTTCTAATACAATAATAGGAGGATAAACTGGCATTTACTTTGGATAGCATGTGTAAGTATATCCTTTGACATGCAGCTGCCATGGGGGAACATTTTGAAAACTGGTTTAAAAAAGTGTACTTTCCATTATTAAAAAGCTACAAATTGTTTGGATGGAGGAACGTGTTTGCTGGTTGGGGCAAATTACTAATTTTAACATATTTTTAACCCTTTTGCAGGTGAATTCAAGGAATGTACAATATTATTTAGCGACGTTGTAACTTTCACCAACATTTGTGCTCAGTGCGAACCCATCCAAATAGTCTCCATGTTAAATTCTATGTATCTTCGATTCGACAGATTAACAACAGTCCATGACGTCTATAAGGTATGATCTTGACCAATGACAATATCAGTGGATCACTTGTTAAACGCCAAACTGTTTAACTCTTACTCATAGTGTCCGTGACGCCTAGATTTTTCTGATCTGTTCCACAAAGGTCAAATGTCTTGTTGGGTGGGGGGGGGGGGGGGTTATGATCTTCTATAAGGTTCTATATAGACATATTCTAATGGCCCACTGCTTCCTGAGCGGCAGGCAAATTGGGTGCCACAAAGACTACCCAGGAGCCATCCGGGCACTGCGGTATAATCAAGCATACTAAAATATTACCGAAAAGCCATTGCCATGTTTATGGCAAAATAAAGAAAACTCCCAACAAAATTTGCCTGTGCTCCTCATGTATAAGAAACAGGTTCTGAAAATCACCTGAAAGGTGACAGACGCTATTTCCCCACATATGGCAGTGTTGCTATGCATAAAAAAGGCGCAATAGTCAGTAAACATAAGAAATGGCGATACCACCTTTCTTCCACCTTCCCGCCACATTTGTGTGGGGATGTTTTTAGACATAACTAGTGTTCAGGTTCGGACCCCGAACCCGAACATTTCACTGTAGGTTCGGGTTGGAGTTCGGGGTTCGGCTATAAACTGAAAGTCTATAAATCGAAAGTCATTCGGTTGATAAACTTTCGGTTTATAGAATAGCAATAGCATTACATGTATTCCATAAACCGAAAGTCTATAAACCGAAAGAAACATATAGAAACATAGAATGTGTTGGCAGATAAGAACCATTCGGTCCATCTAGTCTGGCCAATTTTTTTTGAGCACTTTTATTAGTCCCCCGTTCCCAATCTTATAGCTAGGATTGCCTTGTGTCTATCCCACGCATGCTTAAAAAGACATTCGGTTTATAGACTTTCGTTTTATAGAATACATGCAATGCTATTGCTATTCTATAAACCGAAATAGAGTCCCTATTCATAATAATAGGTCAATTGACCTATTCGTATGAATGGGGACTCTATTTCGGTTTATAGAATAGCAATAGCATTACATGTATTACATCTGAGAGTCAAATAGAACCGTCAAATACTGTGCTTACAGCGCACTTTGAAAAATTCTAATAGTTTTGGGTGCTAAATAGTACATTTGCGTCTTGCGGTGCACTTCATATCTGAGAGTCAAATAGAACCGTCAAATACTGTGCTTACAGCGCACTTTGAAAAATTCTGGCTACCTCCTCCTCCTCCTCCTCCAGTGCCGCTTCCACCTACACCGCCACGGTCACCGCCTCCTCAACCTATGGATCACTTAGTATAAACTGAAAGAGAATACCCTGCACTCCAACCTTCTCTCAAATGGATAATTTTGTTGATCCTCCTGGCAGCCATGCTTTAGATTTAGATTTATGTTCTTCCAAAGCTAAAATCAAAGATTCCATCTAGTGCTATTTTATGGCTCAGCTGTATTTTTAATTTGTATGTATTTTATGTTTTTTTTTAAGTTATTTCCCTATCCATATTTGTTTGCAGGGCACTTGTCCTACTCTTACCCACATTTTAATTCCTTTTGCAGCCCTCTAGCCCTTTCCAGGACATTTTTAGAGGCATTTTAGTGGCCAAAAGTTTGTGTCCCCATTGACTTTAATGGGGTTCGGGGTCAAGTTCGTGCCCGAACCCGGACTTTTTTCCGAAGTTCGGCCAAACCCGCCAAACCCGAACATCCAGGTGTTCGCTCAACTCTATACATAACCTCATTATAGTGTTATAACAGGCTTCATCTGTATAATCTCTTCAAGTGGAATGAGCATGATTACAAATTGAAAATAATGTCTCACTGTTCTTGATGATATTGTGAGGAATGTTGTGGGATGAGTAGGATAAATCTGTCAATGTTTACATTTATTTCAGATAATGGTCTCTATTCAAAAATGTGAGTGATTTATATTGCATATCAATGGTAATTAATAACCTGTGGTTAATTAACTGTGAAACATTAAATAAAGCCAATATTATGAATAGTTAGTGATTATTGAAATCACAAGTAGTCACTGTGAACTGCTTGACAGTCTTCTACTAATTTCTATTTTGCATATTGTTTTGAAGGTGGAGACTATAGGAGATGCCTACATGGTAGTGGGAGGTGTTCCCATACCTGTGTCCACTCATGCAGAAAGAGTTGCAAATTTTGCATTAGGAATGATACTTATGGCAACTGAAGTAAAGAATCCAGTTACTGGGACCCCTATTCAGGTAAACTTCCAAAACACCAGTAGAGACCATGACATGTAAGAAACCTAAAGCTTTATCAAATTCTATGTCTGGTTATAAATGGTTAGTTGGTCATGACCTATCAACGTTCAATGGCCAATAGTGAACAAGAAGATTTAAAATGAGAAATTGTGTTCATTTTCTTCTGTACTCTTTACATTACATTAACATTTATTTATATAAGGCCAACAATTTTCGTAGCGCTTGGTACAGAGCATAGAAGGGAACTACATACTAAGTAAGACAAACTAGAACAGACTGGTACATGAGATAGAGAACCCTGCTCGTAAGCTTACAATCTAGAGGGAATAGGGTCCATGAGACAATTAAGGGATTGAAGAGGTCAGAGGGATTGAAGTTGTAATAACAGTAGAGTGGATGGGAGGCACTAGGTGGGATAAGCCAAAGAGGGAGTGTGTGTTCCAGCTAGGTGGGATCAGCTAGAGGCAAAGTGACTGGTAATCTAGTGGGTTGGGTAGTAAGCCTTTCTAAAGAGATGAGTTTTGAGGGACTTTTTAAAGTTTGAAAAGGAGGGAGAGAGCTGGATGCAACGGGGAAGGGAGTTCCAGAGAGAGGGGGCAGCTCGGGCGAAATCTTGGAGACACAAGTGAGAAATGGTGATGAGATTAGAAGAGAGTGTTAATCCCTTTGAGGAGTGCAAAGGTCGTGCAGGGTGGTAACGGTTAACAAGGGAAGAAATGTACGTAGGAGTACAGAAGTCAAGGGCTGTAGATTAAAGACAGAATTTTACATTTTATCCTCGAGCAGACGGGAAACCAGTGGAGGGCGTTGCAGAGAGGAGCCGCCGAATCAGACCGACGCGCAAGAAAGATGAGTCTGGCAGCCGCATTTTGGATAGACTGTAGGGGAGCCAGATGAGCCTAAGGTAGTCCAGTCAGAAAACCGTTACAGTAGTCCAGACGAGAGATCACAAGCAAGTGCACTAGAATTTTGGCGGTCTCTTCGTTGAGGAACGGGCGAATACGTGCGATGTTCCTTAGGTGCAGCCGACAGGATTTGGCTAAGGACTGAATTTGAGGAATGAAGGAGAGAGCAGAGTCAAAAGTGACCCCAAAACATCGGACATGGTCAGCCGATACGATTGTATCATTATCAACGGTGACTGTGAACCCAGGTGTAGGGACAGCGGTTGAGGGAGGGAAGATAATCAGTTCTGTTTTGGAGAGATTAAGTTTCAGGTAGCGATCAGACATCCAAGCGGAGATGGCTGACAGACACTCAGCTACACGTGACACTAGAGAGGGAATGAGGTCAGGGGAGGAGAGGTAGAGCTGAGTATTATCCCCGTACAAGTGGTAGTAAAGGCCAAAAGAGCAGATGAGTTCTCCTAGAGAGGTAATGTAGAGGGAAAATAACAGCTGTACACCGACAGAGAGCAAACGACACTGAATAGGAGCACTCAGATAAGTACGACTCGATCCAAGAGAATGCCGCACCACCTAAGCCAAGCGAGGATAATCTATTAAGAAGGAGGCGTTGGTCAATGGTGTCAAAGGCAGCAGAGAGATCTAAGAGGATCATCACAGAGAAGTGGCCTTTAGATTTGGCAGCAAGGAGGTCATTTGATACTCTAGTGAGGGCTGTTTCAGTAGAGTGAGTGTAAGGGTCTAAAGCCAGATTGAAAAGGGTCAAGCAGGTCATTTACAGTCAGAAAGTCTGTCAGTCGCTAGTGCAACGTTTTCTCCAGCAACTTGGGCACGAAGGGGAGAAGGGATATAGGACTGTAGTTAGATGGAAGAGTAGGGTCGAGGGAAGATTTTTTCAATACAAGTATGATTTGGGCTTGCTTGAAGGTTGACGGTACTATTCCAGAGGACAGGGAGAGGTTGATGAGATGGGTTAGAGTTGGACAAAGTAGAGGGGAAAGAGAGGACACAAGGTGAGACGGGATGGGATCAAGCGCACAAGTAGTAGATTTCGAGCAGGAGAGCAGATCGTCAACCTCTTTCTCAGCTACAGGGGAGAAGATATTCAGAGAGGGTATGGGGGATGGGAATGAGAAAGGAAGTAGTTGGGGCAAGTCACTGGAGGTGAAGTTACTCCTGATAGCGTTGACTTTGTTTTTGAAGTGAGAGGCAAGGTCTTGGGCCGTAAGAACGGAGTAGGGCGGAGGAGCAGGAGGGCAGAGGAGAGCATTAAATGTTGAGAAGAGACATTTGGGATTTGATGAGTGGGTGGATATTAAGGTAGAGAAGTAGTGTTGCTTGGACTGAGTGAGAGCTGAGTTGTAGGAACACAGCATGAACTTATAATGAAGGAAATCCTCCTTGCAGCGTGATTTCCTAAAACGCCGCTCAGCTGTGCGAGTACATTTTTGGAGGTATCGTGTTTGCTTAGTGTGCCATGGTTGTTGGTTGGGTCTGCGGGCACGACAGGGGCAATGTTGTCAAGGGCTGAGGTGAGGATACTGTTACAAGAGTTAGCTGCTTTCTCTGGACATGGGGTGGATGGGAAGGAGGGGAGAGAGGTTTGAAGAGCAGTGGTAAGTAGTGGGAGGGTGGAGTTAGATAGCAGTCTTTTGAATTCGGCCGGGGGGAGACGTGCAGTAGTCGACTGAGGTATAGTGCGATAGAAGGTAAGAAGGTGGTGGTCAGTCAGGGGGAAAGATGAATGGGAAAAGTTAGAGATGGCACATGATTTAGTGAATACTAGGTCTAGTGAGTGACCGACAGTGTGGGTTGGAAAGTTGGTCCACTGGGAGAGGCCAAAGGTAGAGGTGAAGGAAAGGAGTTTTCAAGTAGCAGGAAAGTTGGTTAGGTCAAGTGGAATGTTAAAATCTCCCAGGATGAGACATGGGAGACATTACTCTTCTAATAAAGACACAATTTGGTCACCAAAATATGTTGTGCTCTCTTCAATTCATATTAAAGTATTTGTAAAGTGCTTTGGAATTACTTTGGAATGTACTTAAAAATACTTCCATGTGCATGTTTTACATTTTGCATACATTAAATATTTAGCTATGTGGAAAGGATTGAAGATTTCGTTTTGCAGGACTTTGCAGTTGCAGAGCATTGACTTCTCTCTTTGTAGAAAATAGTCAATCAGGATCTATGATAATTCTCTTGCACATACAATGTTGGCGTATTAAACTTGGCTTGTATGAGAAAATCACTATCACTAATTATCATTCAAAGTGGACTTTAACGTATTGCATTTGAAATGTTTTGCTCCAATCTCCTTATTGTCACCAAAGCTGTGTGTTTTAATGTAAGAATAAAATTGATTGAAGATGATCTATATATTGTGTTAGCAGAATTACAAGCAAATGCTTACATTAGGAGTAAAATGTTTATAAAGTTTGCCTATTCCTGCCCACGCCATATGCATGTTATCAGTTTTTTTTGCTAACAATTTACATATACAAGACTCCTGGGATCTGAATGTGTAAAAGCTTGTTCCTGTACAGTGCTCAGGATTTTTATTTTCTGATTGGGGTTAGTCCTGGTTCTACCATAAAAGCCAAATAAGTGGCAGATTAGGTCCACTACTTGCTTGGCGGCCCATACGTTTATAGAAATTTACCAAACAGCTTGCATTCTAAGATCCCCATCTGATGTTTCATTTAAGGTCCCCGAAACCTTAGAACCACCCCTGATTGGGGTGTTAAAGCTTGGTCATTGTATTATCTGTACATTGCTTTAAGCATTGAAAAAGAAAACATACAAAGAGACATGGACAAAAAAACACATCTCTTACACTAAAACTCTTTATTGTGATATGATTATGTAATGAGTGTTTTTTTTTAATTTTTTTATTTCTCTGCACCGTTAAGCAAATCTATTAAATTAATCTAACTGGATGCAGGGATACGACAAATTAATTTAACTTAAATGTTAATCAGGGGGAAATCTAGCTGCTATTATTGGAATCAGAAACAATTTTCTTTTTCTCCCTTGAGACTATATTATTTATGCTTCGTTGATATTTCTCTTGTTCTAAATTCTAGATGGAACCCTGCAGGTTGAACTTGCTTGTATAATGACTCCCAACATGAAAACCCCATTCGTCTTATTACTTTATATTATTAATTTAGTTTGTGACCTCCAGCCTAGCAAGTCAGGTAATCACTGAGGCACTTTCAGCTACACAAGTGGTGTAACAGTATTTATTTCCCTGCAGATTCGAGTAGGTCTTCATACTGGTCCAGTGTTAGCTGGAGTCGTTGGAGAAAAGATGCCTCGATATTGTTTGTTCGGTGATACTGTGAATACAGCTTCTCGGATGGAAAGCCATGGGGTTCCAAGTAAAATTCATCTAAGCCCGTATACTTACAGGTAATTTAATGTAATGCCTGTGATAAGGATATCCTGAAGATATAGGTATATAGAGTTTTTGTTATGAGGATTGATAGACCAATTGGTTCTGATACACCATCACCGTCTATTGTTCTGTAAATAGCTGCATATTACACATCTCTTTTGCTAAATATCATGGAATTCCTGTAATCATCTGTAAGTGCTTCAGTGTTGAAGTGAATGATTTGCAATAGTCCTCCTTAGCATGCAGAATAACCTGTCCCAGCCGAGAAAGTCATGATTGCTGAGAGTATTATATTTTCTTCTTCTGAGTACACAATAGAGACACTTCATAAATCCAGATGTAGTCATAACCTTGGTTGTCTATCAGGTCTAATATGTAAGAACATGCTTTTAATATCTTGTAGATTTTCCAACCAATGGTGGAGTTGGGATTACCCAAAATTTAAATAATGCTACACCTCAATACAGAAAGAACCCAGAGTAAACATATCTACCAACAAACAAAACATAAGGAGTATCAAAAAAGTTAGACATTGTCACTTAATCTTGGATTCCATAAATATTCACCCTTGACTTTAATAACAGACTTTGGTCAACACATTTTGGCAGAAAATAACCCAACATGTCTTCCCATACACATTTCAGACTTTCAACTGGGCCTGAGTCTGAAATCCCCTTACTTTCACTTAATTTACAAGTGAAGCTCACTTATGGTTATCAGATTGTATAGGTGTATGGTGATATAATGAAGTATTGAGCATTTCTAGACGATAGCATGCAGTGAAGTGCTGATGTGCTCATACAGTTCAATGTTCCAGTCCATTGTCGATCAATGCAAATGTGAATATCATTAGCAAACAGCAGATAGAAAGGCAAATGTTCTTTCCATATCCCCGTGTTTTCTTATCTCTTTTAATGCAGGTGCCTTAAAGACAAGGAATTTGAAATCGCTGAAAGGGGGGAAATAGATGTGAAAGGAAAAGGGAAAATGCGCACATACTTCCTCCTGAGGAATCTGACTGCCAAGGAAAATGACATTTTAGGACGGCCAATAAAGGAGACTGATTCAGGTCGGGAATCTTCCCAATCTCTACATGATGACACAAGCAAGAAGAACATGCAAACAACTTGCCCTGCAGGTAAAACCCATTACACAGACCAGTCTATTGTTCAAGTACCAGCCCTGCAAAGGAAATAAAATCTATGGTTTCTTATAGTTACACATGAAGACTTTATCCAGGACGTGCTTCCTACCATACCAATGCAGTATGCTGACAGACCACTCATGACGGACAAGGAAAATAACCCAGGCATTAAAGAGTTAACAGGTACACATTTCCCATTAGGTTAATAATCCACTTCCATCATCATATCACACCAGCGATGTCTTCTCTAAGGAATAGTCTTCCAGCGGAAGTGGTAGAGGTAAACACAGTCCTGGATTTGAAGGATGCGTGGGATAGACACAAGGCTATCCTAGATATAAGGTAGGGAACTGGGGACTAATAAAAGTATTTATAAAATAGGGCAGACAGGATGGGCCGAATGGTCTTATCTATGATTCACTTATATCGCTTTGTCACATTCATTCCCTCATGTTCGTGATTCATTTATTGAATGTTTGGTAGCCTCTTAGAAGTCATTTTGGAAAGGGATATGATTCGTCCCACTTGGCTTGTTAAGGTTATGATGTTGGTTTTGTGAAACCAATAATGAATGCATGTAGTTGTTGGAAACAATTTACATTACACTAACGAAAGGCTGAATAGTAGTTCAGTTAGCAAATTCCTTTCCAGTGGCGTCCCGAGGGGGGGGCGGGGGGGGCGGCCCGCCCCGGGTGCCACTGACTAGGGGGGTGCCACCGGTGCTGCCGGCACCCCCCGCGCTGCTTACCTTTTTTTTTTTTTTTTTCTCAGGCGGCCGAATCCTCTGGATGCGGCCGCCGGGTGAATAAAAAAAAAAAAAAAATCACAGCGACCGGATGTGACGATACGTCACATCCGGCGACTGTGTTTCCCTCCTCCGTGCAGGAGGGAGAAGAGAAGACTGCACGGAGGAGTCGTCCGTCCGGGAGAAGCAGCGATTTGGTAAGTGATGGGGGGGGGGGGGGGGGGCTGGCACTATATTACTGGGTTCTGACTGGCACTATATTACTGGGCTCTGGCTGGCACTATATTACTGGGTTCTGACTGGCACAATATTACTGGACTCTGGCTGGCACTATATTACTGGGTTCTGACTGGCACTATATTACTGGGCTCTGGCTGGCACTATATTACTGGGTTCTGACTGGCACTATATTACTGGGCTCTGGCTGGCACTATATTACTGGGTTCTGACTGGCACAATATTACTGGACTCTGGCTGGCACTATATTACTGGGTTCTGACTGGCACAATATTACTGGGCTCTGACTGGCACTATATTACTGGGTTCTGGCTGGCACTATATTACTGGGTTCTAACTGGCACTTTATTACTGGGTTCTGGCTGGCACTATATTACTGGGTTCTGGCTGGCACTATATTACTGGGCTCTGACTGGCACTATATTACTGGGTTCTGACTGGCACTATATTACTGGGTTCTGGCTGGCACTATATTACTGGGTTCTGACTGGCACAATATGACTGGGCTCTGACTGGCACTATATTACTGGGTTCTGACTGGCACTTTATTACTGGGTTCTGGCTGGCACTATATTACTGGGTTCTGGCTGGCACTATATTACTGGGCTCTGACTGGCACTATATTACTGGGTTCTGGCTGGCACTATATTACTGGGTTCTGACTGGCACTATATTACTGGGTTCTGGCTGGCACTATATTACTGGGCTCTGACTGGCACTATATTACTGGGTTCTGGCTGGCACTATATTACTGGGCTCTGACTGGCACTATATTACTGGGTTCTGGCTGGCACTATATTACTGGGTTCTGACTGGCACTATATTACTGGGTTCTGACTGGCACAATATTACTGGGCTCTGGCTGGCACAATATTCCTGGGCACTGACTGGCACAAAATTACTTGGCATCTGACTGGCATAAAATTCATGGGCACTGACTGGCACAATATTACTGTGCATTTGACTGGCACACTATTCCTGGGCTCTGAGTGGCACACTATTACTGGGCACTGACTGGCACAATATTCCTGGGCACTGACTGGCACTATATTACTGGGCTCTGACTGTTACAATATTCCTGGTATCTGACTGGCACACTATTACTGGGCTCTGACTGGCACACTATTACTGGGCACTGACTGGCACAATATTCCTGGGCACTGACTGGCACAATATTCCTGGGCATCTGACTGGCATAATATTCCTGGGCACTGACTGGCACAACATTACTTGGCATCTGACTGGCATAATATTCATGGGCACTGACTGGCACAATATTACTGGGCATCTGACTGGCACAATATTCCTGGGCTCTGAGTGGCACACTATTACTGGGCACTGACTGGCACACTATTACTGGGCACTGACTGGCACTATATTACTGGGCTCTGACTAGCACAAACAATAATACTGGCTCTGACTGGCACAATATTCCTGGTATCTGACTGGCACATTACTGGGTTCTGAGTGGCACTATATAACTGGGCTCTGACTGGCACACTATTACTGGGCTCTGAGTGGCACACTATTACTGGGCTCTGACTGGCACTATATTACTGGGTTCTGAGTGGCACTATATTACTGGGCTCTGAGTGGCACACTATTACTGGGCTCTGACTGGCACACTTACTGGGCTCTGAGTGGCACACTATTACTGGGCTCTGACTGGCACAATATTACTGGTATCTGACTGGCACAATATTACTGGTATCTGACTGGCACACTATTCCTGGTAACTATAATGGTAAAATTATACATTAACATTAACATTGAAAAAATTGTGGGTGTTTTCTTGCATTTTTATTGTGGGGGGGGGGGGGGGGGGGCACACTCGGGGTCCGCCCCGGGTGCCAAATGCTCTAGGTACGCCCCTGTTCCTTTCTCTTCATCCTTCTCCCACCACAGTAGGTGGTATCGGAGTATCACTAATATTTGTAGCCTTCCAACTGCTGGTTACAGAAAAGGTCATAATAATATCAGCAATTCATTGTCTTGCTATTGTTATTGATCACTGACCCTTTGATGATGTAGATAGTATATATTTATTGGTGGTGATCAGAGCGGTCAGCTGTGGAAATAGTGTCATGCAGGAGCATGTCAAGACTGTGAAACAGAAGAGTAATGTAGGAAGAACAAATAGCAGCATTCCTGGGCTAAGTAGAAAGGTGATCATAGTGCTACTCTACCTTCTTTCTACATTGGCATTTAGAGTAAGGGATCCTTCCATTGGCAGGTACCAGAGAACCTTTCTGCAGTGACTTATGGCGCATGTATGAGTTTATATAGCCCTGTCCATTTGTATGACTGGTAGAGTGGTCTCATACTGAATGGATTCATGATGTTTTTGTTTCATTTTCCATTGTTAAGGAGCATTAAAGCATCTCTGTTATTACTGCATCATCTAGCCCGGGATGAATGGAAATGGAGTCACAAATTCCAATACTTCTGTTATTGTACAGGAGGATTACCAGATTTGACTTAATGTGGAATGTTAAAAAATGAACCCTGCAGGGTAGTATATATATATATATATATATATATATATATATATATATATATATATATATATATATATATACAAACAGTATATATTTTCAATAGATAACCTTCCTTAAAGGGGACAATTGATCGCTCAGCCTGTGCACTGAAGTGTGACATGTCTTCACGAAGACGTTTCTCAAATCAATGTACTGTTCAGTTTTTATTGAAATGGTAACTAATCCATGTCTCAGCACTGGGATTCTGTTTTCTCTTGATTTGCTACAGTGCCTGTGAGTTAGATAGGAGGTGGGAGCATGCACTTAACAGATGGATGTGGGTGTTAGTAGTTCCATGCTGCAATTAAGAGCATCATGGGCGTGGTGCTGAGGATTTTGGTGAGCCTTGGTGAGGAGCTGTATCAGCATACCCCTCATCCCCAATACCCAATAAAAAAAAACATTTTAAATTTCATTTTTTTAGATCCTTTTTTATTCTCTTTATAGGCAAGAAAATATATCTACACACATAAGTTAGTTTTATCAATGTTTGTCAACATTTTTAGCCTGGAGGAACCCTTGAAATAATATTGATATCTCGAGGAGCCCCTGCAAAAAAAAATATTATATATAATTTTTAATATCTTTCTTTCTCTTTTGCAAACTTAAAGTTCATAAGGAAAACATACTAAATTTGTTCTGATAGATTAAATATGGCAAAATCAGCAGTAATGCATATACTTGGCATATCATGACAAAATCAGCAGTAATGTATATGCCACCAGACCTGCCTTCTGCCCTTCAGACTTTTGCATAGAGTAGGTGGAAGTGCAAGAAAGAATAAATCACCAGTAGAGGATTCAGACATTGTGCAGATGACTTCCTGGTAGAATACGCTGGACTCTATTCAATAGATTTGCTGTTCATCCAAATGTAGTTGGACAGGAAAAAAAAAATGTTTGTCCAAATCGAATTTCATCCATTAATGCATTCATTTTTAAAAATTCAGACATTATTTTTATTTCAGGAATTCCATTCGGATGACTGGAATTGAGCCAAAGTTCATTTCAGAATAAGTCAAATAAAGTTAGGTTTGGTTAAGGAGCATGAGCTGAATTTCGTCCAAAAAGGAATGCCCAAGTCTAGTTAGGGGATAGGTGTGTTAGTGAGTGTTATAGTGTGTTTGTGTAGATTAGAGTGAGTGTTTATTAGTGAGTGTTATGTGCAGGAGTGTGTTTGTGTGTGTTAGCATGAGCGTGTATTAGGGAGTGTGTTTGTGTGGATTAGTGAGTGTTATGTGTGAGTGTGTTTGTGCGTGTTAGCATGAGCGTGGATTAGGGAGTGTGTTTGTGTGTATTAGTGAGTGTTATGTGTGAGTGTTATGTGTGAGTATGCTTGTGTATGTTAGTGTGAGCATGTATTAGTGAGAATGTATTAGTGTGAGCTTTTATTAGTGAGTGTTTGTGTGAGTGTTTTATTAGTGAGTGTTTTGTGTAAGAGTGTGTTTGTGTGTATTAGTGAGTGTTATGTAAACATGTTCTGAATGAACGAATTACATTTTTTATTCATTGCACTCTCATTCATTCAGCTTCACATTTGCAATTCGGACGAATGGATGACAGAACTGATTTTCTTCCAAAAAAGGAATGCCCAAGTTTACTATTCAATGACTTGTGCTATCACTGATCGATGATTTTGTTCATTTCTAACTTTTCTATTATAGTCTATGGTATTCAGTGAGATCCATTTCTCTAGCCATTAAATAGAGTCCATTGCATCAGATTTCAATAGTTTAACAAAAGGACATAAATTGACTTCATGTTAATAGACTGTACAATGAATCTCAGCTTGTGATAAGAGACTCTAATGAATTGTTCTTTCATAGCTCTTTAGAATAGTGAATGTCAACAAGGAAATGTATGTCAATTGGCAAGTGAATTCCAACTCTATTAATGCCTGATTTATTCAGTTCACTTGTCAGTTTATCACACTTTAACGGATGCCACAATGTATATGGCACAAGGTTGCACTTAAATTATATTGTGTAATACACACCCAGACCCACACACAGAATCCTTTTGCAACCAGACCAGACTGTTTCATACATATTCCTGAGTAGTGTTGAGCGAACCAGAACCGCACTGTTCGGGTTCGTACCGAACTTTACGGTTTTGGGACCCCAGACCCGAACACGGACATTTCACTGTATGTCCGTGTTGGAGTTCGGGGTTCGGCGATTACATTGTATGTAATGCTATTGGCTTTCTATAAACCGAAATAGAGTCCCCATTCATAAGAAATTCTTATTCTTATTCTATTTCGGTTTCTAGAAAGCCAATAGTATTACATGTATTCCATAAGCCGAAAGTCTATAAACCGAACGACATTCGGTTTTTAGACTTTCGGTTTCTAGAATAGCAATAGCATTACATGTATTCTATAAACCGAAAGTCTATAAACCGAATGTCATTCGGTTTATAGACTTTCAGCTTATGGAATACATGTAAGACTATTCCATGCATCCACTACCTTCTCAGTAAAGTAATACTTTCATTAGTCCCTGGCCTTGTCTTATATCTAGGGTAGCCTTATGCTTATCCCATGCATGCTTATAGTCCTTCACTGTATTAACCTCTACCACTCCTGCTGGAATACTATTCCATTCATCCACTACCCTAACAGTAAAGTAATACTTTAATTAGTCCCTGGCCTTATCTTATATCTAGGATAGCCTTATACCTATCCCATGCATGCTTAAACTCCTTCACTGTATTAACCTCTACCACTTCTGCTGGAAGACTATTCCATGAATCCACTACCCTCTCAGTAAAGTAATACTTTCATTAGTCCCTGGCCTTATGTTTTATCTAGGATAGCCATATACCTATCCCATGCAGGCTTAAACATCCTTTCTCTGTATTAACCTCTATCACCTCTACTGGAAGACTATTCCATGAATCAACTACCCTCTCAGTAAATTAATACCTTCTTTAGTGCCTGTCCTTATATCTAGGATAGTCTTGTGCTTATCCCATGCATGCTTAAAGTCCTTCACTGTCTTCACCTCTACCACTACTGCTGGAAGGTTATTCCATGCACCCGGTACCCTCTCAGTAAAGTAATACTAAGTTTCTGACCTCCACTGTATTAACCTCTACCATTTCTGCTGGAAGGCTATTCCATGCATCCACTACCCTCTCAGAAAGTAATACCTCCATTAGTCCCTGGCTTCATCTTATATCTAGAATAGCCTTATGCTTATACTCCTTCACCGTATTAACCTCTACCACTTCTACGGGAACACTATTCCATGCACCCACCACCCTCTCAGCAAACAAATATTAAGTCTCTGACCACAAAAAATACCTGTAAAATATTTCCAGCCTTTTTGAGGTGGACCTCAAATATATGTATATAACTAGTTGCATTTTTACCAGGGCTTGACAAAGTTAACTGATTTTTAGGAGCCAGCCAAAAAATCTAGGAGCCAGACAACAGCACATAAATACAACAACATGCAGTCATATAGAGACACACATACGTCACATACACACTCATACATACAGTCAGTCACATAGACACATACACTCATACATAGTCGGTCACCTAAACTTATACATACATACAGTCTGTCACATAGACACACACTCATACATACAGTCTGTCACATCGACACACACTCATAGAGTCAGTCACATAGACACACACACTCATACATAATCTGTCACATACACTTATACATACACACAGTCTGTCACATACACGCATACACCCATACAGTATGTCACATAGATACACCCACTCATACATAGTCTTTACCATACACTCATACATATATACATACAGTCTGTCACATAGACACACACTCATAGATACAGTCTGTAACATAGACACATTCACTCATACATAGTCTGTCACATACACTTATACAGTTTGTCGCATAGATACATACAATCAGTCACATAGACACACACACTCATCCATACATTCTGTCACACACTCATACATACAGTCAGTCAGTACACACATACATACAGTCAGTCACACACACATACAGTCAGTCACACACACACATACAGTCAGTCAGTCACACACACATACAGTCAGTCACACACACTCATACATATAGTCTGTCACATACACTCATACATACACACATACAAGTGAGCATTTTTTTACCTTAAAAACAAACCCCCCCCCCAAAAAAATAGATCAGTATGTGATTTGCCAGTCTTATCATGCACATCATTTGTCAGTATTACCATGCCCATCATTTGTCAGTATTACTATGCCCATCATTTGCCAATCTTATTATGCCCATCATTTGTCAGTCATATCATGCCCATCATTTGTCAGTCATATCATGCCCATCATTTGTCAGTATTACCATGCCCATCAATTGCCAGTCTTATGATGCCCATCAATTGCCAGTCTTATTATGCCCATCATTTGTCAGTATTATCATGACCATCATTTGCCAGTCTTATCATGCCCATCATTTTTCAGTATTACCATGCCCATCAATTGACAATCTTAGCATGCCCATCATTTGTCAGTATTATCATGCCCATCATTTGTCAGTATTACCATGCCCATCATTTGTCAGTATTATCATGCCCATCATTTGTCAGTATTACCATGCCCATCATTTGTCAGTATTATCATGCCCATCATTTGTCAGTATTACCATGTCCATCATTTGCCAGTCTTATCATGCCCATCATTTGTCAGTATTACCATGCCCATCATTTGTCAGTATTACTATGCCCATCATTTGCCAGTCTTATTATGCCCATCATTTGTCAGTCTTATCATGCCCATCATTTGTCAGTATTACCATGCCCATCAATTGCCAGTCTTATGATGCCCATCAATTGCCAGTCTTATCATGCCCATCATTTGTCAGTATTATCATGCCCATCATTTGCCAGTATTACTATGCCCATCATTTGCCAGTCTTATCATGCCCATCATTTGTCAGTATTATCATGCCCATAATTTGCCAGTCTTATCATGCCCATCATTTTTCAGTATTACCATGCCCATCATTTTTCAGTATTACCATGCCCATCATTTGACAATATTATCATGCCCATCATTTGTCAGTATTACCATGCCCATCATTTGTCAGTATTACCATGCCCATCATTTGTCAGTATTATCATGCCCATCATTTGTCAGTATTACCATGTCCATCATTTGTCAGTATTTTCATGCCCATCATTTGTCAGTATTACCATGCCCATCATTTGCCAGTCTTATCATGCCCATCATTTGTCAGTATTACCATGCCCATCATTTGTCAGTAATAAAATGCCCATCATTTGTCAGTATTATCATGCCCATCATTTGTCAGTATTACCATGGCCATCATTTGTCAGTATTATCATGCCCATCATTTGCCAGTATTACTATGCCCATCATTTGCCAGTCTTATCATGCCCATCATTTGTCAGTATTATCATGCCCATCATTTGCCAGTCTTATCATGCCCATCATTTTTCAGTATTACCATGCCCATCATTTTTCAGTATTACCATGCCCATCATTTGACAATATTATCATGCCCATCATTTGTCAGTATTACCATGCCCATCATTTGTCAGTATTACCATGCCCATCATTTGTCAGTAATAAAATGCCCATCATTTGTCAGTATTATCATGCCCATCATTTGTCAGTATTACCATGGCCATCATTTGTCAGTATTACCATGCCCATCATTTGTCAGTATTATCATGCCCATCATTTGTCAGTATTACCATGCCCATCATGTGTCAGTATAACCATGCCCATCATTTGCCAGTCTTATCATGCCCATCATTTGCCAGTCTTATCATGCCCATCATTTGTCAGTATTACCATGCCCATCATTTGTAAGTCTTATTTTGCCAATACATTTATCAGTGATATTTTGCACATGAATGTCCCCCTCCCTCCACCCCCTTCTCCAGTACTCACCTCCGTTTCTCCGTTGCGCCCTCCATCCTACAGGCTTCCCTCCTGGGAAGGGAAGTACATTAGCCGGATATGACTAGCTGTCATATCCGGCTGAAGTAGATTTAAAGGGAACAAAAAAAGAGTAAAAAAAAATTAAAAAACTGCTGTGAGCATAACTCATATGTCCCGCATATACTGCAATCGCGGGACAGTCCCGGGAAACTGGTCTGTCTCACGTTTGCGGCGGTTCACTGGCTCACGTGACGTCGCGCGATGACGTCAATAGAAAATACAAGTGATCTCTGGCATGTGAGATCCAGGAGGCTCAAAATCCCAAATGGCGTGTGGTGTGATTACCAGCTGCTACATAAAACTCCCCAGGTGCCCTGATGTTAGCTGACTAAGCTATGCAGAGACATGTAGAAAACAAAGAAATTGGCACTGCAGGGATATGTTCAAAGTATCAAGGATATTTGTTTCAGAAGCCACAAACAAGTAAAACGTGACCTTTTTGCTTGTTTGTGGCTTCTTCAACAAATTTCTTTGATACTTTGAACATATCCCTGGAGTGCCGATTTCTTAGTTTTCTACAGTGTTGAAACGTTGCCACGCCACTTTGGTGATAAGAAACACCCTGCTTAGCTGTGTGATAACTAGATATTTCCTGCACTTATTATACGGGACCTGCAGGAGTCCTACACCTGGCACCGTTGAGTGCTGATAGACCTTATCTGCAAACACATATGCTTAAGGAGGCTAAGTATACAAGAGTTCTGGTGCCATTATCTCTTCGCATCACAAAGACAGGTTAGGCTAGCTATAAAACCTCTGTCCTAGATCAACACCCAAAAACCTACTACACTGAGACACTGAACAAACCCAGGAGATAATTCTTGAGACCAAAGCCCCAAGGCTGGGGCAGGACCATAGGCAGTCGTACCCAAGCAAAAACCCACTACAGTATATCTTTATTAATGCAATTGATATGATGTGCAATATCTTATTCTGTGTAGTACTTCTTTATAAAGAGATGCTACCCCCAATACCAGCTCTAAATAGATTTACTTTACATATATAGCAAATACATGCCACTGTGCTCTTTGAATTTTTTTGATTATATTACACTAAAAAAAATGTAGGTGAGAGATGAAATGTTTATAGCATATCTAACATTAATTACTCATATTCTAAAATGCATGTGCTACCTATGCCTGTGACGTATCCTGTATTTTCTGTAGTTTTATTGAATCTATTATATACAAAGCATTGTGGTAATGGATTTTAAAAATAACAATTGTATTGTAAGCACAGCTCCCATATCACTCATTTTGTACTAATTAATGATGGTGAGGTTTTTTGTTACAGAAAAACTACGAGATTCAAGGAGCTGTGGGAGTCTCACACATGCCCAGCAACAGTCAGAGGACAAGTTACTTCACAGGGGAGTTGTAACTGAAAAAAGGCCACCGAGTGGCAATGTCAGATCACATTTCTGTATGTTGCTCTAACATCTTCTATAAACAGACGGAAGTGACAAATACGGAACATATTTTTAAAATCTAAGCAATATATACATGTATAGAGTAGATTGGAGGCAGGTTGGATACACATTGGGTAACACTATAAATAAACTGTAAAGACAGTTATATATGGGGGGGATTTGCTGTAGTGTGATAAGCATGAGAGCTTTTACTTCAGTGGGAGAACCAATGAAACAACAGTCAAAACCACGCCTACCAAAAAAGCCCATCAAAACTCGCCCACATCCTTTATGTTAAATCATCATGCTAATTAAAACTAAAATACAATTCAGTTTGCTAATACAGCTCACACTCAAGATTACATTCTAATGTAATGAGTCAGGCACTGCTATACTTGCACCCAAACAGCTTTTCACTTCCATCGTTGTGCCTAAACAGTTTGTCACTGCCATCTTTGTTCCCACACAGCTTGTTACTGCCACATTTGTCTCTAAACAGCATATCACTGCCATCTTTGTGTCCAAACAGCTTGTCGCTTTCATCTGTGTGCCCAAACATCTTATTACTGCGATTTTTCTTGCCAAACAGCTTGTCTCTACCATATCTGTGCCCAAACAGCTTGTCACTGCCATCTTTGTGCCCAAACAGCTTGTTACTGCCATATTTACCACCAAATAGCTTACCACTGCCATCTTTGTCCTCAATCAGCTTGTCACTGCCATGTTTGTACCCAAACAGCTTATCAGTGCCATATTTAGCCCCAATCAGCTTACCACTGCCATCTTTACCCCTAAGCAGCTTGTCACTGCCATCTATATCTACATACGGCTTGCCACTGCCATCTTTGCTCCCCAAACAGTTTGTAAGTGTTCCGGATGTCACTGAAATCTGGCATTCCAACTTTAAACATGGCACCACACGTGAGAGGGCGAGGCATGAAGTCTGTGCCATTTCAGCCTAAAAAACAAACTTCACCCACCCCAGGTGTTTAGAGCTCCCAGGTACGGTGCACTCTGAGCACCCAGCTTGGCTAAACCTTGAGGTGCTAAATTGCCAGCAACCCAGCAGGACCCATGTGAAGGGTAGCTCTGTTAACACTGCACAAAAGAGAGGTTCACAACATATTTTTGTGCTAGCAAGCAGTCAGTCCAACCAGTGGCATCATGGAGCTCATTACATATGAATAAATCATATAAATATGTTTAAATAGGCCCCAGGGCCATACTTGGCCACATTACTCTGCCACTCTTCATTATCAGTGATATTTTTGTACTCACACATTCTGCATTCACAGAATAATAAACACTATTTTGAAATAGAGGGATTTGAACTTTCATATTAAAGCGTGCAGTATTTCTCCCATTGAAGTGAATGCATTCATGTTAACAGCTAAGCATACCTCCCATCCTAAATTATGAGGAACTGACTTCAGAGTTCCCAAACTTACACCAAAATAGCCAAAATGTACTGCTTAGGGAACTATGATAATGATTGTTATCGGAAACAACACCTGTGTCTGGTAATGTATGTGCTATGGATTGTTACATTGTCTTTGTTTGAAATGTTCACTTTGTGGCAATGTTCTCAAATTGTTTAAGAGTAAAATAGGATCAATCATGATGTTTTCGTTTTGTACCTTTAAATGTATGGCAGTCTTGTGAAGTCAATAATATTAGCCAAGTGTCCATTGGATGTTTTCACACAGTTTTCCTTACCCAAAACCTTAGTGTTTGGGGTCAGATATTAAGTGACCCTCTAGGTGTGTATGTGCCAAGAGCCATTTTCCCTATACAAGCAGCTACTCGCTGCCACACATTTAGGCCCCTTTACTCTCTCAATATAGAAATATTAATGTTCTAACTTTTGGTGAAGTTACAAAATGGAGGTTTCATGAATGAGCTCAGAAGAAAGCCACATGGCTGAGAGGATTGGTTTAATATTAATATCAGTTCATATTAATACCACCAGCAGTTTCTTACCCTGTTTAAAGGTCCAAGGTTATTTTTGGATTTCTTACGATGTCTTCAGGTCTGGAGTATTGGAGCGGTGCACGCATGTGTTGTGCAATATATTGAGAAAGTGCATAATATACCTTTTGTTGTGCACATAACCACAACATCACTTACAGCTACAGATGGGTTGCTCAGTAAGAAGGAAAAACATACAAATAGTTCATGATTTCGACATTTGCTAGTCATATGGCCAGCAGGATGTATAAATTCAATATGTCAGTAAACTCTTATTAAAGTGTCCCTATAATATAACTAATGTGATATCTGTTTGACTGCCCACTGTCGATGAGTATGAATGTAGTGATGTTGACTTCAGTGATATGTATTCACAATTTAAACCATTTGGTGTGTAACTCCTAAAACGCCAGCTATTTTTATGGGAAACTTTCAGAATTATTTAATGAGCATATTATCTGTATGTAATCTATTTTTTTCTGGTTTTAATAAAGACAGTTTTTACATATGATTTGTCTATATTTCTATAGCTCTGTCTAGACATCCAGCAGCAGTTTAGGCACTTACTCCACGAGGTGACTATTTCTCATTATTCTCATTTGGACCCATCCAGTTTCAGACAAATGTTCTTATTGGGTAAGTAAAATAACTTCAGTGTAGTCAAATCAGCTATAGTCTATCAATGGGGTAGGTAACCTTCGGCACGCCAGATGTTGTGGACTACTGTGCCCTTGATGCTTTGTCAGCATTCTGGTTGTAAGAGCATTACAGGACATGTAGTCCACAACATCTGGAGTTCCAGAGGTTGCCTACCCCTGATCTTGTACACATGTCTATTGTGCTAGAACTGGTGCTTCCCCAATATCCCCGTTCTCCTCCATAAAATTAAAATAATTACCCCCCCAGGGTTCAGCGACATCCCAGTGGCCCCACTGAATTAAAAACATGTGGCCCCAGTTAACTGGGCAAGATGCTGCTAACAAAATTCGAAGAAAAAAAAAAGCGCTGACCTAGCTGACACATTGCTTTGATGTAAATTTGCTTAATAACCTGCATTAATGTTGACTCACACAGACACACTGTGATGTAATATTTCTTAGCAACATGACAGACAGGCAGGCCTATTATGACATCACATTGCTCAGTGATGTGACTGACAAGTTTAATGTAAGAATGTTGGTACAGAAAGAAAACTATTACCACTCATCATAGAAAGGTTATGGAGCATTTACTCCATATTGCCCCATGAAAAGTACATCTGCTTGATACAGGAACACATGCAAACAAGGGATCAGTGGAGTGCAACTAAATCCAGGCCAAGGTATGAGAATAAAAAACAAAATACATCATTTACATAAACATTGCACAGAGGTAAAATTGTACTATAACAAAGTGCATTGTGTATATTGAGCCTAATCATAAGATTAAGACAACTTGGTACCTCTCTAGTGTTACTTTACTGATAACTTCAGCCTGATGACAACTTAGACTTTTTACTCTTCTACTGTTACTCTTTGGTATGTCAATACTTACCGCGTTTTTAAAGATTTACTAGGAGATGAAAATGTATCTGCAATAAAAACTTTCATATTATGTCATTTGGAAAAGGGGACTAGTAAGAAATCTCCACCGTTTTACTGCTTTTGACATTACCCACATATTGTTACTCAGTTTCTGGATTTATAAACACTGCTGTAACAAGCAGAACTTGAACTTTGCACTAGTGCATTTGATGTGTTGATCAAGAGAAGCACCCAAGTATTGGAGTCAAGGTACCTACCATCTTCTTCAGTTTGACTTGGTATTAAGAAACATTTATAACAATCTAATATTGTACTCATTACAGGAGAACTAAACTTTATTTTTCATTTGTGCTTCTAATGTAGAAGAAAAGTGAAAAATTAGCAGTCCCTTGTGCGAGTATAATCTGGCATGTACATTTGACAGTAATTACCAGTGTATCATCTGATCAGTGGCTGCCACACACATCCTATGCAAAAAAACCCATTGGTCTCTCTCTGTGTCTCCCGCGCATAGCAGACCCCAACAGATGAGCAGGGTGAGCACCCACTCTGATTGACTGTGTGCACGCTGGCACTGTCAGCACACGCCAGCATCCATATTGGCTGTGTCTCAGCTATGAGTCACAGCTGAGAGTAAACACGTGTATAGCTATTAAGATACATGTTTGGTTTTCTTGGTAGAATCAGGACTAGAGTTGAGCGGACACCTGGATGTTCCGGTTCTAGAGGCTCGACCAAACTTCGGAAAAAAGTCCGGGTCCGTGCTCGAACTTGACCCCGAACTTGACCCAAAACCCGAACCCCATTGAAGTCAATAGGGACACGAACTTTGGCCACTAAAATGCCTCTAAAAAAGTCATGGAAAGGGCTAGAGGGCTGCAAAAGGAAGTAAAATGTGGGTAAGAGTAGGACAAGTGCCCTGCAAGCAAATGTGGATAGGGAAATAACTTAAAATAACATAAAATACATACAAATTAAAAATACAGCTGAGCCATAAAATAGCACTAGATGGAATCTTTGATTTTAGCTTTGGAAGAACATAAATCTAAATCTAAAGCATGGCTGCCAGGAGGATCAACAGAATTATCCATTTGAGAGAGGGTTGGAGTGCAGGGTATTCTCTTTCAGTTTATACTAAGTGACCCATAGGTTGAGGAGGCGGTGACCGTGGCGGTGTAGGTGGAAGCGGCGTTGGAAGAGGAGGAGGTAGCCAGAATTTTTAAAAGTGCACTGTAAGCACAGTATTTGACGGTTCTATTTGACTCTCAGATATGAAGTGCACCGCAAGACGCAAATGTACTATTTAGCATCCAAAACTATTAGAATTTTCAAAGTGACCGTTCTATTTGACTCTCAGATGTAATACATGTAATGCTATTGCTATTCTATAAACCGAAATAGAGTCCCCATTCATAAGAATAGGTCAATTGACCTATTCTTATGAATGGGGACTCTATTTCAGATTATAGAATAGCAATAGCATTACATGTATTCCATAAACCGAAAGTGAAAGTCTATAAACCGAAAGACATACGGTTTATAGACTTTCGTTTTATAGAATACATGTAATGCTATTGATATTCTATAAAAAGAAAGTCTATAAACCGAATGTCGTTCGGTTTATAGACTTTCGGTTTATAGAATAGCCAATAGCATTACATGTATTCTATAAACTGAAAGTCTATAAATCGAATGTCTTTCGGTTTATAGACTTTCGGCTTACAGAATACATGTAATGCTATTGGCTATTCTATAAACCGAAAGTCTATAAACCGAATGACTTTCGGTTTAAAGACTTTCGGTTTATAGCCGAACCTCGAACTCCAACCCGAACATACAGTGAAATTTCCGGGTTCGTGGCACGGACACCGTAATGTTCGGTACGAACCCAAACAGTGCGGTTCGGGTTCACTCAACACTAATCAGGACATGTTTCTTTCACCCTTGCTTCCCTTAAGGGAATAAGGGTTAACACATTTTAATTGTCCTTTTAGTAATAAGTCAGTGTACTAGGATTAGAAAGTGACTCTTCTGTTACCTGTGATTTTCTGTAGGTAATAATACCTCTATAAATGGATAAAGGCAGTCCATAATATCCAGAGTTCACTATAGGAGCTATTCACAGAAGTGAGTTGCAGATGAGTAAAGATGAATAGAACATTTCAGCTCACTGACTTTGCTATGCTTTGTGCAGTTACAAACCTGGTGAGTTTCTCCTAGAAGAGCTCAATTGGCCCATGCATAATGCATAGTTCAATCTTTGATGAATTCTGACTGATTAAACAATGGATTCTGCATGGCCAACTCTGTTCTTCTTACATAAGGAACTCACCAGTGTTGGCTCTTTATAATGTTCATCTCACCTCAACTCACCTGCAACTCACATTTAGTGAATATCTCTGACATATTTGACTTCATACAATTGTGAAAGATGACACTGAAAACAAGTGTGTCTATACCTGATGAACTCGAGCCAAATGATGTAAAACTCAATATTAGGCAGGTTTTGTTAATATTTTTATGGTAAGCCTACATTATTTTTCCCTTCTTCTGTGGTCAATCCAAAAATGATAACATTTAATAATTCAGTTTAGTAATGTTATGTCCTATGGTCAGTTTTTTGATTTTGAGGTACACATAAAAAATTAAATAAAAAGCCATCTCAAAGCGAAACCCTTCAATGTTACCACAGTCCATGATGTAAAACTAGCACCATCACATTTACGTAACAATTGAGAACGTTTCTCCAGTGATAAGGCAGATCATTAAAAGCTCACACATACGCGTATTCACTAAAATGTGTACTGCAGTGATTTGACAACCAATGGTCAAAATAACCATATAAGAAACATTTTGCAACTATCATTTTACTTTGATTAATTTAAATAAAGTTTTGCAACTCCTTATAATTCAGTATTACGTGAATAAACTCCTTTCTATGTTGTGTACCAAGCACTCAGGTTCCACCATCAGAAATTTCAGGGCCCTTTACTGAAAAAAATTCTGGCCCCTCTCATATATCCCTCTAGCCCCCATCCCCCCCCCCCCCCCCCCAGTCTCCCAAAGTCATTTTATCCAGGTCTTTGTATATTATGACAATGAATTAAATACACCACAGGACATGCCCTATCACCTCTATTGCACATACAGGATTTGCTACTGCCCCCAAGGACATGCCCCATTACCCACATTGGACATCTAAGACTTAATATACCACAGCCAGTTTTTCCATTATGCCACAGTTTGCCAATTAATATGCCCCAGCCAGTTTGTCCATTAGTATGCCACAGCTTGCCCATTAATATGCCACTTTTAGTTTACCCATAAATATGGCACAGCCAGTTTGCCCATTAACATGCCACAGCCAGTATGCCCATTAATATGCCATTGTTTTACCATTAATATGCCACTCTTTGTCCATTAATATGCCACAGCCAGAATGCTTATTAATATGGCACAGACAATATGCCCATCAATATGCCACAGCCAGTATGCTCATTAATATGCCACAGCCAGTATGCACATTCATATGCCACAGCCAGCATGCTCATTAATATGCCACAGCCAGTATAAAGCTTTGTAAAACTAAGACACAGTAAGAAAAATATTTCTAGGACAAAGTTATAAAGGAGGTGGAATTCTATACAAAATGCAATCACCATGGAAACCATTGGAATGTTCCTGCTACATTTAGAATGTTCCTTTAGAATTGCAGCTTTGCTAAACTCCAAATATATATGTTTTGAAACTAGAGAACTATGTCATTTGTTATTTGCACTATTCTGTATTCTAATTACATTTATTTTTCTCTACATGAAGAATACATTTTTAGAACTAATGTACTGTGCACAATATATTTTAATTAGATGGAACTGGCATTAAATAATGTAATGACTATGATTGGCAATTTCCTATTAATGCTTTACTGTTTATACATTTATTCTAATTGTTTAAGAAATACATATTCATTTATAGCAGATGTTCCAAATTAACACCCACAAGTGTGTGTACTAGTAATCTGAACAGTCCCTATCATATAACCATGAATCTAAGCATTAAATATACCAAACAATTATTACTCCTTTAAATAAAGAAACAAAAAATACATTTAACTAACATCTATTGTTACCATAGAGTATTTTGTGTATTAACTACAGTGAAATAGAAGAGAAGTCACATCAGTGAAAAGCTATATGTAAGATCACAACATAATACTCTTAGGGATAGCCTTGGGTTTCGAATAACAAAGGGCCATTCACCCAAAGCAATTGTTTTGTCCATATGAGAAGGCAGACTGCCAAGCATTGTGTACAAAATGTAACCCAAGAACCACTGATCATTTTAATGGCATCTCAGCACAATGCATCAGTTGGTCTTAAAAAATTCACCAGGTTATGGATCCTTTTCCATTATTGTGCTCAGTGGATTTGTGCTTTGATTTGTAGGACCCTGGATAGTAATTTGATTTGCCGCATATTCTCTCATATCCATGGGTAATAGAAATGTAACAGCCTTTACTCTGCCCCTGTAAAGAGATCAGGTAGATATTTTTTATTATTATGCCATTGTATTTTTCAACACTATAGGGTGGACATATTCACACAATTACAGGTGACTATAGTCATTCTACAGTCTGTTATAGTTTATAGTGTTATATTTTTCATATAGCAGTGATGGTAATTATATCTTCACATGCACAAGTAACAAAACCTTGATGCATTGCAGATTCTGTTGGCACTATACAAATACATAGTAACATAGAAGGTAAAAATCCCTAAGGAAGGTATGTTGATCAATACCCCGTTTTATACATGCCTATATCTTATTGGCCCTTGCAGCTGCTGACTGGCATTGAGCACTGTTGCTAAGTCTGTTATCTACAATTATTCCTAAATCCTTTTCATTAGTAGTTGTTCCCAGGGAGATACCATTTAAGGTATATGTTGCATTATTAGCATTTTCCCCATAATGCATAACTTTACATTTGTCTATACTGAACCTCATTTATCACTTGCTTGCCTAATCCCCAAATCTTCCTACAAAGAATAGACATCACCTGATATTATTATCATCATATGAAATGGACCTGAAATAATAAACTAATTTGCAGATTTTGTGAATTTATTAACCTATTCAACTGCACTTTCCTGGATATTATGTGTGAAATAATTTTTCCTCTTATAGAATAAACCCCATACATTAGTCTACATTAAATACGTCTGTGCTAGTTTAATCATTGGTCATGTTTGGGCCCTTTAACGCATATCCAAAAAATAGCTACACCATTATGAGGAGACAATAAACATTGATCTATTGCATTGCTGATTGCTGATCTCTGTATAACTATATTCATATTTCCAAACCAAAATACCAGAATTACAATTTTTTTTATCCAGACTCCAAAGATAAGAATGACTGAGGACTTGTTGAGGTTCTCTGCAGGTACATGTACCCCTGGATGAAGGCTTAAGAGTGGCGTTTCCTATATCAGATGTTGGGTAACACTGGAAGTAGGTAAACAGCCAATAGTGGGTCAGAACCGAGAGAGCGGGTAAGTAGCCAAGCCAGGATAAACAAAAGTGTCAAAACAGCAACAGGAACAGACAAGTCAGATAAAAATTCCAGAAAAACGCAACAGACATAATATACTGCACATCAAAAAGACGATGAAAGGGTACCTGAGAAGGGAAACTTTAAACTTGGTGCCTGGTAATTGCTGTACTGGCTCATCCATCAAGGCCTAGTGTTACATGTGCCATGTTGGAGATTAAGAGGGAGATTTTCAGTGCAGTAGCCAGGGATAGTAACCTCTTGGTATGTAACATATATATCTCATTATTATCTTTAACAGAGCCTTGGAGATTTAGGGGCTGTGTATAGAGGTCAGTTATGTAGCAATGTTCTAAATGTGAACCAGTCACCATGGAAACCAAAAGCAAAGTTGGGAGGTATGTATTTGGCTTACAGAGTACATTCCTCAATTTTTAGAATAGGTGGAATGCAGCTTCTGTGTGAACTCTTAACATCACTACATATAACAAAAGCTGCTTTAATGATGCTCGAAATGAAGCATGTAGGTTTCTGTTAACTAAATTATAATGGCTCCTCAGTTAAACGCTCTAAACACTCAAAGTAAATGGTCTGAAAAAGACTAATAATAAATATGATAAATATAGCGAATGAGTCTATATTGGGACTTGTTTCTTGTCATGGCTCAGTGGTCCCATTTCAGCAAATTCTATGATTACAGAGTGGAAAATAACTGCTGATGAGTTCTGCCAGACTGGAAGCTATTGATGTTAATAAATCCCATGTTGTTTTACTATTTAGAGCACAATTCACTTAAGAGTTAAATAGTTTGCAGACACTGTAAAAAAGAAAAACAAAAACAGAAAAAGTGCAGTTGAATGTGGACTTATTTCAGAGGTGTAAACTATAGTCCTCCAGCTGCTGATTAAGAGGCTGATGGAGTACAAGATAGATGGCTGGGGTGTGACACCCCTGATTTATATACTGATTTCAGTGGAACTTTAAAGACTAATAAACTATTTTTCCCTTGTGCTTCTAATTTAAAACAATATAGAAGCACATGTGAAAAAATCAGTAACCCTGGTATGAGGTCAAACTGTTCTTTTGATAGTACACGCCAGTTTATCCTCTGACCAGCAGCTGCCATGCTTCTCTGAGAAGCAGGCAGCCTGGTCTGGTCAGCAAAGAGAGACCATAATTTCTACATGGGACCAGCAGAGGGGACCTTAACTAAGACCACTTTGCTGATCCCATGTAAAAATTAAGGTCTCTCTGCGATGCTCTGATTGGCTGATTCTTGTCTACAAGGTGAGGACCGTCATCAGAAATTTCAGGGCCCCTTACTGAAAAGAATGCTGGGCCCCCCACATATCTCCCTCTCGCCCCCCAACCCTCCCAAAGTAATTTTATCCAGGTTTTTGTATATTGGCCTGCAGGTAAAATACCGGCCAGGTAGCAACCCTAGCCACTGATAATTTACTCATTAGTATGTCACTGACAATTTGTCCATTAATATGCCACTAATAATTTGATCATTAATAGCCACTGATCAGTCAATAAGACAACATCAGAGACGATGTGCACGAACCCTTCATGAAGGTACTGCAGATTGCGCCCATGACGTGATGATGGCACGCTGAGCATCGGAGGAGGAGGGGTTGGTGTCCCTCAGTGGCCTTTTATTGTGGCCAGCCTAAGGCACACCTTTGCAATAATCATGCTGTCTAATCCTGATATGCCACACCTGTGAGGGGGATGGATTATCTCGGCAAAGGAGAAGTGCTCATTAACACAAATTTAGTCAGATGTGTGAATAATATTTGAGAGAAATAGGCCTTTTGTGTACATAGAAAAAGTCTTAGATCTTTGAGTTCAGCTAAAAAAAAAGTGTTGTGTTTATAATTTTGTTCAGTGTATATATATGTATACAGTGCTATATTTACCATTAGGCATCCTAGGCGGATACCTAGGGTAGCAAATTTTGGGGGGCGGCAGTGCCCCCCAGCACTGAGGAGAGGAAAAAATATGAATAAAAAAAAAAACAAAGAATCCGCCCCTTTAAAAAAAACAAAAACGCGCTTGCAGGCACAGACGGAAGTGAGAAACAGTGCAGCAAGGAGGAGACCATGCTGCCTGCCACTAGCCACCAGGGAAAACGGTAAGTTCTGGGGAGATGGGGGGATTTGGGAATATTGGCAGGGGCTTATTAATGGCAAATAACACTGGCTTAATATTGGGCAAATTGGCTGGGGCATATTAAATGGCAAATAATAGTGGCATATTATTGGGCAAATTGGCTGGGGCAGGGCCATATTAAATGGCAAATAACACTGGCATATTATTGGGCAAATTGGCTGGGGCAGGGGCATATTAAATGGCAAATAACACTGGCATATTATTGGGCAAATTAGCGGGGGCATATTAAATGGCAAATAACACTGGTATATTATTGGGCAAATTAGCAGGGGCATATTAAATGGCAAATACTGGCAAAATAATACTGGCATAATATTGGGAAAATTGGCAGGGGCAGATTAAATGGGAAATACTGGCATATTATTGGGCAAATTGGCTGTGACTTATTAATGGCAAATAATACTGGCATATTATTTGGCAAATTGGCGGGGGCATATTAATGGCAAATGATACTGGCATATTATTGGGCAAATTAGCTGGGGAATATTGGCAATGTGTATGTAATGGGGTGATGGAGGCATGCAAATGGGGTGATGGGGCATGTCCTTGGTGTGCAACGTGGGTTATGGGTCATGTCGTGGGTGTGCATTGTGGGTAGGGGGGTGCCCAAATTTTGTCTGCCTAAGGCAGCACAAAACCAAGATACACCACTATATATATATATATATATATATATATATATATATATATATATATTTGGTCCTCTCTTTGTGTATGCCATCTTTCTGTGCTGAGTCCAGTTCTCTCTACTCCCCCATCATTCTAAGCTAATTTTCTTCGATCATCCCTCTGACAAATAAAAGGTTCACATAAAATCTGTCTTGTGTAACCCTTCTCTCTCTCATTGGGCGCTATCCAGAATTCTAACTCTCTATTACTGAATACAATTGCCCTGAGTATCCTCTTGCTTTCAACCGGTTGTGCCCTTTGGGCTAAGAACTCACAATAAGATGGCTTCCAAAAGACCAGTTAGCAAAGACAAAAAAGAAGGAAAGAAGTCAAATAAAATAAACGCACATCAGACTTTTTTTCTCCAGTGTCAAAGAAAAATCCAACAGAAAAATCTAGATAATCACAAGAATAACACAAGAATAACCTTATGCAGGGCACTTTTTTTTTTACATGTTTGGTGGGGCTGTAATGGACAAAATATTTGACATGCTAGATACACTCACGGAGACTAGGCTCAAGAAACTGCCTTACTGCATATAAAATGGCCCGCAGTCTACCCAAAAAATATTTTTTTGATAACACATAGCTTTGTGACAATGAAAATTATGGTGGCCAGGAAATGGAAACAACCGAGATAGCTATACTGGTCGGTGGTCATCAACCAAATAAAGACCCGGGCAACCATGTAGAGAGACTTAAGCTGTTTTTATTACAAATCTAATAGGAATGCCAAAAATGGGCCAGTTGGTTAGATAAATTGGACAAATATATTCAAAATCACCCGTAATGCACAAATGAGAATACTTCATTCATGAAACACATAGAAACCTTATTTATGAGAACAATGGTCCAACTCCTTATTCTTTTCCAAAAAAAAATATAAATAAAAAATAGCCACTGATAATTTTCTCATTAGTAGCCACTGATAATTTGCTCATTAATATGCCTCTGATAATTTGCTCATTAATAGCCACTGATAATTTGCTCATTAATACAGTGGATATAAAAAGTCTATACACCCCTGTTAAAATGTCAGGTTTCTGTGCTGTAAAAAAATGAGACAGCGACAAATCATTTCAGAGCTTTTTCCACCTTTAATGTGACCTATAAACTGTACAACTCAACTCAACTGAAATCTTTTAGGTAGAGGGAAGAAAAAATATAAAAATAAAATAAGGTGGTTGCATAAGTGTGCACACCCTTAAACTAATACTTTGTTGAAGCACCTTTTGATTTTATTACAGCATTCAGTCTTTTAGGGTATGAGTCTATCAGCATGGCACATTTTGACTTGGCAAGATTTGCCCACTCTTCTTTGCAAAAACACTCCAAATCTGTCAGATTGCGAGGGCATCTCCTGTGCTCAGCCCTCTTCAGATCACCTCACAGATTTTCAATCGGATTCAGGTCTGGGCTCTGGCTGGGTCATTCCAAAACTTTAATCTTCTTCTGGTGAAGCCATTCCTTTGTTGATTTGGATGTATGCTTTGGGTCGTTGTCATGCTGAAAGATGAAGTTCCTCTTCATGTTCAGCTTTCTAGCAGAAGCCTGAAGGTTTTGTGCCAATATTGACTGGTATTTGGAACTGTTCATAATTCCCTCTATCTTAACTAAGGCCCCAGTTCCAGATGAAGAAAAACAGCCCCAAAGCATGATGCTGCCACCACCATGCTTCACTGTGGGTATGGTGTTCTTTTGGTGATGTGCAGTGTTGTTTTTGCGCCAAACATATCTTTTGGAATTATGGCCAAAAAGTTCAACCTTGGTTTCATCAGACTATAACACCTTTTCCCACATGCTTTTGGGAGACTTCAGATGTGTTTTTGCAAAATGTAGCCTGGCTTGGATGTTTTTCTTCGTAAGAAAAGGCTTTCGTCTTGCCACTCTACCCCATAGCCCAGACATATGAAGAATATGGGAGATTGTTGTCACATGTACCACACAGCCAGTACTTGCCAGATATTCCTGCAGCTCCTTTAATGTTGCTGTAGGCCTCTTGGTAGCCTCCCAGACCAGTTTTCTTCTCGTCTTTTCATCAATTTTGGAGGGAGCTCCTGTTCTTGGTAATGTCACTGTTGTGCCATATTTTCTCCACTTGATGATGACTGTCTTCACTGTGTTCCATGGTATATCTAATGCCTTGGAAATTATTTTGTACCCTTCTCCTGAATGATACCTTTTAACAAAGAAATCCCTCTGATGCTTTGGAAGCTCTCTGTGGACCATGGCTTTTGCTGTGGGATGCGACTAAGAAAATTTCATGAAAGACCAACTAGAGCAGCTGAACTTTATTTGGGGTTAATCAGAGGCACTTTAAATGATGGCAGGTGTATGCTGACTCCTATTTAACATGATTTGGAATGTGATTGCTTGATTCTGAACACAGCTACATCCCCAGTTATAAGAGGGTGTGCACACTTATGCAACCACGTTATTTTATTTTTATATTTTTTCTTCCCTCTATCTAAAAGATTTCAGTTGGTTTTTCAACTGAGTTGTACAGTTTATAGGTCACATTAAAGGTGGAAAAAGTTCTGAAATGATTTATCTTTGTCTAATTTTTTTACAGCACAGAAACCTGACATTTTAACAGGGGTGTGTAGACTTTTTATATCCACTGTATACCACTGATAATTTGCTCATTAGTTTGCCACTGATAATGTCTCCATTAATTTGCCACTGATAATTTGATCATTAATAGCCACTGATAATTTGCTCATTAATATGCCATTAATAATTTGCTCATTAATAGCCACTGATAATTTGCTCATTAATAGCTACTGATAATTTGCTCATTGATATGCCACTGATAATTCGCTCATTAATTTGCCACTGATAATTTTTCCATTAATATGCCACTGACAATTTGACCATTAATATGTCACTGATAATTTGACCATTAATTTGCCACTGATAATTTGCCCATTTATAGCCACGGATAATTTGCTCATTAATAGCCACGGATAATTTGCTCATTAATAGCCACTGATAATTTGCTCATTAATATGGCACTGATAATTTGCTCATTAATTTGCCACTGATAATTTGTCCATTAATTTGCCACTGATAATTTGACGATTAGTAGCCACTGATAATTTGCTTATTAATAGGCTACTGATAATTTGCTCATTAATATGCCACTGATAATTTGCTCATTAATAGCCACTGATAATTGCTCATTAATAGCCACTGATGATTTGCTCATTAATATGCCACTGATTGTGACTGTCTCCGTGTGAGATAGTCACCCGGGCAGTGGGGGCGCATGGGGCAGCTGCTTTGGGCCCCAAGGAATGAATGGGTCCTGGGCAACTGCCCCGTTTTGCCAGACTTTTTTTTTCATTTCTTTTTTTAAAGGGCCGGGCTGATGGGTATATCGCCCATCACCCCCTGATGGCGGCCCTGTTGACAGTGAATTTTGATGCCCCCCTCCCACACTGATGGCATTGGCCTCTTTAAGCAGCATATTGCGCCCTTCCACATAGCAAAAATGGTTCATGAATGGTTTTAAGGAGACAACAACAAGTTGACCTTTATAAAATCAAAAATAAAAGACTGTTGTAGTGGTGGACTGTCTCCTCTTTCTTTTCTGTCCGGAGCTACGAGCTATAATAAAGACGGATTATCATCAGGGTACAACCTTCAGTGAGTTTATTTTATTTATGTTTTTATTTAAATGCTAAAATATTGAATGAAAATTATAATTTAAGTGACTGTTTGAAATCCAGTAAATGTATTTAGCAATAGCTCAGAGATATTGCAGGTTCCTTTCCAGACCACCGCAGTAAAGTGAGTCACACATTTTTTTGGTTTTCCCAGTGCATATAAAAGTTATGTCCACACTGTACTGTAGCACACTGATAGACTTGCTCAATGCAGGATCTTTGTTTCCCAGCAACAGGGCTCTGCTTGTTATTTTGAACCCTGGAACAATCAATTATTATTAAATAACTTTTATTATATGAAATAATACTTTTTTTTCTTCTGCCCCATTTAAGGGTCATGTAAGAGAGATTTGCAGCGAACTCAGATGGGAATCTCAGACTTTAGGTCAGTGTAGCAGAATTGGAAAAAAACGCCAACTTAGCTGAATGGGAGAATCTTTCCAACTCGGCTACTTTGGCCCTAAGTTTGAATATCCCATCTCAATACCCTTTAAAGACAATAAAGATTTGGAACTCAGTGCCAAGAGAGGTGGTGCTATCAAATACAATTGATGCCTTTAAAAATGGTGTGGATGTGTTTTTTCTTTTTTAGAAAAGCAGAACGTGCAGGGCTATTAGTAATAGAATAAACATTGATAATAGAGCTTATTGATCCAAGGAGAAATCTGATTGGCATTTGGAGTCAAGAAGCAATTGTTCCCCCTCAGTGGCACAATTTGAAATAGCTTCCTTAGAGGTTTTTGCATTCTTTTGGATCAAAAGCAAGAATGCTAGTTAGAATGGTTGAACTTGATGGACTTAAGTCTTTATTCAACCTAAATTACAATGTTTCTATGTTACTTATTCCCTGCAATTCTCTTTTATTGAGTAGACCTTTTACTTACACAGAATTATATCAAACAATTAACAGTAATAACCAATCATTGCAGACTATAGCTATATAGCCAACATTACCTGCATTGGTTCATATATTCTTGGAAGGATTTTGTTTTAGGCATATCATGAATAGCTACATTCTCAGATGTCATTTGACCTGTAGATTCCATATGCTTGCCTCCATGTTCCCTGTTGCTTGGCTCTATGTCCTGTAGTGACCCATTCAGATTCAGGCTTCCACTGCTTGAATATCTTTTTATATTCACATTTTGGAAGCCACAATTGGAAAGAAGAGAGGAGGACATGGAATACCTGCGGACGGTCATTGAGACACCTGCGATGCAAAGAAAAAAATTAATCTCATTCCATTCAGAGCATTCATTCTCTTTATATTTGTAGATTTTTACTTTTGTGATGTGCGATTATTTACATTATTTAATTTGTCTTTAAAGTTTAATTGATTATTCTGGACGAATTTGAGGGCTTTTGCCATGTTACGAGTAGAAGGAATCCAAAGGACACCCCAGGCAATTTCCCCCAACCGAATATGGCCAAAGATTGGGTCTAAATTTAGTTTGAACTGTATAGTGCTTAAGTATTAATAATATGTTCAGTTAGATCTCTGAACATGATCATAATGCACTGGAGTAACAGTTACAAAGTGGTATTTTGTGTTTGTCTATGAATTTGGATATTGTTAATGTTTATTTTGCTTCATATAGAGGAACATTTCTGTTTCAGAGTGTAATAACCTACCATTGGCATGCTGCAAAAGCTTGACCTCTCATGGACTAGTTTCAGCAAACTCTGGTTATGTGATGTAACACAAGGGGAAAGGCTGTTGAAGAATGACAGCACTCTGTTGCTATAGCAGCCACAATCTCTTAATTATCATTTTGGTTAGATTTTATGTGTTAGGGAGACCTTAGGGGACAAAAAGGAAATTATACACTGATCAGCTATAATAGTATGACCACTGACAGGTGGCAAGCCGCGGGAGGCATTGTGATGCTTTGGGCAAAGTTCTGCTGGGAAACCTTGGGTCCTGCCATTCATTTAGATGTTACTTTGACACGTATCACTTACCTAAGCATTGTTGCAGACTATGTACACCCTTTCATAGATATGGTACTCCCAGATAGCATTTGGCATCTTTAAGAAGGATCTTGTGCCCTGCTACAAAGCAAAAAGGGTTCAGGAATGGTTTGAGGAACACAACAACGAGTCACGGTGTTGACTTGTCATCCAAATTACCCAGATCTCAATCCATTCGAGCATCTGTGGGATGTGCTGGACAAACATTTGTGGGATGTGCTGGAACAGGTTCTATCCATTGAGGCCCCACCTTGCAACTTACAGGATTTAAAGGATATGTTGCTAACATCTTGCTGCTAGATACCATAGCACATATACAGAGTTCTAGTGGAGTCCATGCCTTGACGGGTTAGGGCTGTTTTGGCATCAAAGGGGGACCCACACAATATTAGGCAGGTGGTCATATCGTTATGGCTAATCAGTGTACATCTGTTTCTTTACCTTTGCTTTTACAAAATGACATATTTGTCCAGGGATTTTATATATGGCATGTTAGGTAGCATAGCACATTTTAATGTTAAATAATGTGATCATTAAGTTTCGATTCATATTCAATTGCATTGGAATTCCCTTTTTCATGAAAAAAGCCCCAGTGTTTCTGTGACATTGGCACCTGAGCCCATCTGATAGGGCAATCTACAGAATGAGTAGTGTTTCAGCTCATACGTTTTAGCGGCACAGTTACCTAGGCAAAGTTGGACTTATTCTGGGGGAAAATGTTAAAGAGGGCGTAAAACCCCCAAAATATTTTTTATATATGAAAGAGCATTTCGCCCTGTTCTACATAATTCTTGAATTGTATTTATGCAAAGTATCATTCACAATAATATTCCATAATCTTTGTCAAAAAACAAAGACTTGGGAGGAAACATTTTGTGAGGGTGCAGCTTCACTGAGATGGTCCGATGACCGTTAGTCGCTCCTGATGCTGTGTCTGTAAGTCAATCATGTAAGCTGGGGGGAGGAAAGTATGTGCAAATTGGTGTGTGGATAACAGTGGAGAAGGAGTGAATGGTAATGTGTAGGAAAATGCTCATTTAAACAACTAGGATGTATGACACTGTAGTAGGAGGGAGTAGACAGTGAGACAGACACAAGATGTAAGTACTGTAGCATAAGAATGACCACAAAACATACTGAAGATTTCTTGGTAAGATGTTTCTTCCAGTACATTAGACTAAGATAGGGGAATTTTTTTTATTGTGACACATTTTTATATTCAGGCTTTAAATCTTTAAATCTTGAGAAACCTGAAAATATAACATTACCCTTTTTTGGTAATATTCTCCATTTTCCATCCAGAATTAGACCAGTTTTGCATGTATACACAAATTGATATAACTGCCCTCTTCCTCCTGGCTACCCTAAACTTGTCACACACTGCTGTATCCCCTAGAAGTCTAAAAACACATGAGCTGTTAAAATAATCACATGCTGTATACCATGTATTTTTCTGAGGGCAATTTAAACATTTTTGAATGTGCAGGCTTGAATAAATCAAATAAGTCATTTTTAATACATGAAATACATGCACAGCAGCAGAATCATTTAAATATGTTATGTTGAGTTCAAACATGCTGATCACACAATAGGATTGGAAAATAAATTGCTGTACAGGTTAACTGATATGGCTACTGACTGTCCAAAGTGAAATGACCAGCCCAAACCAACTTGCTAATGTTTCTTTGCTAATGTTCATTTGATGCTGTTTGGCGAAGTCATGAATGTAAATGAATGAGAGATTTAAGGAGCTTGATAAATATTTAACATTAGCTGTCTACACTCCCCAGCTCATGTGCCTGAAGTCACAACCTTATTACCAGGCCTATTGGAAAGTGTCACTGCTGGAATCTGGCTCTCCATGGATTGAGGGCAGGATGGATCAGAACACATATATACACTTGAGTACGGATTAAAAAAGTGTGCAAAATGATATTAACCAATCTAATGAAATGAAAGCAATGTATGCAGACCCATAAGAGGGTATTTCATGGACCACATAGAAAAACATACACACAACCACTATATTAATAACATGTCTATTCATGTACATTTAACAGATGTAGCGTATGTTTTAACCTGCCCTGCTTTCCCAAAGATACTGGCCTGCTTGTGATGTACATTAACATTCCTTCACCTAACAATACTCTCGCGATATACTGCTCACAGCTGAAATGATTACACATAAGAGTCTACTCAATAAAGAGAGAACTGCAGTAAACTGAGATGGGAATTTCAAATTTAAGGATAAAGTAGCTAAGTTGGAAAAAATCTCCCATTGAGCTGCATTATTTTTCCAACTCTGCTACATTAACTTAAAGTTTGAAAGTCCCATCTGAGTTTCCTGCAGTTCTCTCTTTATTGAGTAGACCCTTATGTGTAATCATTCCAGCTGTGAGCAGTATATAGCAAGAGTATTGTAAAAAAAACAAAAGTGAAGGAATGTGTAGTGTAATCCTTATAAGGCCAGACCCATGGATAAAGAAATGCACAACTCTATAACTTCCTAAGTGTTAGCATTACAGAACGAAATAAAATTCTTGCCCATACATCTTGTACTTAGTTATTCGAAGACACACTTGTGAGCCCCAGAGAAGCTAGTTTGTCACATGATGTAACTATCAACCATTGTTATCATTCTTTGATTCAGCTAACACAAATAGTGTAGAGACATGATGTATGTTGTGCAGGTGTAGAAGCTTATACGCTTACAAGCCATATTTGCTTCCTAGCTCTGGCTAAGCTCCGTGCCCTATATGACACCATTTTAAGTCCTAAGCGATTGAATAGGTCAGAAATGTTTTTAAGGACACATGATATAAAAAATGATATTAATATAATAATGCATTATTTTAATGCATTGAAGCAAACATATGATTGTATGCATCACTTAAAAACTAGCACTACACATGAAATGTAAGCATCTAAATGAAAAGCATTACAGTTGCCAGCAAGCATTTAATGGTATAAACTGATACAATGTTACACTGACATTGTTTTTTTAGGATGATTGCTTCACTTTTAGAACTTTATTCCTGACAGGCTAGTTCTTTATACATATCCCCAATATACAAGCCCAACGAAGAAAGTAGAAAGCACGCACTCACGGGACTGATTCAATCAATTTTTAGTAATCTTTTAGTCGATACTCCAGACGATATAACATACAAGTAGTATATCCTCAATATATCTTTGTAACTTTATGTGACATTAACATGCAGACTGGTGTTAGTAATGGAATGCAAACTATACCTTTCTGCTCTTGTAATATCTGCGTTGATCCAACAGAAGCATTGCGTCTCAGGACCCCTTTACTTAAAACCTCTTCCTTAGCAGGATGGTCATAGTTATTATCACCACTTGTTTCTTCATCATTTGCAGGAATCGGTTTGTTCCCGAGCTGGCTTAACTCCCCGCGCAGTGCTTTGTTTTCTCTCTCTAACTTATTTATCTCTGAACGCATATCTTGGACCATTCTCATTAAGTGTGTGCCTCCCTCCATTACACACTTGCTCTATTTTGCCTTTCGTCAGCCAATGTCCTACTTGTAGTCCTAAATTAGGATGCTGTGACACCAAGAGCACTGAAATAGCCAACAAACAGTCTTGATGAAGAATTATTTCCCAAAGTAACTGTTGTACAATTGCAAGCCGTCCGTACAACCATCATTAGCTCATCTTTCACCAGGAAGTGAGCTTGGATTAAGCGTTTAGACAAGAGGCTTTTAATTATTCAAGCCTGCATGGGTTTTGTTTTCCATGGGAGTTTTCGATGAGTATAACTGACAGTGTAGTTTCTGTTTTATGCTCCCATTATTGATTAATTTTTAAATAGCCATAAGGTGATACAAAACAGCCAGCTTTACAATAAAGAACCATGGAAGGAAGCAGACCATCATTTTTATTTAAAGATTGCATTACATGAAATCCTTTAGACTAATATGCATTCCAGATTCTGATTCTGTTTTAGAACATTAGACTACAGGTTTTCTACTGATGTTATTTTGTCTTATTAGATCTAAATGTTACCAGTCTCTGTAGCACTTTATATTCCATACAGATCCTAGACGTTATTCACTAATGGCCTATTATTAAGCGCTACTTCGCATGAAATGTATTAGGTGTTTTTCTCCTGCTGGGGTGCTCTCTGTCACAATTCTGTCTTGGATTACCACTCATGGTGTATTGGATTTGTAGCAGTCTTGTTACGGGGCATGGTATTTGGGTTCCCTATCACTTTTTTCAGTGATTCACAAACACTGCATTAAGGCCAACTCAAGTTCACTCGACAAATTCAATATTTATTAGAAATCTTTCATTTCTGCTTAATTGAATCCCTGTAGGCTTCAGTAATAGCTGGAGATCAGATACTAATCAATTAAAAAAAGATAGCCTACAGGTCACTGATTTGAAGAGACAACCTTTGAAAGAACTTGAAGAGCACTATGATTAGGTTTATAGATGATAATATTAATAGTGATCATACTTTGCTAAAATTATGCTTGTAAAAAAGTTACATTTTCTGCCAAGTAAACATTTAATGTTTTTCAAAGGAAACTGCTCATTACTTACTTTAAAACTATATCTTATTTTATAAATATGGACCTATTATTGCACTATTGAGACTTTTATAAAAAATACCACCTGCTATGTTTAATATGTGTGTGCATTAATATCTGGGCATGAAAAATTGAAATTCTAAAATGTGTTTAACAACAGAATGTTGCAAATGAAATAGCTTTATGTAATAATATAAGTGTTGGGCAGAAATAAAATACACATCACCAGTCCCTCCGTAATCGAAGTCTGTAGGTAATAGACGATGTGTAGAACAGTGGCGGAGATGGATAGTCTCTAGCCGACTTCCGGATTACAAGGCAAGTCTCTTTTATAGACGTCACAAACTGCGATGCGTTTCACCCAATGTATTTCCGAGGGTTTGTGTGAGACGAATCAGAGTTATTTTCCAATACTTTTCATGCTGGTCGAATTGGCAACAGAGAGAGTGACTCTGATGCCAAACTCGCTGCTGCCGTCGGCCTCTCGGATATATTTTGCGTTGGTGAACTGCCATTTCCACGCACACCTACTACTCAAGTGAAAGATACACCCCGGTATAAAAACCTTATGCAGTATTTTTCAGCAAAGTGTTACCAGAAATGTAAAATTGTCTAATATTCAATAAAAATAAAAATAAAGAAATTTAAATAATGAAACATTTAAATAATACTGCAACATCCCAAGGCCTACTTCCTTTTATTGTATTGCAACCCAGCCAAAGATTTTCCCTTTGGGAAAGTGTGTGAAGAACTGAGTAATTCCATTTTGTAAATTACTTGTACCTCCCATTATTAAACCTCCACTGACCAATTAACAAAATGAATGTTTCCTTTTTGTTGTTCAGTAAAGCACAGAACACATCATTGGTCACGAGTTGTTACAAACCCATATGTAAAAAGATACATTACGGTTTATTTTAAACATTGAAAAACACACAACTTACTTTATTTTTTATTTTCTGATGACCGCTGTCCTTTAATAAATCTTGTGGTTAGTCGCTTGTGGTCAAGGGCCGACATCATTTGCCAATCTTGCTATCTTACTAATATATATATATATACACATATACATACACTTATACTGAATTAAGATTTGTACCTTGAATGTGTGTTTACCATATTTAAATACTTAATGCAATTGAATATCTATAAAAAGCATAGTAAATATCTATTTAGCCAAGGTTTAATAAATGTAAGAGAAAAAGTCTCTTTTTTTAAGACACTTGTTATGTAGATGGTGACATGTCAGAGAAAACCAAGATTTGAAAGATGGCCGTGCCACAGAGGTCAGCTGGAAAATTCCTATTCAACAATTTACTGCGAGTCTTGCATGTCTCCATCTAAAGCACAGCATCACAATATACTGTTTAGAATGCCATTCACTGAGTATTTAAATCCATTTATTCTAATGGCACTATTTTCCAGACAGCAGTGGCCCATGCATCAGTACATAAGATAATACCAGAAAGCATTTTCTCTTCCAGTCCATTACATATTGAATGATGTGCGGTCATTTACATGTATAAAGTGTTTCTGTTTATTTTGAAAGCAGCATTACTTCACTATCACCGCAGCCTTCAACCAACTGAGCCTTTTGGGTCCTTGCTTCTAACCAATTAAAAAGCATTATCTTTTAATACGTAGCTCTGAGTGTCTATATAAGGCAGGACCTATGAAACAGGTAGTGGCCCATAAATGCAATGAACATTTTTGATGTATCATGACATCATGTTAGGTCATTTGGTGTCAGTTTTTGCCGTAAGAATGATTACGTAAGGTCAGATAAGTGGATCAGAAGTTTTAGGCAGATAAGGAAAAGGCATATTTCAGAACCTTACGTATCATAGAAAATGGTGTTAATGAACATTGAGCTTTTAAACCGTCTATAATATGTTTATTATTATCCTATTATTTTGGATAGCTTAGATACAAATCTTTGAGTACAGAATTTTCATCAATGTGGAGGGCTTCACTAAACATATTTTACAGCTGTGATTTGTGGAGTGGGTCTATTGCCCTCCCGGTGAGATGTAAGAGGATTGCTTCCTTTTATATGACACATTATTCATGGTTTTTAAATAAGAATGTGATTGTGGGTATAAATATTGAGACAATAAATATCGTGATATATTGAGACTGGGAATCAAAAAATCTCTAAGCAAGCAATACTTTTTAAAATGGAACCTCTAATTAGAAATAGGTGCTTAAATAAAATGTTAATATCTCATGAATGATTTTTGATAGAAACATAATTCAAAAATCATTTTATTCAGTTTAATGTAATAATTTAATTACATATGTTATTTTTTTTTATCTTACTCCCTTTTTAGATTTATTAGATTTATCTTCTTTGTTACCTTTGCTTGTGATGTCCACACAACAAACACTGGAACAGGAAAGAATATTTTGCATCTTAAAATTGTAAGTTATAAATATTTTTTATGCTGGAAAATTTCACAAAGTGCACATATGCTTTGGAGGTAATTGTTTGAGTCAAATACCTTCCTAAAATAAAAGATAAATCTGTTAAAGAAACACTATTACAGGTAACATGTATATATATGTATATAGGAACTGGTAAATGTTTGTGTAACGCCATAATCTGCGTTGTAATTCTGAGAAACACACAGAGCAAACAGACCATCTGTTCACATTCACAAATACTTTAATAAATCTTTATCTAATGATTTCTATATAATCTTAGTTATTTCATGGGTTTGAAGTAGACATTCTCATTCTATAAAAATGACCAATTTTACACATCTTCTATGTACAAATTTCAATGTCAATATGCTTAATTATTATAAAACATAGTATTAAGACTCTTAAAATAGGAGCAAAAACATAATATTAGACTTAGCATGAAAAGTAAAAACAAATGCGTGTTGAAGAGGGCGCTTATCAGACCCCTCTGGCTTTAACCCTTTGAGTGCCAGGAGTAAACATGGCTCTGCCTTGAGTACTCAAGAATGTAACGTGGCTGGGTAACGATCGTGTCCATGTGTAAGTGAAATGACAATAGCATTTCCACAAGAAGTGGCAGTAACAATTTAAAATAAATTAAAAAGTACAATCTACATTTCAAAGAGGTGAGTCCTTAATATTGTATTTCACTTGTGATGACCAGGTCAGACTGGGACATGAGGTGTTGGGTCATAAAAAAGAAAAGAAAAAAAAAAGTGTTGATCAGGAATCTGTTTTTGAGGATGTGCTCTGAAGAACGGTGTTTGTCCTACTGATTGATCGAAGAATGTATTGTTTCTCTGCTCCTTGATGCTTTGATGGATCCTCCCGGTACGTCATCTTTGATGGGCAGAAAAAGAAACAGGGCCTTAGTCTAAAGGTATCAATGCACATTTCATCTGGATCTATTTCCCATACATCGTACTTGAATAAAGGATAACTTTATCATTACACATTTATTTCAGAGAAAACTAGAATTAGAAAATTTAAAGAAACAATTTGTTGTTGTCTTTCAATATACAGACCTAGAATGAGTAATTAAGGAATCATTAAAGGGAAAAGAGTGTCCCACATGAGTAGTCACTCCCACTACACTCATCTTCAATCAGTTTTATTGAATAAACGTAACTGTTAGATAATTGGCTGCAACAAACAATGCATGCTTCTAAGAGATGTCAAAGCTTTCCCTAATTATATAGTAAAAATCTCATTATGTGTTTGCTTATAAAGCACGTCCATGCAGTTTTTATATGGACAGATATATACAGCATAAAACAAAGGGGGCTATTCACAAAAAACTGAACTGACAAGTGAACTGAACAATACAGGAATGAATAGCTGAGTTGGGAACATTCTCCAGCTTGCTTATCTTTCCAGCTCTTCAATTAATGCCTGATTATTGTAGTTTATTTGCAGTTATTTGATCAGTATACTAGAGAATAGCCCCCTTGAATATGTACACATACACAGAACATGGATAGATGTATATACATGTAACCTGTGCAAAATTCTTCACTTTACTAACAAGGAGCAGACAATGATACATGATAAACAGACAGGCATGGAAATAAGCAATGAACAGAAAAACAAATACAGACATACCCATTTTCCCTATATTACCAAGTGAAATGATAGACAAGGAAGGAGAGAAGCTGAACAAGCAAGGGCCACATGAAAGCTAACAGAGAGAAAAGAAAGAATGGTGACTTTCCTGTAACATGACATCAAATGGACAAGGTCACACAATGACACTACTAGATCTGTATTTGGTATGAAGCTAAACGGTCCATACACAATAACAGTGTCTGGCTCAGCACACATCCACCGTGCAAGAGATAGAAATCAATTTACTAGCCCTGCATGATGCCGAATTATACACTATTATGTAGCAAAGTGGGAATCAAGGTGATAAAGAAGATGGTGATGAAATGGCTGTGATATCCCATGAACAGCGAGAGGAAATATATACTATCAATCTATATATACATGTATATATATACTTAGAAGAACTTATACTCTTTGTCTCAAAGAGTGGGTGAAATGCAGATACCCTTGTTTTGTAGCCATTTAGTTATACTGTGGAAAAGGAAAATCCTAAAACAACATTAAAAATGAGATTAAAATCAATGATATAATAAAGATCACTGTAAGACAAAAAAACAATAGAACAAAGTATGTGGTGTTACTTTAATTAGGGGTGCATTTAGAAAATATATACCCCCAAAAATAAAACAATAAATGCATGTAAAGATCACACTGCATTCATTATTTTATGTACTTTCCTCATGAGGATAAAGCCTCTTCTCTCAAAATGCATCTCCAGCATCTCACAGGAGTCCACAAGAGAACATCTATGGGAATGAATAAGGATGCTCAGTTTGTACATGAGTACCTGAGCATTAGGAGTTCCCATACTGGGGAATGTGGGAATGTGTATGGCACAGTATGAGTGATGCCATGTGATTTCCCCATTATCTTCAATAGGGGGAATGCTGGGCAAGCTCTAATAGGAGCACACACAAACCACAAACTTCAAAGAAGTGGAGCATGTTGCAATATGCAATACATATGCATACTTGAGTATATAGAAGTGTGTGCCCTTCCCCCATATGCATACATAACAACACTGAGACTGGATTGTTTAAAGCAGTAATATTGTGACCATATAAATGGCTGCCAACCCTTTCCTGCACTATTAGGGATGAACAGATAATAGTGATTATATTCCTGTCTCCCCCGATATTGAGATCCCATGTTTACTGAAGGTTATGTCGCAGTTAATGGCATTGCTGGCTGCAAGATGCTTCTCTGCCTTCTTTGAACATTGAATATCATTTTCTCTATATCTAAAGCCTCCAGATAAATGTGGTTTTAGAACATGCCGCGGATTCTGGCATACACGGTATATTTCTACTTTCATCGTTAAAGAGCCACTAAACTGTTTTTTACCCCAACTTTTGCAATCTTTTAATATAAAAAAAAATGAAATGCCCTATTATGAGATATTTAGCAGCATGTAGGAAAATTCAGTTGCCAACTGTTAGCTAGCGAAGTACTAGACCCTCATTTTTGTGCCACTTTAACCCTTTAACAATATAATGCTTGGGGCACTTTGGTAAGGTTTCAACTAATATGTAATTAATTAATGGACATTAGAGGTTATTCAACAAACAGAAAAACAAAAAAGATGCCAGCACTCTAGGAAGCAATGAATACAAATCCGCACAGCAGGTCTTCAGTCTAATACATTATATGTAAAATGTGTCCATCTTTAAAAAAACAAGGAACTGCACAAGTTGTGCCTTACGCGTTTCATGTCAAATGACACTTAATCGTAAGCTATAGTATGTCAGGAAAGAAATGCACCTTTATCAACACAACCTAAAGGAGTGCTGCTGATGATGAAAAAAGTATTTAAAGACATATATCACTCCCCCTGATAGATAACAGAGGAACGCAAACACCAAGCAAAAGCCTTCTGACAATATAAAAACAGACAAAAGGGCATAAATAATACAAGCAGAAAAGAAACACAAAGTGACAAAAACAACAAAACCAAAATATTTCTGAATACCTGAAATAATTATTATTACATATCATAATAGAAACAAATGACAGCACAACAAATAGTAGTTAAGCCTAAACAATCAATAATTAAATAGTCAAAAATTAAGATTTTTTTTGTCTCATAGTAGTGGAAATTCAAAATATTGGTTAATGTTATTTAATAATAACGTTCTGTTCTAATTGTCAGAAGATGTTTATTCCAAACATTATATTAATGGCATTTTGAAGTATTAAATGCACAGGTTTATTCTTGAGAAATATGATGGGAAAAGTTTGCTTGGATACCTGGGGCATAATGATTTAGGGGTCTGAGGGCGGGGGTCCCCTATGTCGATATTTATTTATGAAAAGTGCAGTGATATTTGGGGCCTGCCACTTCGGATCAGGCTGTATTGTGTCTTTATTGATTAAATCCTAAATGTTGGTGAACCATAAAAAAAATAATAACAAAGATTATTATAAATGATGTTAATAAAATAAATGTAAATTAAATGTAGCAAGACACTTCCCATTCCTATATCTAAGGAATAACATCCACCATTCCTGTGCTAAGGTAAGATGAGTCAGAATGCCCCCCGCTTATAGAATTGGAAATCTTCGGAATACCCTGGAATCTGAAAACTTGCTAAGGTTCCCATTGTTGCAGGAGAGAAAATGATTGCCAATAGTTGTCGCAGGTTTATGATCTATTGAAATAACTTTTAAATGTTCTTGAATTACGAGAAGTCTGACCTACATACTGTACACCACAGGCAAGGCATGTGACCCAGAAAACTACATTCTGAATGCTTCAATTTCTATATTGCCTAATGTCATACACGTTGCCTGTAACTGTCACAGTAAACTCTGATTTAACTTGAGCACAATTACATGAACAACATGTATGGGTCCTGAAGAATAGGGAATTTGATGTGCCTTGCTACATCTCATTTTTTTACTAGCATTATAATTCGTTTTCTTAATTTCTGACTATTTACAATCTATTTATTGATTTTTCAGGTTTTACTACTTGGTGTTGTGTTGCCATTTGTTTCTATTAGGATACATTATAATTGTTATTATTTCAGCTTTTCAACAGTATTTTGGTTTTGTTCTTCCTTGTCACTTCTTCTTTGTTTTAATTCTTTATGTGCTTTTGTCTTTTTTTTCTGTTGTTACTGGGTTTTAACTTAGTGTTATCCATAAGGGGAAATTATATATCTTTAAATACTTTTTTCATCTGCAGCTGCACTCTGTTAGGTTGTGTGGATAAAAGGGTGTTTTCCTGACACACTCTAGCCTATGATTAAGTGTCATTTGACACGAAACGCGTAAGGCTGTTTCTCCTAATGCTTTGATATACTGTAATGTATTTGTTCCAGTGCTCGCTTTCATTTTCTTCCACAACGACTGTTTTATTTTTAAACTGGTACTATAACGGTGGAAAGTTTTTACACAGTGGACACTGTTTTTTTTAACCTATTCAGCAAACAGTGAAGTGATAACTGAATTGCAAAATGTAATCTAAAGCCAAATTGGAGAAATTCATGAATTCTTTGAAGATATAGGTTGATTGTCATTTATGTATCTAGCATTAAGATCAGTGCCAGTGAACCATTTTATACAGTGAACATAAGGCCCGCGACTGGATCACCTGGAGTAGCACCGTGATAGCTGTAGGTGCATCCAAAGTGCTGCTACTGCAGCGTCCCAAACCGCCTTTAATCCAGCAGAGAAACTGTTCAGTGATATTTGTAGTGCATATAGGGGTACATGTGTCATTCAAATAAGCCCGTTTCAAATTTCAGTATCTTTTATTGTAGTCATATAAAATCAACCCAGCACGAGGAAACAACATTTTATATGACTACAATAAAAGATACTGAATTTTCTTACGTTTAAACGGACTCAAAGAGAATTATTTGAATGCTACATGTAACCTGATGTCCGCTACGATTATACTCAACATTTTCTCTGTTTTACCATTTTACACAGTTTCTTTTATCTCTTCTGTCACAAATCTTTTGCTCACAAACTTGTACAATTCTGACTCAAGAATAAGAATCTGGCCTTTCAAACTACTACTGCCCCCATACTCAGCCAGCAAACTGCAGTTATATTATATATTATAGTAGCTGGCTTGTAAACGTTTCCTATCCCTGTTCTTCCTGCAAAAAGCAGAGAACTTGAAACACATACTGTGCACCTTACCGGCTCATTCATGACTTCAGACAGCTCTGCTAGGATGTCTCTGTAATGGGATTTCATTTCTTCTTGATATTCTAGCTGATCCTCTTTTATCAGCCTCTCGTTGACTTCCAGAGCAAGTCCACAGGTCTCTGCAAATTGCCTGCAGGACAAGTGTGCACAATATTGTCACAACCAGTTTATGATCAAGAATGGTGCTACAAATCAGCTCACTGTGCACTAGAACAATGAGGAATGGGGTGATATATACAGCAATTTCTATTTCACATGAAAACCATATTAAACTACATTAACCTCTTAAGGACTGAGGCTATTTCAACACTTCTGCAGTGTTTGTGTTTAGCTGTAATGTCCACTTTCTAATTTAATGTACCCACACATATTATATATTGTTTTTATCGACATACCAAGGGCTTTCTTAAGATAACATTATTTTCATCAGATCATATAATGTAACATAAAAATTGATAAAATATGATGACAAATTGAAAAAAAAAACACCTTTTCTAATATATTAATTCATAATTTACATGAAAAACATTTTACGCATTTACAAATGCCACTAAAAACATGCTAAATAGATTCTAATACTTGTCCTGATGTTAGAAATTCCCAGTGTTTTGCAAGTTATAGGGAAATAACAGAAATTTTCTCCTACAGTGACCTTTTGACCCTAACCCTAGATCTAAGGCTAACTTAGGCTATTTTTATGACTGTTTCTGTAACGTTGTCTAGCAACACCAAAAGAGCAAAAGCTCTTGCCCACAACAGGCCAGCACCATATTGAAAAAAAAGAAAGACTCTGGGGATCGGGTAGAAATCATATATTGTAATGCCTCAATAACGAGGCATTACTGCCATACTTGCTAAGCAAACAAAGCAATCATTAATTGCTTCCAACGCTCAGTTAGACACATGATGTACGCATGCAAACTACTTGTGCTTATATGTTAATATGTATAATTCTACACAAATAGGACTATTGTATCACCTGAAGATTTCTTTGAGATGCTTTACTTGACTCTCTGGATAGTTGTTAGCATTGGTCTCTGTTAAGAAAGCTCGCGCGTAAGCCATAGGTCCAGCATTTACCTGGAAAAAAATAAGTATTTCAGCAAATTAATTTACATAAAGAGTGACCATTCCCAATTCCATAACTCATGCTCTGGATGAATATGGATATCGAAAGTTTAAGAACAACAAATGAGTAATGTCTAAATTGTAAAAATAGACAACCTGTTACTGAACTACAACTCATGATCTATGGTTTGTGGAGGATCATAGGAATTGTGGTTCACAAACTAGTTGACAGCCAAAACTAGTGAATGAAGTATATTATAGTAAGGGGAGATACATTTGTTTATACTTAGTTTTCTTCCAGTATAACACTTTACTCCCACTTCAAGGACCAAGGACAGTCTATAAAATCATCAATAGGGTTAATTCAATAAAAGGTGACTTTCAGGTGAGTTGAGATGAGATGTACATTTCATTTCACTATGCATTATGCAAACCTGTTGAGTTATATCTGCTAGAAGGACGGAGTGCATAATAAACTGCGGAAAACATGAGTTTTTAAATATTTAACTATGCAGTAACCATGGCCAGCTGAGCTCTTCGAGCAGAATAAGTTAATCTCATTTGTCCCTGCACAATAAAGAGTTAAGTTGATGAGATTTTTTTTTATCTCACATCAAGTGATCTGCAATTCACCTTTTAGTGAATATACCTCAATATACCAGCATACAGTAAGATAGATCTGTTTATAAACAGACTTTGTACAAGTATGGATAGTGTGATCATGGAGCAGATTGATATTAATAACATGTTGTAGGGAGTGATGGTAAATGTTTCCAGTTTCTTTAATAGCCACTTTAAACACAATACAATGCTTTTTGAATTTTATTTTACAAGATATGTAAGATTCAGTATTTTCTTCTACTTGGAAGGCTTCATTTTCCAGATTTGACAGCTGTGATGTGGAGAGAGTCTGTCAATCGACTTTGTTCCTCTTCCAATGACATCTCAATGTGTTAATATATAAAATTTCAGCAGGAGATGTAGTTGCATCTCAAAGGATAATAATCTTTTAACATGATACATTGCTTCATCCTTTGAGATGCAAAATGTGCCTTTGACCTGCAGTTGTGAATATTGACCCATTGAGAGGTAATGGTATTTACTATGAGGCAGACAAGGCAAATGTCAAAAATCAAAATGCTTGCTGGCAGGGGCACTGGTTGGGAAGATCAAAGATTGCCCCTAACCAGCCTCTCTGTGGTGAGCATGGTGTCTGTGCACAGACATCCTACCATGCTGCCTCTCACTCTCTGCACACACTATTCTGAGGTCAGAAAGTCAGAGGTCACGTGACTGACAGCACTCAGACTTCCGACCATGTGGGGGAGCGCGAGAGGCAGCATGATAGGATGTCTGTGTGTCTGGGCAGCTCACAGACACCATGTTGCTTAACACTACACACCAGGGAACTGTGGTTGTTGGCTGGGATAAGTCCTGGGTCTGCACTGTAGGTCCTGTCCTGGGTTGCTGGGGTAAGTCTTGGGTCTGTAATACTGCTCTCACCTTAACACTGACACTTCCTTGGAGTTTAAGTTGTAGCCTTATCATGTCTACACCATCCATTATGCAGAGCTGCTGAAGTTCTGAAACCTTCTTGGACATTTCATCTATTGCAACTTCAATGGGGTTCAGTTCCGTGCTGGTCTGTTTAACAACCTGTATCCTTTTTTTCACATAAGGAAATGAGTGGCTGGCTGTGTGAAACAACAAACAAATAATTTGTCAATAAAAATACTCCGATTGATTTGATACCTGTTTCACCCATGTAAGAGGGAGTTCAGAAGAATGTCGGTATGAACAGAACAGGTGTAAGAAAAGGCACAGAAATCACAAAAACCAACAAGTAAATAAAACTTTTTTGTTTTGTTTTGAATATTTTTGCTTTAGGGTCATTAATATGATCATTTCTGCTACTAAATGAATGAAAACTGACAGATCCACATTATTTCAAATTTGCTCCATATAATTTGAGACGATTTCAGACTATTTTGATTACTTCACGGGATATAAATGATATGGGTTTTTTGCTGAACTTGTGCTAGAGGTTACTCACTGTCCTTGATTGCTGTATTTCAGGAATACACCACATAAACGTATAATACACAGACAAACATCGCTCAAAACATAACATGAATATTTTCTTTTGTTCTGGTCTTTGTAGGAGGAACTCTCATGGGTCATTATTGCTGTGCTTGTAAGTGAGACAGTCGTGACTGGGTATAAAGTACAATAGATCTAAAATTAAACTTTAACCAATAAATGCTCTTTATCTATACCCTCCTATAATCCCTCATTTTGGATCACTTCACTTCACCTCAAATTTGGCTACGCAGAAACCACCAAAGTGATCTCAAAATGTGGAAAATGTGGATGATTTTTGTGCCAACCTTTCACCAGCCAAATGTGTCCAGAGCTGTTTGGTTACGTGTATTCTTCTGCCATCATGCCACGTTTATCACAGTAAGTTTCATGTCCACAGTGGACTGTGGTGCAAGCAATGTGGTCATCCACACGGTGGACATGGAATAATACCATGATACATGTGGCAAGATGGTGGGAGGGTACATATAACCATATAACCAGCTGTTGACGGTGAGCAATAATCGGTGATGTGATGCCAAGCCATAGCTCGAATATTATCTTAATTATAGCCATTCCCTAACTTTTATTGGGGTTATTAAGTGGAATATGTATATATATATATATATATATTTCATTAATATAATACATTTTAAAATAAAATTATTAATTTATTTTAACATGTTTTTATATTTATTTCTATCCAATTTAAAATTTTTATTACGTTTTTAAATTAATTTAAAAAAAATACTTTTATTAACTTTTAACTAACATCTGGCTAATTTAACTGCCAGCATCTATCAGTTTCAAGCCAACGTCCGGGGGATTTGGTCCTTTAACATTAAGCAACATTTTTAGAATTTTGCTGTCTGGCCCCCCTCAAAAAATGTGGCCAAAATCTGGCCCAAAATCTTTTGAAATTTACCATTTTGTGCCGAAATTTACAATATTGGTCAGAAGATTTCTCCACAATTTGGCTTTATGTCCTCCTGATCTGGCCCGATTTGGGGCCAGATCAGGGTATATTGAGTGGACCCTATAGTTTCCAATTAGGTTTTCCAATAGGTATGCATAAATATATAAACTCTACTTTTATCCCATTAGTTCCCTGTCTACCGTCATACATACATTACATCATTACATAGAAAGTGCAAATCATGGGATATTTGTTAAGATGCATGGGGAAGTATCCACTGCCCAAGAGAAGAGCATTATTACTGGTTTACTGTACTAGTAAAAGTTTGTAACCTTTGCTATCAGCTTTATTTTATTAGTTCTAAAGTATTTATACACAAATGCAAGTTTATTCCAACCAAATCTCTTTTTAGATATTACAATCAACAAATCCATAATCTACTTCATCGTCAGGACCAAAACATTGTTCACAATGGAGATGTACTAGACTATGTGATGTACAATTTAATGATGTCCATTGGCCCATCACATAACTTACCATGGACACTAGTGTTCTTGTACGAACACTTTGCCCTTTCCACTCAATGTGCATGCTTTGTGCATCTTTGACTAATCCCTCTCTCTGCACTTAACACGGACTCTGTTTTTTTACACATCCTGTATTGTCTTTGAAACATTACTAAAATCACTAATGAATTCCCCTATTATCTCTTGCATTGATGACTGTACGTTATTTGACTGGTCTCCTGCTTACACTTCTGTCTCTCATTTAGAAACCCCAGAAAGCACAAACTACACTGACGCTTTTCTCATTAGTATTACTGATCAAAATAACAGTTATTTACCTTTATTATCTGCTCTCCTATAAAAATGATAGCACGTGTGGGCCCTGAACAAACATTTCAATAATGGGTCCCTTTCAATAACAGGCTGGCCCACTTTCCTCTCAAACTAACCCACATTTGCAAAAAATATCATAAAATAAACACTAAATATTCCCTCTCTCATACTCCCTTTACCCCACATTTTCCTTTAAATGAAAACCTGAGCAGTTGCTCTCTTCGTTCTACCTTTTATCAGTGCATTAGTAACCAGGGCATCATTTAAAAAAATCTTTGTGCCCCTCAACTCTCCCTGAAGCCTTATTTCCCCAATCTTACTTCCCACACTTTTTTTTTGTTCCTTTGGCTCCTCTATTGACACTTGGTCTGTCAAGGGGATTATCACACCTGAAATTTGAAAATGGTTTCTTTAAATAAAACACAAATCTTCATGTCAAGGCTGAAGGCTTATGCACTGTATGTCTTCACCTGTCCTCCTTATATTATCCATTAAGTGAGTAGGTTTGCACTAAAACCATGTACTGTACATACAGGTGATGTGTAAAGTGAAGGACATACTTGTAAGCACTGTCCGCCTCTTGCATTGCTCTTCCACACCACCGTGCTTCTTTCCTGACAAAGTGAAGGGGGTTTCAAACACAAATCTGTTTATATTGTGATGCTTTTCAAAATCAGTTTTCCTGTCTTCCAGTTCCTTCTCCTCAAAGTAAGGTGTGACGTATGTCACTTGGATGTAGGCAAACTTGGGGTCTAGATCCTTCGGGTTCACCTGCATTAACATGATGTTGTTAACATTAAATAAAACGTTTTTCCACCATTTTCCACTGATAACAGATTCGGTCACTCCTGATTTGAAGAGCACAACATTAATTACACATTTGATAAAATATATAAGACATCCTAATATTCTCGTTTATTAGTCTCATGGATTTTTTCTTTAATAATAACTAGGCCGCTGTTTAGTATTATCTGTTGATTCATTTATTTCAGGAAAATATTCTACAAATTCCAAATGAGCTATTTAGGTTATGTGCAGTTTAAGTTGTAAATGATAGGTTATATCTATACATTTTCACGAGAACTGTCAAATGACTGATTTCCATTGAAAATGTGCAATTCTCCTTTTTGCCATGAATGTATATGTAAAAGGTTCCGTTTTTGGGACCTACAATCTAGATGCCAGCAAATAACGCATTTCCAACAGGAGAGTCAATCTTCTTCAGAATGTTTAGTATTTTCCTAGAACATAATATGTTCCCCATATCCTTCCAGGTAGGCAATAGTGCAGTGTGGGGTATATTTCTTAAGAGGCTCAGCCACGTTGTGGCCAGTTGAACATCATTAGTAATGAAGTCCATACAAAAAAAGCTGGAGAAGGGCCCAGAAAAGAGTAGCATTATGTATATATTGTTTTACCACTATAACTGTTGTAATAACTTAATTTACTTCCTTGGTGCTGGGTGTTTTTTTAAGGTTCTTCTACGATTACTTTTCCATATATGTAACTCGAAACAAGACAATTTAATGATGTGATGTGATCTCAGTAACAAAGTATACTGTATAAATATACACTGCCTGGCCAAAAAGAAAGTCGCCACCAAAAAAAAGGGTCATACACTCTAATATTTTGTTGGACTGCCTTTAGCTTTGATTATGGCACGCATTCGCTGTGGCATTGTTTCGATACGCTTCTGCAATGTCACAAGATCTTGTAAAGCAAAGCCTTCTCCAGCACATCCCAAAGATTCTCGGTGGGGTTAAGATCTGGACTCTGTGATGGCCAATCCATGTGTGAAAATTATGTCTCATGCTCCCTGAACCACTCTTTCACAAAAAAATCCATTGATGGAATAACCCGGTCATTCAGTATATTCAGCTGACCTCATGCTTTGGGCACATAAGGTTGCTGAACCTAGACCTGACCAAATGCAGCAACCCCAGGCCTATTTGCTTAGTTAATTCCAGGTGGCAACATTTTTTGGGGGCCAGGCAGTGTCCTACTAGAAAACATCTAAAATCACAATTGAGTTCAATGCTCATCCATCAGATGGTATGCCAGTGGGTTCATCTCAGAACAAAGCCATTCCTTATTCAAGACATTCAAAGAGCTGTCCCTGCAGATCACCAAAATAACATACCTTGTTGGAATCCTGAATGATCTTGACATTGTCTGCTCCAAATTTATCAGCATACAGCTTGAGTAGTCGCTGTGATATTTCTGAGAGTCCGGTTAATTTAGGTTCTTTATACACATATTCTTTGCCTTCCTCTTCTTCAAAGAAACCCTGAAAGGAGGTTCAACATATTTACAGAGATATACTCCGGGATAAGATGCAAGATGTACTGTTTATATCCAAATTATAAATGATGTACCCTCCCTAGTACGTATGTATAAGCAAAGCAAAGGACACTATAGAACCTAAATTGAAGGCATAGTATGCTCCTTCATCAAGGCATGGTATGCTCCTTCATCACAGGTTCATGTCAGAGGATAGAAGGATATCCACAAAAATCTGGAGAGTATTGTCATTTCAATACAGTATTTGCTTTACAGTGGAGCAATAAATTAGCTCTCTCCAAATCCTGTTATAAGGATGGTGTGAATCATGTGTGAATTTGTCATTCAGTTACCCTTCCTCATAATCAAGGGTACTGGGCAAAAAGAGAACTCTCAATGACTCCCTCCAGGGCAAATACTGTTATTATTCCTGATCTCTAGCTGTGTGTAATATTATAAATGTTTTTAAGTGCGTTAAACAGATTGTATTATGTGTCCTCTGATACTCAGATGTTTATATCATTTAGAATTATTTCCGCACAAGCATAGCAGCATTTCAGAGGTTATTATTGTGTGCAGGTACACTGGGTAATGTGCTTATTCTTATTGCATACACAATTAAGGTCCTTATAGCAAGAAAAAAAAGATTTATTTATTTGAAAACAAAAGCATTGGTGATACTCTGGAGCAAAACTGAATTTAAACAAATTGGGCCCTATTTACCACTAAACAGGGCAGAATTTACTTCTGGTATAATCTGTATGCGCCTCTGTATCAGTCACATTAATATTGCATTGGAATTCAGTTTTTAGGATATACACACAAAGGAACAATGTTCATATCAATTTAAAGCTACTGGATCAAACATCATAAATATATATATATAAAAAAAATCAGTGCTAGACATATTAAAAATGTGTTTATATTAAACATTCTTGTGATGTAAATGCATGTACTGAACAAAATAGCAGTGTAAAAAAACCACAAATATGCAGCACAGAGCACCTCCTAGTGGTGAGTCTGCTTTTATTACAGTTACAAAAAGGAATGAAATTAATGCATGATGTTAACCATTTTAGTTCTAAATCGGTGAGTAAAAATCTAAATAGTTAATTCAATCTAGGTTTGACATGGTTTATTTAAAGATATCAATCATGTCATACCCAGACTGAAATAACAATTTAGATTTTTATGCATCCAATTTTGATTAAAAAACAAACATGTTTTTCCTTGTATCTGATTATCACTAGTTTCAGGGTCGCACAGTCTGAAATAAATCCCTTCGATTTACACGCTGATGATATAATATTGTGTCCCCATTGTTAACGCATGTCTTGCTGATATCCCTGTATTAGGTCACAGATCATGAGGACAATTTTCACAGCAAGTCAATATAAATAATGTTATGCTCACTCCACATGGATTATGCAGCTTGTGAGATATAAATACACCTCTCCAATATACACCAATATTAATAAAGTGCATCAGCGTTGTCCACCTTTTTAATGTGGGGTGTCGCACACAATGCAGAAGCTTAGGTTGTGTGGGGGGGGGGGGGGGGGTCAGAGATTATTCATTTTATGAGGTTATACAATAACATTAATAGGCTTTTCAGGCATAAAAGCCCCTTGAGGGCCACATTCAGCCCACAGGACATCAATGTAGTAGATCATTGGTCCGAACGTCTAAAATCTTGTAACATGATGGAGTATACTGCAAATAATGAGTGCTAAACAGCCTCCCGTTGCTCACTCTCAGAATGCTCAGCTAATCAAAAGTGATATGCTAGCTAATCATTACGTGGGTCACAGTGCACAGCAGATGGAAAAGTACAATGCTGATAATCAATGGTAATGATAATCAATGATAATGATAATCAATGGTAATGATAATCAATGATAATGAGTCACAGTTAAATGCTGTGCCATACACAAACAGATACAAATGGAGTCACCATTAGAAAATGACAAATTTACATCACAAATAGCCCATATTAATGAATTAGATATAGAACATCATGGTTACACAACGTGTGCAAGAGTGAGTGGGAGGATTATGGGAACACAGAGAAATGAGGCACTTACCACAGCCTTCAATAGGATCATAAAGAAAAAGAAAGCAATATCAGATGTTTGGGAATACATTTTGTTATTATTGTGTCGAATTTATTTGGTAATTTAAACTAAGTGAGGTCAATAACTTAGCACCTGAAATACCTGCTTTGCTGTAAGAAAAAGCATTTTATAACATTCACAAATATAGAAAAATATTAGATACAATGTATCATTGTTTGTGCATCTCCTGTGGCGCCTCTAAGAAGCCCCATGCAGGGAAGAGCGCTCACGAACTAAACATGCATAGAAAAATGGCTTTCATCAGCATGCTAAAAAAGACAAAGTGGTTTAATATAGCTTTAGATATTATTACTGTGGAACTCACAGAATGCTATTTTTTTTTTGATATCCATATTTTCCTTAGAAAGAACGCTGTGCATATACCAAGAAACCTGGTCAGCATGCTGCACTCTACAATTGGGTTTATGCACTCTTAGAGATGGGCAATCTGTGGCTTTCAGTTTGTTGCTGGACTACATAATTCATAAGGACGAGGGTTGTAATCAACCCTATTAAGATCTTGAATTACAGGTAAAATGAAAGAAACCAGACTCCCGAGTCGCAGTTCTCCACCTACTCTGGGATTTTAATGCATCAGACATCACTTGCTTCCAATGTGTCATTTTACCACTGTTTTTCTTAGCAAAAGAACTAGAGCAGAAACTACTTTTTAAAGCAGTTTTACTAGGTGTTTTGGGAAATTGCCTTCATGTACCATCCAGCATTAGCATGCTTGTGGATTTTGGCTGCAGTATACCATTACAATATTCAATGTGTTAGAAATCGAATGGCCCAGACTTCCTAAGCACCTCTGCAATGGCACTTCCAACGTTTTTAAAGGTGTTTATTCAAGATTTTATAAAATATTTTTTTTCCGTAGTTAGTTACTAGCTAGTCCACCAAAAATTTAAACTTGGATTTAAGGGTTTATTCAATAAATTTAGATTTAACAAGGAGATTTCTTGGCCTGTGCCGTCATAGTTCAGCATACATTGTGACATTCTTGCAAATAATTAATAGGCGCTTAAATATGAACAAATTAGATTAAGCCTTATATGTTTGGTACCAATAAAAACCTTTGTACAACATACTGCACTATACTATCTCTCTGCTCTTTCCCTCATGTGGCCATCTTATACTCATATCCTGCCTTGGGACTGAAGTGGCTTCCTGAGAGTGGTGAGGTTATTCACCTCAATCTACGATCCACACCAGAGCCAATTTGCTTGGATCTGGTATTTGTGAGTTGAATACCAGGGACGTTGTTTTAGTTACTACGTTATATTTAAAGATTTACATCGTGTTTTTATTCTCTCTCATTTTTTCTTTTGCTTGACATATGTTTTACAACTCCTAATAAGGCTAAGTACATAAAATTAGTTTTGTTTTGTGCTACACTACACTTTTATATCATAATGGCGATCTCTCACAAAAAAGCTTTCTTGGAAGCTTCCTACCCAGTGTCCCCATATTTCAAAGCCGTCTGACGAACTTCCTGTCTGTGACATCACCTTATGGCATAAAATATGAATTACATGTTCTCTATTGCAGTTCATTTGCATACAGTCTCATGAGGTGATGTCACAAACAAAATGAAGCAGAAATACACATGGATATATTTCTTCTGCTGTACAGTCACAAAGCAAATAATGTTTAGGGTCCTTTTAATCAGATAACGTAAGAGAACCATAGATCGTGTTCCTGCAGGATGTGGGGCATCAAAAAGTGAAATCATGACACATTTTTATGTCTAATCCAAAGGCAAAAATCCAAAACAGAGTAAAACTATTATTCGCTGGCTTTTTTCCGTTATTGAGAAGAAGTTTAAGATGAATTTTTGGTATCTGTGTGTAATTGTAACTTACCTGGCCATAAAAGGCCACTCGATAATACCGTCCAAATAAACGCTTCTCAGCATTTACAACTTCTGCGATTTTCAAGTAAGAGCGATGAATATGATAATAAAGCTCGGACAGCCTCTAAAATAAACAAACATGTATATAAACAAAGATATTGTGTCAGTTCTAATTCTAGAGCGGATTATATTCTATTGGTGTTTTGTGTAAGACAATGCTATTCTGATTTTTGGCATGAACATAGGTTTCAAATTATCTTCCTATTAACAGTTCTATGAAAATATTACTAGAAACTAATAAGTAAACAGGTTATCTAAACCAAACATCAAAAGGCTTTGGAGACATGGTGCAGACCATATCTTACACAGTAGATATGTCTACTGTTAGCATGAAAGGTAGAAGTCCTTTTAAAGTATAGAACTTTATGACCAATCCAAACACATCTTACTTTGAAGTCCCTTTGCTTCTCAAACACTGCAATGACCGGCTTGCTGACATCAGCAATCAGCTCATACCGTTCAGATTTCCAAAGGTAGTCTACACACAGATCCAGCTGCTGCACAAGAGTGCTCTGTAGATACAAGAGAAATATATATATGCAAATGGTCATTGCGCTAAAGGAACAAAGGTTTGTAAATGGGAAAACTGAATGACAAAGTAGAGAGGTGTCAGCATGGATAAAGATGACTGAAAATACAGAAGATATAGCACTGCTATAGAACAAGAAATAGGGAATGATCATAATGTACAGACCTAAAATTGTCTGTGCAAGCCTGTAATACCTTATTATGAATTCATGCCTAAAGTTCTCATAGGCATGTCTATAGCTTGAATTATATTTTTTACATTTGTTCATCTGTTTTTTTTTTAATTTTATTAAAGTTGAATAAAAGATTTCTAACAAAGCTGTACATCCTGTAATTTTGTCTTGAGTGGATCACAGCATGATTTTACCTTTCTCTGCTAAATGGAATGCTGACTGGTAAATAACTGAACTCATGAAATCCCTGATCTTGATTGGCTGTTGGCGACTGGCTGCCAACATTTTTTTAACAGTACCTGTCTTTGAGAAAAAGTTTAAACAATGTAATGAGGTTCCAAAATGCCAACTCCACACTTAAAAAATCATATCTGGTAATTTACTATAAGGTCTACTCAATATGCACTGACATTCAACCCCAAAATGGTGCCTCCAAACACCAGGGACATATCAGTAACCGAATGTTGAGCTACCCAATATGACCAAATGTACCGCTGAGTTGGTCTACAATTCAGACATCATAGCAAATGCCATGCCGATACCTGCTGAAACAAAAAGTACCTGAAATATGCCTGAAACTAACCAAAATGCTACCTTTATCATCCCCAATGGTCTCCTCTATCATCATGGGGATGATAGAGACTCATTTTGGAAGGACTTTTGAAAATAGCCAAAGTCCTTCAGAAATAACCAAAAAAACAGCCTTGGTGGGCTATGAAATGTACCCTTAGTGCTCGGGGGCTTGGCAAACACCCCAAACTCCCACAATAAAATAGTATGTCCCCCCATGGGGTTTGGGAACAACCCAAAGCTCCACAGACCTCATATAGTTAAATAAAAATTACTCTTACCTTAAGTCTGGGGGCCGCCCAAAGGCCCCAGACCTGCTCAAAATAAATAAACTAATTCCCTACCTACCACCCCCACCTCTAGCTTGGCCAGTTAGGGGGGACGATTCACCTGAAGGGTGCCCTGTGAATAAAATATTACTCACAAAGAATATTACCTGCAAAAAACGATCTACCCTATTTCTAAAACACAAATCCCAAGCCCTTTTATAAGCATCTGTTCTCAGTGGGAGCAGATTCAGAATGAAATCCCTGCTCTTACAGTGGGGATTTCCCTTTAAGAAAAAAAAAGGCATCTTATTGGCTGATCAGATCTAGAGAACTGAAATGCCCGAAATGCGGCTATCTTATCCGAATCGTTTCCTGGGGTGATTGTCGCATATTAGGTGGCTGAAATGGTAGGCTTTTATTAGTGACCATGCCTCAATCCGATGCTTCAGTTTCCGAATGGCCCAAACAGCCATATTCATGGATATTGAGTAGTCTCATTTTGGTATTCGTTCGGCTTTTATGTCCTGATCAATGCGTATTGAGGAGACACTTATACTGTATACTTGATGAAACTAACAATAATCTGTTGGTAATCATGTTTAAACCTGATTTTCCAAAGATGTTCAGAAAGTGCACAACAAATATTTTGGTGAGGAACTTGTTATATGGATTTGCTCTAATTTCCTTGCCTCGTTGTATGGCGTATCCTGCATTCCGGAGTCTTCTTTCATTGCTCCCTCTTCTTGTATGTTTGGCGTAATCTCCTGGAAGGCTGGCCACCCCATGGAAAAGGAACCTGCAAAGAAAATGTGTAGGTTAGTACAACAGAAAACCATATAGTTAGATTATTTATTAGTCTTACTTTCATAATTTACAGGACTAGCTGCCTCCTGAATCAAAATCATGACAGTTGTATTCCAAAAGAGTTTGAGTGATTATGGTTGCCTATCCATTAAATACGGGTAATGGAGCTGTGAGGCTAGTTCGTGAATGACTTTTACAATGATGGTTTTATAACCATAAAGACTGGGAGGAGAATTTAGCACTGAAGCTCTTATACCCTAAGATACAGGTGCAAGGCACTCACAGGTGCATATATAAATTCCTTGTTATTGGACCTCTACCAAGGCACATGGTATTGCTGATTACAGGTAGATATTTCATCTTACTGACTTAACTGTGCATCATGCAAGACATTAGGCCCTGCATAGAGTATTGCTTAGAAGTGAGACTTAACTCTGCATTATCAGTGGGCAGGCAAGCTCTATTTGCAGGAGTAGGTCACCAACTTTGGGCCTTAATAACATTGTTTAATGTTTCATTTACTATGGACTCTTTGAAAAACAAATGCTCAGAGGGGAGGCACCTGTATGTTTTTTTTTGTACAAATATTTAGGTTTTTGGTTTAAGAACTTTTATTGGTGTTTTCATCCAAGGAGTGACATAACATAATGTACATGATATAGGACACATATAAACCTCATTAGACTGAATATAGATTTGTTTAGGTTTATATTGAGCAACTTTGTGACTTGGTGGTGGATACAAGGTATGAGAACAAATATCATGTACTATACTATAAAACAGCCAATGATTTAAAAAGCTGAGCCTGGTGGATATGTCTTAAAGTATAGCCTGCTTGAAGAAGTTCACAGTCCATGTGATAGGGAGTGTCTACCCAATATAGACCGATTTGGCCTGAAATGTGGCCAGATCAGTGTTTGTAGCCAAATATAGTAAATCTCCTAAATGTGGCTACTCGATTTAGCTGATTTTTGTCCATATTCAGTTTAGGGAATATGGCTCTGGGAATCTCATGAATTCCCCCTACTCAATATAAGCCAAAATCGCCCAAACTTGGATAGATTAGTGGAATTTAGAACATTTCTACACTCCAAATATTAACTGGAGAATTGACTAGAAAAGTGTAGAAGAATTATAGTAAACATAATTGAAACACAAAAATATACATATACAATTATAATTGATTAATATTATTATATTATATTTACATTAATATTTCAATTTTTAATTTTAATTAAACATTATTTTATATTATTTTAGGTAATTTCATTTATTTTAATGTCTCGGGTTATTTTTGTTTAATTATTATTTTCAAGCAGGACTTTGGCTATTTAACAATACCCAAAGTCCTCCCATTGAACCTTATAGAAGAATTTGGACTATATTTGGAGTATTCAAAGGTCCTCCTGAATTGGCGCGGAACCGTACCAAAGTCTTCCACATAGTTTATGGGGAGAACCAAGGCTAACATTTCGGTCATCCGGTGCCTGCACTTTGGTGCTTTCAAGTATCCCGAATTCAAGGGCTTTTCGGATCACTGTAGTGGTCCAAAACTCGAGCTCCGATTTTCATAAAAAAAAATCAAAGCTACTTGAGTCGACCTTTTGGTAAATTCACTGTTCTTCAAGGATCTCAGAGCTGATTCTCCATTGACTTTAATAACGGACTCAATGATTATAACTTTTGCTACTGTAAATCTCCTAAATGTAAACAGAACATGACTGTATCATGCAGTGTATATGGTAATGACATTACATGCAAATATGGTACATCACTTACATTTCCCAATGGTGGATGTTAGTAATGGGTTATAATCAGTGTTTTGGGTATCTTCCAGCAACATGCTTTGGGTTTGACTGCTTTCACATCTCCAGTAACCTATAGTAGTTTGACATTATTGTAAGGAATTAATATGATGTTATTGCATGCATGTTACTTTCAGTGCAGGTATTCAACATTAGAAACCATTCGCGTTATGGATTAGTGTTTTGCATGCAAAGATGACCCTCGCATGACCTGGAGGATAATGTATTAATAGCACCAAAAATAAGTCTTAGTTCTCACTCAGATCAGTAGCATATATTAAAATGTATTGATGGGTTATACAAATGTAATTGGGTAATTTCTATAACTTAAGCAATAACAGCTTTCACTGTAATGTGAGCTTGATGGTGCTGTAACAGTACCCTGCTTGGCCAAACTAGACTCTAATTTATCTGCTTTTACACGTAAATCATTTAGTTGTACAATGAGCTGCACACATGACCTGTACAATGAATTGTATATAGGAGCTGTATGCATGAGACACCTACAGCCACTGCACAACAAATAGCACACAAGAGTTGTTCAATGAGACACCCACAAGAGATGTATAACAACTCGCAGACATAGGTGGTGTACAATAAAACACCCTCAGGAGCCGTAGAGTGAGAAGTGAACACAAACTGTAGAGAATGGATATCACAGCTTGTGTGTGTCTGATCATTCTGCTTCTATGTGTGTCTGTGTGATTGTGTGTCTGTGCGATTGTATGGCAATTACATATGTTATAACCACACAATCAGACACACATAGAAGCAAAACGACCAGATGCACATATGAACTGTGAGATCCATTTATAATAATACTAAACAAGGACAAGAAAAATATGTGCAGTCACTATTTCCAAACATCACCTTACCTTTCCTTTTCAAATACTCTGCAATCAGTGCAGCTATATGAACATAGCACATGGCAGCCTGAAAAACACATACAATAAGATATACAATATTATCCACACATATAATCATACCACCAGTCTATATTGTTTTTTGGCCTTTACTTATCTGACAGAAGACTAAATGACCATGCATACTTTATAAAAATCAGTTTAACATGATGGTTTAATATTATTGGCATTTTCAAGATGATAAATAGGCTCAATGCAAAGCCACTGGAGTTTCTCCTGTACATTTTGTTTCAATATTCAGTGTTTTCAATACCTGACAATATTACCAGGTTAACAAATGCAAATATTGTTCTCTTATAATTGCCTTTAATCCCAGCACTGCACACAAACCTTACACTAGTATATCTGAAGTGTCCAACACACAATATTTGTAAAAAGGCCATGTTTTGCTGTGTGGAGTGCTGTATGAACAACACATTTAACTTCTATTCACATACATGTTATAAATCTATAAATTGTGTTAGAAGGAGGATGCAAATACATTAATCAAGAAAAGGTGTATCTGCTATCTCCTGCTTATCACATTACTTTGTGACTTGATATGTAAATGAGAACTTTCAATTGGAAGTGTGTAATTTGCATATTAAGCCACAAGGTGACGCCAAAAAGTCAAGTTATGTTTAATTGAAAGACTGCATCAAGTTTAAGCATTTTACCTAGAAATACTTTAATGAAAGAATACAAATAATTTGCCTTACTGAGCCCTCATCACTTCTATAGCAGATTTTTCTCTTAAAATGTATGGATTTGATTGCAATCCTGCCCACAGCCGGGGTCATGTATAAAATCTCTCGCACTGCAAAGTGTCACAAAAGGTAACAATATGGCGGAATCACCGTTTGTTATGTCTGATTTCAGTTTTTTATAAATCCCAACACTTTGTAGTGCGGGAGAAGAAACTCTGCCCACACTGTTTGGTAGAGATCCCCCAACACTAATCAGGCACTTATACGCACATCATTTTTTATACATTTGCTGCGCCATCGCAATGATTGCAGGCACAACCAAAGAGTATGTAACCGGCAGATGCAGACTGCAAATTCCATTAGGAGTCTGCATGATACATACATGTACATGCCGACATTGCCATTATGTGGTGCTATATGCATGTGTGCAGTGTTTATACATGACCTCCAATGTATAGATTGTTATTAATCATGTTTTATCCACTATACTCACAGTATACACAATCACATTGTTTTAACTTAATATTTTTGCAGTTCACTTGCCAGCTCACCACAGTTCACTTTAATGAACAGATCTTTCTGATATGCAAGGTTCATATGGGGAGCTGGTTATTATATTGGACATATTGTAACTGTGGTCTAATTGCAGATCATCAGTGAACTGCATATGGGCAAAAGAAAAGAAAAATCAGAATAAAGATACAGTATGCATATCTGGGGTTTTTTTCCGCTTCATATAAATTTGTTCTAAAATATGTACTTAAACCAAACAAAAAACCCAACAATCTTCCTAAGACATTACCAGTTTCATGCGGAGTGGTATTACACGTCTAACCATTACATTGTATCCACTCTCAGAGTGAAAGGAATACGTTGATCTTGGAAAGCAAGGCATGAGGTTTTAATGCACATACGCTTCATAACTGCAACCAGCTGCCTCCCTTCTCCAAGTAAAATGGGGAAATATTGTCTCCCCCTGTGTTGTGTCTAGACAATAGCTTATCCACGCTTTCCAGTGCCAGATCTCTTTGGTTTCTCAGTTATGAACTTCCTGGCTTTTCCATGCACAGCACATAGTGATCTGAAGTAAGCAGTCACCTTTAAGTGAACTTGAATTACACCTTAAGTCTTAGGAAAAAAGACCATTTAAAAGTTATTGGCCCGTGATCTAACTAAAGCAAATAATACTGTTACGTTATATGTTTTCCCAACAATCAGCTTTGGAATAATAGTCTTGTCTCCTCTGTTACATGTTTCTAAAAGTCTACATTTTATAAATGTCTAATATTATAAATTTCAATATTGCATCAGCTTCCCAATCATCTGATACTAATTATATGAAAATATATATATAAACACAATTATATAAACATGCAGTGTAATATTTTATTTAAAATTCAATTTAATAACCAATGGTCAAATCAGTATTGATTGCCTTAAAATATTCATTTAATATGAGGAAATAAAGTGTAGGGTAAAACGTGAGTTGAATTTCAACAGATGTCAACTCCCTCTAATTCCATCATTCATTCATCGTTATCATTCATTTTCCTTGAAATTGGTTTTAATTTAGTTAGTTATTCTCATTAATTCGGGAAATGTTGTGTACTCATAGAGCTTGTTTTTCATATATCTTTACAATTACAATATACCATCCATGCTACAGCCATTAGACAGTCATGGCCTACCATTAAATAAACCACAGAATATTAACTTCCATTACGTATACGAATGGTGCTAATATAAGCGTCAGATGTCAGCATGCTATATGAAATATGTGATATTGGCTTTTCACATGGAACAGTAGTTGTCTGGAAAAATACTACAAATCATATTTTGTTCAAAATCCTTCCTTTACCTCCGATAAATCTCCATTTCTGACATGAATTTTTGCCATACTCTCCAGCCACGTTCTGCGTAATTCAGGTGTGCTGGCATAAGAGTTTGCCAAGCTATGCTGGAGATCCACCAACATCTCAGGATCCTTTTCATGTTCTTTCATCTGTGCTGTTGCCATCAACACAGTCCTGATGCGCTTGGTCAGATCTTTGACCTCTGCTGGGAAGGGAGTGTTCTTTGAAAGAGAGAAACGCGTCAGGCAGTTTTATCATTAATATAATTTTAGGATGGATATGTTGCACACTAACATAAAATATACATTACCTTCATTTGTTTGTCTCCATTTGCAAAATTGTTGATGATTGCCAGTGAATGCTGAAATCGTGAACCACCAATTCCTGCATCTGCAATGAGCTGGCTTACTGCCTTGATGAGCTAATGTATCAATGACAATTGGAATAGAAGTGTTTATACAATGTTCCCACTGATACAGTAATATGTCTTATGGTAGAAAATAAACGAATTAAAAGATGTTTTCAGGGCCTGGCACTGTGCTAAATAAATGATATAAGTATAGATTAGTTTGGTCAATAGGGAACACAAGTATGGATTTGAACCTGTATTATTAAACGCACAATAAATGGGAACTATACACTGCCTGTTCATTACTACCAGTGTGAGCTACAGTTGCAGTACATTAACAGCTCACATATGCTTCATTATAGGAGAAAGAGTGGAACTTTACCTGCAGGTGAGATCTCACAATTGACCTTTGCTTGTTATACTCAAAGTTCTTCCTCATGAAGAAATACAGAAGAGCTGAGGCCTCTGTCTGAGAAGAGCGGGAGTGATGGTTACAGCATTTAAGAACTTCATAGCAAAATGGCCCACAAAGGTCAGCCTGCCCTTGAAAGAATGCAGAAGGGAACTGCAAAACAGATATCATAAGTTAAACAACAGCATTTCTATACTACCATCTAGATACCTCTTCTACCTATAACAATAGCATATACCAAGAGTATTATATATTTGCTGTGGGACAAAAATGGCCGGTTCTTTTCTAGGTGTGAAATATTGTTTATATACATAACCTATAGAAATATATTACTGGAAAGATTAATATACACAAGTCTAAAATCATATGTCAGGGACAAGATGTAAATGTAATGTATCCTGGTTTGTTAGATAAAATATTATTACATTTGTCTTTAAAAGTGTTCATTAGAATTAGAATATGACGTCTCCTTATTATATGTATGTACCAGTCTGTTGATAAGCAATGATGGGGTTTAAAGCTATTTAATACGCCTATGCAAGACACAAGAAGGCAGTGCTCCATTTGACTTTAAAAGAGTAATATCAGTAATAAACAGTGTTTTATTTATTCATTAAATGGTTCAAAAATAACATAACTCATCGAGAGCACAGGTGACAAAACACGACAGATGGGAATTCTCGGATGTTTTATTTACCTGTATTTTTGTAGAAATGACTCAGACTACCGTATTAAAAAACATAATTTGTACATGAAAATGATCATGTATCATATAAATCTGTTCCTAATTTATAGTGTTATCAGTGATAATTTGTAAGCTACCAGGTAATGCCAGCAGATGGATGCTAATCACATTGTACAGGCTTCATCAGTGGGACACCAGTTAAATCAGTTTATCAAAATGCTATCCTTGTGGAAAATGTGATCAAACGCCAGCTGCACCTGGACATGCTGGAATAAAATACAGATTGCTGCAAGGTGGTAAAAAAAGTTGGCAGACAGCATCTTGGCAGTACCCATGCCATCAGCACAGTAAATCTTCTTCTCTAATCTTTCTGTCCTCTGGGGATAGACGCCAATTCAACTGTTTAAGGAAATATTTTGAAAATACAAACACTTTTCTTTATAAAACCTATGTCTCTTTAATTTAAATTATGGTTCCAGACACGTTTCGAGGTACATCAATACCTTGCTTACAAACATCCGCAGAGCTGCAAAGACGTGGCGGAGGGCAGCTGCTGATTGATTGATTTGTAAAAACAGTAAGTGGGTATCAAACACTTTCTTCATCAAAACACTCTGGTTCTCAGAAGGTTGTAGCTTCTAAAATATAAATGAAATAAAAAATGATTATGATAAAAATGATATTATATAAAGCACTATGGCTGCTGATTATCGATAATAACTGCCTGTATACACACAACAAAGATCATAGACAATGAGTTGAAAGAAGGACACATGGAATGTTGGATTGACCTTACAAGAGATGGTCCATCATGATTGGATGTGGTTGTTCTACAACAAAAGGGGCAATTATGATGTAATGATGATGCATTTTAAAATCTAATTTTTTTTCCTGCTCATTAAAGCATAACATTTGCCTGTGGGCCTTTAATAAAATCATAGAGTAAAGGCAGCTGTACCGGCTCCAAACACTGCAAACAAATATGCACGGGGGGGTGGGTGCTCCACAGCACTGATCAGGTGCTACAATCGACCGTGGGGTAAAGAAAAAACTGTGCACTCCACTCAATGGATGAATACTAAACAAGATGCTTTAAGTCACCTATGACTAAGCGTGGTTTCACACGAAACGCGTTAGGTTGCCTTCCCGTGGACTTTATCATCCGTGGATTTATCCTTCTCTGTTTGTTTTGGACACACTCTTATTTTTCACCATTAAAGCATCTTGTTAAGTATTCATCCGGTGAGTGGAGTGCACAGTTTTTTCTTTACCCTACGTTTAATAGAATCATGACTTACTGTAACAATAACACAAAACTCTACAAATTATCGGCTTAATTCATTAAAGAGGGAACTGCAAGGAATTGAGAAGGGAATTGCAAACTTAAGGCCAAAGTAGCCAAGTCTGAAAAATTCTCCCACTCGGCTGTTCTACCCAGCTAATAAATAAAGCCATATATTATATACAGTGACAGAGGCACCTACACTTCAAAGTTATATTGACTTTACTCATGAAAGAGGGAATTGACAAGTTCAAACATAAGACTTAAGCAGCAGAGTTGGAAACATTCTCCCAATTCAACCAAAGGGCTTTATTCATGACAAATGGAATTGCAGGCAAGTGGCCAGAGAACTGAAACATGAAGGTCAAAACAGCCCTAATCTTGCAATCTCCGTATGATTTCCATCTTTCATGAATAAAATCCTGGCAAAAGTATTATCTGGCAAAAGCAAATTCGAAATAAACTAGAACAGTTTGAAATATCATTAAATATCCCCATTAATTAGCAGAAGCCCATAAATACATTTCAATATTTTTTTGGCAGGCAGTGTTGGTTTATTGGTTGCCCTAGAAAAATGACAACATTTTGATCTTAATCCAATTCATATTAAATTTAAACAATTACATTGCTATGTTCAAGTGATAGTTTACATACACCAACATACATAATCCCATTATTATAGGTCATCACTGCAATGTGGCAGTTAGCTCAACTGTTCCCCACATTCTACCTTATGTGTTTGTCTGTTGGTATCTACTAGTGGTGAGCATTGCAGCCCATCATCCCATCATCCCAATATGCAGTTTAGTTTGTCCCTGTAAAAAGTTTAACTTCTTGGGAAATGTAGGTTCAGTTCAGTAACCGAATAAATAAAGCACTTCGAGGGGTTATAACTGAAAATAATAACTACTGCCCACCAGGTTCTGTTATTAATGGTGAGGATATGACATCACTCATATTTAATAGTACCGTGTATATATACATTAACTTGTATGAGCTAATGAAGACCTGTTTCCTCTCCAAATGCTCAAGTTATTGGAGCAACCATATTGGCCTTATTCACATGATTATTCCTATCTATGATTTAGTGCTATACCTTTAAAGGAACTTGACATCACAAATAGACATATGAATAACTGAACTAGTCTCTAATTCTGATATCTTAAAAACGATTGCATTGTATTAAAGAGAACCCAGGAGCTTTCTGTTGGTACAGTTAATGAGACACAAATCTCCAAGGTGACTTTTCCAGATTGCTATATTCATCCCATGTAATACACTCCCACAAGTGCACACATCCCACAAGTTATCCAGTTTATATGCCACAGTGAACGGATTACGACATCAATCTGAGAATCCAGCAGTGAGATGACACCCATACTCTCAGATTTAATAAATGCACCAAGCAAGTTCAAACTTACCTGATGGGTCTCATTGAACAGACACAACAGGTCAAGGACAGCTATGCAGACTTCTGTAGCAATATTGGCCTCTATATCAAGATGATGAACAATATCAGTCTCATTGGAACTACCTGTAAATAATGAAAATGTAGGATGTGTTTAAAGGAACTGTCACATTTCTATTCCTGATCCTTCATAGTGTATTCATCTCAGTAATCACAATGAATACACAGTTGTACCAAATATCGAGTGTATGTGTACATCAGACTACCTTTCATTTGGCTATGCCTACTGTGTGCCCACATTTTCAATACACTGCTATTCCTGCACATAATTAATTGAGTTTTACTGAGATGAGCCCACTATGATGTCCAGGAATTAGTCAGCTATGTAAGTCGATTTTAATTTAATTCTTTGCATATATTAATCTAAATATATAAAAAAAATCAGAAACCTGTGTAGAAAGAAATAACAAAAATAATAGCTATTACCATCTATTTTATGTACTTTAACTAAAATAACTTGCTACGTCGACACATGTATTGTGATGATAGCTGTTAAAGCCAAAAACGAATAATCTGATTATAGTAAACAGTCATGCGACTATTACATTACAACCCGAACCAATATTTACTTGCAGGATGCATTGTATTGAATTATGATTATGTAAAATGGCGTGAGCAGCAAGATTTCCCCCAGAAATAGGCCTCCAACTATGTTTCTCACCATAATGTACAAAATATATTAAAATCTCTGCTAGACATGGATTGAAAAATGTATGTATGTGTTTGGGCAATATATGTGTGTGTTTGTTCCCTCTATATTAAATAAATACTTGATTACTATTACTGTATTATGCAAATGTAAGACGTCTGATATCCAAACTTAAAGCTATAAAATATATTGTGACATGTGACTTTAATTGCATACAGTGCCACTCTGATAAGGTGAATGCACAATGCGCATGATCTAGCTCATGATCTATTATGTTCTTAATTCATGAAAGAGGAAACTGCAAGCAATTGAAAAGGGAATTGCAAACTTAAGGCCAAAGTAGCAAAGTTTGAAACATTCTCCCACTCGGCTGTTCTTAAACTCAACTACCCAGCTAATGAAAAAAAGCCATATATTATATACAGTGACAGAGGCACCTACACTTCTAGAAACAAAGTTATATTGACTTTACTCATGAAAGGGGGAATTGACAAGTTCAAACGTAAGACTTAAGCAGCAGAGTTGGAAACATTCTCCCAATTCAACATTCATGACAAATGGAATTGCAGGCAATTGGCCAGAGAACTGAAACATGAAGGTCAAAACAGCCCTAATCTTGCAATCTCCGTATGATTTTCCATCTTTCATGAATAAAATCCTGGAAAAAGTATTATCTGGCAAAAGCAAATTCAAAATAAACTAGAACAGTTTGAAATATCATTAAAAATCCCCATTAATTAGCAGAAGCCCATAAATACATTTCCATATATTTTTGGCAGGCAGTGTTGGTTTATTGGTTGCCCTAGAAAAATGACAACATTTTGATCTTAATCCAATTCATATTAAATTTGAACAATTACATTGCTATGTTTAAGTGATAGTTTACATACACCAACATACATAATCCCATTATTATAGGTCATCACTGCAATGTGGCAGTTAGCTCAACTGTTCCCCACATTATACCTTATGTGTTTGTCTGAGCATTGCAGCCAATCATCCCATCATCCCAATATAGTCATGCGACTATTACATTACAACCCGAACCAATGTTTACTTGCAGGATGGATGCAAAATGGAGTGAGGAGAGGGAGGGAGAGACATTCAGTACTGATCTATCTAGTCCACAGATGTTCATCTTTGCATGCCATTCAGTACTGATCTAGCTAGGTTCATAGATGGTCATCTTTGCATGCCATTCAGTACTGATCTAGCTTGTCCATAGACGTTCATATTTGCATGGAATTCAGTACTGATCTAGCTAGTCCATAGATGGTCATCTTGGCATGGCATTCAGTACTGATCTAGCTAGTCCATAGATGGTCATCTTGGCATGGCATTCAGTACTGATCTAGCTAGTCCATAGATGGTCATCTTGGCATGACATTCAGTACTGATCTAGCTAGTCCATAGATGGTCATCTTGGCATGGCATTCAGTACTAATCTAGCTAGCCCATAGATGGTCATCTTGGCATGGCATTCAGTACTGATCTAGCTAGTCCATAGATGGTCATCTTGGCATGGCATTCCCTACTGGTATGTCTTCACGTGTATTCTTATTTTCCCCTGTCATTGCTTGCAGAATCATGCACAATGCATTGCAGAGATATGGGTTAATGAGAGGATGAAATAAATAAACAAATTTATGACTAGCTTTTTCCACTGTCACAGAAATGAATATGTGAATCATGAAATGGATGTACAACTACCTATTCATATCTGTCTTGTTTGTGGGAAAGAGTAGTCGGGGTGTAGTGTTTCTACATGTAGTATGACAGAGTCAGTGGTGGTGAAGCAGAGATGTGGACTTGTAAGAACACCAACAATCTGGTGAACTTTGGTCTAAAAAAAAAGGATATACTAAGATCATTGTTTGCAAGAAAAACAATGCACATATGAGTAATATGCATCCTCCTGTCATTATGCAACTTCCCTTTTACTATTTGCGGTAAGACTTATTGTGAAAATGGTTAATCTGTGTGAAGCAACGTTGGTCTCTACTACTGGTAGTATACACATGCTGATCAATACTTACTTGCTGTTGAACTGTTTAGTTCTATCATTTGCAGCAATTTGGGATTGGAAAGGGCGTTCTTGCCACGAATGATGGGTAGAGTTTGTGACCTTGGATGTTTATGCCCATCATGTGTAGAATGTATCCTGGAAAAATATATATTGAAAGTATTTTGAAATTAGCATGGATACAAACCTCAGTATTTAGTTCCCAACTCCCCATATAAATATATACGATAAATTAAACAATAGACTATATACCGATAATCATGCTTCTTTGTTTCAGTATAAGGACTAGTAATATGAGAATTGCATCGGCATCCACAAAATCATCAGGGGAGAGCTGGCAAGGGGATCAGAGGGGCAATATCTGTCCTCCATGTCTATTTGTGTCTGTCAGTATTTAACTGTCTCTCTCAGTATATCTGTCCTGCCTGTCTATTTGTCTCTATCTTAGATGATAAAGGATGGGCTCCTGAAATAGCAAGGTGTAAGTATGAACATACACATTCAATGCTTAGGTGAAATCCTGGCTGAATTATTTAAGCTCCTACCCACCCAGGAGAACATCAAAATCTGCCTAAGAATCATGGGATTTGTGCCTGCCACTGCAAAACATTAACAGTTGTAGAAATCCAGCAGCACGAATAAAATATTTGTATTTACAGATACCCTTAAAAGGGCAGTTCCCCTACAATGCCCCCCAAAAGATTTCACATATGTTAAATACGTACGGTATATGAAAATAAGCTAGGTGGAACTGTCCCTTTAAATTTTTAATCAACCTGTTGAGTGAGATGTCTCTGCTAGAGTGACAACATTTTCGCTAGGAAAGCTAATGATGAATGTATATTTTAGGGCTGTAATTATTAAAATACCCACCAGTCTGCAGTCTCCATTTTTGCCTACATAGCCTTAAGTATGCAATGAATAAAATGGCCACTCTAGTTACTTCTTGATATAGGCTTAAGGGTCTATTCAATAAAGAGAGAATTGCAGGGAATTGAGCCAGGAATTTCAAACTGAAGGCCAAATATTGGTATGCCCCCTACAGTAGAGACCCGCACATTTTAGGGAAAGTCTTAGACAGTTGAAGAATTATTATGTTGTTGGTCCACCTGATAAAAACAAGACATTATAGGGTCTACACAATAAAGAGAGAATACCAGGGAATTTCAAACTTAAGACCAAATTAGCTGAGTTTGAAAAATTCTCCCATGCAGCTGCACTGGAGGGTTTTTTCCAACTCGACTACATTGGCCTCAACTTTGAAATTCCCATCTCAATTCTCTTTTTATTGAATCGACTCTATGATGTCACAAGGCTGCTCTGATTATGTTTTTATTATGTTCTAACTAAACCTATGCTCTAAAGAGAGATCATTATTAAACACAGCTTACGCTTCTGAAACTGAAATCACTATTTTCTGGTATTAGTTACTGTCCTCATCTGGATGTCAATGTTACACATAGCACAGCTGTGAATATAAGCTTTAGCTTTTTTTGGAGACGCTGTAGACCGGAAGTGTCCTTGTATATCATATTATCGGTCCATGTGCCAAGAGCGTGTTTGACAATGTGGGAACTCGGCTGTGAGAGCAGGTGGTCCCAGATCCCTATGTGGGAAAATCTTGGGCCAATTCTATGGAATGCTCATGTGACGGATATTCACATTTACCCACTAACCGCCAGATGCAGAAACATCCCATGCGCTGGATGCTGACATATCAAATATAAAGAAAGTGACATGGCAGCCCTTTTCCATATAATCAGTGTTATATGAGAACAAATTGCAATTAGTTCTGTAAAATCTTCAAGTAAAATAACCTAGAGTGACCCTACACACAGCACAGTTCCTGACTGCTCTTAACACATGCTTATGGATGGAACTTGAGCTTTGATTGTGATGAGAAATTGTTACCATTGTCTTGCTGTTAACCTGAATGCAGCATCCAAGTATGCAGCTATTTGATGGGCTATTTTGTTTGTGGGACATAAAACTTTAACATATTGACCCGCGAAGTATAACATGCATGTGTGTTCATAGGGCAATCAATTAATGAATTATTCAAGGTATTTCCTATGGGATCAACTGCTTGATTAATTAGCTGTTTTCAGCAGTAAATACATGCATTCTACATTCTGCAGGGAAGCATGGGAAAATTAGGTATCTAACATTGTATTCCTAGCAAAACACTGTCTGACCTTATCTGACCTTGTAATCCTAGTACACTTGGTGGAGAATACTTCACATGTACGCTATGTACAGACTCCCGTGCAGTATATGTAAACATCCATTACAAGTATAGTTATCATTTCCCTAATACCTTGTTTGTTACATTTTTGAAACACTTAAAATGTTTTTCTTTTTCTAATAAAAGAAGCTAATAACCTGAGATTCATGAGTAAACCCCCACATTATCACCCAGCAAACAAGAATACAATATAAATATTTACTATACTATAAACATATAAATTAAATATTGGACTTCTTTATAATGGTGCTCCTTTCATTGGATGAGACACTTACATTGCTAACTCATATTATAATAGATCTAGTGACAAACTGCTATGTAGATTTGTATAACTGCAGAAAGATCAGTATCAGTAGGATCAGTGTAAGCTGAATGTAGGGTCCATTACATTAATGGAAGATGTGTTATAGAATACCATTGTGTTAGGAGTCCAGCTTGTGATGAGGAATTGGATCCTTTCAGGGTACCGTTGTTTTGTGATGTTTGGGCGAGCTTGAACGCTGCAGTTATTTTTCTGTTGGGATAAAGCCCAGGTGATCAATCAGTGTACTTCTATATAATAAATCATTACTAAATACGATTTAGTAGAAAATAATATAAAACGAGTAAAAAAGGAAAATAGAAATATCAAATACTAGAAAACAAATACCACCTACCTTATTATATTTCGTTTTCCAAGATATCTAAAGTTTTGGAGGCAGACCCTAAAAACAGAAATGTATTTTGTTAGAGTAAAGTTGATCAAAGTTAATGTTATTGTATAGTACCTTCCAGCCAGCATTTACAAAGATTCTACCTATAACTTGGGACGGAGAAATAATTTGCACCAACCCCATACTGTCTGTTTTTTATGCCCTCCCCTCACTGCCCAATAAAATGTTTAAAACTTGTTGAGATAACTGGATGGTGAGGTCCACTACTTGGCTTCGTTTAGTCCCTCCTACTTCTACTTCATAGAAAATCATCAATTGTTTTGCTATTACTGCAGAATAGATCAGAGGGATCTCTACAAGGTAAAGACTGCAGTAACTCAGCAGGATCGCTGACATGCAAACAGTAACTCCTTTGCATGATACTTGTCCTAGACATAGATGTTTAGTTCTAGCTGTTAATGAAGGCAATTATTGTTCATCATAGCATAATAGCTTTGTGCACCATTCTTTTCACTGTAAATATATATTAAAGATTAAAGAACTAAAATGAATAAACTTTACTTACTCCAGAATACTGAAAAAGTCATATATCTCCGAATTAGGAGCCCTCTGCCAATAAGACACCAACATATCTGCACACAAAATGAGAACATGTCATAGACACAAACATATGTGATGTTACAGGAAGACATTTGAACATATGCCACTGCTTACCCTTTGATATCATTTTCATAATTTGGAGGAAACACATCAACAAGCATTTTGTTTCAGCCTGGTCCAGCTTGTCAAACCGAAGTGTTGACCCGATTAGAGAGAGCGGCCTTGCAATCTGTGAGATGAATTAACAGCCATTATATTCTTCTATTCTTCTGCTCTACATGGTCAAGTAAAATACAGGGATAGGAATATTCTCCTCTTGTTGACCAAACAACATGGGAGTCAGTGTTACTGTCAAATATTAGAAACGATAGAATGCTAAATTAACATGTAAAATTGAATAAGGTATACTATATACAATGTCATTAGAATGATATATAGTGCTATGTGATTACCTAACTCAAAATCCCTCTGAGGTGAGCTATACAACATTATAGACATTAATACAGCACTGTTTTAGAGAAGTCTTTTTAATTAATTTTAAGAGATCCCATCTGGGATAATGGAAGACAGGGCCATAATGGACTGGGCCTAAACTACCCTCCAGCTAGGGACTATATATTCTGTGATTCTCAGTCTACCTACAGATGGCAGTGTACAGCTGGTGAACCTCTGTTGCCCAGCTCTCCTGTGGGCAAATAGGTATTACATATAAAACGCAGCAAATGAAAAAAGAGAATGTTCTGCATTAAGACAAATACCACAAAACAAATTGAATTAAATATAAAAAAAAATGCTGGATTGAGCTTGGCATAATCACAAAGGGAATCCATGGGTGTGCAATTTACTCTAATAATCAAATAATGTTTGTTATATTTTTATTTATAAACTGTAATTACAAAGAGTTGATTGAGTCCTTTCTTTTGCAGTAAGCAAAGAATTGCCACCATATTACAACAATAAAGTAAAGGTCAGAGAGGACAGCTATGAATTTCATAATACTGTCGATGATTGTCTATATTGAGTATGTATGAATTGCTTGAATCCCAGATGCAGTGCATACCACTGCTTTACAAAACACTTGCTTTCCTCCATTGTCCACAGAAAGGTTAATTAGTATGTTACGCACTCGATCTCCAGATGGATTAAAATCTGGTCATGACGTTACTGCATTTCTAAACCAGTAGACATGTATGCGTTTTGTATAATGTATAGGTTAGGCATTGCCATTGTGTTTGTAAACCAATGGATATTAATTGCATAACATATGAGTTAAATATCAAAAACACATGAGTAAATTTAAACATATGAATAAAAACATAAATTACTAAATAACATATATCTATAACTGTGATTTACATATTGACACAACATGTCTAGTGGTTGTGAAATAAATTGTACCTCTGCCCTACAAGTCAGGGCTCTTCATTCATTTAACCAATTAATCATCTCTCCCTGTCTACTAACTTTGGTAACACATTGAAACATTCCGTGAATTAATCTGTAAATACTACTTGTTATTTGTGACATTTATATAAACTTTAGATTCCCTTTAACCCAGTCTAAATAGAAAAGACTGGTTTTAATTCCCAGTGCACTATTGTAATTTGATATTTTGTATGTAACTCTGTATTTTAAAGTTATTTTTAATCACAGTGGACTCCACGCATGTTAAACCACTTCCTCAATTAACAATCAATTAACGACTTACTCTCTAGATCGGTATATACTATGGGTGGTAACTTCACTGTGGATGCTTAAGATTAAGTGCTGTCAAGGCACGAAAAGATTAAAGCTGACCTCAGGTGTTCCTGCACTGTGTCTACTCATTATGGATTAAAAACATTTTCTACTTTGGCATATCAATCTGCATAGTTGATTCTTTCCACAAAATCCACACTTATTTTATCCGTTTCAATTGTTTACTATGGGTGTGGATAACCCAGCGTCGGGAGAAACCCAGCACACATAAGAGGAGCTCCATATTACACATTCAGTACCGTTGATAGCCTAAGGTATATCTTTTCTCTTAATTAGTAAGTTACAATGGGACGCATTAGATAGACGACAATATTATTTTCTTCAGAGATCATACCAATTTTTTAACTGCACATTATTGCATCTCACAAGTTCTGGATGCAAGGAATAATCCAGGAAAGATGGTCAGGGAGCTGAAGAATTTATAGATACAGAATTGCACTAAGCAGGGGATATTAATAAATAATGAAAGTAGTTTATATCTAGGAACAGGAAGACTGAATAAGCCAATCAGTTCTAATCTGCCATTATGATCTATATATCTATAGGAAATATAATTAGCAGGTATGACAGAAGGGGAGGAAATACAAAGCAGCATTTCTGCATGCATGTCAGATCCTTTGTGTAATAGCATGTACCTTTTCACAGTTCTCTGCCTTCTCACTGTTCTTTTCATTTGTACTAGGAATAGACTCAAGGCTAGCAAGAGAAGCTCTTGAGTCAGCGTTGTTGCCTGCCGTGATAGCAATCGATGAAAAAGCTGCAGAATTAAAAATGAGATGGTCTGAGCAGACTGAAACAAAGATTCACATTTGAAAACTTACACACACAACAGTAGAGTATTTTCAAAAAAGTTGGGTTTATCAATATTCCTGCCATGTTGCAATGTATCAAATAATTTGAAATTACGATAACCTACAACCTGTTCCACATGAGATCCTAATTGTACATAATAAGATGTTTGCTTACTGAGAAGTAAATCCTACATCAGGAATTTGAGCTATATCCTCGACTGAATCACCTGTATTCATGTAGAAGCTTCCTATACACTTGATAAGCAGGATACAAATTAATTTTTTAAAGACAAATTTCAAGCATCTGATCCTAAAAATCTGGGGTTGGACATCCAGAATTTTCAGGCATGACTATACATGCGTGACATAATGTATTTCTCAGTTCTCGGGTTGCCTAATGGGTTATGATCTGCTTGACTTCACAAGCAATGATCTGTTATGATTGCATACTTACTTCCTGAATTCTAGGAATGAACTATACACAAGCTATTAGAGTACACAAATTAGTTTATCTCCTTTTCTAAAACAGAATGATTACTTTCCGGCTAATTAAAAAAGAACATTCATTTAGGATTTGATTCCTTTCATTTATTTGTAGGGAAGTAATGAGCTACTTAATGTGGGAGGTAAAGACATCCTCTTTAAATGACAATACTGCATATATCTGGATTCTTGGATTACCAGCTATAGAGTTCAGAACATCTTTGGAAAATGAGGTGTCTGCAGATGTAGCATGTTTCAAAGCAGATTGACTTTGAGAGGCTGGTGCTGTGCTTAGGTCATCTCTGGAGCCCTACAGAAGAAAGAAAATACTTTTACATGAGGCATACTCTAGAGACGTTCTCATTCCATCAAATAGAGATGGGAATTTCAAACTTATTTGAGAATTCTAGAGAATATTTCCAACTCAGCTACATTGGCCTAAAGTTGTAGAACCTTGTGTGATACTTTTGGTAGTGTTTAGCTTGTATATCATACAAGCTTTTCAACATACAAATCCATGCAGGCAATAGTTAGGAATTTCTTTCTGAAGTTTCATTCGTGCTTGCTAGGAAGTGATGTCATGTGCATGGTAAAACAAAGCTTAGAGATTACAGGTGTATTGCAGGCCTGACTGGGACCTGGGAGTGAGCTCTGAGGATTGCATGTGTAGCTGCCCACAACCAAATAATTGTGGCTTCTCCTAAACAACTAGAGTCTGTAGTGAAATCACAAAAAAATGAAGCTTCTTGACCAAATCTTAACTTTTCTGTAAAGATAATCAGCACAGTGGTAAAAGCACCGTTTAAATCTAATCTTTAGTGCCTCTGCAAAGTAGTTCTGAAGGAAGAAGAATTATCTTCTGATGACATCTTGTTCATAGGAGCCAATTAGAGGACTCACAAAGAGATGCATAGGGACACGCAATGCCCTAGTGAGCAATAGTGGTGCTGTTTGCATACAAAACTGAGATTCCCTAAGTACCAGGCATTTTGCATTTGTGTGCCATATAGTTTCCCACATATTAGTGCATGAGCATCACATCAGTGTTGAACTTGACCAGTGCTTTCCCCTTTATTTTCAATGGGCTGGGCATATAAAGGTTTCCAAGCTTTTAAAATTACACTGTCTGTCTCTTAAGCTAACTATTTCCTTCCATTGGCTCTTCATAGCTCATAGAAAATACACATATTCTTCAAATGAAGATGTCAATACGTGAAAATGTATAAAATACCAAGCAGTTCTCTGGACTGGGATTTCCATCTCTTATCTGGGTATCCACATTGTACTATGCTGATGGAGGCTATGAAAATCAACAACAGCCAGAGAGCTGTGGCTTGAACAGGTCCATATTACATGACGCTAACATGGGCCCTTTAAAACCAACCTGGTTAGATGTATTTATCCCAAATGGAAAAAAGTACTTCATGAATATCCGAGGCATGTTGTCCAACAGAAGACCATAGAGAGGTAAGTATAAAATTGCTATTTGCGCCTGTTTTTCCTGAAAAATAAATCACCCAAACATAATTAAATTACCAAATAAGAACATGTCACAAAGATGCAAACATGACAATGGCTTAATTGGACTGACTGGTAATAATAATTTATGACAAATACAAGTTCACTCTGTGCTTGTCTTTGCATGCACTGAACACCAGGGATATTTTTTATATTAATTAGAGGGATGTAGAAAATAAAAAATGATCACAAATGAACCATATGTATGTGATGGCAGAATTACATGCATTAAAATAAAAAAGTTTTGTGTTACCAGTGTTTCCTGCTAATTACACAAGGTGATGTCATAAACGCCACCGACCCAATTAAAAGCAAATGTTTCTCTCAATGTATTTATTTGTTGTAATACCGCTAACACAATGTATGGATCATTTTTTATCAGTGTTTATTCTCTGCATACACAACATTTATGTGACTAAGTCCCTTTAAGTATTAGCTGCTTGGACTCATTAAATATTCAGCGGATCGTGGTTGCTAAACTATCAATAACACGTAAATAGGAATCACCTTGTCTGCATAACGATCATCGAATGAATGTTTAGTCATCAGATTCCGCAGTGTGGCCAGGGCTACATGCCGAATGTCCTGGTCTTCTTGCAAGGCAAAGCCAATTTCTCTAAGGAGTATCCCAATGAGGAAGTGTTTTCGACAGAAATCATCAGTCAAGGTATACTCTGGCACATCTTCATTCAAAAGGAAACAGAAATATCAACCTTTAATAGTTACATGCATTGGTTACAACTAAGGTTGATAGGTCCCAGTTAAAGAATATAGGATGTGAATTGTTTTCTAGGTCACCCTCAACTGTTCAACAAAATGCTTTTCCACAGTAAGGTCATGGCCTACAGCTTAGATGAGCCTGTGATCCTATGTAATGTGCAAAGACCATATTTTAATCGACAGCTGCATTAGGCCCTTTCCTGTCATACATGACTTTGCAAATTGCAGAACTAGACTCCTGCGGCTATTCTGTATTCTTTTGAAACAGTGATACACTGTCGTTTACAAAATTCCCATAAAAGCCACCCACATATCACATATTTTCCCATGTAAATGATTGCACGAAGACTTTTTTGAAAATGAAGCTTTAAAATGATGTTGGCATTCAACACAATACATTTTATAACACATGTTCCACGCGTTAATACTTGCAACACTTTAGAGAACAACTTTAATATAGACCAAGATAGAAAAAAGTCCACAGGCAAAGGTCCGGATTGAGGCCTACTCTAGTGGATATTTATAATAGAATTTTACAAATGTCAAAACTTATGGCTGCCAACTTCTCATTATGAGAAAATAACATTTCTTGTAACACTACATCTTAGTGTAAAAAGGCACCCGGAATTATAATGAGAGCAAAGGTGACATTTGTAGTAATCTTTAAAAGATATTAACTTTAGGGGTTATTGACTAAAACTGCACTTGAAAGGAAACTGCAAACCTCAGGCATTAGTAGCTGATTTGGAAAGCTAAGTAAGTTGGTAATTTTTACCTACTCGGCTATTGGTGCCTAATATGTGCAGTTCACTTGTCAAGTCAGATTTTTATAATAGAGGAGTTAAGCTCTCTGAAAATGCTCCTGTCTGATAATGAATGTATGTATATTATAAATATATTATTCAATCTGAAAATCTACATGGTTCCCAAGGGTTATTAATAATTTATATAATATAAAATGTGTTCCTTAACGGCAGAAATAAAAGGAGGTCACCCTAGTTCCGCTGTGCAATACAATCAATGGGGCACAGGTAGAAACACTTACCAGAAGCATGCAGTGCTTTGGTGGAATCAGAAGGGGTGACAGCATCTTATTTGGTAGAAAAAGAATAAAGTAAACCACAAATAGTTGGGAAACAATGCAAATGCACATTGATTATGTATTATATTCATGTTAGCATACTAAGTAATACACAAAAATCCCATTTAACATTAAATGCTGGCGAGATAGCTCATTAGACTTATGAGGCAACTGCAGAATCTGTTTACATCTCAAGGTTGCAGGTTTGATTCCTGTCAGGGTCATCCTTCTGAGGTTGATATAACAAATATCATTAAAGTGAGTTAAAGGGACACACCCACCAAAAAAAAAACAGGTTTTACTTTTTTTATTTTGTATTGTTGATTTCAGATATGTATTTTGTTTTTCTTATGCGACTGTATTTAACCCCTTAAGGACAGAGCCTTTGAAACATTTTTGTCCTTTCTGGACAATGCCTATTTTAACATTTCTGTGCTGTTTGTGTTTAGCAGTAATTTTCTTCTTTGTCATTTGCTGTACCCACACATATTATATATTGTTTTTATCGGGACAAGAAGGGCTTTCTATGGATGCCATCTTTTTGATCATATCTTATCATATTATTAAAAAAAATAATAAAATATGGTAAAAAAAAAAAAAATACACAAATTTCTTTGTTTTTATTTGAAACAACTTCTCCTCATCGACAATAGCGAACGAAAAAACATGCTAAATAGATTCTACTATTTCTCCTGAGTACAGGGATACCACCCATGCATAGGTTTGTTGGGTTGTTTGGGGGCTAAAATGCCAAATTTGTGAGGTGCAGTTTTTTGTTTTCCAACTTGAAATTTTTACATGCAGACAGCCTGCACCCATGTCCCATTTGGGACATATTTGAAGCCAGCTAGTGTATTTTACCCCATCAACCCATATATTTTTTAAAAGAAGACACCTTAGGCTATCTCAAATGGTGGTATTTTTACACTTTCCATGCACTAATTCTACCACTAGCCTTTGTCAAACTTTGTGGTAGTAATTTTTTTGTGGTTTTTTTTCACAAACCTTGTACTTCAGACATGAATTCACAGATTTTGGTATGTGTCACTGCCAAATAACACCCCAATAAGTGTTCAGCAACATCTCTTGAGTACAGGGATACCACCCATGCATAGGTTTGTTGGGTTGTTTGGGGGGTAAAAGGCCAAATTTGGTAGGTGCAGTTTTTGGTTTTCCAAATTAAAATTTTGACATGCAGACCGCCTGCACTCATGTCCCATTTGGGACATATTTGAAACCAGCCAGTGTATTTTACCCCATCAACCCATATATTTTTTAAAAGAAGACACCTTAGGCTATCTCAAATGGTGGTATTTTTACACTTTCCATGCACTAATTCTACCACTAGCCTTTGTCAAACTTTGTGGTAGTAATTTTTTTGTGGTTTTTTTTCACAAACCTTGTACTTCAGACATGAATTCACAGATTTTGGTATGTGTCACTGCCAAATAACACCCCAATAAGTGTTCAGCAACATCTCTTGAGTACAGGGATACCACCCATGCATAGGTTTGTTGGGTTGTTTGGGGAGTAAAAGGCCAAATTTGGTAGGTGCAGTTTTTGGTTTTCCAAATTAAAATTTTGACATGCAGACCGCCTGCACCCATGTCCCATTTGGGACATATTTGAAACCAGCCAGTGTATTTTACCCCATCAACCCATATATTTTTTAAAAGTAGACACCCTACGCTATTTCAAATGGTGGTATTTTAACACTTTCCATGCACTAATTCTACCACCAGCCTTTGTCAAAGTTTGTGGTAGTAATTTTTGTGTGTTTTTTTTTTTCACAAATATTGTATTTTAGACATAAATTCACAGATTTTGGTATGTGTCACTGCCAAACAATAACCCAATATGTGTTCAACAACATATCCTGAGTACAGGGATACCACCCATGCATAGGTTTGTTGGGTTGTTTGGGGGCTAAAGGGCCACATTGTGAAGGTGCGCATTTTCAACTTGGAATATTGACGTGTAGTCAGCCTGAGCCCAACTTTCATTTGGGACTTTTTTTTAAGTAGGACAGTGTATTTTACCCCAAAAAGTATATATTTTGTAAAAGTAGACACCCTAGGCTATTTTAAATGGTGTTATTTTAACACTTTCCATGCACCAATTCTGCCACCAGCCTTTGTCAAAGTTTGTGGTAGTCATTTTATTGTGTATTTTTTCCCACATACATTGCACTTTAGACACAAATTCACATATTTCGGTATGTGTCACTGACAAACAATACCACAATATATGTTCAGCAACATCTCCCGAGCACAGGGATACCACCCATGCATAGCTTTGTCAGCTTTGTTAGGGGTTGAAAGGCTACATTTGAGAGGTGCGCTTTTTGATTTTCAAACTTGGAATTTGAACATGTAGAGCAAGGAAGGGGTTAATAGCTCTTATAAGAGTCTTTGTAGTACTGTACAAAAAAAATTAACCCCTAAAAATGCACAGACAAGAAAAAAATTTCTGCTGTGCAGTGATCAGTGGCAGGGAAGGAGTTAATACACTACACTATACAAAAGGTATGGCTTTTATAAAAGCCCTTGGGACTCACAATTTATTAACATTTTATTTAATTTATTACAATTTAAAAATTATGTTATACAGATCTGTCTCTTTCCCTCACTAAAACTCAAGTGAGGAGAGGGAGGCAGATCCATATGGGTCAGAACAATATTTACGAACCAGACGAATGGTGATGCTCATCTGAGAAATCACCAAACCACCTTTGCCACTGATCGGCTGTTACTGATCGCTATACACGCGTTCAGACAGCTTCAAAAGGAATACACGTAATCCCCTAGTGGGTATAATTAACCCCTAGTGAGTCTGACAAAAAAATGCTGATAGCACAAAAAAATCCTTCGGCGACTAGATTGCTCCATATGCGCTGCTTAGGCAGTGACCATATGCACTGCTTAGGCAGTGACCATATGTGCTGCTTAGGAAGTGATATACGGCAAGGAAGGGGTTAATAGCTCTTAAAAGAGCCTTTGATATACTGTAATAAATCAAAGTAAAAAAAAATAACCCCTAAAAAAATGCACAGACAACAAAAAATGTGCTGCTGTGTAAGATCACTGCGTACACAGCGATCAATTGCAGGGAAGGGGTTAAATACTGGAAACGGCTTTTATAAAAGCCTTTGGGTCTCAATTCTATTAAATATATTATAATTAAAAACTTACATTATACAGCTCTGTCTCCCTCACTAAAACTCAAGTGAGAGGGAGGCAGATCTACACGGGTCAGATCAAATATTTACACATATTGATCTAACCAGACGAATGGTGATGCTCATCTGAGCAAACGCCAACCCGCCATTGTCACTTATCAGCTGTTACTGATCGCTATACATGCGCTCAGACAGCTAAAAATTTTTTTTTACGTTAAACGTAGTCCCCTAGCGGGTATAATTAACACGTGATGGGTGTAATAAAAAAGTTTTAAAAAAATTAAAAATGCTTCTGCAGCAAGATTGCTGCATTTGCGTCAGATCGCTGATTAGGCAGTGATCTACGGCAAGAAAGGGGTTAATCTCTCTTAAAAGAGCCTTTTTTTATACTGTAATGAATTACAGTAAAAAAAAATAACCCCTAAAAAATGCACAGACAGCAAAAAATGTGCTGCTGTGTATGATCACTGCGTACACAGCGATCAATGGCAGGGAAGGGGTTAAATGGCTTTTATAAAAGCCCTTGGTGTTTAAAATTTTATTATTTTATTTTTTATTATTTTATTTTATTTTTTTACTTTATCTGATCTGTCTCTCTCCCTTACTATAACTAGTAAGGTGAGGGAGGCAGATCAATACTTGTCAAAGGCAATATTTACTAATATTGCCTTTGACAGTATGATAAGTGCTCATCAGAGCACTTACCATACATGCCTGCACACAGATCACATAGATCTGCTGTGCCGGCATCGATTGGCTCCCCCTAGAGCATCGGAAGTGAAATACTTTCACTTCCGATGCTCTTGCCATTAGAAGGGAAACGCTGCCTGTACAGGCAGCGTTCCCTTCTACTGAGCCGATGGGGTCGCTCAGGAGAGCGACCACCATCGGCTCTGGGGAGCAGCACGGTGTTGTTAAGTGCCTCGCTGGCGAGGCACTTTAACAACACCGGAGATGCTTAGAAAGCGAACGATCGTTCGCTTTCTAAGCACATGTGTGCAGCCGGCGCAGCCATTTTTAAATGGCTGCTACGATCACTCCGTGGAGTGATCGTAGCGCGCCCCTGCACATTTGGGGGGTGTTGCACAATGCCTCTACCTAGAGGCATTGTAGCAACACCGTTAGAGTAAAGAAAGCGACCGCTGGTCGCTTTCTTTACTCCATTTAGTGCATGACGTGCCAGGCACGTCAGCTGTCGGCAAGTCCTCGATTTGCCGTGACGTGCCTGGCACGTCACCTGTCGTTAAGGGGTTAATAAAATATGTAACTAAACAAGTGTGACTGGGCACCGCCATTTTGTGAAATATAGTGAGTGTTTTTTGGTGCCACCCCCCCCCCAGAGACTTTGCAGCACATATTTCTCACTTTGGGGCTTGGGACAGAGAATGCAGTCTATAAGTCAGAATTCTGATCACAGACGTGCATTGAATGGGAGGGTAATGTAATTATTACATCACAAGGAGCTGAGTTATGATCCTGTTTGATCAGGTTAATCTCCTCTCTTTGTGTTGGAAGGCAGGTAAAAAAAAAGTTGTACAAAGCCACCTAGTCCTGCCCACTATGATACACAGGAACCAGTAAGAGAGCAGGGAAGCATCTTATGACATCCTCATGCAGGCTGTTGTAAATTGACACTGGCTGGAATATTTTGGATGATGTTGCATCAAGGGAAATATACCCAAAATGGAGCCAGGAGATAAACATCTAATTTGATTTTTCCATTTATATGCAATTATACAATCATATAAAAAAACAGTGGCATAACAAGTTGATCACAAAGTATGGAGGATACGTGTTAATGTGTTGTTTTTATATATTTTTAGATGAAATTCCAAATAATGTTAAATAGAATTAAAATAAATGTTTCATCTTCACAATCCTAGCACTGGATACGGAGGGAGTGTCTACATATTTTTAGGGCTTATTAAATTATAGGCAGTAATTGAGTCACATCTTGCTGTCAGATGGGTCACAAATTGAATGACCCTGGCAATAGTGGTCTAAATGGTATATATATATATATATATATATATATATATATTTATTTATATATATATATATATATATATTGTATTGTCTTTATTGTAGGGGAGGTAGGTTATTGCTAAGTTACCTGGGATGTTTGCAGATCGTATGGGTAGACAGAGTGGAACTAAGTGTTCATGATTGCAGACCTCCTGGAGAAACTCAAACTTGTACTGATACAAATCCTGAAACACAGATACATCTGTTTAAACTGAAAATCCAGAATCTGTTCCAAGATTGCACTATACATAAGGAAGACTAGACCATGATATGCATGAAATAAAGAGTGCACATTAGATGGGGAATTTTTTACCTTTTAATCAAAACATACTAATATGAGTACTATGACAAAGTCATAGTTAGTACTTTGTCTACTACAAAAAATAGTAAAGGACATAACAGCAAGGGTAAACAATGTACTGCATGTGTGTACAGTAAATATTTTTGTGTATTACCTTATGATCTCCTGGGCTGAACATGCTGATATGGCTACTGACCATCTTAAATATGAAGCCACGATCCATAAATGTGAAGCAACGCTATATAAAACAAGGTTTAGATGTTCAAATTACCTTCAAAGTATTTTCTATACTTGAATCAAGACCAGCTTGGAACATAAAGGGTAGAAACTAAATTTGTAACCATAGAACAAATCCAGTGCCATACCGACTGACATCTGGCATAAACACCTTCCCAGTTTAATGGTGCTGCCCAAACACTTCCCAGTGCTATTGTTGTCCGCCAAACAGCTTCACAGTGCCATATTTGTCCCTAACACCTTCCCAGTGCCATATGTATGCCCAAAAAACTCCCAGTGCCATATTTGTTCCCAAACAGATTAACAGTGTCCCCAAAATGCTTGCCAGCTTACCTGGCTGAAAATCTCTGGTGTCTGTTCCTCATGCAACCTTGTGTGTGGTAAAAAAAAAAAGGAAATGGGTGGCCTTGAAAAGAAAAAATGGAGCGGACGGGCTCTTACTCAATTTGAGAGGGTAGCTTTTTTTATACTGCAGGCAGGTTGGGCCGCCCCTCTTGTTGTCCAAGATACACTCCTGCTGCTAGAACTTGGACAATGTCTAAATCAAATGAGGTTTCTAAACTGGTGTGAATCTTGCAATCCACACTTGTGGATGACAGGTCAGGACGGACTGTGATGTTATGTCCATTGTCCTTTACATGGCCACAGCCACAAAGTTATCAATTCAATAAATGTACTGAAACCCTTTGCATTTACAAAATCATCACACACAAATATTTACCTTTATAAAACTGGCCATGCTCAAATTGGCCTTTCTAGTTTCTTCCACTGCATCTTTATATTTCCAGATGATGTGATCTGAAAAACCCATCACAAGGGTGTCCAGTTCACTGAGGAATGATTCAGGAAACCTCTTAGTGCGTTGAACCTTATTAAAATAGTATGAAAAAGTTCTCATCAGAAACAAAAAGCTCTCCAATAAAAATGGGGCTCTGAATAAATATACATCAGTCCATAAAAAAGTAGTACATACAGCTTGCCTTTAAAAGCATCTACATGCCAATTACAAGAAGACAATCTATAATTTCAATGCTTTTAAGCACAATCTAACTCTTAGTTTGCTGTGTTGTCATAAAGAGATGATGTCATAGACATATAATACCTTTGCCAGTACTAATATATGCTTCCATCTATGCTTCCTTCAGTCAAACAGCTTTTCAAACAAAAATAAAAAACTTCAGCGCTCAGGAAAATACATAAAGTGAAATTACTTTTAATGCTGTTTAGTGGCAGATCCAAACAAACAAAAACATTTTGGGGGCACAAGGGCCTTTGTTTGTAACAAGAGAGAAGTACAAAATAGAATAATAAAACCATACCACTTACCTGAGTCATATCATTTTCATGCAGATGCTGAGCCATGGATTTGAGAATTATTTCAAAGAAAAACCAGGAATGCTGGAAATAATAAGATATAACTGTTATACAAATTAGGGACCAAAATACATTTTCTGTACCGCTTAAAAATACATACACACAACAGTAAAAATATGTAAAATTACAGATGACACCTTTGTATTATAAAACCAATATGTGAAAAATATAGCAAGGGGCGTAGTAATACAGAGAGTGACACCCTGCATGAATATTTTAAGTGTCCATTTGCCAGTAAGATACACCATTTTACATATCCTGGGAGAGATGTCCAGGGAGCAGTCACTGATCATTTAGTAGAGATTTAATAGGAGATTCATCCTCTAGGCTCTATTCGCTAAACAGTGAACTGCAGTGAACTGACAAATGAACAAGTGAACTGCAAAAAAGTGGAATAAACAGCAGAGTTTAAAAGAGAGGAGGAAATTGGAGAATTTTTCCCAAAACAGATATTAAGATTTGATTCTTTTAATTATCACACACGCTTTGTTGTTCTTTCTCTGCCCCAGTAAGGAACACAGGGAACAAGCATATAGTCAGGAATACAGATATGTGCCCCCTACAGCACAGATGTTATGTTCCATTGCTAGATCCCCAAGTATAAATGTCAATGAGAAGTTCTTTAATCAGGGCAAAATATAGAATATAATGTCAACTAATTTAGTGAATTTACATAATTATCCTCAGCATATTACTGACAGATAATAACAAAAACAAAGAAAATGCAATATGAATAAGTGTATAAAATTTAAGGATCAATTAACCCTAACCAAATATTTCTGTATGAATCAAAATCCTATTGTCAAGGCTGCAAGCTGGCATTTCTGAAATTCAATGCACAGATCATATATTCTGTAGTTTATAATACCATTTCATAACGAATATAGAATTTGAATGAATTTTGGACACTTACTCTCAGCACAAGCTTTATTGTATTGGATTCATTTGACTTTAAGAGACTTGACACACCCTTAGCAAGTTCCTCGTGAACAGTCCGATCTCCATGTGATTTGGTTTTAAACACATACTGCGAGATAATGAAAGAAACATTTTAGAGTATTAGGAGTAGTATAATGACATCAATAACTGCATGCAAAAACATAACACATGCACAAGTGGTTAATGGCTAGCGAAACTGGCTGAAGAAGTAAATTACCTTTATGTATGAATGAACATAACTCTCCATTTGTTCTTCATTAGATTTGGCTCCATGACATTTAGCTACAATGTGAGCGAGGACTCTGAAATAAACAGCAGACCTTTAGTAAATGACATTGCTAAATGTTAGCTGCATGGAGGAGAGGGCTGGCAAGGGGGGCAGTGGCGTATCCGGGGGGGGGGGGGGGCAACAGGGCAGTTGCCCCCCTTCCCCGAGCAGAGCCGGTGTGGTGGTAAAAAACAAAACAAAAAAACCCTGCCCCTTTAAAAAAAAAAAAAAAAACGTGCTTGCAGGCAGAGACGGAGGTGAGAGGAGATCAGAAGATCCCCCCTCACCATCGCTCTGCCTGCCAGTAAGCTGCACACGGAGCCGAACAGGCAGCACAGAGAAACACATGTGCTGCCTGTTTGGCTCCCGTGCAGTGTGACAGGGAAGTGCCGACAGGTCATGTGACCGGCGCTCTGATGTCAGACGCGCGCCGGGTCACATGACCTCCGCTCTGATGTCAGACGTGCGCCGGGTCACGTGACCACTCTGCACAAACGCTTACAGGCAGCATGGAGGACACCATGCTGCCTACCACTAGCCACCAGGGAAAAAAGGTAAGTGCTGGGGACTTAATTGCAAATACTGGCAAATTATTGGGCAAATTGGCAGGGGCTTATTCATGGCAAATTATACTGGCATATTATTGGGCAAATTGGCAAGGGCATATTAAATGGCAAAAAATACTGGCATAATATTGGTCAAATTGGCAGGGGCATATTAAATAGTAAATACTGGCATATTATAGGACAAATTGGCTGGGGCATATTAATGAAAAAATTATTGGTCAAATTGTCTTGGGAATATTAATGGCAAATAATATTGGCAATGTGTATGTAATGGGGTGATTGGGGCATGTAAATGGGGTTATGGGGCACGTCGTGTGCATCATGGGTGGGGAGGTGCCCAAATTTTGTCTGTCTAGGGCAGCACAAATCCAAGATACACCACTGGGGGGGAGAGAACACGGGGGAGAGAGGAGAGAACACTAATGGGGGGGGGGGGGGGGAGAGGAGAGAACACTGATTGGGGAGAAGAGAGAACACTGATTGGGGAGAAGAGAGAACACTTATGGGGGAGAAGAGATAACACTGACGGGTGGGGGAGAGAGGAGAGAACACAGACGGGGATAGAGGAGAGAGTACAGACGGGGGAAAGGAGGAAAAGAGACAGCTATGGGGAAGAGGAGAGACACATATATGGGTAGAGGGACAAAGAGACAGTCATAGGAGGTAGAGAATAGAGAGAGACATGGGAAGGCAGAGGAGACAGACAGACATGGGAAAGGAGAGATACATAAATGGGAAGGGAGAAGAGAGAGATAGAAATGGGATAGTAGAGGAGAGACAGACAGACATGGGATGGCAGAGGAGAGACAGACATGGGATGGCAGAGGATACAAAGCCTGGGAAGGAACAGGAGAGATATGAACATGGGAAGGAAGAGAGAAAGTTGGACACTTTGAGTGAGAGGAGTGCAACAGATATGGGAAGGGAGAGGAGCGTGACAGAAGAACATGAGAGAGAGGAAAAGACAGACGGAGATGGGAGAGAGGAAAAGACAGATGGACATGTGCCCCGTCCGAGATCAGACTCTGGATCCGCCCCTGTAGGTGGCAGGGGGAAATTCACCTAACCCTCCTCCAGACTGCCATCTACCCAGCTCAACGGGTTGGGGCTACACCACATTTAACTTCAAATAGGCCAAGTGCCTAGGCATCCAACTCCGACCCTCCAGCTGCTGTAGGACTACAAACCTCAAAATTTCCCACCAGCTTTCTAGAATGGCAGGGAATTATAGCTGTTGTCTTACAGAAACAGCTGGAGGACCGCAATTAGAGGCCTGGGCCTTAGTGTGTAACACTCTATAACTAATTGTTTTGTCTGTCTATCAATCTCTGTACATTATCTGTCAGTATATCTGTCCTGTCTCTCTATCTGTGACTCTCTGTCTGTCTACCAATCTCTGTACTTTATCTGTCAATATATCTGTCCTGTCTGTGTCTCTCTGTCTGTCTATCAATCTCTGTACTTTAACTGTCAATATATCTGTCCTGTCTGTGTCTCTCTGTCTGTCTATCAATCTCTGTACTTTTTCTGTCAGTATATACGTCCTGTCTGTGTCCCTCTGTCTGTCTATCAATCTCTGTACTTTATCTGTCAATATATCTGTCCTGTCTGTCTATCTGTGTCTCTGTCAGTCTATCAGTATATCTGTCCTGTCTGTCTATCTGTGTCTCTCTGTCAGTCTATCAGTATATCTGTCCTGTCTGTCTATCTGTGTCTCTCTGTCTGTCTATCAATCTCTGTACTTTTTCTGTCAGTATATACGTCCTGTCTGTGTCCCTCTGTCTGTCTATCAATCTCTGTACTTTATCTGTCAATATATCTGTCCTGTCTGTCTATCTGTGTCTCTGTCAGTCTATCAGTATATCTGTCCTGTCTGTCTATCTGTGTCTCTCTGTCAGTCTATCAGTATATCTGTCTGTCTATCTGTGTCTCTCTGTCTGTCTATCAATTTTTGTACTTTATTTGTCAGTATATCTGTCCTGCCTGTCTATTTGTGCCTGTCTCTGATGATAATGGGTGAGCTGATGAAATTAAAAAATGGGCCACTAATTTGTTTTTGCCCCCTTGAGCCAAAAGTTGCCAGCTTTCCCCCCCTTGCATAGTTATCTCAGGGAATTAATTTCACCACAATATCATGGGTGTTTAAAACTCTGGTACAGGTTTGTGAAGTGGAGCAGCCAGCAGGAAAACTACATTTGTTTCCATAGAGACTGCCCCAATTGTAGAACGTTATCCCACAGCTGATCAAAGGCTTCCAATGTTCAAAGTCAACTTATTATATTATTTACAAACTCCAGTGGTAAAAGCTACTATAGTTTACCTGCTGTTCTATTTTATTAATTCTTCTAATGCATATAAAAAGATGGTGACAGCAGATAAGAAACAAATGGTCCATAACATAAGATTTATTTTACTTATTTATTTTGCACACTTCAATGAGTTCTATTATCAAGAATTATTATTCCTTTTTTAGTTATCCTTTCTACTGACTGCAAGGTTATTCCAGTTGTTTACTAACCTTTTTCTAAAATTACATTTTATCACATTGTTCCTTTGTTCTTCACTCTGCAACTTCAAATTATGCCCATTTTTTCGAGTACTTTTTTAATCCAAAATGCTTTATTGTTACATTGAATTTATTTATATAGCGCCAACAATTTATGTAGCACATGATACAGAGCACAGAAGGGAACTACATACTATACTAGATGAACAGGTACAGACTGATACATAAAGTAAAGAGCCAGACTAGGAAGCTTACAATCTATGAGTAGGGGACAGGAGGACATATGGTGAGTGTCACAAAGTGAATCATGACAGCCTGCGTGACTGGGACTCTGTGGACTATGGACCTTCAAAGGGTAAAGGACTACCCCTCCCCGAAGGAGCTATGCGTCACAGAAGCATGCGTGCCCTAGGCTCCCCTGGCACTGGAAGGGATTATAGCATTTCCAAAGGAGAAATCACTGGCCCTCTTGCTCCTGGTTGTTACCAGTCCCCTGGATTTAACATTGCCTAGCTCGATGGGGTCCCATGTTGTCCACTGTTCCCAATAGCCTGTCAGCACCAAGAGCCTTTGCCCTGAGGCACTCATTCAGTGCAGCAAGACTTTCAACACAAGGTGCCCAGGCAAAGCTATTCCAAGAAATGTGTGCAATGTTATTATATGTTAGTGTTCTAATGTGTACTTATCTAATCAATAAGTGTTTACTGTCCTGTGAGCCATCTATTGTCTCTTGTAGTCTGGATGTCTGTATGCAAAGGTGGCATGTTTATTTTATGTTAAGTATTTATTTTTCTATTGTTTTTAGGCTCACCATGTTATAATTAGTTTCCCCAATGTGTCCCCCCTAGTTGATGTCATAAGTCTGTGTTTTTTCACAAAAAAATGTTCATTCTTGCTGTACCTAACTGCTAGTGGTCCTGTCTGCTATTTGGGTACAAAGAGCAAGGTTCCAGGAAAGACTTGCTGGGTGGATGCTGAGCTTTAATCGTGGGCTAAGGAGGTTATTTCCTACAATGGGCAGAGGTGCTTCCAGCCTTGGGTAGCTGTTCTGTTACAGCGAGTGAAAATGGGAAGGTGGTGGTGGTAATAGTATTTAGGGACAGTTGGAACGAGGTGGGTTGGACCAAAGGTTAATTAATGGGTGTTCTAGTGGGATAAATAGTAAGCTTAGATATAGAAGTGAGTTTTGAGGGTCTCTCTGAAGACTGAGAATGAGAAACAGAGCTGTATGCTCTGCGGAAATAAGTTCCGGAGAAAAGGGCAGCTCGGGTAAAATATTGCAGGCATGAATGGGAAGAGGTGATGAGGTTGTAGCTTTAGTCCACTTGAGGAATGTAGCGGTTGCACAGGGTAGTATCGGTAAATGAGGGAAATGCTGTAGGAAAGGGCTAAGGAATGGAGGTGTTTGTAGGTTAAATACAGAATTTAAATTGTTATCCTAGAGCAGAAGGGAAAGGATTTGGAGAGTGCAACAGTTGATGTAAAAAAAGATGTTTGCAGAGAAGAAAGATGAACCAGGGGAAGGCCAATCAGGACTGTATTACAGTAGTCAAGACGAGAGCTCATAATCTAGTGCACTAGGATTTTGTAAATGGGCAAATGTGTACAATTTTCCTTAGGTACAAACAACAGGATTTGGCCAGAGACTGAACATGGGGGATGAAGGAGAGAAAGTCAAGGACAACTCCAAGACATAAGGTTCGGTTCAGTAGTACAATTGTAATGTCTTCAATGGTAACGGTGAAGTCAGTTACAAGGATGGAGCTTGAGGGAGAGATTAAGATTTAGGTATCGAACAAACTTCCATGTACAAATGACTGACAGACAGTCCCGGACATAAGACTAGTTTAGCTTTTTTTAATATATATGGAGGTTTCCTAGTATGTTTGGTTAGACAATCTATAACAGAGCTTAGTGGATGTTTCTTTACTTTCACTCTAAATAATTATGTTATATTTAGCATGCTAGCTAGGAATATACCGTATTTTCCGGCGTATAAGACAACTTTTAAACCCCTGAAAATCTTCTCAAAAGTTGGGGGGGTCGTCTTATACGCCGGGTACTGGGATTTACTCACCTATTTTCTGCTCTGTCTCCGCTCGCGCTGTTAAGCCGGTCCGTTGTTGTGAGGGAAGCGTTGTGAGCTCCCCTCAGGCTGCGCGGCTTCAATAAAGACTGTTTTTTTTTTTTAAACAAAACTTTATTATTATGACCGCGCGGCTGGAGGGGAGCTCACAACGCTTCCCTCACAGCCATGGACCGGCTTAACAGAGCAGAAAATAGGTAAGTACTGGGGATTGGGGATTGGGGAAAGGGGGAGGAGGGTGGAAAACTCAGTATTTTAACCTAAAAGGTTAAAATATAGATGCGATTTTTCCGGCTTATAAGATGACTTAGTTGGGGGGTCGTCTTATACGCCCAGTCGTCTTATACGCCGGAAAATACGGTAGATGTATTGACAGATACAAATGTAAGTGTCAGGTTCTTCCCCGCAGCAGCTCCCCTGAGTACACCTTCTCTCCCAGCCGAGATCCGTCACACGCACTTGCCAGCGCGTCCACATCATCACGTGATGTGTTTCCATGGAGGCGCGCGCCCGATGACGTCACGCGCGTCGCATACCCGCGAGGCGCGGGAAGATTTAAAAGTCAGAATCACCAAGCAAACAGTGCTTGGTGATTCTCGTGTATTTCGATAACCTAGCGTTCCCTTTATATTTGATTGTTGCTGAACCTGGATTTCCTGACTACCCTTCTGCCTGCCTGTGCCCTTTGATACCTGGACTGTTTCTCGTTATTCTGATTCTCTGGTAACCTGACCCCGGCTTGTCTCTCGTTTTTGCTACCTCTCTATTGCCCCTGATCTTGGACTGTTATCGTTTTGCTTATTATCATTGTGGATTACAACTGCTGCAAGTTCCTGCATTTAACCTCTGTCAGTGTGGATTACAACTGCTGCAAGTTCCTGCATATAACCCTTATCTGTGTGGATTGTGCAGAGGTGGGAGCTTCACATTCTTTGTTTATATATATCTGTATTATACCATCCTGCATTTTGGTCTTCATCCAGTATAGCTCTCCTCACAGTAAGAGCCTCTTGTTTTCCCAGATCCTCTCATATCTCTGCAAACCTGTCTCAAATATTGTTTCAGTGGCAACTCTCACTAAATAACCTCTCTGTACAAAAGTACAATATAGAAATGTCTTAGGGTTTTATTTATGAACAAGAGAATTGCAGGGAAATGAGATGGGAATTAAAACTTAAGGCCATAATATGAATGGGAGAATGTTTCTAACTTGCCTACTTTGGATTTTAAATCAAATTTAAGATAATAAACATGGCTTTCATCCAAATACTAAAATGAATTCATTGTTTAATATCATCATACATGTGCATTTTATATGAATAATTTATAATGCTAATGTTATATATTACAATAAATTCTACCTGGCTGTGATTGTGATGACATCATCATCATTATTTTGTGTAAGAACGTGGAATAGTTGATTCAGTAGGACAGGAAGAAAGCTTATAACCACGTGGATCTTCTCTATGTTCAGTAAGTTCTAGGAATTTGAAAATGAGATAAACAATATTAAAGCAAACACTATATATATTCACAGGCTCGTTTGCCAACATTGCACAATTCAGAAGTAAAAAAAGAAAAGAAAAGGGAACCCTTACATTTCTTAATATGTATTTTATTTTATGGATACATTTTTGCTTTACTAATACAAGCAGTTGTGCAATGTAAAGATATGTTGATGTCTCTAGGTATTAGATCAACGAGCATACATTAGTATTGGAAATAGGATTACCAGACCATCCCTTCCATTCAGGATGATTACTAAAAAACAAGGTAGCAAGAAATGTTTACTTAGTGCTGTTGATCACTGCGCTCAGTTACTGGGTTAGTAATGGGGTTTGGCAAAAAACAAAGGGGTCTACTCAATTAAAGAAAGAATTGCAAGTAATTAAGATGTGAATTTCAAACTTTAGGCCAAAATACCATTTGAAATCCCTGTAATTCTCTCTTTGTTGAGTAGACCCTTAAATGCTTAGGTAATATAGAGCGATCACATACAAAGCCTCCTGTCTTTCGTATAATCATAGGTGTTTCAACAGTCCTGATCTGTGGTACTCAAATAAGTTACCATGACCTTCTATACTTCTAACTAGGGGCCTCGTGAACCTCTTATTTTATTACTACATTAATTTAGAAATGTCTACTTCCCTACACTAAAAGATGTGTGGCCCTTCACATTAAAACTGGGACAGCACTGATCTACACCAACATAGACACATTGATAAAAACATACAGCAAATGTAACGGCTGCTACAATACTATACTTACATGAGATAAGAATCAAATCATAAAAAATCAAGTGACATTCATTTTATACAATAATAAAAAATTACATGTCACACATTTGTATATTGATTTTCCTGTTCATAAACATTGGACCTAAAATACAAATGTATTTTATCTTAAACATCTTCTAGTATTCATCATTGCGATTTGCTGCTTTTTGTTTTTTATTACTAAAATAAAATGTATTTATATAGTAAAAGAATAAGAACAAAAATAGGAGGGATGAGTATAAGCAGTGTGTGCCTGGGGTGTGAAAAAAACAAATATATTATATATAATATGTGTGTATATTACACCGCCAGCTGGAGGTATACTGCCTATTCAGGATTTTTGCAGGCTGGAGTTGGGCTGTTCTGCTGCACACTTCCATTACTTAGGAACTGAGCAGTACTGGCAGGGATGCGAAAATTAAAAGATAAATATATATATATATATGTATATATATATATTTATAACAAAACATGATGGTTTATCCACCCAAGAACAAACACTTTGCAATTCACATCTCAGATATAGAGACCTGTATATATATATACAGACACCGTCATGATTGAAAAAACTGTCTCCCCATCACACTTTGCTACTAGTCTTTATATACAGTACATATTCACACACATATATGTTCAGGAGTAGTCAGGAATGGCTGTACCTTACAGGATGTCAAGAAGGTGGGCGATATAGGCGCTGATAAATCACTCTTTCGTTTTTGGCATTGCTGGAAAAAGCTATTCAGATGGGAATCCTACAAGGAAGGAAAAGGAACTTTAAATAGGGTTTCTTTTAGACGTATGGACTAAAATGACTGCACTAAGTGCTCAGTGTTTTAATAACCAGCTCTAAAAACTATTACTAATAAACTCATTAATAAAATGTATTCGCTAATTACACTAAAGTTACATATATAGGAAGCCAAAGTCATTATGAAGGTGGTGTTGATATATATTGAAATACAAACATTATATAAGTAGATGTAATTGAAAATGCTATCTTAATTGGCAATAGCTGCTGGGGCAGGGCTTGGAGCAGGGCTTTGCGGCAACATCCAACTGCTCATCCGCATGTTGTGTGAGCTATCAAAATGGTATGGAGCTATGTTATTGCTAGTTGATAGCGTAATATTAGTAAGGTACTCACCTGAGTATATATAGTTGATGAGACAAGTGTTGATACTTTAAAAAGTGGTTTTCCACCATCTACCCATTTGAGCTCACTCCCACTTTGCTGAAACACATATTGAAATCAGATATGGGTTACTAGATGTGGTGTAAAAGTTTGTGTATATTAATATTCATCCACTAAGGGTTTCATCTGTGAAAGAGAGAACTGTGGGGAATTAAAAAGGGATTTTCAAACGTAAGGCCAAAGTCAGGTGAATGGAAGAATTTTTCAACTCAGTTACTTTGGCCGTAAGTTTGAAATTCCCTTCTCAATTGCCTACAATGATCTCTTTCACGTAGAAAGCTCTAAATAATAAACCTATATCATTGTACAGACACATTTCCCTTAGATAGACTGTAATGGCTAACTTTAACTTGGTTTAACACTATAACAAGTTCCACAGCACTTAATAAAATATGTAGGAAAACATGCTGAAGTCTTATAATATAGTTGGGGGCGTTCTTGCATGAAACATTGTAATAGGCTCACTGGGTATGTTGAGGCCTACTTACACATTTGCAGGTAACCAGGTAAACCCCCTCAACTCTGAATGCTATATATTTTCATTTATTTACATGTATGTAATTTCAGAGTTAAACATTAGGAATTTGTCTTTTTGTGTTTTTGCTGACTGGGTCAGACCTCATCAAATGCATCATCCTTGCCTCTACATATCATTAAAAAATCAATAATGAAATTGTAAAAATGAAATCCTTTTGCTTCACACATGACTCCAATACACACAAGTATTTTTTATCTAAACTTGTTTCTTGATTAACTTCAGACCAGCAATTTATTTCTGAAGAAGATCCACATCTGCAAGTAATGAATGAAGTTATCATTGGTCAGAATCCAGACAGCCCAAACCAAGCTCCAGTAGAAAGATGAGAAACAGCTTATGAATTTTATAGCAAACCAGAAAAACAAGGATAGCACATTAAACTTTACACAGGATCAATATCCAAATACTGATGTAAGGAAATGACACTGCTAGTTTACTTACAAAAGTGACACTGTATAACTGTTTGAACTTGAACTTTGATATGACATTTCTACTTTATTTCTAAACTATAAGATCAACTAAATCAATATTAACAGCAAAACCAGGCATTTTTTCAAACAGATTTAATGTAGGGCCTCTCTCTGAACTAGCAGAGAGCCAGTCACCAACCAGACTAGACTGCCTGCTTCACACGTCAAACATACATGCCAGTTTATCCTCGTCCTAGGGATAACTAACTTTTCCCTTGTACTTATGTTAGAAGCACAAGTGAGAAATCAAGTTTAATTTCTTTTTTCTCACTAATTTTTCCTCCCTGCTGCATTACCTCAGTGCAGGGGAGGGGATATTTCTGCTGCAGCCTTGTCTGTGCCTCTCACACCATCTTCCCCCTTCCACATCTGTCTACCATTATTTCCCCCTTGTCTGTCTCTACATCAAATTACATAAATAAGTTACCGATTGGACATAAAGTGGCTGAAAATGTTCCAGTAAAGCCCCTCCAATAGCCACACATTTCAGTCACTCCCAAAACTATAACAATGTCCCTCTTTGCCCATTTGACATTTTTGGAGGCAGGTGCTGTTCAGTTCAACATAAATGTTCTTGACATTTGCAGTGTACCAAGTGAATAAGCAATTATAGTGAACAAACAATACATAAGACAGGAATAAGTAATCAACAAATACATGATGTGAAACAAATCAACTGTTGGTTTTTGTTTTGTCTTAAACTTGATTGCCTTGTGTTTTCCTAATTAAATATAGATAGTTTAAAGTAAAGAGAGTATAACAACCTTAATATGTATCAATTATTCAAACCTACATATAGAACACAACTTTTATTTGAAATTAACCTTAAACACAACATTAATTTTAAACTTGCTGGATTGACATACAGATTGTCTCTTAGATTATATGACTAGGATCAGGAATATTATTTAAATCACTGACATTTCTATGTAGCTTTATCATTCCCCGTTATGATAAACACAGGTAGCAGTCATAAAGATCTCTATATGATATACACTCACTAAAATATGATCTGATGGTATTAAATGTAGCTCAAGTTTTATTCATTTACTGCTGTGCTGCCATGATTTCCTGCTTGAATTGCTTGCACATGATTGGTGTAGCAAGTGCCACATGTGTCTGTTCCAGGCCTTAATGGCTGCCCTGGCATCTAGTCGGCCATTCTGTTCCAGATGAGAGTAAGCTTGACATGCTCCAGTGTGTAATGTTCTTAAATTCTCTACAAGTAAAATGCTGGTTATACCTTAGCAGAAGCAGCATCTTCATAGCTTAAGTATTTAGAAGGCAGACACGTAGCGACAGGGATCAGGTGATCTTGTGAGATGAGCTGTTTGTTCTTGAATAGGGGTAGCCATGCAAATCCCACTAGAACAACAAAAGACAAGGAAACAATTACTATTATAGAACAGATTGTCCTTATCCAAGGAAATGGACACATTCACTTATGAAGCTCAATGGAGTGGAAATGAAAACAACAGCAAATCATGAGTTAAATATTGATACATAAATGAGGACATAAAAGAGTAGGAGATGGTTACACTATACAGTGGGTAAATGTAATCCTTCTAAAGATACCTGGAGTTTCCAGAGCCTCTTTCTTTTTGGCATTAGCTTTTGCATTTATATCACAGGTGACGTGATGAAATGAAAACAGAATGTGATGTTTCTCATGAAGTTGAGTGGGGAGCTCAATTTTCACCTGAAATGTAAGATATTACACCTCTCCTTAGAAATGTCATCTTGGACACAGGGGCATCTCTACATACTTTAGGAACACAAATAAAAGAAGCTACCTTCATAGTTGGAGAGACCGAAATCTGCACAGGTAATATTATTCTACACAGTGGCAAAATATGATCTCAACGACTTACCATTTGTATATTTATACAATGTTTATATATGGAACACAATTAAGGATTCAATGTTTGCATGGTTGGTAATCCCTGAGCCATAGCCAGGCCCGCCATCAGGGGGTGATGGGCGATACTGGCGTCCTGGGCCCGGGGGGTCCAGGGGGCCCGGTGGGCCCAGGTCATCCTAGAAAAAAAAAAATCCAATCCTCTGTTAAGCCGGTCCGCGGCTGTGAGGGAAGCGTTGTGCACTCCCCTCAAACAGCGCGGCTTCAATAAAGTTTGTTTTAAAAAAGAAATGCGACTGTAACCAGAAAATTTGTTCAGTAAGGGGCCCTGAAATTCCTGGTGGCGGCCCTGGCCATAGCACCCAGAATCCTTTGCTCCAGTTCTGCCACTACACATTTATTCACTAAGGAAGGGAGAGATTAGCTCCCTTAAATCACACCTTAAATAGTATTGATGATGCCAGATTTTGTGATTAGCATTCAATACTGAGGGTAACAAAATCTTTTCAGTGTTTATGCTAGTCAGTTTTGTAAAATCTCTCTCACTTTAGTACATAATCTCTAAACTAACGAAAAGGGATTGGAGTGGTTTCTCTTACTTAAACTAAAACCTTCCAGTGTCTAAATATCTTAGTGAAGTTAAATTGCATTGTATTCTTCCAATTGTGTGCTGCAATTTACCATAAGGTTGAAAAAAATGTAAAAGGCAAGCCAAGTATTTACAACTAATCCCTGGGTCTCTCCAGCAATGACATAGATGCATATCATAATTTCCTAACACATAAAAAAAAAACTTTCCAGAAAAGCTTATAGTTTAAAACGGATATTTAAGTCTTACTGTTCCCCCAAGGAATATTATGAATGGCAATGAATTATATGGAATGTAAAGTTTTCATCTGTAACAAGAACATAAAAGGTGGATTTATGAATTTAGGTGTTAGCTGGATCTTTCCGTCAGGGTCATTATGGAATCTGTTGAACTGGCTGCTTAGTTATTAGACCATCTTGCTATAGCAAAAAACACGTCCTGTTGCTTCATGTCAAACTAAAAAAAGATATATATTTGCCAATAAACATAAAACTGGATTTGTTGGTCAGTTGCATTCCATTGTAATGGGAGGTGATTGAATGCAGATGATACAAGCTAATCCAGTATTTTTACATGATAAAGCTGAACCATTCACGTTCTATAAATGTAGAATCTATGTAGACAGTGCAAAGCTGCAGTGAAAAGGACAATAGAATGATGGACTGACCTCATCATAAAAATCAGGATTCTGGGAATGATGGAGGATGGTGGTATATGCTACAGTTGTAAACAAAGGTCCTCCAGGTTTTCCGTAAATACACTGCACCAAAAGTAAAAATGAACATTTAGTAAACAATAAACTCTGATTTAATACTGGGCATCATGGGATATGTCATTTCCAAACATCTGTTTAGTACAGATAACATATACATAGTGTAGGGGGAGAATTTACTGACAAGTAAATGTTAAAACTCTGGATGATGAAAACATTTAAAGAAACACAAGTGCTTTTCTATAGCTGATGGATACTCTCAACATTGCTACTTTTCCCCATTTGGTTAACTTCCATCAGTAAAAGAAAAAATAAAGTGCAAAGATCCACTGTGGCCCCTCCTATTGTCTTCAGTTATAAGGAATTAAACTCTGCTAGTGGTATTTCCTGTCAGATTCCCACCAGTTTGGTATGCTCACATTCCAGGGCAAGACTGACCATGACACTAAAGGAGAGTCTTGGGCTGTTGGTCCTCCTGATAAAAACAAAACATTAAAGGGTCTCTATAATAAAGAGAGAATTCCAGGGATTTGCAGGGAATTTCATACTTAAGGCCAAAATAGCTGAGTTGGAAAAATTCTCCCATACTGCTGCACTGGAGCATTTTCCATACACTGCTACTTTGGCCTAAAGTTTGAACTTCCCATCTTGATTCCCTGCAATTCTCCGTTTATTGAGCAGACACTAAAAAATTAAGGAAGTTATGTCAGTGTATTTGCAAAACAATGTTTTCAAATGATAGTCTAGGCCAGGACTAGGCTGTAGACTATGACTCCTATGATGCCTAGACAGCTACAAGTGATTTGATTTAGTAATTCGCAGCAACACTGCACCTGGGCGATATTTACACTGTACAAATGCTGCATGTATAAAATGGATATGAGACACAAAAGGCAATTATTGCTGCCCTTCTCTGAATATCCTTACCCATAATCCCTTGTAGTGGTAATCTCTGGTGGTATCTGGGGGAAAACAGTTCTGCTCACCTGTCTGGGATGTGTAGCTATTCTCTACTGACTCTGATTATACATCATTCTCTTATCCTTACCCAACGATAAATGCTGTTGTGTTTGCTATACCGTGACCAATCAATAAGAAGCTACCAAAATCTCCCAAATGTCATCTCAGATTTGTCCGAGCAGGCTGGTGTTTGACATGTAGCGTGTGTATGATGCTATTTTCATCTTGTAACAAGATTAAACACTAATTGATGAATTCACATTTTACTGACACCTTGTCATAGCAGATTCTTTCTTCTGTAGATCTGCACCTCTAGGAAAGTTCTCTGATTTATATATAGTGTTAATTAAATGTTGTTCTTGGAGAAGTAAAGAGCTTACCTAAACATGGATTACAATACAGTTCTTTGTCTGTTCCTACCTAATCCTCGCTAAACGGTAACCATGTAATTACTACTACCTTGTACATCCCGTCCAGTAAGATACTGCAGTCTGCGCTCTACAGTTACCTTTAAAGGCCGGCTTCCTTCTTCATCCGAGTTCTTAAATTCAATACACACCATTATATTCCTGGCCTGCAAGAAAAACAGATAAAAGATTTATGTTACAATTCAGTTTAGCTATGAAATATTGTAAACATGTGGAAATAGGAAAAATGAAATTATAAGCGTGCCAAATGTATTTGTTTAATTCCACAATCTATAGCGGATTAATTATTGAGAACTTTCTTAAAAGAGAATCCACCGCCAGGAACAAAACTATTTCTTTACATTGTGACCATGCTTTTTAGAAAAAATCTGCTGCAGAATAACTTTTTATTCATAGCCATCATTGTTTAAAGGTCAGAAAAAAACGAAGTTCTGTTTAATTGAGAGATTGCATAAAGTAGACATGCTATAATGAACCAATGCAGACATGTTGTTTAGAATCAATAGGGTACTTTATTTGTATTCTTTTGTTAACACATTTCTATTTGCAAGGCCTACACTTCATGTAATCTTTCAATTAAACATAACTTGTTTTTTGGTCAACCGTTGTCCTTTAATATATTATTGAACAGTGATGGCACATGCATCCTGTACATTTGTTCTACTGTTTGCCATCAGGCACCACAAACGCACAGTGATAACTGATCTAGTCCCTTCAGTGAGCCGATGGGAGGGAGGTTTTGGAATCCCTACCCTAAGGTCTCATGCATTGGATTGGTGAATTAATTCTGTATACTGTATGGTATAGTTTCTCCTAATATTGTATACACTCCTCCACTAAGAACCTTCTCTCCCATGCTGGAGCTAAACAAGTCCCATGTGACCAGTAGTCCTTCAAGGATCAATGAATGCTTCATGTTTCTGAATAAACATGTTTATTTCCAAACTAACAAGACAAATCTAGCCTGGGGCTACACTAAACTGATGTGCTCCATACAATGCCACAGGGAAAAAAATGTTGTATCTGCCAGTTTAGCGGTTCCATAACATTACATTACTCTGAAGGAATATCATTGCACAGTATCTCAACTTTCAAATGTTTGTTTTTACAAATGTCTAATGTATATTCCTATTATCATCGACACAGGTCACAGCTTTTAGATCCACAAAGAAACAGATTGTTTGTATCAGTGGTGTTAACAATAACAATGAGCTGATCAGGCAGACATTAAAGCATGATGGCGTCTGACCTGAAGCCACTTACCTTGTTAAAGCATTTCTGACTGTCATACTTGAGATGTCTGGGATATATATAGATTTGGTTCTTGTAGGTTCTGTAAGGCTGGGAGTATTTGGTTGATGCTTGAACAAACTCTTCAACTTCCACAGTGGGTGAGTGTTTCTCTGTTTCACCAAATGGTTTAATTGGCTTTAGAGATGAGGTAAGACAGTCTGAAATACAGTGGGATATGTAATTTGCATTACAGCATGTACCAACATAGCAGAACTAAACCATATATTACTAGGAAAGGCTATGCAATTAGATTTATTACTCTTTTGGCATACCGGTGTCTACATACTTCGTCTGGGCCTATCATCAGGAACGTTTGCAGAGAGGTATTAGATTGGGTCTAATTGGTTCATTAGACACATTTGTGATTTCAATGGGCACTCAATTACAGAAGAGGGTTTGCTTTAGACATGGATTTTATATTCCAGGCACAAGTTAGCAAACAAGTAGCAGTCCAATTAACTGATAATACCTGTCGATATACGACTGCAGTACAGCTTGGTATATACTGTATATGTGGGTCTATGTTTGTACTTATAAAGGCATATATGTTGCCTTATAAGCATGTAATATGGTACAATAGCGTCTCCACCGGAACGTTCTTTTAAATACAAGGGCCGTTTGAGTGCATTCAGATAATCAGAAATCTAAATATGTTTAAAAGGTTGCATTAAACAACAATATTTACAGTACTGGTGTCCTAGTGCAGAATAGTCTGTAAAGTTTGCTTATTTAGCATTAACACAAAGCTGTACAAAACAGTTTGAATTAACCTTATTGAAACAAAACTACAAATTTATAGAGCTAATAAGAATATAGGTGGTTAAATCAGTCGTACCGCCTCTTGATGTCATAATGTGCATACTTGGCCCACAGGCTACATGTTGAATGCTCCTATACTGTACCATACCATTAGTAATATTACCATATTTGGAATTATACTTGAATTTTGCATAATATTTTATTTAGTTGGATGACTAGGCAAACAATCATATACTGTGTATGGTAAGGAATATGTAAATCATTAAGAAAACATTAGACATGTGCATTCGTTTTCGGACGAATGCATTTTAGTCCGAAAAACCAATAACGAAAATGCTAAGCTAACGAAAGCCGAATGAACGAATGGTTAATAAACGAAAATCATTCGTTCATTCGTCCATTCGTAGTACTATTGCATTCTATAAGCCGAAATAGAGTCGGTTTATAGAATACAATAGCTTAGTACACTTACATTCCATAAACCGACATAATGAACGACTTTCAGTTTATGGAATGCATGTAAGTCTATTGGCATTCTATAAACCGAACGTTCAGTTTATAGAATAGCAATAGGATTACATGTATTACATAAGCCGACAGCCTATAAACCGGACGTTCGATTTATAGGCTGTCGGCATTTCACTACACGGAGACAAAGTCTCCATTCATAATGAATGGAGACTCTGTCTCCGTGTAGTGAAATGCCGACAGCCAATAAACCGAACGTTCGGTTTATAGGCTGTCGGCATTTCACTACACGGAGACAGAGTCTCCATTCATAAATTTATGAATGGAGACTCTGTCTCCGTGTAGTGAAATGTCGACAGCCTATAACCCGAACGTTCGGTTTATAGGCTGTCGGCTTATGTAATACATGTAATCCTATTGCTATTCTATAAACCGAACGTTCGGTTTATAGAATAGCAATAGGATTACATGTATTACATAAGCCGAAAGTCTTATGAATGGGTTCAAAGAAAGGCACTACTACTGTATGTTTACTATAGGCCGAAAGTCTATAAACCGAAGGTCGTTTGGTTTATAGACTTTCGGTTTATAGAATACATAGAATTAAATACGTACTTGGATATTCCATGGGAACAATGTCTATAGATATTTCCAGGCTTCCAGGAATCATCTGTATTTTGCTGATCTTCTCTGACCTGGGTTATGAGATACGATAAATAAATCTTATTATTAGAATGCAACATGCAGGTTTATGTATCTCAATGACAACAAATATGGTATTACACATGAATTATTAAGATATACATGCAGCACCACATGCAGAAGATTACATTTCAGGAATAACAAAATGAAATATTATATTTTGAAAGTACATTTTGCAAATACATCTTATTATGTTACAGAAATACTGTAGGAAGGAATCATGAGATTCATCATATAATGCAATTATGGATATTTTGATCATAAAAAATATAATAAAAGTAATATAGGGAGACAAATTATTACATTTATTACTAACATCACAATCTTAAAAAAAATGGTAAGATAATTTGTAAGGATATGATATTTATTTAGATTTTAAGAATAATTAGCTTAGGGGAAAAGGATAATTCATTTGATATATGCCTTTTGGGCGATTATAAGACAAAGGCCAAAATGTAGCTTCTATCCTTTTCTATGGTAGATATTTGTGCATCCTTTTATGGTTGAAGGTAAGACCTGCTGTTCATAAAGGATGTCTCCCTTTGATCATATGAGGATTAATATATGGATAACATGAAGGGGAAGAATTATATTCCTCCAATTACAAATATTACCTCCAAAATTCTCCTGCATAAAAAAAAAAAAATGGATGTATACATGGATCCCTAGGTCGCCTTAAACATCCATGAGTGTGAAAATGGACCAAAGTACAGAAAGATGTGTGCACAAACTTCACACAATTAAATAGGTGGATTCTGGTTTGCTAATAATCTTCTGAATCTTTTATATCTAATATCGTAGATGTGAAATAAATACTAGTAAATAGTAGTTGTAGTAAATACTAGTAAACGAGTAGTAAAGAATAATTCTAAGTTAATTACTAGCTTGTAAATGTTGTCGAGACACAATTCATATAATCACACCTTCTGTATTCTGACACCAGCTTTATCAGATCTTCTGTAGCAATCTTGTTACTTTCTTGTCTGAACAAAGGGGAGAATCGGGATTCTCGATCAATAGTTCCACAGTTATCTTTAAATACTGGTCTGCAGGGGAAAAAAGGACATGTATTTTCACAAATAATGTTAGTACCTTTGTAAAACTATATGGTCTGCATCACAATGAAGGTAGCAGGCTTTCAATAAAAAAAATGAAAGACTATTCACTATTAAAATAATACATAAGGTAACAGGATGGGAACTATATATAATCATACCAGCACATTACTTTTAACAAGAAGTACAAAGATAAACCATCTGCTATACTGTATTCCAGAGCTGGCGTTCTGTACAGAAAAAAATATTATTTAACCCCTTAACAAACACAATGGTTTGTGGTTTAAGAACTAAAGCACTAACATGGTGACTTAATGTACCGAGTGATAGGGAGCCAGGGACACAGCGGCAGTTATCCGATCAGGGTCTTTACAGATCATGTGGGTTCCTGCTGAATTATCATAGCACCTTGGAAGCGTGCCTGAACCCAGAAGTCTAGGCATGGTGCGTTTTTATTACTTTGAATGTTGGTTACATTTAGCCCAACAGATTGACGTCACTCAAAGTGATCTCATGTGACAACTTCCTGCTGTGGGATCCACAGCACAACTCATTGGAGGGGGGGGCACGATGAACTGTTAAATACAGGATGTTCTATGGCGTCGTACGGGCATTTGAGGCCAGTATTTTATTACAGCATGGAATGTTCTACAGACAGGATGGGGTTACATCCCCCATGAGAAAATGGGTTGTGCAACAAACGCTAATGCAGTTCATTCACTATGGCGATATCGGTCAACACTTTTTATAACTCACTAGACCTCTTTGACGTCCAGTGCAATTACACTACCCATCACCCACAAGAACTGTCTGTGGTTCAGCTTCATGCACGCCCATCTGGCTTGCTGAGTTCACAATCACTTGTCTGAAAGGCTCACTCTGGCTTCCCATACATGCCACAAACATACAGCCAGCTCAAACTTACTTAAAGAGGGACTTGGAAAAACATTTTTTTCATGAGACAGAAAATTAACATCAGTCTCATTAAGAGTGACTTTTGAAGGACGTACTTGACAATGAGGGAAATGTCAGTGTATTCTCCCTGGTAACACGCGTTCTAATTCTGTAAATAAAATATGTTTCACTTACCTCATGGACCATGCAAAAGGCATTCGGTATTTTCCCAATTTGCTACAAAATTGCTTTGTTGACTTCAGCAGTTTATGTGCCGACTGAAAATAAATATTATCAGATCTTTTATTGTGTAAATAAATGAATCTTTCTGGTTTCTTTTATGCAGCCATTTCAATTTTGATTGAACTTTCAAATATTAGCATGATTTAATTGACTATAGTATGAACTCAAATGGACAAAAAGATGTATAATGCTAACCGCTCCACAAAAGATGGAAGTTTGCGCCACTTGTGCCGGATCCAAACTGTTGGAAATCTCCAATATGGAAGTGCAATCACCATTATTATACATAACATCGCAGTGATTGCACCTTTTATTTTTACTTTTCAAACACTTATCTGCACTGATTTACATACATCCCACCCAGAATATGTAATATGATTTAAAATGGGATTGATATTGAAATAATAGGAATTATACAAGTATACAGAATTTCAGCATTGTAAAAAACATGGTATATTGGTTGCATGGCTGAATATCTGTTGAGGTTAGCTGGCATTGATGTGAAAAAAGCTGTTATATGTTTAAACAGAGGAAACATTGTTTTATTGGAATAAGGTCAGCCAACAAGTGTACGAACTGTGACACTGAATCTTGGCCTAGTGAAATTCATGTGTTGATTTCTTGAAAAAGTACATTTATTGTAAACTCTGTATAGTTACGAGCTCAGTGTTTCACCAAACTACACATTTGTAGTGCTCTTCAACAGTTACAGCTACAATAAAAGTCTTTAGGGACTTTACTCAGTGTCATCAACTATTCTGATGCTTTATAAATAAGTTATAACAATTACAATACAGATAAGAGTAATCTAATTTTCAGATTACGTATTCTAGACCAAAATCCAACATGTAGATGAGATTACTTACAGTACCAATGGTCAGTGACAGACTGGCCTACTGGGAAAATTCCCAATATGCCACCTGCCCTTGGACCGCTTTAGGAAGTTTGTCTGCGGCTGCTATGTGATGCAGATGCAGCTTCAAGAGTGTGAGTGAGCACTTTTGCGGCCAATGTTATTTCGGCTTGCGACTGCCGTACATGTCTCAAAGTCAAGAGGCACTTTTTCTCTCCAGCACACACCAGGTGTCCATCTGTGTGCTGTGGCAATTCCTGGGTGCTGGGGCAAATCCTGTGAGTGCTGGGGTCAGTCCTGGGTGCTGGGGCAAGTAGGGTTACCCGTAACCACGAGTATGTCTATGGGGACTATAACAGTGGAGTCCTTTTCTTCTTCCTCAAACATACAAAACCAGTGAAAACATGTAAATAAGCCGTCACTGTAAGCCCTGCCCACTCAAATAACAGATGCCACTCCCCCCTATCCCACACAAGTGTCCATAGCAACCTGCAAAAATATAAGTGTGCAGTGAAACCACAACAATGCATTTTAACTAAAGCAAACAGAGAATGCATGGTATAAACAATAGAATATGAATGGGGGTTGGAAACACATAAATAAGAATCAAAATAGTAGCAAAGATATTGCTAAAAGTAAGCAGGGGTTGAGAATACTAGTACCACACAAAATAAAGTGTAACGAGCACCCAATAAAAACATATAAACATCAATGAATTATTTACTTGTTTAATGGATAATATTGTATTGAAATATCCTTGTGGTTTGGTGTATGTGGTCAAAACTAATACATGTCTTAAAGATCCGGCGTCTCAACACAAAACAGCTATCAGGAATCCTAAAACCTCAGTGGCTAAGCATTCAAATAACATAGCCAAAACCCGTCACAGCTAAGATACCGGATCATATTCCACCACTCCCCAGGGGAGGGGATGAGGAATCTTCCTGGTGCAAAGAAATTAGATTGGGGTATGTTTTGGATACATTCCCAATGAGGTGACAGCAGGTATATATATTCTTTAACTCTGTATATGGTTCATGTTACTTGGTTGATCTACTTGCATGTTGCTTTAAAAGTATTGTAAACTATTTTGCCTTTTAAACCTGTGTACATGCTGTTTACAGTGTATACTGTGCTACTAGTATTCATTACACCTGGTTACTTCTAACTCCTCTTTGGATATCATTTTGGCCTGTATTTATGCACATAGCTTCCTCTCTGTATTCATATGGCATGGTTTATAAACAGAGTCTCTCTCCGCATTAGTAACCATTAATTCCATGCAGTGGTTTCATTGCAGAATGTATCTTTCCAGGTTGCTATGGACTATTGTGTGAGATCTTAAGGCACAGTGTCCGATGTCAGAGAGGTCGAGGCTTACCACCCGGGTATATGGTGGATTCTTTAAATGTTTTCACTGGTGTTGTATGTTTAAGGGGCAGCACACATTGAAACAGGGGATCCGAGTCACTCGAAACATGTGAGCCTTCTCTTAGAATAAATAGCTGCCTGTCCCAATCTATGCTTTTAGTTTTATCTTCTTTGTTATACTGGACAGGGAAATAACCTCTTATTTTATGTTATTTCCATTACTCCATTAAAACATCTAAATGATTATATTGTGTATAACAGAGGATAACTGCATGCAGGGGTAAACACATTGTATTTAAATATCTGCTACATTACTTTGTAGTAAATTCTCTGTTTTTATCATATGTACAATAACATCATTTTAGATGATGACTACAATCTTACTAGGTCAAAAATAGCTATACGCATTTTTGTTGATGGAGCCAGCTCAGGAATCTCGAGTCTCTAACCGTCTAATGCATTTGTGCTTATAGGCAGATCTGTATAATAAATGATTTCTGAAAGATATTAGCCTTAGGAGCCTCTGAGACTTAGTCTAGCTGCTGGACTCTGCCCAAAGACAATCAATTCAATCTATGAACAGTCCCAGCTATTGTCCTTAAATGACTATGAAACATGATTGACAGAGGTCTGACTAGTCAATGAAGGCAACAGATTAATTTAGGATTCAAACAACTTTCAGAAATAACAATTTTCATTGGTTTAAATGTTTTCAGAGCCAACTCTTACAACTCCCAACGTCCAGAAAATGTACATTATAAGGACAATGGTGAAGCTTAGATCTAGAGACTGTTATGGAGCTATCTATTTGTTACATATAAATGGCAGCAGAATCCAATTCATAAAATGGCATAACAACAAGAATGACAATTTACATTCAAATACCTTGCTGGAATCTGAATTCTTAATGTATGGATCAGCATTGCTGGCAATGTTTCCCATGAGAACCTTTTCTATTCTTGCAACCAAAACCACATCAGCATGTGTGTTTGTTATGGAAAATATAGCCTGCAGGAGAAACAAGCGACGTGTTTAGTGTTGTTCATCCGATATTTGGATAGATCAGTAGTAAAGGATTAACCCCTTTACATATCAGTCACACTCTACTTGCAGGTACAATAAAAAATTAAAATAACATTGAATATATAACAGAAAATTACTTCTAGTCTACAATTACGATTATGTCCAGCCAACCTCTAATTATATTACTTTTTATTATTTTTTACTTATTATAATTATTATTATTACTACCTACTTTTATGACTTCAAGCTACTTGCAATCTGTAGACTCTACACCTGAATGTATGTATGAATAAATATTATATTTTTACAGAACCTGTTTTAAGATTTCATTGTCTTTTAGTAAATTACACCATAGATTTCCCTTTAACTTTGCTTGGGTGTCTTTCATTCATTATTATTATATCCATAACTAACTTTAATATAGAAAGATGCCAACTCTTTGACTTAATTAGAATATAAGAATAAATAAGAAGAACATTTTTAATGCATTGTATTGTATTGATGAGATAGTAGATGGTAAAACATCAACCATCTTTTTGGTGGGGGCCATATGGATGTTGAGTAATATAGGTAGAAGGCACACAATGAAATTAAAAGAATTCAATCTAATTGATCTGATTCTACAGGCTTATGCCATCCAAGCCAAGTAAATAATGGAACATTATATTGTGGAGGTGTACACAGACAGATACAAGAAGATAGCTACCAAAAATATTTCTTAACAAAAAAATGAAAAAAAAAAAAAAATACAGGGAAATATGGCAACATCCAAAAATAGTGGCAAAGGTACAAGAAAAAAAGCACTATATGTGTGACCATTGAAAAAAGTGTTAGCACCAATACGATGAGGGACCTTCATTCTGATCTTCAGTTAAATCATAATATATATATATATATATATATATATATATATATATATATATAAACTTTGTATTTTCTTTTTTTGCATTACTTTTTGGTTTATAAATCTTTTTAGCAACTATGCCCTTGTATTTGCATCTGTATGTGTGCAACTCAATATCATTTTCAATGACATATAGCAGTTCCCTGCTGTCATGCACTAGCATAGAAGATTCATTTCTGGCTTATGAATTTATTATTTTAGTATATATTACAGCCTATAACTTTGTTATTTAGTTAATCCCAGTAACTGCTGTTTCTGCAAACTCATATGACTCACCATTAAACCGAGGAGTATGTAATTGTTTGTCTAGTAGTAATATTAAAATATTAGGTGACAGTCATGAATGGTCAGGTTTCTGTGTGTTTTACCTGTCTAGGGTATTGCATCCACTTCTCTGGAAACCCTTGGATCTGAGGTTCTTCCAATTCCTTTGCCAGGCTAATAGAAGGGGAGATTGCTCCATTTTCTGCAGAACTTGTAGTCAGTTGTCGTACAATGTCATGGTTCAAGTCTACGTGAAAGTCTGCAGATATTTTCCTCCCATCCGTGATATCAAACAGAGCTAGTGATATATAGAAAGGCTCGATCTGTAAAATGATAAACATGGTAAAGAAAACAAATATGACACACTACCAGTGTCATGTGACAGTATAATTACATTACAAACCAGTGCCAGTGTTTTGGGCTGGTAAACCACATACTGATGCTATTTTAAAAACATTTTTAATTCCATGTTTCCATTTTTTTTAACCAATCAACTGTGGATGTCTGATGACCAAATGGGCAATGAAAGCTTTAATCCATAAATGATAAAGTACTTTAAAATGTGTTTTTGAATATGTTAAAACTTGAGCTATTTACAAAGATTAATAATTACATTTTACAAGACTTTTCATCTGTTTTGAAGATTTTGTTTTGCTTCCATGAGGAGCCATTAAGAATACTTGGTTAGTCCCATTTACTTGAATGCACATGAATATGAAATGTTTACATACTAAGCATTAATATTGAACTAGAGTACAACCCATTAAGCTCAATATTTAATATTATTTGAGAGTAGCAATACTCCTTAACCCTCTGGGTGCTGGTTGTGGTGCAATGTGCTTCTCCACAGCTGGAGTTTAGACTACTGCTTTCAGCTTTGAAACTTATGTTGGGACTGTAGGGCTGTCTGTTACTCATCAGCAGATGTATGTTAAAGTAAAAACACTGCACAAAGGGTCAACACATCTCTGGGTATCTCTCTGCTCTGTGTTTTAGTAAACAAAGCCCTTCATTAAGTAAATAGTATTTGCCCTCACTTGACCAAGTGCATATAACTGAGGGCAGGATTTGAGGTTTTGATGCAGAAAAATACTGCAGGGACACTACCAGTTGTACCAATTACTTTGGTAATCTGGAGTGTCCCTTTAACATAATAATAGGAAATGTAATAGTTAGAGATAAAACCAGGCTCAGTCTCAACTTTAATGTGGCTAAATGAGTTAAATGCACACTTTGAGAATATGGTGTTAACTTTTGTAGCTCCAATGCCCTGTGATGAATACATTTGCAAAAGATAGACTACATAAAATATGCCTGTGTAATCTCCTTCGTGGCATAGGATCTAATATAATGACAGAACTGAATCCACTTAATGCTATTCGCAGTGAAGCCTATGTAATGACTGTTATGTAACAGTGCATTTAATCTAATGTTATTGTAAAGTCTTAGAAGATATTTTGTGGTTTGTGGTTCTGAAAATGTCACATATGGGCGTAGCTGGGTCTATATCTGCCTATGTACGATTCCTGCGGTGTGTGAAAACTTTGCTATTGTTTATTGTTATTTAATTCCCATGCCCTTCCTATTTGTGTGTTTGCTGTATTAGCAAAACTGTTTATGAGAAACAGAAAGTGATCACAACGATTCATTTTTATTGCTGGAGAATTATACAAAGACAATCATTTGACTGTGGTCACTATAGGGGCCTTGAAGCCCTATGTTTTTCTGTTTAAAAATAATTTCTATTATAGTCACATAGAAACTATGAGCATTGCTGTTGGTCTGTTAAAACAAATACATATGACTTAATGTAAAGCATAATGGATGGCCAACCAGTGATCATGTACATTCTACATTACAGCTCCCATGATTCTCATCTATTTTTGGTGCACAACATGATCGCTCCTGAGAATATAAATATTCCAGAGACTTGGTTCAAGGAATCTTTCCAGTTCTTCCTTTTATGCTTCAACTGACAACTTGAGTGCTAAATATTTTCTGATAAATAATATATCCTTTGAGTCAGATAGGTCTCCAGAAACTTACATTGGTTATTGGATCACTGTCATTTTCCGTGAGACAGGTTTGAAGATTCAGACTGAGGGATTTGCAACATATCATAATCCTCTTGGCTGTCTTTTCCTCGAATGGTTTGATCGCAGAGTCACTTGCCGCATTCTGGAGCTTTGCTGCCTACAAATATTAACTCACATAGATTAAAACGAAAAACAATCGCTTAAAGTCAACTTCAGACTGGCCCATTGTTTTAAATGTCTCACTTCTAGAGGGGACAGGTTTTCCCTGGAAATGTATGTAAGTATGGAGCATATAGTTTGTAGAAAAAGGTATGCTAAATATATCGTTATATCAGGAGAATACAGTTAACAAGAAAAACAAAATGTATTAATTTATTGGTTATGGAGGAAGTTTGGTAATTTAAATGCTGATAATAACAATACTGATAATAATCGCTGTGGAAGGTACACTTACACACATATCTGGGTCAAGAGAAAATAGATTAAGTCGATCCACATTTCTTGCAGCTCGTATAGTCTCCTCTGTTTCAGTAATATACTGCAATAGAAAGCATGGTGTATTTGGCTTCAGGACCATGGAAATTATTGAGGAAATACTCAAATCTGCTACTATGCCATTCATTCTAAAGAAATATGATCAGCTATGGCTCTGCTGGGCAAATATTTAATGGTGCCTTCTCTGGAGTAAATTGTTAGTTCATTCATTTGAAATGACACATACTCTAGAATAGAAGTGTCCTGTTATTAGCTTCTGAGTACTAAGTGGCGATCAATGACTTGTCCAACTGGCATGTTGTGGTTCTCATGCGTTTCAATGTAGCCCAGATCATATCTAACAAGCTCATATTGAATTATCTCATGACCAGGGCCGGACTGGGAACAAAAACCAGCCCTGGAAAAAATTTATATACCAGCCCCATCGCATAAGATTTTTAAACTAGCCCATAGCATAATATAATTTTTTTATTCATAGAAGGGAAAATCATGCATTTTAAAAAGCACATCTGAACAGTGTATTATTTATAGATAAGACTGATATATAAGCCTGTCTAGGGCAATATATATACCTCCAGTATGTACACAGAGTTATATGAATTGCCCTGTGCAGAGGTATTTATCAGGGCAGTGTGTGAGACATATCCTGTAGCCTGTCTCTCGCATATCTGTAGCCTGTCTCTCTCTGTCCTTTCTGTAGCGTCTCTCTCTCTGTCTTTTCTGTGGCGTCTCTCTCTCTGTCTTTTTTTTTTTTGTGACGTCTCTCTCTCTGTCTTTTCTGTGGCTCTCTCTCTGTCTTTCTGTGGCGTCTCTCTCTGTCTTTTCTGTGGCGTCTCTCTCTCTGTCTTTTCTGTGGCGTCTCTCTCTCTCTGTGTCCTTTCTCTCTCTCTCTGTCCTTTCTGTGGCGTCTCTCTCCCTCTCTGTGGCGTCTCTCTCTCTCTCTGTGGCGTCTCTTTCTCTCTCTCTGTGGCATCTCTCTCTCTCTCTGTGGCATCTCTCTCTCTCTGTGGCATCTCTCTCTCTCTCTGTGGCATCTCTCTCTCTCTCTCTGTGGCATCTCTCTCTCTCTCTCTGTGGCGTATCTCTCTCTCTGTGGCGTCTCGCTCTCTGTGGCGTCTCGCTCTCTGTGGCGTCTCGCTCTCTGTGTGTCCTTTCTGTGGCATCTCTCTCTCTCTCTGTCCTTTCTGTGGCGTCTCTCTTCCCACCTTTCCCCTTAGTGTCTTTCACCCCTTTCCCCCTGTAGTCTTTCACACCCTCCTCTTCCCCTGTACAGTCTTTCACCCCCCTTCCACCTCCCCCTGTAGTGTCTTTCACCCCCCTTCCCCCCCTGTAGTGTCTTTCACCCCACCCTTCCCCCTCCCCCTGTAGTGTCTTTCACCCCCCGCCCTTTACCCTCCCCCTGTAGTGTCTTTCACCCCCCGCCCTTTATGTCTCACTCACCTTGCTTTCTCTGCTCCCCATCCCGCCGCCGGAACTGCTACTACAGGGGGTAGTGTCTTTCACCCCACCCTTCCCCCTCCCCCTGTAGTGTCTTTCACCCCCCGCCCTTTATGTCTCACTCACCTTGCTTTCTCTGCTCCCCATCCCGCCGCCGGAACTGCTGCTGCAGCATCCGGCGGCAGCAGGCGAATTTCTTAAAGCGGCGACGGCCGCCGAATTGCTTAAAGTGGCCCACGGCCACTTTAAACAATTCGGCGGCCGTCGCCGCTTTAAGAAATTCGTCTGCTGCCGCCGGATGCTGCAGCAGCCGAACTCTTAAAGTGGCGGCCGCCGCCGCTTCACTTTAAGTGGCCAAGGCGGCCCCGGGGCAGGCGGCCCACCGGGATTTTTCCCGGTATCCCGGTGGGCCAGTCCGGCCCTGCTCATGACATTAATACTGTTTGACCCCCATCCTAAGCCAACCAAATTATCAGAGGAAAGACACTTCCAAAATATACAATGTAGGCATAACAGTCTTGTCAGTGTTCATAAAGTGAATTAAAGGCAATATGTTATTATTATGTGTCACCTTTGCTAGGTCAGGATGTAAGGAGTTCTCTGTTGAATCTGTTTCTTCATGTTGACATTCAAAATTCATCAGGACTTCTGGATCCTCTGAAATAAGTTGATTATTGCATATTTGGTTAGTTTAATCACGCAAGTTACCCAAATTGGTAGTGGATGTATGGAATAGCCTGCCAGCAGAAGTGGTAGAGGTAAACACAGTCAAGGATTTTAAGCATGCGTGGGATAGACACAAGGCTATCCTAACTATAAGACCGGGAACAGGGGACTAATAAAAGTACTCAAAAAAAATTGGGCAGACTAGATAGACCGAATGGTTCTTATCTGCCGACACATTCTATGTTTCTATGTTTCTATTACAGAAATCTCCGAAACCCGGTTACTCGGTATCCTTGAATTCGTGTCTGAATCAGGACCATTTCGCTAATAAAACCATAGAATTTGGTTACACAGTATGTACATATTACCCCTGAACACGTTTCGAATTTGGGTAACATAGGAGTGATTCGCACATGCCAATTCTCCAGATGTTAGGTGGAGAACTGAATAGAAAAGTGTAAAATAATTAAAGTGAACATATTTTAAACACAGAAATATTCATATACAATCATATTGCTATATATTATGATAGTATATTTAAATTGCTATAAGCATTTTTTTTATTAAATCATGTTAATTTACATTATTTTTATGTATTTAATTAACGTATCATGCTTTTTTTATTATTAGTTTTAATGATTTTTATATTATGAAACATTGGCCCATTTCAGCTGCAGCCAAAGTCATCCCAATGACTTCTATGGGAGGAATTCTGCTTTATTCACAATAGCTGAGGTCCTCATGAAATGGCCCCCTAAATAAGTCCATAGTTTATCACCTTGTTTCAGTGCATTTTCTCCTGTAGGTATATTTTAAACAAAATTCTAACCCTAGCTTGAATTATCGCTAGAAACAGTCAAGCAAAATCCCCACAGTGACAGGAGTGATTCCTGATCGATTCAAAAGCTCTTGACCACTACAGGGCATCGCCAAATTGGAAAAGCATTATGACTTTAAATCTGGTGCTTGCGATCACTCAGGAGAGCGATCGCACATCACCATGGCGGCAGATTTGGGTGTTGCTGAATGCCTTGACATCTAGGTATTTCAGTAACACTCACTGAGTGAAAAAAGCATTTGTTGATTGCCGGTGAGGTAGATAAGTGGTCTACTGCATGATCAGTAGAATATATTGAACCCTTGGGAGTCACAGGTTCAATTCCAAGCAGCGTTCATTCAGCCGTTCATCCTTCCAAGCTAGATAAAATGAGTACTGGTAATTAAGGTAATAGTAGAATCCCTTGGACTAGCCCACATGCCACTATTATTATTAAAATTTTACTCTTATATCCAAATATAGCATTTTGTAACACTTTATTAGCATCTCACAAGGAAAACCTTGAATGCACAAGGAATGTATTTTTGCTGTTACTAGTACACAAGTGTTGTCTTCTTGGCCTGCTCAGCTATATTATACTTTATAACATGTCTGTGTTATTCCAGAACAGGTTTATATGGCAGACATGACAAAAACATGATTCATTACAGATTCTTCCAAGTGGAAAACCATGGAACGCAAATGGGGATAGATCTGTAGAACTGTGAAATTAAGTGGCGCTACCAAATGCGCTTTGGAATGTGTATCTCTGTTGTCAAAATTCATTGAGTTGGCTAAAATGATTACCAAGTTTATGATCTGTTAGATCTGCACTTTTCCTCTCCGCAATGACTCCTTCAGGATTTATTTGCAAGATTTTATTAAGTGTAGAAATCCAGTCATCCATATCCTGCTCTGTTTCAGCTGCCAGCACAAAGTATGTCAGGTCATTCATTTTCAGCTCAAAGGCATGCTTCCTAAGCTGTTTATTCTGATCCAAAGAGAAAGACAATGTATCCATGTTAAATATCATGTGAAGAAGGCAGACATTTAAATTCACAATCCCTATAACTGTCCATGTGATCTCAGCTTCAGAAGCTGAAAGTCTAGACTCAAGACCATGGGTAGGAAAACTGCGGCACTCCAACTGCTGATGAGCAACATCTCCCATAATGCTCTTTCAGCTAACAGGCTTGCAGAGGAGTATGGGAAATGTAGTCCTGCAACATCAGGAGGGCCGCACCCTTGCTCTAGACCATACCTTATGTAGATCGGATAGCTCCTCAGATACCTCTAATAAGCTTACACTACTCCTGTTGCCAATGATTTAAAGAGTTACTAAATTTTAAATTCCCAATATAATCAGAAATGAACCCAGGTGCTGTAGTGTTTTATCCAATGAGGCCTTCTAAAACAGCAAAATGTCTAATTTCTTTAACACAAGTGAATGTCGCACAATTTAAAGGCAAGACTACAGACTTATCAACAGCACATTGCCATGTTATGCATTAACAGTAGTTTTAAAATCAATGCCCAGTTTGCATATTGAACTATATTTAATGTGCAAACTAGTGCTCGCTTAACCATCCCCATGTTACGTAAACTAATAGTGACTGTGGTTCTAATAATTTGAACCCACCCATTAATTGATTTAATGGAGGGCATGGATAACTTGTGCCACTTATTTTAATACAGTTTCTGTAATAAGAATTTGTTACCGCTTACCTGAATAACTCCAGTGCAGGAGTCTAAAAAAATACATCCCTTTGGTTCCTTTGATATTTTTTCATCTTTGTAAAAATTCATAATATAAGAATTATCTGACAGCTGAGTCAACTGGAAGTAGCGTTTTTTGAAGGACTGCAAACAATGGAAAAATCCAAAATATTATACTAGCCAAGGTTAGATCACCGTTATTGTCATAATATGTTTTTTTTTAATAATGCCAGCCTGAAAAGCATTCATGGTCATTCTAATGTTGATATGGAACTTATAGAACAAGATACAGTGAGTGTGCTACACATAATATACAAGTGTTTTCGTGTAGCGGGGGTTGTAAGCTGTAATTACACACAGAGAGTCTAATGTGTTCTTCTTACCCGGACAGTGATGCTATTGTTTATGGTGCTGTTAAAATTCCCTTTATATAGCCAGCCAGATTTGAAAACTCCTGATCCACCTCCTCCGCCACCACCTCCTTTAGAAGACGAGAGGGATGTAGTATCCTGAATGAAATAACATAATACATTTTTCATGAAAGCAGGGAAGAATGCATGTCTGTACTACATCGGCGTGTCACAGTCCAGTTAAGCGAGAGTATTGTCCAAGCAGGCATTTTAAGTGTTTTTTTGTGTGATTATGATTATATAGAGGATGTTCTCATTGCTTACTTCATCCTTGTCTGCATCTTCATGATCAACCTCAAATGAGTGTGAAGGTAGTTTCTCATTCTTCGAGTAATATCTATAACAAGAAAATTCATCACTGATGTTAGAAAGTACTGAACACCTCCAATAAACAGAACAAACAAACAAACTACATAGTGCTAGCAATACTGCAACTACAATGATCCTCAGCTAACAGGCTAAAATGTTCAACAAAACGTTAAATAATTTTATATTGGGGTGTAAACCCCACATTTTTATTTGCATGGGGCAAAAGGTCACAAATGCATAACACTAATCAGCACTGATAAGCAAACTGCAAAAATAAGACAGTAATAGCTGAATTAAACTCAGTCTTACCGGCTCAGCTGGAAATGGCATAATTTTTGCTATATGGTTAGTAAAGACTGCAAGGTGCTCAAACTGAGAATGGACACGACTTTTTATATGCAGTTGGAAGCTACCGAATACATAAAATCTAGAGCTGGGAGAAAACTACAAATCTTTGGAAACACAAGGCCAGTGCAGGATATCACAGTGAAGGACTGTAAGCATGGGATAGGCACAGGGCCAGCCTTTTAATTTGGCAGACTATGGCAGCTACCCCAGGCGGCACCCTGGCAGAGGCGGCACTTTGCTGCTCCATGCAGTTAGACAGTGTGTGTGTATGTCAGTGTGAATGAGTGTGTGTGTATGTCAATGTGAGTGAGTGTGTGTGTTAGTGTGTGTGTCTAGCCACTCAAGGGGTTAACTCCTCTGACACTGCCTATATCGGTCTAGCCATCCAGGGGTTAACTCCTCTGACACTGCCTATATCTGTTTAGCCATCCAGGGGTTAACTCATCTGACACTGACAATATATGTCAAGAAAACCAGGGGTTAACTCATCTGACACAGACTATATCTATCTGGATTTTGTTATAGGTCACTGGTCACATTAAGTTTTAGGAAATTGCATAGCCTATTAAACAATATTATGTATATAAGAAGTGCTTTAGCGGGCAAATAAAAAGTAAATATTTCTTTCTAAGAGCTCACCCATGAGGTGAAAAGAAAGAAATGGTAAAACAAACATTATTTTGAAAATAGGCTGTGCAATTCCCCCAATCATAATATGTGACCACTGACCTCTAACATGACTCAAATATTGTACATTAAGTTTAAATGCTCACACATTTAGGGTACATATTTTAATCATGGCCAGCTAGGGTTGCCACCTGGCCGGTATTTTACCGGCAGGTCGGTAAAAAATTGGCATCAGGCCAATATTAAGTCTATGGAGACAGTACCAAGGCCGGAATTTTTTTGAAGAAAAGGTGGCAACCCTATGGCCAGCCAATAGTCGCGCCATATAATTTTGCATATAGAAAGGTGCTCTTGCATTATATTATCACTGATTCATTATAGTTTGAATTATCATGAATGCTTTTTTTGGCAGCATTTAGTTTTTTTGCCCCAGGCAGCACAATGTCTTGGGCCGGCCCTGGATAGGCTCAAGGCTATTCTTGAATGAAGATAAGGCTACAGACTAATGAAGATATACAGCAATGTGGATTTGCCACTCACCCAGTATGTGGTATGGTGCCCAGCACAGGTAATCAGAGGACTGCATGGCATTCCCACCGCAAACAATAAGAGAAAGTCCTCGGACAAGCCTACCCCTTTATCCAATAATAATTTTATTGTTTGCTGGTCCGAGGACTAATGAAAGTTTTTCAAAAATTGGGCAGACTAGATGGGCTGAATGGTTCTTATCTGTCGACACATTTTCTATGTTGATCAGTGCATGATACACCACTTAACACATAACACAGAGGAGCAACAGCGCACTGTAGTGGTTGAGAAGTCTTAAGTAATCAATGCTGATTAAGCCACTCAGCAAATATAGTAGTATTAATGCAAGTACTATATAAAGCAAATAAATCACTTACTTGCTGTGTGGCATTGTTGGGCACATGCCGATGGCACGTTAGGCATGCACATGTGCCACTTTATTACCCTATGTGGACGTGTGAGAATCTGAGCATACATGGAAAGGCTATATAGCAGCTTAAGGGGGCAGAACACTGAATAAACTGTTGTGTGCTTGCTTTCTGACAGGTGTGTGGGATTTACAACTTTTTGCTAAATCCTAATAAATGTTTGGCTAATGGATCATTTTGGTTACCGGACTGCTATATAAGATATACTCAACCTGTATAGGTGTAGACATTGTATAGATACATAAAAATATTTTCCTTGTGGTTTTTTTCTAATTTTTCACACACCAATACTCATATTATTGCACAAAATGGCTGTGGATTTCTCAGTTTTGCTGTTAGTAAACAATGAGACTATTGGTGAATATCTAAGCGGGGAAACAAAACCCTGTGCTATTATTAAAAACACAATTCAATGTCTGTCCCAAAAAGAAAATTACAAAAAAAGTGGCACAATCAACACAAGCTCATATTGTTACTACAATATACATTACAGGAAGAGAGCTCTCTGTGTAACAAGCAAAGTTCTAATGATAGAAGATTGTAATGAGGCTTACTGTGGTAACTGTCGGAAGTCCCCAGAATACTGCTCATACTTGTAGTTCACCACATGCCAGTGAGAATTGTAATATTTACAGGCCTGGAAACAAAACAAATATCATTAAATTTAACAGCACTCCCAAAAATGAAACAAAAAACACTTACAATGTACCTGCTGAGTGATAATCTAAACGAAGGGAACATTATAATCAAACAGGAACTACAAAATAATGATGTGGCAGCATCATCATTTTTCATCATAAACTAGAAAATAAATTCCAACCACCTTAACACGTTATGTTCCAATGAGGTGTGCAACAACTGGCTATATAGCTCTGTGAAATCTTTGGGCTAGAGATACGGACGTTTATAATTTTGACCCTCCAAACTGGGATGAAGTCCGAACTCTATGTTTAGAATCTATAGGACAAATATAATGTACCATGGAAAATCATGGCTACAAACTAGCACACTGTTGGTCAGAAGGAGATGGCTTCATGTCCATACATGTCTATCTGCAAAGACCCAATGACCATGAGGACAAAGAGGTCCAACCTAAAATACCCATTTGCTAAGATAAAGACCATGCAACCATTATCTAGCATTACTTCTGCCATTTGGTTTTATGTCAAGTCAATTATTACTAAACCAATCACAATGTCTTGTTATTTGGTCTCATATGTTTGGTCCATGGAAAGATAATGTTAAACAGCAGAGAAACTGTAGGTTTGCAAGATGCAAAGTGAGGGGGCCAAACTAGACAGGAAGATTCATATGCATTATGATTACCCAAAAATATGAGGAATGTTAGTTTAAACAGTTTTGGGGTGTGGAGAGTGAGACTATGAATTCAAAAATAAAAGTACATCCCTTATCCGAAATGTTTGGGACCAACAGCGTTTCGGAATAACAGTTATTTTCGGTTAAGGGATCATTTCAGCAGCACCAGCCCTATCAATGTTCTCCATTACTTAAATCCAGTTTGAGCAGCTTGCTAATATTGGATGCAGGTAATGTAAAACATTTATAGGACTGGAGCTGCCAAAATTACCTGCTCCAAGATGCTGCCGAAATGATCCGCTCCATCCCCATGTAGTACTGTAAGAACTACATTTCCCATGAGTACTTGCCACTATGGCGCCCCATCAGGGTGGAACAACGGAGCTTCATCCCTTATCTGAAATCGTATTTTGGGTCATTTCAGATAATGGATCTTTGGATAAGGGATACTCAATGTTTATGTCTAAGAATGCAAAATCCTTGTGCCCACCCCTGCATACATTTAAATAAAAAAAAATATTAGACAATCTCTAAAGCTAGGCTAAGATATAAATGTGGTATGAACAATCATGATGTGTTGAAAACAAAACGATAAGGTTTAAACCCAGTGTCAAGAATACTTACGTGACATGATCCCTACTAATCATATTTAGAAAAATAGAATGTGTCAGCAGATAAGAACCATTTGGCCCAACTAATCTGCACAATTTTCTACATACCGTTTTTGCTCCAACGGCTGGCTGCGAGGAGGATACAGTTCCCCTGAAGCTCTGAATCCTAGTCTTAAAGCCAGACCTCTATTTGAAGCCTGGTTATAAGACGACCTCCAATGTAAGAGCATTTGCTCTGAAAAAAACTTTGTCTTATATTCAAGCAAATACGGTACTTGTATTAGTCCCTCACCTTATCTAATGTCTAGGATAGTCCTATGCCTATCCCATGCATGGTTAAACTGCTTCACTTGTGTTAACCTCTTCCACTTCAACTGGAAGGCTATTCCATGCACCCACTACCCTCTCAGTAAAGTAATCCTGATATTACTCTTAAACTTTTGCCCCCCTAATTCAAGTCTATGGGGGAAATTCACTAAAAGTTGAGTTTAGTTAATAGCCCCCATTAATCTATACACTGTGCAGAGACAAACCAGTTGAGCTTGTTAACTGGGGGAAACTCACTAGGTTTTTCCCTGCACAATGGATAGTTAAATTAGTGAGATGAAATGTTCTTCTCAACTTAACTCACATTTCAGTGAATAGCCCCCAATGTGTTAGTTTTTCTTCTTTTAAATATACTCTCCTCCTTTACTATGCTGGTTCCCTGTAAGTATTCAAATGTTCCTATCATATACCCCTGTCTCGTCTTCCTCCATGCTATACACGCACAGATCCTCTAACCTTTCCTGGTAAGTTTTATCCTGCAATTTAGTTCATGAGGCACTGATTAATATTACCAAAAAAGAACAGCACATTCTGTACAGGGAGTGCAGAATTATTAGGCAAGTTGTATTTTTGAGGATTACCATATATACTCGAGTATAAGCCGAGTTTTTCAGCACAATTTTTGTGCTGAAAAATGCACTCTGGCTTATACTCGAGTCAGTGGGGGGAAAAAAAAAAAATCTAAAACTTACCTCGTTCCTGCTCTGTCCCCCGGTGCTCTGAAGCTGCGTGGCTGTGAGGGAAGCGTTGTGAGCTCACAACGCTTCCCTCACAGCCACGCAGCTTCAGAGCACCGGGGGACAGAGCAGGAACGAAGTAAGTGCTGGGGTCTGGGGGAGGAGGGTGGCATAACGAGCATAGTAAGGGGCAATATCCTGGCATATTGGGGGCAATATCCTGGCATATTGGGGCAATATCCTGGCATATTGGGGTCAATATCCTGGCATATTGGGGTCAATATCCTGGCATATTGGGGGAAATATCCTGGCATATTGGGGTCAATATCCTGGCATATTGGGGGAAATATCCTGGCATATTGGGGTCAATATCCTGGTATATTGGGGTCAATATCCTGGCATATTGGGGGAAATATCCTGGCATATTGGGGGAAATATCCTGGCATATTGGGGCAATATCCTGGCATATTGGGGGAAATATCCTGGCATATTGGGGGCAATATCTTGGCATATTGGCATATTGGGGGAAATATCCTGGCATATTGGGGGAAATATCCTGGCATATTGGAGCAATATCCTGGCATATTGGGGGAAATATCCTGGCATATTGGGGTCAATATCCTGGCATATTGGGGGAAATATCCTGGCATATTGGGGTCAATATCCTGGTATATTGGGGTCAATATCCTGGCATATTGGGGGAAATATCCTGGCATATTGGGGGAAATATCCTGGCATATTGGGGCAATATCCTGGCATATTGGGGGCAATATCCTGTCATATTGGGGGGAATATCCTGGCATATTGGGGGCAATATCCTGGCATATTTGGGCAATATCCTGGCATATTAAATGGCATATTGGGGGCAATATTTACCAGTAGCTGCCGCATTTTCCACCCTAGGCTTATACTCGAGTCAATATTTTTTCCCAGTTCTTTGTGGTAAAATTAGGTGCCTCGGCTTATATTCGGGTCGGCTTATACTCGAGTATATACGGTAGATTTTATTATTGAACAACAACCATGTTCTCAATGAACCCCAAAAACTCTTTAATATCAAAGCTGAATATTTTTGGAAGTAGTTTTTAGTTTGTTTTTAGTTTTAGCTATTTTAGGGGGATATCTGTGTGTGCAGGTGACTATTACTGTGCATAATTATTAGGCAACTTAACAAAAAACAAATATATACTCATTTCAATTATTATTTTTTTTTTACCAGTGAAACCAATATAACATCTCAACATTCACAAATATACATTTCTGACATTCAAAAACAAAACAAAAACAAATCAGTGACCAATATAGCCACCTTTCTTTGCAAGGACACTCAAAAGCCTGCCATCCATGGATTCTGTCAGTGTTTTGATTTGTTCACCATCAACATTGCGTGCAGCAGCAACCACCGCCTCCCAGACACTGTTCAGAGAGGTGTACTGTTTTCCCTCCTTGTAAATCTCACATTTGATGATGGACCACAGGTTCTCAATGGGGTTCAGATCAGGTGAACAAGGAGGCCATGTCATTAGATTTTCTTCTTTTATACCCTTTCTTGCCAGCCACGCTGTGGAGTACTTGGACGCGTGTGATGGAGCATTGTCCTGCATGAAAATCATGTTTTTCTTGAAGGATGCAGACTTCTTCCTGTACCACTGCTTGAAGAAGGTTTCTTCCAGGAACTGGCAGTAGGACTGGGAGTTGAGCTTGACTCCATCCTCAACCCGAAAAGGCCCCACAAGCTCATCTTTGATGATACCAGCCCAAACCAGTACTCCACCTCCACCTTGCTGGCGTCTGAGTCGGACTGGAGCTCTCTGCCCTTTACCAATCCAGCCACGGGCCCATCCATCTGGCCCATCAAGACTCACTCTCATTTCATCAGTCCATAAAACCTTAGAAAAATCAGTCTTGAGATATTTCTTGGCCCAGTCTTGACGTTTCAGCTTGTGTGTCTTGTTCAGTGGTGGTCGTCTTTCAGCCTTTCTTACCTTGGCCATGTCTCTGAGTATTGCACACCTTGTGCTTTTGGGCACTCCAGTGATGTTGCAGCTCTGAAATATGGCCAAACTGGTGGCAAGTGGCATCGTGGCAGCTGCACGCTTGACTTTTCTCAGTTCATGGGCAGTTATTTTGCGCCTTGGTTTTTCCACACGCTTCTTGCGACCCTGTTGACTATTTTGAATGAAACGCTTGATTGTTCGATGATCACGCTTCAGAAGCTTTGCAATTTTAAGAGTGCTGCATCCCTCTGCAAGATCTCTCACTATTTCTGACTTTTCTGAGCCTGTCAAGTCCTTCTTTTGACCCATTTTGCCAAAGGAAAGGAAGTTGCCTAATAATTATGCACACCTGATATAGGGTGTTGATGTCATTAGACCACACCCCTTCTCATTACAGAGATGCACATCACCTAATATGCTTAATTGGTAGTAGGCTTTCGAGCCTATACAGCTTGGAGTAAGACAACATGCATAAAGAGGATGATGTGGTCAAAATACTCATTTGCCTAATAATTCTGCACTCCCTGTATATGAATGCTATATATCAAACATGCAATATGATTTATTTTAAAGTTCATTACAAAAGCAGTTTTTAAATAAAACAAATTAACAGGCAGACAAATAATGTAGCCATTGGGGGACATATGGGGACAAACTGTATTTTTGTACAAAATAATGTACAGAGGGAGAATATGATTAATGTGTTCTCTAATACGACAGATCAATCCATACTGTTATAGTATAATATTGTATAATAGCCAGACGTGGCTCAGAGAACATCTCCTACATCTGGATCTGTATTATATGTGAAAACAGGTCATAAGTTGATGGAAAAATGTATACCTCTTTAGGGAGAAATCAGATAAACCTATTATGTTAAATCATTACGGGACTATTGATCCTAAATGTTCCCTGATCACTATGTACTGGAAGCAAGTATTGATTTTCTTCTTACTTATGATTAATACATATGGAAAAATGTTTATCTTGTACAGAAGTTAACTCGTTGAAGGTACGAGCCCAGATCAATATATTGATTTACAGTATTTTGCCCATCCCTCTAGTACTGACTATCTCCCTATCATGCAATGAATCATGTTTGCATCTTTCAAAGAGTTAAACAGATCTGCACCGTTGTTATATTTTGCAAGCTTTCAGCATTGCCATAGATTACTAGTCAGACATAGCTAGAGGCATAATTAAAATTGGACATATCTGTAAAATAATTTGGATTGTTAGAAACAAAACAATTAGGAGATATAATGATGCACATTCATGGATCAGGGTTATACAACAGGTACACACTGTGTATTTCTTAATAAAACCATTCAATTGTATTAACTAATATGCTTTTTGACAGTCATTAAATACAAGTTTTGCAGGACTTTTAGTAAACGTTTTGCTTATCATCAATAAAACCTATTTTTAGTTGGGAGATGTTGGTAACGAGAGAAAGGAGGCACAATGAATATTTCAGCACCAGACTGCAACCAAAACCAGGAAAGATGGATTGAGTGCCTCACACATTCCCCATCCAAGAAAGGCTTATGTCTCACCCTGAAGTTTCAGTCCTTACAAGATGCTTGCTTCTCTGGTAAAGTATATTATATATATATATATTGGTGATATGTTATTATACTTGTATTAAAGGGTCTACTTACTATAGAGAGAACTGGAGAATTGTGGGGGAATTGAGAAGGGAATTTCAAATTGTAAGCAAAAGTAGCTGAGTGGAAATATGTTTCCAACTCACCTACTTTGACCTAAAGTTTGAAATTCTCATCTAAATTCCCTGCAATTCTATATTTATTGAGTAGATCCTTAAGCAGTAGTGTATCTTCCACTAGGCAGACAAGGCACTCGCCTAGGGCGGCACTTTTCCAGAGGGCGGCACTTTGTCAAAGGGTGTTAAGGCACACCTCTTGTGCTTCAAACATTTTCGCTCCCTCCCCCACCGTTCAGCAAGCTTTGGCTCCTTCCAATTAATCGGGGTGATGGGGGCATGTAATGGACATGGTGGGGGTATGTAATGAGGGTGATGGGGCATTTAGTGTGTACGCAATGCAGGTGATGGGGGCATGTAATGGGGTGATTGGACATTTAATGTGTGTGCAGTGTGGGTGATGGGGCATGTCGTGGGTGTGAAATGTGGGTGATGGGTATGTCATGGGTGTGCAACGTGGGTGGGGGGGTGCCCCTATTTTGTCTGCCTAGGGCAGATACACCACTGTCCTTAAGTGTAGTACATGCTGACTAGGGTTTATATTAGTATTCTTTTCCCAATAGTATTGATATGATTTACCCCTATTCAGTACTGATAACATTCTTATGACATGCCCCCTATTCAGGACCTGATAACATTCTTATGGCATGCCCCCTATTCAGGACCTGATACCATTCATATGACATGCCCCCTATTGAGGACTGATAACATTCTTATGGCATGCCCCCTATTCAGGACTGATAACATTCTTATGACATGCCCCCTATTCAGGACTGATAACATTCTTATGACATGCCCCCTATTGAGGACCGATAACATTCTTATGACATGCCCCCTATTCAGGACTGATAACATTCTTATAACATGCCCCCTATTGAGGACTGAAAACATTCTTATAACATGCCCCCTATTCAGGACCTGATAACATTATTATGACAAGCCCCCTATTCAGGACCTGATACCATTCATATGACATGCCCCCTATTGAGGACTGATAACATTCTTATGACATGCCCCCTATTCAGGACTGATAACATTATTATGACATGCCCCCTATTCAGGACTGATAACATTCTTATAACATGCCCCCTATTCAGGACCTGATACCATTCATATGACATGCCCCCTATTGAGGACCTGATAACATTCTTATGACATGCCCCCTATTCAGGACTGATAACATTCTTATGACATGCCACCTATTGAGGACTGATAACATTCTTATAACATGCCCCCTATTCAGGACCTGATAACATTCTTATGACATGCCCCCTATTCAGGACTGATAACATTCGTATGACATGCCCCCTATTGAGGACTGATAACATTCTTATAACATGCCCCCTATTCAGGACCTGATAACATTCTTATGACATGTCCCCTATTCAGGACCTGATAACATTCTTATGACATGCCCCCTATTCAGGACCTGATAACATTCTTATGGCATGCCCCTTATTCAGGACCTGATACCATTCATATGACATGCCCCCTATTGAGGACTGATAACATTCTTATGACATGCCCCCTATTCAGGACTGATAACATTCTTATGACATGCCCCCTATTCAGGACTGATAACATTCTTATGACATGCCCCCTATTGAGGACTGATAACATTCTTATAACATGCCCCCTATTCAGGACTGATAACATTCTTATAACATGCCCCCTATTCAGGACCTGATAACATTCTTATGACATGCCCCCTATTCAGGACCTGATAACATTCTTATGACATGCCCCCTATTGAGGACTGATAACATTCTTATGACATGCCCCCTATTGAGGACTGATAACATTCTTATAACATGCCCCCTATTCAGGACCTGATAACATTCTTATGACATGTCCCCTATTCAGGACCTGATAACATTCTTATGACATGCCCCCTATTCAGGACCTGATAACATTCTTATGGCATGCCCCTTATTCAGGACCTGATACCATTCATATGACATGCCCCCTATTGAGGACTGATAACATTCTTATGACATGCCCCCTATTGAGGACCGATAACATTCTTATGACATGCCCCCTATTCAGGACTGATAACATTCTTATAACATGCCCCCTATTGAGGACTGAAAACATTCTTATAACATGCCCCCTATTCAGGACCTGATAACATTCTTATGACATGCCCCCTATTCAGGACCTGATACCATTCATATGACATGCCCCCTATTGAGGACTGATAACATTCTTATGACATGCCCCCTATTCAGGACTGATAACATTATTATGACATGCCCCCTATTCAGGACTGATAACATTCTTATAACATGCCCCCTATTCAGGACCTGATACCATTCATATGACATGCCCCCTATTGAGGACTGATAACATTCTTATGACATGCCCCCTATTCAGGACTGATAACATTCTTATGACATGCCCCCTATTGAGGACTGATAACATTCTTATAACATGCCCCCTATTCAGGACCTGATAACATTCTTATGACATGCCCCCTATTCAGGACCTGATAACATTCTTATGACATGCCCCCTATTGAGGACTGATAACATTCTTATGACATGCCCCCTATTGAGGACTGATAACATTCTTATAACATGCCCCCTATTCAGGACCTGATAACATTCTTATGACATGTCCCCTATTCAGGACCTGATAACATTCTTATGACATGCCCCCTATTCAGGACCTGATAACATTCTTATGGCATGCCCCTTATTCAGGACCTGATACCATTCATATGACATGCCCCCTATTGAGGACTGATAACATTCTTATGACATGCCCCCTATTCAGGACTGATAACATTCTTATGACATGCCCCCTATTCAGGACTGATAACATTCTTATGACATGCCCCCTATTTTGGACCGATAATATTCTTATGACATGCCCCCTAATCAGGACTGATAACATTCTTATGACATGCCCCCTATTCAGGACCTGATAACATTCTTATGACATGCCCCCTATTGAGGACTGATAACATTCTTATGACATGCCCCCTATTGAGGACTGATAACATTCTTATAACATGCCCCCTATTCAGGACCTGATACCATTCATATGACATGCCCCCTATTGAGGACTGATAACATTCTTATGATATGCCCCCTATTCAGGACCTGATAACTTTCTTATGACATGCCCCCTATTCAGGACTGATAACATTCTTATGACATGCCCCCTATTCAGGACCTGATAACATTCTTATGGCATGCCCCCTATTCAGGACCTGATACCATTCATATGACATGCCCCCTATTGAGGACTGATAACATTCTTATAACATGCCCCCTATTCAGGACTGATAACATTCTTATGACATGCCCCCTATTGAGGACTGATAACATTCTTATAACATGCCCCCTATTCAGGACCTGATAACATTCTTATGACATGCCCCCTATTCAGGACCTGATAACATTCTTATGACATGCCCCCTATTCAGGACCTGATAACATTCTTATGACATGCCCCCTATTCAGGACCTGATAACATTCTTATGACATGCCCCCTATTCAGGACTGATAACATTCTTATGACATGCCCCCTATTCAGGACCTGATAACATTCTTATGACATGCCCCCTATTCAGGACTGATAACATTCTTATGACATGCCCCCTATTCAGGACTGATAACATTCTTATGACATGCCCCCTATTCAGGACTGATAACATTCTTATGACATGCCCCCTATTCAGGACTGATAACATTCTTATGACATGCCCCCTATTGAGGACTGATAACATTCTTATAACATGCCCCCTATTCAGGACTGATAACATTCTTATGACATGCCCCCTATTCAGGACCTGATAACATTCTATTTATTTTATCCATAATTAATTCCCCTTTTACATTATGTGCAATATGTTTGACTTTTTTCCCTTCTGAATTGTCCTTTCTTTTTTTTATAACCTTCTGTTTGGGAAGTGACACATATTTACACATAGATAGATATATGAAGTAACATTATTAGTCTCCAATATTAACAAGTATTGCAGATTTTAAAACCTAGTACAATAAAATACTAACACATTTATTACAAAAGTATAGGTGGCAAAAGCAAAGTTAAAACATTTAAATCACATTGGACTGCATCTTGAGCCCAATACAGGCATGGCATAGAGGTTACCAGTGTGAGAAACGCAAATGTGATCACACAATCATGTATTTTCTGAAAACTCTAAACTTAAAGACATGGTAACAATACCTAAACACAGCTAGGCTGAATTTGCCTTCATAGACATGATGCTTGGCTTTCCATTACCCGTATGTCCCGGTAAGTTCAATATTGTTCATATGACATACAGAGTGCCTAATATAATATTAAAATGCAGAGGCCAAAGGATAAACAAGACTGAGCCCTTCTGATATAGTAAATAGAACCACTGTAAATATGTTGAGGGATCTCGTGGCAAAGCTCTTAAACTGGAACAACAATTGTGGAAAGGAGTGGATTAGAACGTTGCCACAGCAGTGCTCCATATTTGCCATTACTTCCACAATGCTAATGTGTAGCATTAAAACTGCATTTCATTACATTTTTTTCATGTGCCTACATGCCATTTTAAAATACCAAGTGCTCCAAAGTCCCTGCTGAGTTACGGCCAAGCTAAAAATTTAATGAAGTGCAACAGTGTTACAAAGGACTTTGGCATGACCCAGTGGCTGCCAATTTCCCCAGACACATTCTGCTGAAAACATGATGGGGACGAAAGTAGAACCAAGAAATCGTCTGTTTCATTTTTGTTTCTGAATAACGTCCAATTCCGTTATGGATATGAAATTTCCATTTTTAATTTAATGTATTCATTTTGTTGCACTTGCTGCTTGCCAATATCCACAGCCCAGACTGATCTATGCACTTACTTAGGACTTGGTTCTCAGTGTACATGGTAACTTAACTATTTAAGCACAAAAGTTTCTACTTTAACTAATTATGTAACCTTTGAGCTTCAGGAGGTAAGGCAGTGGCGTACTATGGAAGTGGTTGCGTTTGACCCAGGTGAGAGGATGTAGGTGGGGGTGCAGTCTGTCCCATCCCCCAAAGAGATCAACAGGGAGCACAAGAGATAAGGAGGAAGTGGGCATAAGACACCTGGGGTGGGGAAGACGGGCATGTGGATAAAAGGAGAGAGAGACATGTGGGACAGAGACAGGTATGATTGGTATGCGGGGAGAGAGTCAGACATATGGAGCATTGGTGAGCAAGAGAGCGACATGGGGCAGTGAGACAGATATGCTGCAGACAGAAAGATGTGTAAGCAAAGAGACAGATATGGGGCTATGAGTAGAGAGAGACAGACACAGGGATGAGAGACAGACATGGAGAGCATGTGGGATAAAGAGATACACACACTGGGTATAGTGAGAGTGACAGACATGGAATTATGGGGAGAATGAGCAAGACATTGGGATTAAAGGCAGAGAGATACGCAAAGAAGGTGTAGGGGGTGAGAGGCATACATGGGGATATGACAAACATGGCGGAGAGAGGTAGTCACTGGGGGAATGACTGAGTGGGAGACAGACATGGGTGTAAGAGAGACAGATATGTGGGACAGAGTATATACTTAGGGATCCTATCTAGCACCATGTGTATGTCTCTGGCCCACTGTATTACTTAGGGAAATGTGTGACATAATGCGTATGCCTCTGGCACACTGTATACTTAGGAAGGCTTTGAGGTATTATGTGTGTCTCTGGCAAACCCTTATTTAAAAAATAAAGGGATTTATGATGTATAAAGGTAGGTGGGTTGGAGATGTCAAAGATAGCATCTGCCCTGAGTGCCATATATACACCCCACGGTAGGGCAACAAGCAATAGCATGCTATTCAATTTGCATATTCAATTAAAAAATAAATAATTCAAATACATTTGGAAAAATATGAAATAGAAGAATTAATTGTGAAATATTTACCTCTTTCACTAATAAATGTGTAGCTTTTTGCTCAGCTTCCTCAGGCACTGTGGAATAGACTGTTTGCATCCCCAGCGGAATAGATTCTATCTAGGAAAACAAAGAAAGCAGACTGATCAATCCAAGCAATTAACATATAGTGTAGAATGAGTAATAGCAGAAGGCTAATTGCAATACAGTGCTATCAAGTGATTTGCCAGTGAATATTATAAAGTGTGACATTTTAAGTGTAAAAGTTTAGTAAAAAGAACTGACTTGCATGTTTGCAGAAACAAACAACAGAAGGGGCTACTAAATATACCCACATTTTATGACATTCACAAATCTCCAAAATGAGGCTACTAAAAATCCCTCAATTCCAAATCAGCAGTTCAAGCTTTTCGAAAACTGAAGCATTGTAGGCCATCTGATCGGGACATTTTCACCATGAAAACCATAGATTTCTGCAACAGCAGAACCAGCTCTCACTGCCTTGCACTGCCTGCACAAGCGTCTGGACTGCCCCCACTAGTTCACTAGAGCAATCTAGTGCTGTGCATAGCATTTCACTGTGCACAGGCATCATTGCATTTAAACTGTGTACACACCGTGTAACTGTTGAAGTATTGAGCTCCATACACCCAGTACCTGTGCTGGGGAGGCTGTAGCTCAATCTTACAGGGTTCACTAATGTCCAATGAGTTCAGGCCTAGAACAGCACAAAAACTAAATACACCACTGGATCTAGAATAAAACTGGCCTATCTGTAGAATGATGATTTGTTCAAAGAGAGTGAATGTTGTGTACCATTTGTAAGCCTCCCACTATGTAACTGTAATCTTCCAACTGTTGTAAAATGAAAACCAATTGCCAATCTTTGATAATAACAGATAATTTTGGGAGTTGAAGTAGAAAAACCTGTCAGGTAACAGTTGCATGTCTAAGCCCTAAACTATTCCTCATTTTACTCTTTGCTTGTTATACAAGATATTGACTGAATTCCAGCAACGGTTTATATTCGTGTGTCATAATATATATGTCTGCATTCCTCAGTGCATATAGGAGCCACTCTCCTAAACATGAAGAGGTAACTAAACATGAAATTCTCCAATAGGTAAGAGACCATGGAGCTATCTGGATTGCGGTATCTCTACTATACATCTTCATTTGTCTGTTTCTACTGAATCAAAGTGCATAGAAATTCCATTGACAGATACGACAAATAATAGAATGTAACAGCTATGGGTTGCGAATTCTTTTTTTTTTTTCCACTGTAGCTAGCCTGACATATCAGGAGGACACCACCATTGATGTGAATAGTGCTCAGTCTGGATTTCCCTGTAATGAGATCCAATTATTGGTGGTGTGAGACAAACAGCAATATCCTGATACAAATAACAATTTATGGAGCCACATGTAAGGGGTTAATCCCACTGTTGCCATGTTCCAGTAAGGGAAGGATGTGGTCAAACATATATTCTTGTTCTTTTCTGTTCTATGCCATGTCGTTTGGTGTTCCATAATAATTATTATAAAGTATTCTGTCACTCTACACATGTTTGTAATCAATGAAGGGAACAATAATAACCACCAGTGAAAACACGTCCAACAACAGCAATAAAATACATTACATCCAAACTGCTCCCACCAGTGAGCAGCTAGTTAAGTGGTCCTATCGCCTCAAACTAAAACGTGTTCATTAACCTAACACTGCAAGACCCATAGGAGATCTCATGCATCATTTGCATCTCTCATGATGCCCTAGAGGGGGCATCATCAAGATAAGTGCCTCCTCTGACGCAGATTCATATTTTCCATGCTAACCCATGCTGTCAGACACTGAAGCCCCCCAGATATGACCTCATGCTCCAGTCTGTTAAGAGAAAATTTAGACCACATTCACCTACAGCCATGCAATGATCAACCGAGCTCACACTGGTGCTAACCAGTTTTCCAGATATTGATTAGTCCATGACATAAACATCAATTTCCAGCTTACAAACATTAATTTTCTGCAGCAACGTCTTAACATTAGAAGTGTTGGAGGACACACCCTACGAGGGCTATCTTGCTCTCTGGACTCCACACTTCTAAATTTACTCTATCCTTGCTGTGTATCATAAGAAGCCTCCTGTAAGTAGCCCATTGGGCACAGGGTCCGTTTTGTTCTATTAAATACTGCACAATGTGTTGCACTTCTGTATGACAGCCAGAAAATAAAAACAGACTTTTTTCAAGCAGGTGCATTTATTAAGCAATTCCCCTGGGTTTTGTGTTGCTGTTGCTTTATCTGCTTGTCATCTGCAGTTCTAACTAATGCAAAAACATTTTATCCCGGGTGTTGTGACAACCCTTGCAAACGGTTGTACTGCACAAGGAGGATATGTTGATTTGCAAGTCAAATGTAATTTTAAACAATTTGGTGTCTGAATTATCCACTTGATGAGTTCGCAAGCTAATCCTTTAAGTGACAGATAGTTCTGTGAAAGTCTCTGGCAGTCACGTGGTTCATTTTTAAGCATTATTCTCTACATAAATGAATGCTTAATCTCACAGCTTCCTACTATAATTCTGCTCTGCATGTTTTTTGTGCAAGTTATGCATGAAGTAGCTGTAGTATCAGGTCAGTTATCGTTGCCTGCCTTCAAAGTCCTGTTCGTGCACAATATAATGGTATGCTAGAAAACAGCATGGTACATGTTTTTAGACATTTTGTCAGGAAGGGTCAGACTGCTCTGGCTCCACAGAAGCTATGAAAGCAAACTGATTACCTGTACTGAAGGAGCTTTTCATTTTTGCAATTCATGCTTAAAAATACTATTGATGGCTTGCAGCTCAGAACAGTCTTTAAAAGGTAAAATGATTTCTCCAGTACTCAACACAATTTACTGTTCTTATTCAGTGAGCCATAACTGGGGCCCTTTAAAATTATATAAAAATGATGTAATCAAATTATAATACAATGAATCTCCCAATTGTGGGAGGGTACATAATTGAGCATTTCTTTACTTATGCCCTGATTGGTTGAACCTATGGAGCTTACAGACTTTATTTGTTTCCATAGGCTCCTCAATCTCTCCTTCTTCAGTGACACGTGATGGACATGATTTATATAAATGTATTTATCAGAATGGTAGTCTGGTCCACTGGTTTGTTGACTGGTGCATGACTCACTTGCTAGAAGTCAGACTATGAACTTGCACTGTAACTTTCTACAGTTTCCGTGACCAAAAACATGGTTCGCAAATATGAAAGCAGAGCTTTAGTAATTAAGTTATCTAAAATATTTACATTTAGATCAGCTAATAAGCACTACTTTATATCTGCACACTACACCAGCACACCTTAGAGAATGAAATAAGAGAGAACAGGGAATCTGTGACTCAAGTTGCAAAGATCTCTTATCCCTGCTACATTGTGCATGATCTGCTGTGGGCTCCAAGATATGACATCATGTTGGGGAGGGGTGGCCAGGGGTTATGAGGGCAGTTACCCCTGGGCTACTTTCTAACCTCTCTCAAAGGGCTAGGGCTGCACCACTTTACACTTTTAAATGCCCCAATCCATAACACTTTTAATCTTTCCATCAAATTATATTGTCTGCAACTGACCTGTTAGTGAATAGCCCCCTAGTCGTGTGTCTATATCTGATCATATCAGGTGGATTGATGTAGTGGCACGAAGGGCTACAAAATAGTTTTTTTCCCAGCAGGCCAACAGTTTCTGTTCCTATTTTTCATTTATAAAGTGATATCTCTGGTATGTCCTATGAAACATGTACAAATACATCAATTAAAGGGACTCCTAAATATTTTTTAGATTGTGACTGTAGAGAATAAAAAAAATATGACAAATTATCAGTACATTTTGTGAGCAGAACTGCAAGAGAATGCATAAATTAAGAGAACAATATTTTTACATGCTTGTGTGGAGGGTCCTATTTATGACTCCTATGGCTTGAATAGTTGCTAACAATTCCAAAGTTTTCAGGACAGTCCCATTTTTAGGGGGTCATGTCCCAACAAATTCAGGTATATTCCAGCATAAATACCATACACTATGCACAGTCAGCACTGGTTTAAACTGCGTGTTGTCTAAAAAACATACACAGTCTAAAGGGTCTATTCGATAAAGAGAGAACTGCAGGGAATTGTGATGAGAATATTACATTTTAGTCTAATATAGCCAAGTTGACAAAATTCTCCAATACAGCTGAATGGGAGAATATGTCGAGCTAAGCTACTTTGGCCTTTAGTTTGAAATTCCTGTCTCAGTTGCCTGCAGTTGTTTACTTATTGAGTAGAGCCTATAATGTGTGTAGATGAGCTCCAGACACCCGGTATCTGTACTGGGCAGCCTGGAGTTCAGTGCTGTGCAGTTATGCAACACGGCATCATGGCCCTTTAGTCTCTGCACATTTTTGGGAAATAATTAAAAAACATTTTTCTCTTAATCAAAGTATTTGAGTGCAATTCTGCTAATACAATGTATAGATTATAGTTTTTTTTCTCTCTTTTGTATTCTTTACATTCACAGAATAAACAATGTTTAGGTGACAGAGTTAAACATATAACCTCTACATGACAATGTACATGTATGGGCTCCCAATGCAATGCATTGGTGACAATGTCTGTACAAGTACAGGCTGCCTTTAACATTGCGTAATCGCTGCATTTTTGCCTTTCCTGGAAGCATCACAGGTAGGGTTGCCACCTTTTCTTCAGGAAATTACTGGCCCTGCTACTCCTTCCATAGACTTAACATTGGCCTCAAGCACGTTTTTTACCAGCCTGCCGGTAAAATACCGGCCAGGTGTCAACCTTTTTCACAAGTGAAGGGTGGTCTTAAAATAACCTGTCAATCATGCCCCCTTACCCTATGCAAATGGAAAAAAGGGGCTGCCTTAGCCTGCAATAGCTGAGACAGGCTGTCTCAGGCATTTGCAGGGGATTTTGTGATATGTCACAGGGCACATCACAATCCATTGCCATCCTTCCCCAAATTTGGGGGGAAAGATAGGGTAAGGTAATCCTGATTAGGCAGACCAGGATCATCCATTATTCCTTGCATTTATTGATGTGATCTGAGTGAAAATCAATCACATTGATCACATGCAATAAATGCAAAAAATACAGTAAATGACAATCAGTGTTGTGTGAAAACTGATTGTCAAAATCCTTCCCCTCTCTCACTGATACAATTTGATCTTGTATCAGAGAGCGATAAATACTGTGTCCCAGAAAAAATGAAAAATAATTATTTTTTACATTTTTACACTCTTTATTAAAATGTATACAGTACACAAAGGGTTATGTTTTTTTTTTAAATTGATAGCCCTATCTGTCCAGTATATGATATGATTTAAGAAGCAAACACTTCTCAAACTCACAAAAAGCTAAAGTTGTAAAATAGTTGTTGTCCAGAATGGGCATCAAAATAAAGAAAAACATTAACCTGAAGGGGTTAAAACATTTTTTTTTTACAACAGAATAAAGTAGGAAATGAAACATTGAGTATTAACCTTGCATTGCGATTTTTACATACAAAACAGCATCCTGTGCCCTTCTAGGGATTTTCGACTGATTTGATCTACTATTTGGCTTTTCTGAGAAAACCAAACTCTTCTTGCAGCTTTCTTTATTTGTGACATTCATTCAGATTCCACGCCTTGATTAATTAACTAGTTCCCCTAGACACACTTGCATTCTTTATTCTGCAAGGGAGCATGGGAATGGTATGTGTGTCCAGCAACTGGCTGACTTGTCAATCCTAGCTGTACAACATAGAAGAAACATCCTCTACAGTTCATTCATTTTAATAAATGCATGCATGTTTTATAATTGTTTAACTTTAATATTCATGAACAGAAGGCACCCTTGTAGCTTTTCAGTGTGTTTGTGAAAAAACATTATTCTGCGACAAAATAACACATGCATAAATAGACAACCTTTATACGATCCGGTACTACAATGCTCATTATCTTCATCTAGCCAGATCTGCATATGCAGATCTTTGTCCCTCTGGCCCCTGTAGACTAGAACTCATGTCAAAATGGAATGGGATAGATTCTATGGCCTCCCTCTCCTCACTTGTGTTTTAGTGAGGGAGAAAGACAGATCTGTATAGTGTGAGTTAGTAAGTTTTAATACATTTATGGTAACCAAAGGCTTTTATAAAAGCCATTCCTGTTTTTTAACCCCTTCCTTTCCTTTGATCAATGCATAAGCAGTGATATTAGACAGCAGTACATTTTCTGCTGTCTGTGCATTGTTTTTAGGGATTAATTTTTTACTGTAACTTATTAAAGTATAACAAAGGTTTTTCTAAGTGATATTAACCCCTTGCTTGATGAGCATTCACCTGGTCAGATCAATATTTGTAAATATTGATCTGAACAGTTTGGATCTGCCTCCCTCTCCTCACTTGCACTTTTGTGAGGCAGAGAGAAAGATCAGTATTAGTTAGTGTCAAAATAAAAATGTAATTTATTGTGAGACCCAAGGGGTTTTATAAAAGCCATTCCTTGTGTGTTAACCTCTTCCCTGCCATTAATCACTGCATAAGCAGTGACCTTGCACAGCAGCACATTGTTTTCTTTCTGTGCAATTTTGCAGGGGTTCATTTTTTTGAACTGAAATTTATTACAGATCTACAAAGGCTCTACTACGAGCTATTAACAACATTCATTGCTGTAGATCACTGCTTAGGCACTGATCCGTTTGCAGAAGCACTTTTTTGCTGTCTGCATATTTTTTTTTTTAATTGTTTGTTACATCCACTAGGGGGGGGGGGGGGGGGCGGGGATTTAGCCCCAATCAAGCCAACAAACCTATGCATGGGTGGTATCACTCTTCTCAGGAGATGTTGATAAACACATATTGGTGTATTGTTTGGCAGTAACACATACCAGAATCTGAGAATTCATGCCTGAAGTACAATGCGTGTGAAAATAAAAACACCAAAAATTACTAGCCAAATGTTTGGCAAAAACTAGTAGTAGAATGACTGCATAAAAAGTATTAATACTCCCATTTGAAATACCATGGGTCTACATTTCAAAAATATATGGTTTGGGGGGTCAAATTTATTAGCCAGCTTCATAAATGTCCCGAGTAGGACATAGGAGCAGATTGGCTACATGTTAGAATTCCAAGTTGGAAAATTGAAATGTGTACCTCCCAAATAAGGCTTTTTAGCCCCAAACAACTAGACAAACATATGCATGGATGGTATCACTGTATTCTGGAGATGTTGCTGAACACATTTGGGGTGTTGTTTGGCAGTAACCATAACAGGATCTGTGAATTCATGTCCAAAGTATAATGTGTGTGAAAACCCCTCCACAAAAAATACTACCAAAAAGTTTGACAGAGGCTGGTGATAGTATTAGTGCACGGAAAGTGTTAAAATACCACCATTTGAAATACCACCATTTGAAATACCCCTGGGTGTCTACTTTAAAAAAAAAAAATGGTTTGATGGAATAAAGTACACTGGCCGCATCAAAAATATCCCAAATGATACATGGGCACAGGTTTTATAGTGTCAAAAATCCAAGTTGGAAAACCAAAAAGCGCACCTCTACAATGTGGCCTTTTTAGACCCTAAACAACCCGACACACATATGAATGGGTGGTATCACTGTTCTCTGAAGATGTTGGCCATAACCCTTGACATTTTCAGTAAATGTATACCTGAATTACAATCTGTGTGAAAAAAATCACTAAAGAATTCTTACCTATGCACCAAGCTGATTACCTTGGGTTGTATGTATGTGGTGGGTAATTCAAAGATTCATGATAGATATCAGTGTTCCAATGTCAATATTGCAAATTTTGAAATAAAAAAAAAAAAGGTTTTGAAATAACTTTGTGCTACATGTACTTAGTGCTCTATAACTTGAAAAATAAAAATAAAAGCATGTGGTATTTCTAAACTTAAGAGAAAAAGTAGAATCTATTTAGAAGGTTTTTTCATTAGCTTTTGTACATAAATAAAAAAAAAAAATAGAAAATATTTTACCATATTGTATTTTTTTAATAGTACATTATATGATATCCTCAAAATAATGGTATATAAAGAAAGCACTTCATGTCCTGATAAATACAATATATAATTTGTGTGGTTACAGCAAATGACCAAAAATATAATAACAGCACAAATACTGCAGACATGTTAAAAAAGCCATTGTCCAGAATGACCAAAAATGTTGCAAAGGGCCAGTCCTTAACAGGTTAAAAAAATATTACCGCATCCACTACAAACCTCCATTCTTTCAAAGGGGGCCAGCAATTTTTATTTAGTGACCGTAGTCACTAGGAGCCAGTTTTGTTTTATTTCATGGGGTCCCAGTGGGTGGATATTACATTCCCAGTTCCCTAGCATTATAGTAATGGGGAAATAGGGGACAATGTTTGCAAAACACTGCCATTCCCTTCCCTCACTAGTTGCGGTCCCAGCTGCAGGTGAATCGCACATAATTCCTTCAGGAATAACATGCAAGTATTAAAACTTTAACGTTCGCAGTCAATTTACCCCAATATCTCTAGAGATACAGGTTGATAGTTCATGTCCTATGTGAGTTGAAAATACAATTAGTTCACCAGTGTGCTGGATGGAAATGCTATGGTTGTTGTATGTGCTCTTACATGCTAATGTTATTTCAGTAGCGCAGGGTCGTCCAACTTGCAGCGTGTCTTTCAGCAAGGCCCAATTGACTTAGCTATACATATTTCATTATCACTATAAATAATATGTCGTTTTGTTGGTATAAAATTCATATAAACTGTTTTTTGGGTTGCTTTCGTATTACTGCAAAAGAAAGGAACATATTTTTCTTGGACATGACTCGAAATTAATATATTTAATGTGGCCAACTTCAGAAAAACATTCATTAAAGTGTTGTTTCCTGTAGCAAATGAATCAGTTAGATGATTTAGGAAGCCGTGAATGTCTTTACATGGATGTAGAGCATGGGATTTTAAAGCATGTGTGCTATCTGCTAGCCACATGAGAGTTGTGTGGTGAAGCAGTGTGTGACTGGGTGTGTCTTCTTCACTGTCTACATCTTTCCTTTTCCACAAAATAAAAGATGTGGCAGCTTTTGCATACTTCTGCTTCCTGTTCACTGAACAACGAGGCACGAGACATTCCCCAGCTAGCAAATTGTGTCACAATTCACAAGCTATAGGTTCATTAATCATGATATAATGAAATGCTGCTGCTTTGTATCATACTGATGTTTTTTTTTTATGTATTTATTTTTTATTCGTACAAGTTTCAAAATACATTAAAAAAACTAAAATACAAACAACAGAGATAAAGGATAATAAATACACAGGCAGGAAACAGATGCCATATAAAAAGGGGCAATACATCTAAACCAAAAAAGTACATTCATATTGGATCAAATATTCCTTATAACCTGCCGGTACCAGACATACAACAGGACGGACATCTCTCACGGGAAACATACAATCGGAGGGAGGACCCACACTAGACAACCGGCTGGGCATCTTCACCTGGTCAGTTTCTCAATCTATGATTTCTACGATTTCCCCTTCTCTCTTTTACACTGGTACAATACTTGTCATTTAATTCTAAAACCATGGGATTGGGTCATTCGTCTTCCAAGCTCAGGCTATCAAACCGATGTTTTTAATTACCATTTACTTTGTATTTTTTATTACCTTTACACACAGTGTTAATATCGGTTATAGGATTTCATGAATAAAATACACTTACTATTACAGCAAAACAAATCCACATTATATACAGACAGACCCAGACAGATTTGGCTCTAGACTTTGTGAGGCCTTAGGCACAACTCAAACATGAAACCCTCACTGACATTTATAATTAAAAAGATATGTAAGCGATAATAAAAAATGTACTGTACAAATTGCATATTTTGAAATATGCCTTAAATCACAGCAACTAGGAATTCAGCTTGATATAGATAAAAAAGTGTGTGGCTGACTAGTATCCTTAGTGCTGTTTCCTATACACACACATACGAATCTGGGCACTGGGGTAAGTCCTGTGAGTGCAGTCTGGGTGCTGGTAAGTCCTGTGAGTGCAGTCTGGGTGTGGGTGCCCCCCCCCCCCCCCCCCCCATCAGGCTACAGAAGAGTTTTGTAGTAGGTGTGGTAGAATAGTCTACAAAAGAGTGACCTGCATAGGGGTGGTTAAAGAAGCCCATGAGACATGTTGAAGGACTCTCTCAAAGAGTGATGAAGGAACCTCATTATGCAGACATGTAAAAGGGTCCACATTTATGCCTGCAACTTCTACCAATGCAACCAGTTGAATTACATTTGTTAATGTCCATCAACTATTTTCTAAAATGGGGAGCTTAATTATCTGCTGCTGGTGATTATCTTTGTCCATAGTGGGGGGGCGTGTCAAGTATCATGGGAATTAAAGTTAATAACATGAGTGCCAAAGCTAGCAAGCACTGGCTAAAGGGTGTGCTCAGGGGAAGAGAATGGAAATAGATTGGATAGGATCTCTCAAATATTCCTAACGGGTCTGCAAAAGATTCAAAAAAATTTTTTAAACAAATTGTACTGCTTCCCACAAATGTATTTAGTTTTTAGATTGTATGATGAAAAACACATAATACGTTTCAACTTTACCATGGTGGCTAAAAAATATACTCACACAAAATAATAATGACAAAAATGACATTTGTATTTTGCCTTCTGTTATACTGTACGATACTATATTCTGATATCCTGATAAATGTTTACAACTTCTACTTGGTATAGGTGCACATTTCACAGGTATCGAGAAATGAAACTGAACATGAAAATGATTCTCCATGCAAGCTGTAAATATACTTTTTATAGCCCCTTTTTCTTTTTCCAGAAACACAGCAAGAAAGTAGACAATGTCTTTGCAGCCAAATGCAGTTGGTGCACATGTACAGTCTCATGATAGCACACTAAATGTACCTGCTGTGCATGCACACCAAACATGACAAGGAGAAAGTCAGCTCTGCAAGAGAAAATAGGCAGAAATAGTCTTGTTTAACAGCATCCTGGGAACTTTAGAAAGACACTCATGGATTATCAATTGGATAACACTGTGTTATTTGATTGCCTTCCTGTCTTTATACCACCAATGCCAATAGACTTTAAATTAACTGAATGCGTGTATTTCACATACTGATAAGTACTCTAGTAACATGTGTAGGGTCATGCCATACTAGGGAATTTTTATATGTTGATGGCACTGACACCACAGCCAGTCCACAAAACTCAAACCATTTGTACATGTATGTTTCTCACTACTAAAGAGTAGTGTTGAGCGAACCCGGACCGCACTATTCGGGTTCGTACCGGACATTACGGTGTCCATGCCACGAATCCGAACCCGGACATTTCACTGTATGTCCGTGTTGGAGTTCGAGGTTCGACTATAAACCGAAAGTCTTTAAACCGAAAGTCATTCGGCGTTATAGACTTTCGGTTTATAGAATAGCCAATAGCATTACATGTATTCTATAAACCGAAAGTCTATAAACCGAAAGACTTTCGGTTTATAGACTTTCGGTTTATAGAATACATGTAATGCTATTGCTATTCTATAAACCGAAATAGAGTCCCCATTCATAGGAATAGGTCAATTTTATTTTTTTTAAGTTATTTCCCTATCCATATTTGTTTGCAGGGCACTTGTCCTACTCTTACCCACATTTTAATTCCTTTTGCAGCCCTCTAGCCCTTCCCATGACTATTTTAGAGGCCAAAAGTCCGTGTCCTCATTGACTTCAATGGGGTTCGGGTTCCGGGTCATGTCCGGGGTCAAGTTCGAGCTCGAACTTCTCGAACCCGAACATCCAGGTGTCCGCTCAACTCTACAAAAGAGCTCTGCTTTGATATCCAGAAAGCTGGTTATAGGCTTGATCTTGTCCTAACCAAATTTAAGTAGAACATTGACAATAGTTCTCTTTTAGTGAAATCATTAATGGTTAACACCGATTATGGACTATCTCTCATTCAGGGGGCTGATAGATAATGATGTGTATAAAATATTAGTAAACTGTGCAAAGCTAAGTCATAAGAGTTTGGAAAATATAGCCGCTTATTTTCATACGTGTGCACCCCAGCGTGTGGTTTTATTTAACTGAATCACTGTTTCCATATCGAGTGAGATAACCATAGGGTTAGTGATACCTTCAATATGTCATTAGAATACTGATGCAACTGGTTAACTGTGTCAGATATGACTATATCTCAGAAGACAATGTAACTAACCAGGAGGAATGTAAATGCTTCTTTCTGATACACCAAACACACTCTTTCTAGGTCTTCTTCTTTAATAGATTCATTTTTAAAAAAATCATTAGTAATAGAAATTAATTTAGAAAATAAACCTCACAATAAAAAGAATGTAAATATTTGACATCAGTGTAGATAGATGGCTGGGACAAAAATAGGGGTTCCTTTACCATCAGGAATATAAGTGAGAGTGTGGTGTAGTGTGGAAAATGGATTCAGGTGCATATAATTGAATTTCTGTAGAAACTGGGGAAAAAGGAACACAGCGCTAAAAAAACCCCATAATAAACAATAAAGCAAGAAAAGCAACCCTTTCCAGTTATTGGCCTTAGCAAGTTTGTGAGTGTTGCACCCATAGGTGTAAGTGAACATAAGGGAAAGATGTAGAGGCACAATATGGAATGGGCAGGAGGAGGAATGCCTACAGAGACTCTGGTCTATCTAGCTGTTTATTAATGGATTTTCTAGTTCCATGAGTTGTAAAGCTCTTTGAAGAGGGGCTTTTAGAAGATTGAGAGTGAGGGGAAGTAGCTGCATGTACTCCAAAAGTGAGCTTAAGGTACATGTTGAGTGAAGTCTTGCAGGCGTGAGGGGAGGTGATGAGGTTGGAGCTGAGACAATGTGAAGGAGTATGTGTTGACATTAGAGCCAGTATTTTTCATTTAATCCTAGAATTGGAATGAAGAAAGTGGAAGGGCTTAAAAAGTGGAGTAGCAGTCTAAGAGTGACAAGTGATAAATCAAGAATCAGAAGAGTGGATATGTAGTGACATTCGGTCATCAAACTAATGGTGATCACTGGTCATGTGACCAAGCTCATGTAAACCATTCTTACAGGGGGATAAGCTTTATCCTTTGGCATGGTAATTAGGTAATTCAATAGCTTTACAAGTTAGGAAGAGACCACCCCTATCTTCCACTTGTCTCTCTTCTTTCCTGGCTGTGCATGTGAGCAGACATGGGTTATGTTTTATCCTGGTGAAGTGTGGGTGAGATATGATGATTTTTACTTACAGGGTTTAATTGTTATTGTTGTTTTGCTGTTATCGTTGTTCTAGTTATTAAGATTATGTGTTATTATTTGTATGTTGCTGTTGTTTTGTCTCTGAATAAATGTTTGTTAAAGTAGACGGGCCAGCTTTTTTATGTGTATGCGTACACAATTCATAAAATGTAGTGATACACCACAGGTTACAGAGATGGAAGCATGAACTAGCATTTTTGTGGAACAGGAGAATGCAAGCAATGTTGTTCAGGAGTAAACAACAAAACTTGAATAAAGCAGAGAACAGAGTCAAAGGTAACCCCGAGACAACAGCCTTGGGTAGACAGAGAGAGTGGAGTTACCAATGGGAAAGGCAAATCCAGGTATATGGGTGGAGCTCAAATATTCCATATACCACATTCTCACATCGTGGGGATAAAACTGTATCATAAATTCCAGTAAATATGTGCAGCAGGAAGAAAATACAATAATATCAGTTCTAATGGTTTAAAGAGGGACTAAATGTAGTTTATTGTACTTGAAAGACAGTTTCTCCCGGTTTAATAATTTTTCTAACTGTACTTCTATGAGCTAATTTTAAAGACATCTCATTGTCTTTGTTTAGAAAACAAATCACTGGATAATTAACTTTGTGGAATTGCTGCTTCGCTGAATGGTTGCTCCTAGTGGTGTGTCTGTGTATCATTCAATCTTTTAATCACATAGAAGATGCCTTGTGTGTGATTAAAAAAGCTTCTGGGTGATGCTCCTATGGAGCACTGTTCAGAAGCGATTTGCATTTGATTTCTAAGTCAAACACGGATTTCGCGGCTGCCATCTTGTGGAGAAGGGTCTCTGTGCACCTGGCAGCACTGACTGGTGAGTGATATCTGTGAAGCCGAACACACCTCCAGAAGTGGACGAGATGGTCATCTCCTCCCCAGTGATTGGCTGTGTGGTGCACAATTGATGCACGCACAAACCAATGACATAGAGTGACTGTTGTTGGACCGTCTCTCTCTGCAGCCCCCGAGCTATGCTCCATGAGATAGAAGCCCCTTATTCTTTGCTTTTGTACATTTATTGCACCATTCGAGCGACACTGCAATGAGGCAGAAGAGTTTACCACTCTTTAACCCACTGAATCATTTTCATAAACGTTTACTGTACCTTAAGATATAAAAATAGTGGAAAAAATGTGCTATTTTAACATACTAAGTCGTAAAAGAAAATATTATATTTAAAACACCTCTCTGTTCAAAATCTTAAACAGTTTTCTACACAAAAGATTTAATTTAATAATAACTTCCTGCAGTGCACTGTATCAAAAGCTAACATCTAAATAGACAACATCAAATATGCGGTCTTGATCTAAACTTCACAGACGCCCCGTGGGGTACAGTTGGCAAGACATGTTCTTTATAAAAATCATTTTGATTGGTGCTTATCGATTTATGTTCCGCTCTATACTCCGATATGAAATTCCACATTATCCCTTTAAGCATTTCCCCCACTACAGTTGGCCAATTTACTGGTTTGTAATTCCCTGGTTACATTCTCAGTCTGCATTTAAACAATGACAGCATGCTGTCTGTTACCAAGAGACCCCAGAGATTTGAAATGTATAGGTCTGTATCTTACTTAATGATGTGGGTGAATGCTGCCTGTTCAAGGTGCTTTATATGTTGTATTTTATTTTTGCTCTCTTTCACTTCTGCTAGAGAGCCTACTTCGTTTTTTTTTTAAAGCATCTCTATGAAATAAGCTGATGAAAATACACTTTCAATACATTTCAATACATTTTTCTTTCCCATAAATGTACTAATCACCTTTACGCAATACTCAATAACTTTATTATGTTACCCTTCCTATGAACTTACAGCTACACAGTCACATACATTTTAATAGCCAGACTTTTGCAAACTCATTTTGCTAACACTCCTTATCCTACATGTTCTCTCTTCACCCAGAAACATTAACACCCACCTTCTACTGCTATTGAAAACTGCATGTTTAACTCTCAGCATTTGCACTCATGCTCTTGAACATCTATATTAATGGGACACTCCAAGCATCAAACAACGTTAGTTGGCTAACTTGTAAACTGCACAGTACATCTATAGACATTTATATTAAAGTTTTTGTTAACACTGCATTACAACTATAGACGTGTTAAGTGATAGGCGCTATTGTAATAGAAGTTAATAAATTGTTAACGTGCTGCAGACACTAGTGTAATTCCCCCAGGGTAACACAAAGCAAAAATAATATTATAATATATATATAATAATATATATCGATCCAAAGTACCAGCACTCTGCCCAATTTAAGTCATAAAAAATGCCAAAACTTGCCTGGGTGCAATCCACATCAATCTACAAAATCCAAAACAGAAAAAGAATGCACTCACAGGGCTTCTAAAGACAGTCATTCAGGTTTTAATGCAGGATGATCGTCAGCATAGTTTTTTCAGCGACGTTTCAGGCTGTTAAGCCTTTTGTCAAGCACTCGAGTGCTTGACAAAAGGCTTAACAGCCTGAAACGTCGCTGAAAAAACTATGCTGACGATCATCCTGCATTAAAACCTGAATGACTGTCTTTAGAAGCCCTGTGAGTGCATTCTTTTTCTGTTTTGGATTTTATAATAATATATATTTCAACTAGTTCAGTTGAGCAGGTCCTCTAGCATTGAGCAGACATCAGCTCGTCACTGTCTTTGGTTATTGGGTACCCTGTAAGGAAGAAATATACCAGCATCCAGATTCTAGAGTCCGTGGTCAATAATGGGTCACTTTTTATTTAATGGGGCCAGTAACTGAAATATTATCAGGGAAGGGGGATGTTGGGGGACTATTACAACCAAGCCCCCCCCCCCCCCCCCCCCCCAGTCTCCTAGCATACATTGAATGGAGAAAAAGGGAATAACAAAACATTTTGCAAAACATTGTTATTCCCTTACCGCACTGGATGTTTGTGGTCCCCATTGCAGCTGGATCACATGCTATTCCAAATGGAATCATGTGTGGCATTGTAAATGTCCATGATGCTTTAAATATCTGGGGGCATTGAATCTACCCCATTATCTAAGTTTTTTTTTTATTATTTAGAATTCTTCATTTTGGTTTCCCTTCCATATATGGTATCATATAATGACATAAAAACGTAACAAAATACGGTACCGGGAAGCGTTAAGTCACATAAATGCCATAAATCGCTATATTCCTTCATTAATCCCACTATTCCATTAACTCTTACTTCCATTAGCCTAACGGTTAACCAAATAAAAATAAAAAAAACAACATCAACAAAATTAACAATATATTTAACATTACATTTAAAAGACACGTGTGCAGTGTTATCAACTTAGGGTCCTCAGGATCTAATTACTCCGATAGGTATGTATCTATTTATACATGATTGGTAAACAATAAATTAGTAACTAATTACTTCAAAGCGCCATCTCTTTTGGGGCTCGCTTCCTTTAAGATTTTCCCAACACATTTCAAATTCCTCCTTTTTGCTATTTCTGATTTTATCATGAGTTGTGATACCTTTCTCTATTCTTAACTGGAACATAACCTGTGACCTCCTCTGTCCCCATGTGGGGGATATAGTCGATGTCCATTGCTTTGCTATTAAATACTTTGCCGCAACCAAAATTTGTACCATTAAGGATTTTTTCTTTTTGTGGTATCTTTTGAAGTCCTATGTGTAACAAGAATGTTTAGCCCCAAGTCCCAATTACTTAAACAAAATGTGTTCTTTATTCCTTCCCAAATTAATCTGATTGGACCACACTCCCACCATATATGTTTATAATTCCCTACTTCCACCCCACATTTCCAGCACTTGTTGGATCCCCACAGACACAAATCTGTCAAACTACATGTACTCTGAGCTTCAGACTCACATTCCTTCAATGACACTGTAGTGGACCATTCAAAGCACCAAACTTCCTACTTTAAATCCAGGCACTCAGATTTATACTATCATTTTCCATAGCAAAAAAAAGAAAGTGTTTCAGGCTGACAGGCCCAGCCCCAGCACAGCAATGTCTTCAGTTCCCCAGTGAATACAAAACATATCTTGTATTCTGTATAATGTAGCACTTCTACACATGTTTACTTCTGAATCAACCTTCATCAATACAATCTTGCATTAAATCACATGGAGTCAATTAATTCAGCATTAGCCACGTTCTACAAGCCTCAACTCTCCACTCTGTTATTGTGTTATAGCATTATAGTACATGTTACCTGCATAACACACCATTAAACACCAGTAACTTTATAGGTTTTACATCAGTTTATGTTTCATTTCATGGGACACAATAATTTTCTTGTTGTGCTATAATTCTGCAAACATAGTCCAAAGCAACTAGCAGGTCAAATGTGTCATCACGGACATTACCACATCGTTGACAGGAACAAAGCTGGCCATACCCCAGTCTCTATATGTATCACCTCTACCAAAAGACATATATCCTGCACAATGATTGGTATCATTCTCTGTGTATTCAGTGTCTACAGGACTGTGCAGGAATTATGGCAGAGACACAGTCCATGGAGGTAAAGAGTGAAACAAAGGTGATACTTGTCAACATCCATCACAGTGGGGGTTAACCAGCCACAGACCATGAGCCCAGAGACACTGATAGTAGTAGTTGATTAGTAAATGCCTATATATTACTTCCACTAAATCAAAACACTGTTTCCCAGTTGACTTCCCTGATGACCACGTGGTAAATAGTTGGGCAGTATATATCAAGACGACTACAAAGACATTAGAGGATGGTAAATTAAATGCACCATCACTTGGAACATAGTAAATCACTATTATCAATGATAGAATTATCACTTAACATACTTACCGAAAAGTCATCTTCAGGGAATAACACTAGATCCTTCAGGGGGTCATTAGAATATGTATTTTCTAATTCTGTGATGGCAGACTCGTAATCCAAGGGCTCCAACAGTTTAGGCTTCTCATGCTGTAGAAAAAAGAAATGGATAACACATTACACTGGGATAGTAAGAGGTGAACATGTAAACATTAGCATCTAAGAATAGTTAAGGTCCCCCCTGCTGATCCCATTCAAAAACAAGGTGCTCTCTCTGCACTAGAAGAGTGATCCAGTCCCTGACCAGACCACAGCCCACTTCCTATGGAATCATGGCAGCTGGCGGTCAGATGATAAACTGGCATGTACTACCAAAAGTACACACCAGTTTATCCTCACACTAGGAACAACTAACATTTCACTTGTGCTTCTATATTAGAAGCAAAAGTAAAATATAACGTTTAACGTATCCAGCAAGTCTCTGAAACCTCAGTATACATCCTGGAGATGCGAGAAGGGACCAAGTAATTCACAATATGCTTTTGATGTACGGATATAAAGGAAACTTTTACCTAAGCATCTGATCTGAGTTTTATTCATGATCCTTATCAGGATGCCAACTTGTTACCAGCAGGTATTAATGCTCTGAATTAAAAAAAACACTTCTGTCTTTCAGCAAGTTACTGTTTGTCCCAAAAGAAGCCTGCAGTTCTCAGGAGTCTTGCATTAAATTAAATATACTGTAGCTAAAAAAACAGGTACTTGGATCATCTGCTTTTATACTGTGATCATTATCATTCACTAATCCTACAATGCCCTATAGACTGCGTCTATCAACAGCGGACGTTACACAGCTGACACTAGGAAGCATGTGGTTGTTGTATTGTGGCCACTAAGAAACTTTATTCGTACAGCATCCTGAGTTTAAGCTGAATTGGGCTCTAAAATAGTGGAACCTTGCTACCTTAATGGTAGACTGTGCGTGGTCACATTTTCCTAAAGTAGTTTATATGATCACGAGTTCTACTTAATTCATACCTCTGTAGTCTGTGTTTGGGCTGGTGTGTAATGAGATCCAGGGCTTATTTGTATTCTCTCTTTAATATGTTTGACAAAATGAACATTCTTACAGCAGGCACAAAGCCTGGAGGCCCAGAAATCTCAAAAGCCTAACAAACTGGCATGGTGGCACAAACGCTTAATCTTCATGCACCATAGACTATGTATGCAGATTAGAACATATACATGCAGTGATGATATTGAATGATAGAATGTTAAAGGGACCCTTCCAATTAGATTCTGGAACAAGCACAGTGCACATATGGTGTGACATATTTGAAGCTAATTTTGGCTTTCCTTCCTGACATGGTTTCACAAAGCATTCAATTAAATACTGAACATCACAGCTTTTAAATTATTTCCCTAATGGCAATGTTGTTAAAACAATTGAACAAGTGCCATGTGCTATTGCCATATGCGTAGGTGAAGAGGATGAGTATTGGAAAATAGTACATCTCATCCACTCAATGTTATAAAACAATCCCAACCTCCTGGAGATCCAACATGAACACTCTCCATCACAAGGAATAATGGTGAGATACAATGAAACAGATGCTCTGGACGTATATTCTGCAGGCCTGAAAAACCTTTTTAAATAATATAAGCCGTGTCTTACCATCTACAACAACTCCAACATTCCAGTTATGCTCTTGATGGCTGAAGGTGAAGAGAGTTGCTGTTAACTAACTCTAGAGTAAAACACCACGATTTATGGAAAGCTTTGGGTTTATATCTTCCAGTAAAATGCTGACAGACAGAAACAAACCTAACATATTGATTGGTGGTGTGCTGTAACTAAGCAAACACAGAAAGCATCATGGTGTCTTAGAGTGTCAGGGGTGAAGAGGAATGTTCACACTTTGCCATGAGTGATCTGATTAACCCCTTAAGGATGGAGCCTTTGAAACATTTTTGTCCATTCTGGACAATGGGTATTTTAAAATTTCTGTGCTGTTTGTGTTTAGCTGTAATTTTCTTCTTTGTCATTTGTTGTACCCACACAAATTATATATTGTTTTTATCAGGACAAGAAGGGCATTCTTTGGATGCCATCATTTTGATCATATCCTATAATATTATATAAAAAATAAATAAAATATGGTAAAAAAAAACAAAAAAAAGTATTTCCTGACTAGGATATGATCGTTGATCGCAAAAACCGCTTGATTCACCGCAGGACGTGCCTGTCGTCGTCAAGGGAGTTTCTCCCAGGACGTGCCTGGCACACCCTTTGTCGCGAAGGTGTTAAACATGTGAAATGGCTTTTATAAAAGCCCTTGATTTGTAAAATTGTATTAAATATTTTATTTTTTGTAAAAAAATAAATGTTTTTACTTTTTCTGATCTGTCTCTCTCCCTCACTAAAACTATAGTGAGGAGAGGGAGGAAGATCAATACTTGTCAAAGGCCATATTTACAAATATGGCCTTTGACAGTATGATAAGTGTTCATCAGAGCCTGCACACAGATCACACTAATCTGCTGTGCAGGCATCGATTAGCGCCTCCTAGAGCAACGGAAGTGAAATCAATTCACTTCCGATGCTCCTGCCAGTAGAAGGGAAGCGCTGCCTGTTACCTTCTGCTGAGCCGATGGGACCATCGGTTCTGGGGAGCATTATGGTGTTACTCTATTTAGTGCATGACGTGCCAGGCACGTCACCTGTCGGCAAATCCAAGATATTCAGTGTTTAGTTCAGCATCCTTTGTGTCTGCCATCAGACAACAATGCAGGTCTAGTAACACAGTGGTACACAAGTCCCATTTAGAAATAATCTTATATTAAGTTGAAAGTCCTTACTAATTACTTGTCCCATCACCAATTTACATTTTATTACATGGGTGATGGGAGAACACCCACAATAAGAGTGTAGAAGTTTTCCACATGTGGAATTTAATATAAATGCACCAGCAGTACAAGCATCTAGACCCAGATGCACATACCACTATGTGTTCAGTTTTGATTAGATGATACGCACATATATACATTTCTACAGTTTACATCACCACATGCCATATACACACAACAATATAGAAACAGAATGTGTCGGCAGATAAGAACCCTTCAGCCTATCTAGTTTTCCCAATTTTCAAAACACTTGTATTAGTCCCTGGCGTTGGTTTATATCTAGGATAGCCTTATGTCTATCCTATGGGCTATGTCCAGTAACCCTGAGCCTCCTAACACTACAAATGAGTGATAAACTGCCCATGGGGCCAGGCAGCCTATATCAAAGGGGGGTCTAGTGGATTTTTACAATGCAATCCCTGTTACCCCAGGCCATGAACATGTAGTTTGAGGTATCCCATTATTTTCATTAAATGTAAATGTCCAGTAAAGATATAACAACAAGGATCGGTTAAAGGTGTTTCTAATTGTTGATTTGTAAAAAAAAAAGTGTACTCGCAACGATTTTGAAATATCTCATGTGAGTGCAGGTGTATGAAGAACAGGTTTGTTATAAATACACCCGCAGGTGTATTTTTATAATAATTGGAGATGATATGAGTGTAGTTAGCCTTCACTGGGTTATTTGAGGTACAATGTATTAGTAGATTTAGAATGCAGTTATAAGAAGGATTGTTATATGATACAGAGACATGATTACCCCTGAAGACGTATAACCAGAACAAAGAAATATAGATATCTGACTACTAAAATGTAATTTATAAATAGTATCCTCTCCTTGTGCGGTATTGTATATTAATAATATAAGTGAAAAATTGAAATAAACAATGGGATTAAGATACAACTAATAATGAAAATATTAATAAAAATGTAGGTTAAATATGGTAACTACTTTGCTCCTGAGGACTAGATACACTCTGCCCCATAAGTATGGTTGCCACCTTTTCTTCAGAAAAATACCAGCCTTGCTACTGTCTTCACAGACTTAACATTGGCCTAAAGCCAATTTTTACCGGCCTGCCGGTAAAATAACGGCCAGGTGGCAACCCTACGCATAAGATGATACTATGTTTGTTGTATATTAGAATTGTCATACGTTTTAACCCCTCTCTAACTGCTGTAGAGTCTTTTCCATTATATCAAGAGGTGTGAGAACTATCATTGTTACTATCGGTGGTCCCTGCTTAGGGTCTCCATGAGCCTACAACAGTGAGCAGAGGGTTTGCTCACCAAAAAAAAGTGAGTGTCACTCCAGGGAGTGGGTGTGACACACTGTATACACTAAAACAGATCTACACTATATTGCCTTTTCCCTCCTTTTTTCTTCTACTCATTTTTTAATATATCATCCTTGAAAACAACATGGAGGAAATGAATCCCATGCTCATTTAAGTATGTCTGCTTATTTCAATTTGGTGATAGAAACGTGTATGCGCAGCACTTTATATTTATTGCACAATTCTTATCAAGGCGCCACTAATTCATTAGACTCTTAGTACACAGAAATTTAAGCTACACTTTTGTTAACATTATGCAGGGTGATATATCATTGTTGAACAACGATGTACACAAATGTGATAATGTTATTGATGTACAAAATGACCCTGGTCATTGCAGCATTAAATCTGTGTACAATAAACATATTATGTCATGTATTAATAACAATTATGCTTTACAAAGTATTTTTTACAGAAATAGTCCAAAAATAAGTCAACTAGTAATATTCCTATAAAATGACAATATTGCAAAGGCTTGGATGCATGAGAGAAAAACAATGTTAGGAGAGCAGTTGTTTGCAAAAACGTATGTCATAAAAGTTGACTAGATAACTAAAAAGGGAATATTGGAGAGAGAAGTTGGAAATTAGTCAGATAATCCGAAAACGTGGATAATTCGAATTAGTAATGAGATGTTTAGCTGCTGGTATTAATTATGTTGTTGTTTGGATAATGATGATGACATAGAAGAAGAATTGTGATAAATAATTTGTGCATTCAGTAATATAATTTGTTTTGACACAAATATTGTGACTGTCAGCCCTTTCCTTGGAACACTGTCAGCCATGCTGAATTCTACAACTAACTAATACACATTTAGAAATGTGACTGTGAGTAGAATGTGTTTACCCAACTGCTGTAGAGCAGACAATTAAATACTGCCCAGAAACAAATGACTAGGTGGTTTAGGCAAAATCAAAACATATTATTATTAAAAAGCTAATAATAACTAAAAATGGATTGTATTTTACAAAAATGTTAAGCAAGCCCAATGAACTATCATTAGTAGGTCTTAATGCATTTGCCAAAATGGTTATATAATGCCAAATACAAATGCATCATACAAACTTCAGTGTTTAAGTTTAAGAAGATTCTAGAGTAATGGCCTTTTGTGCATGTTAGTTTGCATGTTTTCATAGAATCCCATGTAAAATGACTTTGTTTTTAAAAATAATTAAAGGCAGGCATTTAATCCTGGCCACTGTGTTTTAAATAAATACATGTTTTAAATAAATAAAATCATAATGTAATAATCATAGTGACAAATGGAGGCTAAAAACACACACGTCCATCAAAACGAGGCTTTTTCAAGTGTCCCTCTACACTTAAAAAATCCTCAAGAAGGTGAAACGAGCTGAGCAAGGCAAACTGGCTGCTACAGACACAGTGCACTTTAAGAGACTTTTTATCTTCATGGAACATTGCTGTTTTTAATGTAAGGTTTATACTTTTATATGTTGTATTAAACATGTTTTACTCAAGCCTGGCTCCTTCTTCTCGTTCTTCTTTACTGCATTGGAGTGGAGGTCGATTGAGGGTCTTTACCACACCCTTATGGGGGCTCCAGGATGCGTTCAAAACTAAGCATTTTTGCTCAGGGAAATCTTAGTGGGTTTGTCCTGTTTTCTTAACCACCACAGGTCCTCTTTTTATGATATACTTCACTATATTGTATTTCTATATTTTTTCCCTCTATATATCACTTGGAGGAGATCATACCTCATTAAGGATAATTACAAGTGTGTGGAGTGTTAGGTTATCACCTGTTGTATTGTTTTGATGTTTTACTAGAAGTGGAGCACTAGTTTGTTTCGGTGCTGCTTCTCCCATCACATATTTTTTCTGTTTTTTATTCACACATGTCCATCAGGTCCCACCTATCACACAACACATTTTGCAAAGAAGGAATGCTAACAAAAAGTCTACAAATAATCCACTTTTCTAATTTTGTTCATAAGAGAAAAAATAATCTTTGCAGTTTATAGCAATCTACTGTTCCCATCTATAAACACACAAATTCTTTGTAATTTGAAAACATCACCTTGCTTAAAGATACATAGAAATGTCTTAAGCAAATAATGTAATGTAAATAATGTTCACTTAGGAATGATTATAATTTATCCACAAATCTATACATAATGTCCAATGTAATCACGTTGATGTTTTGCTGGAAAGTCTGGGAAGAAAAGTTGAGCTTTGTGGGACAAACGAGTGAGGAAATTAAATACACAAGAACACATAACAGGATGTGCTCACTTGGAAGGGAAAGTAAGTGAACACAGAAAAGATGCTTATCCCTTTGATGTGCCAAATGAGATACATTAGCTGTCTGCCAGATTGCAAATACTGATGTTTTGCTGCATAATATTGCTAATGAAAAATTCCCTTTATAGTAGAGAAGAAATCATTAGATAGAATGGTCAGGATTACTGCACCATTCCAACTACAAGCTATGCATATGTTCCTTCCCTATTACATATTTGTTGACTATTCTAACACAGAAGCACACGTGAAAAAAACTATTGGAACTAGTATAAGTATAAACTGGCATGAACTTTTTTAAGATACAAGCTAGTTTATCCTCTGACCGGAATCCATGATACTTCCTTGGAAGGTACCCTTTGTTGGTGGCATCCAAAACTGAAGGTCTCTCTCTGCATTTTCAGAGAGATGACCAGACCTGACAGACCCTGATCCTGTGTGCCGGGCAAACCCCTGCTCTGATTGGTTGAGTGAATGCTGAGACTGTCAGCATGCGCCAATATTCGACATCAGAGTAAACTCGCGTGTGTTTGCAAAGGTTCGCATCGGATTAGTCCAGACACGTGGACCCAGATTTTTAACTTTTCCTTCTATTAATGAAGCAAAAGTTAAAAACAAATTTTAATTACCAGTTTTCTGAGATAGAGAGGAATATGAACATGACAACAGTGCACATTATGAAGTTGTTTAGTACTTTTTTTCTATTAGTGACTCCTGCAAGAATGCCAGCATTCTTTACTGTATGCCATGGATGGATATTTTATGCTGGTCATTTTCATGACATAACAGAAAACAATACAGGAAGCTTGGAACTAGACTACTTCTGCTAACTGGTAATAGTTCTTCTTTTCCACTTAATGTTACTGCTGCTTGTGCATTTAAGACATATACTGTCTCCCAGGTATTACTTTTAGTCTATTTATAAAGATCATCACTTAGAGGGATTGTGAAAGAAAGCCAGAGGATGTATTGCCTCCAAATGAATTTAATTCAACTGATGACAAGCTATATGCCAAATAAAATAATATCTTCTTGGCATTTTTTCTTTCTAATGAGAAACATTTGAGTGTTTTCATTTTAATGTAATTAGGTAAATTGAACATTGATTTGCCATTAGTACATTGAGAACAATACCAGTCATTATTTATTGAAATTTTGCAATAAATTCAGCTAATGTACAGTTGTATCCACTTAGAAAACATCTTATCTTCTATTTCTGAAACAGCGTTAAGAATGAGTCAGCCATTTTCACAGCCCAAGGCCATAAGCAAGGGTAATCTTCCTCAGATTCCACATGGGTCTCTGCTTTAGAGTTTGTTGTGTGACTTTCCTGGTTTGTTACCAGAACTGCTACCATGGGGAGTTATCCTTTTAATGGCAGACTTACGCAGTAAGTACATCCGAAAGGAAACTGCACTACAACTTCACAGCCGAGGTGAAAGATTATACTGAAATGGAGAATTTTTGTTCAGTTTGGGAAAGCTAAACGAAAAGCTAAAAATAACTGTCTTAGAGGTTTTAGTTACAAATGGTTATTCATAAAAGGCAAATATAATGAGCTATGAAATTGAACTATTCTGATACAAACTCTTGCTGGAGTTGAAAAAACAAAATCAAATGCAATGTAATCTGTTGTTTCAATCGAAAAAACTAAAGCCAGAGCACAACAGTTTCACATTCTGTTGCTTTACCACAGCCTGGGGTGAATTAATACTGTGATGTAACAAGCATTAACTGATGAAAAAATACATGGGGACATACATTTGAAGTTTGTGTTTGTAATTAAGTTTGAATGTTGTTTTATTGTTTATCATTATACAGGACGCCTTCTACTATACCATCAGTCAACATGTAGATCTGTGATTATACTGGCTAATTTTAATATATACATATTTATAGCTGCTACTTTAAAGGGACACTCAAGGCATCAAACTAACTTTGATGAATGTGATAGTGTTTGACCTATGCCTTGTAAAGATTTTTTGGATACAAATTAATGCATTGAATCCTTGGGAATGTCTCCAAAGTTTCTTGCACAAGCCCTCCCCCTGCTTTTATTGACGTTGTTACTGACTGTGCTGTTGGTATGCCAATTTGGTATACCTGTGACTAGCTCCTAGAAGATGCTGAGGACTGCCATTTATTAGCTTGAGCTGTAGGAAGGAGCAATGAAGCCCAGGCTTAACACTTAAGAGGGTATTTTTCAAGATAAATATAAAAAAAATCTCTAAAACAAAGCAGGACGATGACTTAGTTTTCACTTTATTTCAATCAGAGGCCCTAGCCACTTTTATTCTTGACCCCTTGGCATCACAGGGGCCGAATGCGACATCCGTATTGCTTTGCTGACACAGTTTATGTCGGCAATGCTTACTCAAATGATGCCCGACGGTGAATTATGCGCGAGTGCAAGCGTGTTAGAGGCTGCTAAAATCTGTAAAGATACAGCAGCGCTTCCTCCACTGCAGAATCATGGGAAATGTAGTTCCTATTGATTTTACTGTAGCTTTATAGATTTTAAGGCCTCAAATGAATGCGCATGCATGCACACAGTTTACCATTTGGCATCTTCTGAATAAGCATTGCTGACGCGGGCTGTGTCAGAGATGCAATTCAGATGCCACATTCGGCCCCTGTTGTTTTGGCGACGCAATTGGTGTTAGGAATAAAAGAAGGAGGGGTTGGGGCCTCTCTATATGAAATAAATTCCTCCCTCCTCAAAAATAGTAAAATTAGGTTAATTAATGACTAGTGTTATAAAAAATAAAATTTAGTTGTCGTTTAAATGTCTAAAAACCTGATCATAATTTTATGTCACATCTATCAACTCCACCATGCTACCATGTATTTTAAACCTGTATTTACATTCTTAGATTGCAGTGTAAATCTATGCTACTTAAACCATGCCGGACTATTGATACAATAAACTGTCTGCAATGACCAAAACCATTTAATCAGTAATCACATTTTTCACGCAAAGTAAACCATTTCAAAAGCTAAATGTACTTAATGGAGTGAATCCTCCAAGCTACAGCTGATCTATGTTAAATTAGAACTGGACACCCATTGCCCATTCATCTGTTGTAATACATTTAACGGACAAACTCAACAGAACAGTCTGCTTCATCACCTACACAGCTCATTCTCTGAAGTTCCCGGTTCACCCTTCGTATGGTTCTCCGTTTCTTCCAGGCATCTGGACATTGTTCTCTCCTGAAAACTTTTCCTTTCAAGCTCATGGCATTCATAAATAAAAGCTTGGTAGTCCTACAATAAATCCTGGGGTGTTCTCCCAATCAAACCAATTACTGAATGTGCACAAGCTCACAAAGAGGAAGTATATGTGAGTCTCGCACTGAGAGGAAGAAGAAAAGCCAGCATTGCTCATATCCTCTTGTATGCTTTCAGTTTCTTGCATGTTCTTTCTTATGTGCAAAGAACATGAATATAATTATCAGTTTGCATGCACAGATCGTAATAACAGGTAGTAATAGGGTTGCCACCTTTTCCTCAAAAAAATACCGGCCTTGGTACTGTCTCCATAGACTTAACATTGGCCTGATGCCAATTGTTTACCGACCTGCCGGTAAAATACCGGCCAGGTGGCAACCTTAGGTAGTACAATGGTTTGATGAACAGCTAGCATATAAAAAAAATCCTCTGCTATTGTAAACTGTGTTGATTAAAAGGATTACTCCAGTATAGAGAAAAATGGACAAATAAATTGATTGCACTATCGCCCACCAGCTGATGAAGAAAATTCGAAACGCGTCCTGTGGGGTGTAGCTGTTTTTCGTAGTGCATATCCTAAACTGTTCAATAGACCTGGCCAGGCGAACAGACCCAGTGGGTAAGGGATTTTGTCATTATTAGTTTTTATGTATTATACCATTTATGTACTATTTTTGTAGCCATAGAGGGCTTTTTTATTCTGTTTATTGTTACTTATTCCCAGTGTTTTTCTATCCATGTGATCACTCCATTTTGTGACTCTGGATTGTCATATTGTGTCTTTTTATGTTTATTTATATATATATATATATATATTCTGTTGCAATAAATTTTGTATATTTTTTATATATCCTATTGTCCTTGCAGTTCATTTTGCCATACTGTGTTTGTGTTTACTATTAGCGCTGTCTCACTTTTATACTGGACAAATAAATGCATATTAACATTACCAGTTGCAAAATAAATATGCAAATATGTTTTACACTTTTTTCTTATTCTAGTTTTTGAAATACTTAATTTGAAATGGATGTCTTAGGATGCCCAATGTACATGTGAAGGATGTAAGTGATGTTATCATACAACTGTCCTGCTCTCCCAATCAAAGCTATAAAAAATTAAAATGACAAAAAAATGCGAAACAGTTACCAGATTCTGAATACAAATATTACTGCAGATGTTAAGTAAATGAGGACCCAGATCATCCCTACAGATCCATATGTAAAAGAGGGCCAAATCAGGAATTTAGCATTTGTAGCATTTTTATCCCAAAAACCTGAACAATGTTGAACAATGCTGGTTCAAGTATTTTTGCCACAATATGCGAAACCTAATTTTCCTGCCCTTAGGCCCCACCCCTTACCCACCTACTTATACCACACCTGGTACATCAATAATTTAAATGCATCAATGTAAACATGCGCCCTAGGCCTGTGCCTACTTAGCCTATTGGTGGCGCCGGCCCTGAAAGTATATGTTAAACACTGCCAGATGCATTAAAGTTGGTTTGATGTCTATGTTATCTCTTTAAACAGTGTTAATTGCATTTAATGTCCAAATTATATTTGTATCAGTACCATGGACAGGTAATGTTATACTGCTAGGAGCTTTGTTTTAAGAGTTTAGTGTAGTTTTGTTTTAACTTCACAGAGAAGAAAAGACATGTGTCAAACATAATGGAAGCCTTGAAACTGCTATTAAATTCAGTTACTGTGCAGTAGATTGGGGTGTCACCCTCCAGTGATTTGAGAACTACATATCACATAATCTCTTATATTATATGGAGATGTAGGCAATGAGCAGTTTGAGGGACCTAGTTTGAAACACCTGAACTAGACATTTATGTCAATTTTTGCCATTTAATCTCAGATGAAAAATGCAAATACAGAAGTATACCTCACAACATTTCAAATGTCCAAAGAGGGACACTTATTTTATGGCTGAAGGTGTGGCGGTGGGTGAAGCTTTCCAGGACATTTTCAGCAACTTTATGGCCAATTGGTAACGATTTATGTCATTTGATAAGTCATTTAGAACGAGAATCAAGTATTTTATTTACACAAATTAATATATAAACACATTTACTTCAGTTTAAGCAGAATGTATTGCTGTGTCACTGTGTGATACAGTTATACAAATTAACAATTCTGAGCTCCTTAAAAGAGGGTGAATAGGGGAGGAAAGAGGGACAGGAGAATTTGGGTGCAAAATAGGGACTGCCCTTCCTAAATAGAGACACTTGGGAGGTATGCGGAAGGAACATGTTGCTTGTTCAAATGATTATTTTCTGAATGTTAATAACATACCACACACAAGGCAAACTGCACAGGAAACTACTACATGCATTGCTTCCTGTTGACTATTTGACTAGACGTTTATAAATATATTGAACCAATGAAGATAATGAGCTTTAGCATCCTGCCGTACTGCAACACAGTGGTGTATCTTGATTTTGTGCTGCCCTAGGCAGACAAAATCCGGGCACCCCCCTACCCAAGCTGCACACCCACGTTACACACCTAAGACATGCCCCATCTCCTCCATTTCATGACCCCACATCACACATAACATTCAGACTCACATCAAGCTCATACTCCCATCACACACACACTCCTACTCCCATCACACTCAGTCACACACACTGTCTCCCATCACACACACTCTGACTCCCATCACACTCAGTCACACACACTGTCTCCCATCACACACACTGACTCCCATCACACTCAGTCACACACACTGTCTCCCATCACACACACTCTGACTCCCATCACACTCAGTCATACACACTGTCTCCCATCACACACACTCTGACTCCCATCAGCACTTACCTTTCCCTGGTGGCTAGTGGCAGGCGTGGTCCCTCCATGCTGCCTGTTCGGCTCCCCGGCGATTGTGCCGACAGGTCACGTGACCAGGCGCGCGTATGACATCAGCGCGCCCGTCATGTGACTGTCGGCACTTCCGTGTCACACTGCACGGTGAGCCGAACAAGCTGCACGGACGTTTCTCTGTGCTGCCTGTTCGGCTCCCTGTGCATCTTCTGATCCCTTCTCACCTCCGTCTCTGCCTGCAAGCGCAGTCTTTTTTTTTTAAAGGGCCAGGGTTATTTTGTTTTTTGTTTTTTCAGTGCTGGGGGGCGCTGCCGCCCCCCAAAATTTGCCGCCCTCTCTGTGAACAATGAGGTTCATATTCCTTTCACTCATTAACCTATTTACATCACATTAATTCCTCTATATTTTGATAATTGAACTCAAGATGCATGCATATGAGTTAGGAGCTATGTAAATAGGACTGATTGGTGCCCAGAATGCATCTTCCTAATATTAATGCATTTTGATGTGCTTTCAAAGTAATGTAAAATACATGTTTTACATTTTGCATTCCTTAAAATGTAAAACACTTACAGTTAGATGAAATCGTGAAATTACAACAGCTTGCAAGAAACCCAGACTTCTCACACTAGCTGATTTTTATTTGCTGAAGGAACCAAAAGGAATAATGCCATTCAAATTAAGTGAATTTCCTGTCTCTCTAGTGATGTCATCAGACAATGTGTTGCAGTGTTAAGAGATCCTACTATCTACAAGGGCAAGTTTATCACAGTGCACACAATGTATTCTATTCCAGCAGAAAAGGAAGTGACTAAATGAAACAATACTTTATATTCTCAGTGTCTACACAATCAGTGCAGCACCTGTAGTATACATTAAGTAATCACTGGGGCAGGTCTTGAGTTAAATATTAAAAATGGGATTTCTGCAGAATGTTTGCATCAAATCACACTTAAAAAAAGGCTGTGCACTATACAAGCAGTAGTCTTCCTCTTGCATCAAAGTGAGTTGAGGGACTAGACTGCCCCTTTAAAACAAAAGGGTACCTGTGTCCGATTTTTCTCCTTAACTCACACATTTAGATACAGTAGAGAATGATCGCCTAACTGCATTGATCCATGATAATTTGAGAGCATTTGATTTGATCCTTTGATCATTTGGTCACATTAGCTTGGTTCAACATAATAACACTTTATCTGATAGTAAGTAGAAGTTCAACTTAGGGAAGCAAAGGTACATGTATTTGTGTATTCTGAATGGTCAGAGCCAAAATCCCAAAATTATTTTCTAGTCGTCCCTCAGCAGAGAGGCTACAGGTGAACCCCCGACCAGAGCTGTCAACCGATGAAAATAATTTTGAGTGACACCATGGTAAAAATAGTTTTTACTAAAAACAAAACTTTTTTTTACAGATTAAGAAAGCATTGAAACAAAGGTGGGAGCCTCATCGCAGAATAAGAACAGACAGCACTGAGAATAGCCTTCCCTAAAGGACATTTGCTCACTTGCACCATTACAGAATAATTTCTCATCATTACAGAGCCATTTCTCCTGAGGAAGCTGGGACTGTCGGAGGCTTCTACTGTCTACATGCTACAGAGGACTATTCTATGGAGCGTTTCTTTGCTGTTTTAGCCCAACTTGTGGGCTCTTCTTTTTTGTAAGTTGCTCCAATAAAGGAGGCTATTTTTTTATATCACTACTGTACTGTCCTATGTGCCTTTTATTTCTTTTGCACAGAAACACTTTCTCCAGATATCCTGGACCACGTTTATTTTGATGCCTGACAATCGCCTGGATTTGTGAGTGTGATACTATATATTATTAAAAACACCATTTGTATTACACTATGATTTGTTTTATTTTTTTATTTTTTCATGTCCAGCGCTGCCCCACTTCCCTATCTATTTCTTTATATAAGTACCGAGAAGAGTACTTGGAAGCAGCTGCATTTTTTACGTACGAAAAAGGTTTATTTATTTAGCACAGTGTGTTCACTTCACCTTTCTTTTTGACCATTTCAGAATAGACAGGGCAGTCAAGACACAAAATGCATGACAAGCCTCCCCTGCATGAAGAACATAGCAACTCCAGACCAAGAATGAACAGTGCTGAAAAAGCACGGCCTCTAGGATGGTACCTACTCAGGAGGGGCTCAATATCTTTTGCTTGCTTGCACCATTACAAAGGAGATCTTTCGATTGGCATATCAGACTTGGTCCAACCATCAGGGTGGTACAGATCCAAAATGCATGGCAAGTCTCCTATGCACGAGGAACAACAACAACAACAGACATACGTTTCAGCAATGACAGCACTCGTCGGTGTGGTATGGCTGGTGTCCCACTAGGTGCAGTGAGTCAGGGACTCACATACGATCTTAAATAAAATATAGAGCCACATTTCAGGCAGAGAACAGACAGTACTTTTAAAACCTGCCCTATGACTCTACTGACAGGATGTATGTATATAATGCAATCCATTACAACAAAGACAGGAAAGATAAAAGGTAATATTAGTCTCCGACTTATCAACACATTGTTTATGGTTTGAATGAAAATACACTTCTCAAGAAAGGCAAACTTGTTTAAATAGATAACGGTGTATTATGCCAGGAACACATTTGGCTTAAAAAGAGGAAGATCTGAATAGTATTCACTGAATTGAGAATGGATGAGTCAGTAAGAAGCAAAACACAGTTGGTAGCATCTATTCTTTATAACAAAGTAACAACAGCAGAGAAAGCATAGATTTTACATGTTGCAGTAATAGTAAAAGCTATATGCTTAATGTAAACTAAGTAAACCCATTACGGTTGTTTGGTAACTCCGGATATAATGTCTTAAACAGGTTGTCCCATTAGGAGAGCATCGAGGTGCTGAGGCACTGTGCACTGGCCTTGGTCAAGGAGAAGGAAGCGGCCATGTAAGAGATCTAAACAAAGAATTGAAAGCAACCAAAAAAGAAAGACATTTACTTTTATGTCCCTTTAAAAATGGCACTTCCCCAAAGAACTTCCCCAAAATAGTTTGCATATTCTATGTAAAAAGAAAAGAAAAAATACTTAGTTGTGCTGCTGCTTCAATTGGATGATCCTGTGACCGCCGGTCACTCCTAGTGGCGTGTCTGAGTGTCAATCAATTAAGATGGGGGCGGGGTGGGGGTGGGGGGGATATTTGTGAATTGCAAGGCACATAAAATTGGAAACATGTATATTAATGAAAATTTAGGAATGATGAGTTAAGTAGGAAGGAGATCAGGATAAAATAAGCATTGATGGAACCCTTCTGTATGACATTTCTTTAGGGTTTATCCCCTCTTTAACTAGATAATAAAAGGTTTTCCTGCTTCATTTCTTCCAAACCAAACAATAACCACAAAGGCCTGTGTTGCCTGCATTTTCTTTCCATATAAAATGTTTTCCTACAAAAGGACCCAATTAGAAAAAAGTGAATCTAATTTTTTTAAATGAACATTGCAATTGTATTACTATTATAAAGTATTTAATAGGTAGCATGCCTACAAAATGTAATAATCTGTTACAAATAAACACAAAAATGGCACTTTATCACAAGCCATAGGCTACCTATTGCTGCACAGAACTGTAAAGGTAAAACAATTGGCGATATGCTAAAAATGAAAGAATAATATAGTGATGATGAAACTCAGCTGTTTGTTGAGATATTGGGTGATACATCAGTCTATTAAAAAGAAACAAATAATATATATCCACCTGACATTGGCACGTGAATCTTAGTAATAATATAAAAAATACACCATCAGGCATCACAGGAATTATTTATCTCTAGTTGTTCTCAACAGCTTGCTGGCTCCAGATGTGCAAACACAAACTGCACAGGTTTCCAATGACTGCCAGGAGCTGGCCTCCATGATGCCAGGGCCAAACTCCTACTCATTCTGTACTTTGTGCTCTTTGCTACAAGCTCTGAAGCATAGAAGTTCCGAAACCATGCATGGATATTACAAGCTGTACTTTCCAAAATCATCCAAGGGCACAGGGATATCTTTATGATCTGAAAGGAGGGAGCTATTTGTTTACAGTGATTTAAAGATTTCTACAAGGAGTCACATTTTACATTTTAAAGCAAGAAAGATTTTAGAAGAAGGGGTGAAATAACCATTTGCTACAATTAAACATAAAAACCATTATGTTATGTAGCAGTTATGAATTCATCAAAGCATCTTTATAAAATCCGTGTGGGCAACTATAGGACCCCCAGTCAAGATGATAGTAGTGGTAGTTTGTCCACAGCTGAAAAGATATAGGCCATTTGCCCATTCAATATAGGCCTCACAACACTGTAACATTTTGAAGCCTTAGAAAATTCTGGGCATTTTAAAATCTTGGCAACTCTGCTGCAATGTTTTAAAGGGGCACTAAACTTTTCTTTCACTTGAGTATCTAACAGAGAAGCAGAAATTAAATGTTTAAGCATTGTAAGCATAGGAAGTATAAGCATAGGCAAGTTTGTACTTGTACTTTTAATGGTACCTGCCAGCTTATCCTCTGGTAGCTGCCATGATTACCTGACAGTTGCTACCAGACAGACCTCAGTCAGACACAAGTAACAAGTCCATGCTCTGATTGGTTGTATGGGTGGTGATAGTGTCAGCCTCACCAGCCTCTCGACCATCTGTGCCTCAGCTCACAGGCAGAGCTGTGATTAAGCTCTATAAAGATATTTTTAAATATTTATAAAGATATACCTCTCTATACCTTTTTCTCTGGAGAAGGGCAGCAACCGTTAAAAAAAGTTCTGTGTCCCTTCAAAAGCACTGCAACATTAATAAAATGGTATATCTTACTGCATCTTGTTTTTTGGGTGCTACCCAGGTGCACAGACATCCTACCACTCCCCACATTTCAAGTCAGAGCGTCGGCAGGTCACATGACCCCCTGGAGCTCTGATGTCAGAAACGCGTGACGAGAATGAGAGGTAGCATGGGAACCTGTCTGTGTACCTGGGCAGCAGGATAGACACCATACTCCGGCTCACTCGCAGAAGGCTTGGGGTGGGGGAGAGAGATCTTTTGATCTCAACCAGCCATTGCCTTGGCCGGCAAGCATATTTCTTTAGTTTGTGGCTCAAAGATGTAGAGCAGCACTGGCGACCCTATGGCCCACCACCAGTGCTGTATTTACCGCGAGGCATCCTAGGCGGATGCCTAGCACTGAAAAAAAATAAATAAAAAAAATAAAAAAACCCGGCCCTTTAAAAAAAAAAAAAAGACCGCGCTTGCAGGCAGAGACAGAGGTGAGAAGGGATCGGAAGATCCCCCCCTCACCATCGCTCTGCCTGCCAGGCTGCACGGGGAGCCGAACAGGCAGCACAGAGAAACCTCCGTGCTGCCTGTTCGGCTCCCCGTGCAGTGTGACACGGAAGTGCCGACAGTCACGTGACGGGCGCGCTGACGTCATACACGCGCCCGGTCACGTGACCTGTCGGCACAATCGCCGGGAAGCCGAACAGGCAGCATGGAGGGACCATGCTGCCTGCCACTAGCCACCAGGGAAAGGTAAGTGCTGATGGGAGTCAGAGTGTGTGTGATGGGAGACAGTGTGTGTGATGGGAGTCAGAGTGTGTGTGATGGGAGACAGTGTGTGTGTGATGGGAGACAGTGTGTGTGACTGTGTGTGATGGGAGTCAGAGTGTGTGTGATCGGAGACAGTGTGTGTGACTGAGTGTGATGGGAGTCAGAGTGTGTGTGATGGGAGACAGTGTGTGTGACTGAGTGTGATGGGAGTCAGAGTGTGTGTGATGGGAGACAGTGTGTGTGACTGAGTGTGATGGGAGTCAGAGTGTGTGTGATGGGAGACAGTGTGTGTGATGGGAGTCAGAGTGTGTGTGATGGGAGACAGTGTGTGTGTGATGGGAGACAGTGTGTGTGACTGTGTGTGATGGGAGTCAGAGTGTGTGTGATCGGAGACAGTGTGTGTGACTGAGTGTGATGGGAGTCAGAGTGTGTGTGATGGGAGACAGTGTGTGTGACTGAGTGTGATGGGAGTCAGAGTGTGTGTGATGGGAGACAGTGTGTGTGACTGAGTGTGATGGGAGTCAGAGTGTGTGTGATGGGAGACAGTGTGTGTGTGATGGGAGTAGGAGTGTGTGACTGAGTGTGATGGGAGTAGGAGTGTGTGTGTGTGATGGGAGTATGAGCTTGACGTGAGTCTGAATGTTATGTGTGATGTGGGGTCATGAAATGGAGGTGATGGGGCATGTCTTAGGTGTGTAACGTGGGTGTGCAGCTTGGGTAGGGGGGTGCCCGGATTTTGTCTGCCTAGGGCAGCACAAAATCAAGATACACCACTGCCCACCACACCAGTTTAATGGTTTTCACATAGTAGATTGGCGAATCAGTAGTTGCTTGTAGTATTGACTGTATTTGACTGCTTCCAATATAAGCCTAATTTCCAAAAGCTGTTCCAGAAATGAATACTTTAGATAAAAAGTGTTTCCTGCCTATCATGAAACTACCTAGAGAATCACTAAAATTACTGAGCTTCTCTAGTACTTTCCTCTTACTCTCAGCCAGAGGCGTCGCTAGGGAGGGGCTACTGGGGCTGAAGCCCCGGATCTCCCCTCCATAGCCCCGAATGGAGACCCTGACCACGCCCCCTCGCGCTCGGCTCCGCCCCCTCACGTTCGATCCCGCCTCCTGCATGCTGTATGCTGAACAGCAGCAGACTCCATCCCCTCACGATAGGCTCCGCCCCTCGTGTTTAGCTCCGCCCCCTCAAGTTTTGCAGGTGAGTGTTTGGCAGAGTGTGAGTTATTAGTGTGCAGGTGTATGTGTGTGAGTGGCAGAATGTAAGTGTGTGTAAGTGGCAGAGTGTGATTGTATGAGTGAGTGTGCAGAGTGTGAGTGTTTGGAAGAGTGTGAGTTATGAGTGTGCGTGTATGTGTGTGGCAGAGTGTAAGTGTGGGTGAGTGGCAGAGTTTTGGAGTGTATAAGTGTGAGCAGCAGAGATATGAGTGTGCGTGTGAGTGAGTGTAAGCATGAGTGGAAGAGTTATGAGTGTGTATGTGTGTGAGTGGCAGAATGTAAGTGTGTGTAAGTGGCAGAGTGTGATTGTATGAGTGAGTGTGCATAGTGTGAGTGTTTGGAAGAGTGTGAGTTATGAGTGTGCGTGTATGTGTGTGGCAGAGTGTAAGTGTGGGTGAGTGGCAGAGTTTTGGAGTGTATAAGTGTGAGCAGCAGAGATATGAGTGTGTGTGTGTGTGAGTGTAAGCGTGAGCAGCAGAGTTATGAGTGTGTGTGAGTGGCAGAGTGTAAGTGTTCGAGAGTGAAAGCATAAGTGGCAGAGTTAGGAGTGTGTGTCAGTGGCAGTGAGATTACTAGGAGAAAATGTGATTAATTACTATTAATCATATTGAATGTGATAATCAAGTGTGAAACAGTGCTCATACCATTTTTATTTTCACACCTGATTATCACATTCAATATGAATAATAGTGATTCATCTTTATATATAGTCTTTATGTTGATGGCAATGAGTCCATACACATGGCATTAAACATCACATGGACCTCGTTATACTATTAAACCCATACATTATGAGTGTATGAGCTGCTCATTATATTATAGGTTTTACTCATGAAAGAGAGAATTGCAGGGAAGTGAGATGGGAATTTCAAAATTAAGGCTAAAGTAGCAGAGCTGGAAAAATTCTCGCATTCAGTTGAATTCCCATCTCAATTCCCTGCACTTCTCTCTTTTATTAGGTTGGTAGAAGCAGCATACCTTCATACCTCAGCCTATTCTCCCCAAGTTTTTTACCCCTTTTTATTAAAAAATTAAAAATATTTGTGATGTGAGTGTGAGAGTTGCAGGTTTACACACGAGTCTGCGTGGCAGAATGTCTGTGTGGGAAAGGCCATCTGTGTGTATAAGGGTGTCTGTGTGTAAGGTTGTCTGGATGTGTGTGTGAGTGTAAGGTTGTCTATGTAAGGGTATCTATGTGGGGGGGGGGTCAGGGTTGAGTCATTTTTATATGCTCAGTTATTTTTAAATCATGGGAATTTGCTCACATACAAGTGTGTGTGTGTGATGTAAGTTGGTGTGTGTAAGTGGGATTGTGTATGTATGTATGACTGCATGTGTGACTGTGCAAGTGTGAATGTGTATGTGTGGCTGTATGTGTGTGTATTTGTGGCTGTGTATTTTTGTGTATAAGTGTAACTTTGAGTAATGTGAGTTTTTTGTGTGCTGCGAGTCTTATTGTCAGTCACACACACGCATATAGTCAGTAACAGACAGACACAAACACACTCATACAGTCACAGACAGACACACACACAGTCAGTCACAGACACACACATATACATTCTGTCACAGTCAGACATACAGTCACACACACATACAGTGGGTCACATAAACACACAGTCACACACACACATGCAGTCAGTCATACACACAAACACACACTCTGTCACATACACTTACGCACAAGTCAGCAATTTTGTTGTTGTTTATGAAGAAAAAAAAAAATGCATCTATCAATATGTCCCCCTCTTGGCTGCTATACCTCATTCTAGCCTGGTCTGTGCCCTGCTGTTGTTTCTAGCCCTGCTGAGCACACTCAGCGCTCGGACACTATAGTACGGTGCATGTGGGGATGGAGCAGGAAGACTGTGCAGCCGGTGCACACACTGCTCCCCCGCGCTCCGCTGGATAAATAAAATGATCCCAGCGGCGAGGGCACCATGCAGGGACAACAATAACTGGGCGCCAGGTATAATTTCCTGGTGCCTGGGATTTGTTGAGCCCCGATATATACCCATATATACCTATTGTTCATTGGCGTCAATTATATCAGTCTGTATGCTGCCTAACCATGTGATTTTATTTACTCTACTTCTATAAAATCTATCATGGGCTCCAGCCCCGGATGTTTTGGAGACCTAGCAACGCCCCTGCTCTCAGCATTGCAATGATTATCACACTTCAGAATGATTAAGAAGAATCCTGTGAAAGATAGGTGCCAGTTTGATGACGTAAATGTGCTATTTGTACATATAAAGTTCTGTGTCCCCTGTTACATATAAAACCCCTGCATCCGGTTTGGTAAGTAATATAAACCACACGTCTCCTACATTCATTCCATGTGCCGTCTATCTGTCCTCACATCTGAAGTGGCACATGGTTTGTGAAAGATCAGTCACTGTACATACCGTGGACAATCATAAACAATGGCAAGGGAAAGACATAATGGTTTTAATACTAAAATTAGACATAAACAAGGAAATCAACAACCATTAACAAATAATTGTGTTAGTGTTTTCCTGATTGGCGTGCAAAGGGTACATCAATTAAGAATACCATACATCATTCTAATGATGAACTTAATGTTACAGTCAATGCAATATACATATCTACAGTAATGATAATTTGATTATCCAAGGACAGACAGATGATGTAGACCAGGAATACATCATTATTTCATTACCAGACTAAATTATATACAGTAGGCAACCACCTAAATGTTTTCTGAATAAATAGGTTGCACTCATTCCAGATCATTTGTATCCCACCTATCTATCATGGTCATTTTTTAATTTAAAATTCCAGCTCCTGATGGATTACATCTCCCATGATCTTTTGTCACATTATCTCCTACCCCTAAAATTGTAATAATTGGCTTTAACACTGATGACTTCTGTAAAGGTAAACTCATCCTCACATTACTCACAGCAGCTGCTCACAAAACCATTTTATATCAATGGATTAACACTGATCCTCCAACTAACACTTTTTCTAGAAACATTATTTTACATAGTCCACATGGATTGGTTCGATCAACTAAAGAAAAACTAACCTTCTTTTACATTTAACTGGAGTCCCAACAGTTTAACATACCTGGGCACAACTTCCCAGTAGACTTACATTATCTTTTTTACCCAAGATAAAATAGGATATTAAACACAACTCGGACAGCTGGGTCACCCAGAGGCGTCACTAGGGTTGGTGTCACCCGGTGCGGAAACTCATGGTGTCACCCCCTGGATTTCCTTCAATACAATGTCAGATTCCTTAGTAATGCCAGTTAGTTGGCCTATTAACTATGCCACACACAGGAGCCCCATAACTATGCCACACACAGGAGCCACATAACTATGCCACACACAGGAGCCCCATAACTATGACACACACAGGAGCCCCATAAATTATGCCACACCAGAGCCCCACTATTTATGCCTCACCTCTGTCCAATTAATTATGCCACACACACACAGGTGCCCCATAATTATGCCACACTAGAGCCCCATAAATTATGCCACACCAGAGCCCCACTATTTATGCCTCATCTCTGTCCAATGAATTATGCCACACACACACAGGAGCCCCATAAATTATGCCACACCAGAGCCCTATAAATTATGCCACACCAGAGTCCCACTATTTATGCCTCACCTCTGCCCAATTAATTATGCCACACACACACAGGTACCCCATAATTATGCCACACACACACAGGTGCCCCATAATTATGCCACACAAAAGAGTCCCTTAATTATGCCACACATGGGGCCCAATAAATATGCCACACACAAGTGCCCCATAATTATGCCAGACATGGGACCGCCATTAATTATGCAACACACAGGAGCCCCACGAGGTGACAATTGTACAATTCTAAAACAATACATATCTATACATACAGACATCTCTCTCTCTCTCTCTATAACAGCCAATTTACCCAATTATATGCCAGTATAATTTTGTCATTAATAAGCCACAGCCAATTTGCCCATTAATATGCCAGTATTATTGTGCTATTCAGATGCCAATACCATTGTGTCATTAAGATGCCAGTATTATTGTGCCATTCAGATGCCAATACCATTGTGCCATTAAGATACCAGTATTATTGTGCCATTCATATGCCAGTAATATTGTGCCATTCAGAGCCCAGTAATATTATGCCATTCAGAGCCCAGTAATATTATGCCATTCAGATACCAGTAATATTGTGCCAGTCAGATACCAGTAATATTGTGCCACTCAGAGCCCAGTAATATTATGCCATTCAGATACCAGTAATATTGTGCAACTCAGAGCCAAGTAATATTGTGCCAATCAGATACCAGTAATATTGTGCCACTCAGAGCCCAGTAATATTGTGCCAGTCAGATACCAGTAATATTGTTCCATTCAGATTCCAGTAATATTGTGCCACCCAGAGCCCAGTAATATTGTGCCATTCAGACACCAGTAACATTGTTCCATTCAGATGCCTGTAATATTGTGCCAGTCAGATGCCAGTAATATTGTGCCATGCAGAGCCTAGTTATATTGTGCCAGTCAGATGCCTGTAATACTGTGCCAGTCAGATGCCAGTAATATTGTGCCATTCAGAGCCCAGTAATATTGTGCCATTCAGATGCCCAGTAATATTGTGCCACTCAGAGCCAAGTAATATTGTGCCACTCAGAGCCCAGTAATATTGTGCTATTCAGAGCCCAGTAATATTGTGCCAGTCAGAGCCCAGTAATATTATGCCATTTAGATACCAGTAATATTGTGCCAGTCAAAGCCCAGTAATATTGTGCCACTCAGAGCCCAGTAATATTGTGCCAGTCAGATACCAGTAATAATGTGCCATTCAGATACCAGTAATAATGTGCCATTCAGATGCCAGTAATATTGTGCCACTCAGATGCCCAGTAATATTGTGCCACTCAGAGCCCAGTAATATTGTGCCAGTCAGATACCAGTAATATTGTGCCAGTCAGATGCCCAGTAATATTGTGCCATTCAGAGCCCAGTAATATTGTGCCAGTCAGATACCAGTAATATTGTGCCATTCAGATGCCCAGTAATATTGTGCCACTCAGAGCCAAGTAATATTGTGCCACTCAGAGCCCAGTAATATTGTGCTATTCAGAGCCCAGTAATATTGTGCTATTCAGAGCCCAGTAATATTGTGCCAGTCAGAGCCCAGTTATGCCATTTAGATACCAGTAATATTGTGCCAGTCAAAGCCCAGTAATATTGTGCCACTCAGAGCCCAGTAATATTGTGCCAGTCGATACCAGTAATATTGGGCCAGTCAGATACCAGTAATAATGTGCCATTCAGATACCAGTAATAATGTGCCATTCAGATGCCAGTAATATTGTGCCACTCAGATGCCAAGTAATATTGTGCCACTCAGAGCCCAGTAATATTGTGCCAGTCAGATACCAGTAATATTGTGCCAGTCAGATGCCCAGTAATATTGTGCCATTCAGAGCCCAGTAATATTGTGCCAGTCAGATACCAGTAATATTGTGCCATTCAGATGCCCTGTAATATTGTACCACTCAGAGCCCAGTAATATTGTGCCATTCAGATGCACCAGCCAATTTGCCCATTCCTCCCTCTTCCCCCCTTCCCCAGTACTTACCGCCTGGCTGCGGTAAAAATCCGGTCACGGTGATTTTTTTTTTACTTTCTTTTTCAGGCGGCCGAATCCAGCAGATGCCAGAAAAAAAAAAAAGTTAAGCAATTCTTAACTTAACTTCGCTGCGGGGGGATGCCGGCAGCATGGGTGTCCCCGCTGGAGCTGTCACCCAGTCTGTCCTCAGTTCAATCTATTCACACACAAAAAGCCTTAAATCACATCGGCACAGGGTAGGGTAGTTTAAAAAAAGAAACACACTAATGTTACAAACCTACGTATACAATAATGCAACTCTGTAAATAACAAAATGACTTCCCAGATGTACTGCAGCACTCAAAATCAGCACCCACCTGGTACTTCAAAAACCAAACTCCAAAATAGAGGACCAAGTATATGGGAAAAAATAGATAAAAACATATAGTGTAGTAATGTAATGAGCTATTTAATGATGTAATATATATAGCGATTACACTCACAAACAGGATAATAATTAAGATTTTGTTTCTACCATGATTGATGGGTCTGATTTTATCCTCGGTTTTTGAGTGTAATATTAGTAATATAGTACTGTAGTATTTTTTCCATGTACATGTGCCTCTATTTTAGGGCTAGGGCAGTAACCAGTGCTGAAAAATGGCAACTCTGGGCAATGTCCTTGAAAGGGGAAGTGGTGCGAATTCAATATATTTTCCCTGATCACAATATAACAAAAACTTGATATATTCTAGTAAATATATATCAAATGTTCTAGTGCAGTGTTCTTCAAACCTGTAATACCATGCACCCTCGTTATTATAAGTAATGTCTGTACCAACCCCCTCTCTTCTCATTAACCCATCTTTGCATGAGACCCTCACATTCCCCCTTAACCTCTCTTTGACTCATGGCTTTGACTAACCGACAGCAAAGATGCAGCTTGATCCCAGGGAAGGACCAGCCACACACCACCGCCATAGTGGGTGGCATGACCCACTACCATCATATCTATTACCTATGCAGCTTTCTGTATAGCTCGGTGTCTTTGGCAAATCATTTGTAAAATGATCTTTATCTTTTAGTTTCTTTCTTAATGGTGATTATAGTCACAAATATACATGTGGGACAAATGCAGTTAAATGAACACATTTACATCAAACTTACTTCACATTTACATCAAAGTCATGTCATTATTAGAGAAAAGGAAGTGTCACGCCTTTCTCTGCTCTTGAATAACCTTCTCACTGCTTTTGTAGTACGTAGACCCACAAGTCAAACAACGGATTCATGAGTCCTTAGAATAATATGCCATTAAATGTTGCAATTGTCTAAAAAAACAACATCATATTTTACTTGAGAAAGTAATGTCCATGTGAAACGTGTCCCAGAATCCAAACTGTTTATAAATAAAATGTGCAGTTACCAACTGAATGGACTGAGTATTCAACCTTCACGTGTCCTGATGATCTGCTACATGTTATCTTTTTACTTTTGTTTGCTGAATTACTTAAACAAACATCAAATCCATTGCGGCTAGCGGCAGTGTTAGTCATGTCTACAAAGACTTCTATTGAAATATTTATATAAAAATATACTAACTTGGACTGTTATATCTGCATTAGTGCATGTTTATTCAGACTAGGCATGCAGGCATATGTAACTATCATTCCTATTTTTTTAAGCAATGTCACTAATGCTGAAAATTGCATTTGTGTAAACAACCTATTCCATTCAATGAAATTGTATATTAACCACTACACGCCGGATAGTCCTTTGGTCCTTAAGGACCAAAGCGCAAAAATGGCATTTACCCAATCAGAGTCTTTGCAGATCGTGTGGGTCCCTGCCGAAATACCGCAAGATTTTGTGAAGTAACGCTTGACATCGTGGAGGAGTGTCCGAACACAGAAGTTTTAGTAAAATGTAGCCGGTGCTCATTTTCAGCTACGGCTCTTGTGGCAGGATCTGCAGCAATGGTGATCGCGGGGAGCCGTGATGAGCTGTTACAGTCAGGAAATTCTATGCCGTTCTTCAAGCTGGTGGGCACTGATTATTAGGATGGCATAGCATGTCCTACAAGCGGGAAGGGGTTAAATAACAAACAACAGAAAAGACAATGTATGGTGGACAAACCAAGAAAAGTTTAGACCATGATCTCCTTGAGGAAGGCATAGTGCCAGATCATTGAGGGATCTCTTTTTTGCCTGTGGGTCCGCTCTCATGCTGGTATCATTGTAATCTTTATACTTATTGTGCCATTTGCATGTTGTGTATTGTTAGCCACCTCTTCTTGAACTATTATTATCCATATACATCCCTTTTACATTTATTTGAATGGCTGGTTAATTCGATGTCCGCCTCCTATTGCCATTGGTCTAGCTTTTGCCTGTATGGGGGCGCAGGCTGAAAGATTAGCACCTATTTTTCTGTAAAGTATCCAATAGCAATGCCATTTCTTACTATTCTTTACTTAGATACAACCAATACATGATCAATAAACAAATCCTTTATCAATAAACACTGACCAACAATAATTCCTGCGTGAACTTACTATGCAGACTGCAATGTAGCACACAGAAAGACATCATTCACAGATGACAATCTCTCCATTATGCTTGCTGAACACTCTAGCATGGTAGTAACTGGCACTGTCTAGCATTTAACTTGGTAAACTATTCTCTGGCAAGTGTTGAAACCACCATAGACACAGCAGGTGCCAGGCATTTGGCCAAGCACATGGGGAATACAATCTCAATATATGTCATTGTTCTCAATGAAAAGAAGGGCCTTGCATATGGTTTGGAAAGAACCCCTGCCTCTTCTCCTTCTATATATATATATATATATATATATATATATATATATATATATATATATATTGTATATATACATGTCAAAGAATGTAAGGAGTAGCTACATTGTTTATGCCTATGCTCATAGGTGTGGGTCATGCATTGATCACAGAACTGGAAAGCAAACAGTACAAGGGTGTCTTCTCAAATGTCTACATTGGATAAGGCAGGGCTTGACAAATTTAATTAGATTTTAGGAGCCAGCAAAAAAAATTAGGAGCCAGAGAATCACGCAAGCATACACGCAATTCATAAACACAAACGCCTACTTTACATATACACATATATATAAAAAACCTCACACACACCTACTCTACATATACCCATATATACAAACACCTCACACACACCTACTCTACATATACCCATATATACAAACTGACCCAAAAAATAGGAGTGGTAGGTGCGCTAAGTGAACCCTTAGTGCAAATAAAAATAAATATAATATTTGCCTGAGGAATGATGGTGTTGCTGTACACCTTGCAGATGATATTCAGTATGTATACAGTGTATATATAAGAAAAAAAACAGAATAAAGTACATAGATCATAGCATAATTCTGTTATACATTAGTGTGGTATTTGGCGGTAGATGATTCCATATATACAAACACCTCATACACACCTACTTTACATATATACATATATCCAAACAACTAACACACACCTCCTTTACATATACCCATATATACAAACAACTCACACACACCTACTTTACATATACACAAAAATACAAACACCTCACACACCTACTTTACATATACCCATATATACAGACACATCACACACACACACACACACACACCTACTTTACATATACCCATATATACAAACACCTCACACACACCTACTTTACATATACACATATATACAAACAAATATACAAACACCTCACACACACCTACTTTACATATACCCATATATACAAACAACTCACACACACCTACTTTACATATACCCATATATACAGACACCTCACACACACACCTACTTTACATTTACCCATATATACAAACACCTCACACACACCTACTTTACATATACACATATATACAAACAACTCACACACACCTACTTTACATATACACATATATACAAACACCTCACACACACCTACTTTACATATACACAAAAATACAAACACCTCACACACACCTACTTTACATATACCCATATATACAGACACCTCACACACACACACACCTACTTTACATATACACATATATACAAACACACACCCACCACACACAGTCTTTTCTTTTCTTCTTAACGTGTCCCCCCTCCCTGCTGCTTTACCTCACTGCAGGGGAGGGGGACATTCGTGCTGCAGCCGATCTTCCTGCTGAGTGCCATGATGTCACGTGACGACACCCGGCACTCAGACACGCATTGCGCGAGGGGGCGGAGCTTGCAGTCTGTGCATATGGCACAGACTTTACCCCCTCGTGCTCCGAAAAACTAAAAAAATCAATAGTATAATAAATGGGCTGCATATTAATGCATTTGTCCGGTTCTCATAAAGCGCTGCTTGCTGGAATTTGCAGGTAGTAAATCTAATCCTCCTGGATCTCTTGGATGCACTTGACCATGGGATTTTAATAACAGCACATTTTGTGGTCTAGGAGGCACAGTTCTAAACTGGTTTAGATCCTCACTGGCACATCACAGAGAGAAACATCAGGATCATGCTCATTGGCACCAACAGAAATAGCCATTTAATATGCCATTCTTTTGCTGCTCAATATGCCATTCTTTTGCCATTTAATATGCAAGTATTTTGCCCCTCATTATGCAATTATTTTGCCATTTAATATGCCAGTATTTTTCCCCTCAGTATGCCATTCTTTTGCCATTTAATATGCCAGTATCTTGCCCTCAATATGCTATTCTTTTGCCATTTAATATGCCAGTATTTTGCCCCTCAATATGCCAGTATTTATCCACTCAATATGCCATTATTTTGCCCTTCAATATGCCATTATTGTGCCATTTAATATGCCAATATTTTGCCCTTCAATATGCCATTCAATATGCCAGTATTTTCCCCTCAATATGCCAGTATTTTGCCCCTCAATATGCCAGTATTTTGCCCCTCAATATGCCATTTAATATTCCAGGATTTTGCCCCTCAATATTACATTTAATATGCCAGGATTTTCCATCTAACATGCCAGGATTTTGCCACCCTCCTCCATGCACACATGGAACCACCATTAATTATGCAACACACAGGAGCCCCACGAGGTGACAATTGTACAATTCTAAAACAATACATATCTATACATACAGACATCTCTCTCTCTCTCTCTCTTTATAACAGCCAATTTGCCCAATTATATGCCAGTATCATTTTGTCATTAATAAGCCACAGCCAATTTACCCATTAATATGCCAGTATTATTGTGCCAGATGCCAATACCATTGTGCCATTAAGATGCCAGCATTATTGTGCCATTCATATGACAGTAATATTGTGCCAGTCAGAGCCCAGTAATATTGTGCCAGTCAGATACCAGGAATATTGTGCCAGTCAGAGCCCAGTAATAGTGTGCTATTCAGATACCAGGAATATTGTGCCAGTCAGAGCCCAGTAATATTGTGCCAGTCAGAGCCCAGTAATATTGCGCCAGTCAGATACCAGGAATATTGTGCCAGTCAGAGCCCGGTAATATTGTGCCATTCAGATACCAGGAATATTGTGCCATTTAGAGCCCAGTAATATTGTGCCAGTCAGAGCCCAGTAATATTGTGCCAGTCAGAGCCCAGGAATGTTGTGCCAGTCAGAGCCCAGGAATGTTATGCCATTCAGAGCCCAGTAATATTGTACCATTCAGAGCCCAGTAATATTGTGCCAGTCAGAGCCCAGTAATATTATGCCAGTCAGAGGCCAGTAATATTGTGCCAGTCGATACCAGGAATATTGTGCCATTCAGAGCCCAGTAATATTGTGCCAGTCAGATACCAGGAATATTGTGCCATTCACAGCCCAGTAATATTGTTCCAGTCAGATACCAGGAATATTGTGCCAGTCAGAACCCAGTAGTATTGTGCCAGTCAGAGCCCAGTAATATTGTGCCAGTCAGAGCCCCGCGCACCCCCTCGGGACGCCACTGGACCCTGGTAAACAAGAATATCTCATGATCACCCAACTGCCATGGAACTTGGAGGCTCTGAACTCATTAGTTTAAAAGATGTAGAAAATCTTGGAGTGCTGATTGATTCTGGAATATCATTTAGACATGTCAAAAATTAGTTTTTCTTTCAAAAACAAAAGACATTTCTAAGTGACCCCAAACGGTGTAAAAATGTATTATGGATGTTGCAGTAGAACCATGTTTAGAGACCTCTTATTCACTGTTGCAAGGGACACTTTAAGGCCCTAGTGGGTATTTAGCAGTGGGCCTCCCTCAAACCAATTTTCCTAAAGCCGCAATGTAAAACTATATGTAAATGTAAACTTTTTAATATTATACTCAACTATTTTCAAATTATATTGAATTATTTTTATATGTAATAAAAATATTATTGGAAACTTGCATTTCTTGTGCAGCTAAATTACTTAACACAGTACCCACAGCACTTGCCATGCACTGCACTTGGCTTGAACTCATTATGCACGCACATGATTTGGCATGCCACAGTGTCAATTTTCCCCACAGAAAATACCACAGTGTCACTTTGCCCCACAGAAGAGGCCCTGCAGAACATGCACCAGTGTAACTTTTTCCCATAGTACATGTTTTTTGCCCCATTTTTTTACGTATTAAAATGAGCCACAGTCAGGTACCAATTAACATGACACAGTCACTTTGCCATTAACATATGCAATATCCTTGCCCATTAATATGCCAGAGCAATTTTGTCCATCAGTATGCCACAGCCAATTTGCCCATTAATATGCCACTGTTAGTTTGTCCATTAATATGCCACAGCCAATTTGCACATTTATATGCCATTGTTAGTTTGTCCATTAATATGCCACTGTTAGTTTAACCAATAAAATATGCCACTACCAGTTTGCTCATTAATATTCCACTGTTAGTTTGCCCATTGCCACTGTCAGTTTGCTCATTAATATGCCACCGCCAATTTGCCTATTACTATGCCACTGTTAGTTTGCCCATTAATATGCCACAGCCAATTTGCCCATTAATATGCCAGTGTTACTTTGCCAATTAGTATGCCACTGTTAGTCTGCCCATTCATATGCCACTGTTAGTCTGCCCATTAATATGCCACTGTTAGTCTGCCCATTCATATGCCACTGTTAGTCTGTCCATTAATATGCCAGTGTTAATTTGTCCATTAGTATGCCGCTGTTATTTTGCCCATTAATATGCCACCGCCATTCTTGCATGAGACAGAGCTCAAGAGTATAGATTAATCAGTTTAGCATGATAAACGCAAAATAGCAGACTAGCCGAAATACCACATGAAAATCCAACAGAAAATTAAATTTTCTGAAACAAGGCACCCAGCAGTCTACAAATCTAATAAAAAAAAAAAACTAGCATATCGTTTACCCTAAAAATAGATAGTGGTGAATCTGGAATGAAAATTGTAATAATTGTAATAAAATAAATTATTAATTTCTCAGATCTTCCTTAACTTCTTTGTGATAAGTGACCTGTCATGCACATCACGGAAACAGTCCCGTTAATGACAATGGACAATTTGGTCCGTTGGCATACCACATTTGGCTTCAGCACCGAGGAACTCCAGTCATGTTGACTGGACCCCTCTGACACATCCAATAACAGCAATTGGAAGTGTATAGCTGTCAAAGCCAGTGTCAGAATAGAAAATATAGTCCACAAAGAAATACAAAGCTGCAATGCCCGTATCCCAAATTTGTCCCTGAACCTGCCACATAAACCTATCAAACCTTAGAAAGTGGGGTATCACTATACTTAGGGGAAGTTGCATAACATATATTGGGGTGTTATTTGGCAATAAACACATAACAACCTCTGTAAAGTCATGCCTGAAGTGCAATATGTGTGAATAAAAAACACACAACAAATTATTACCACAAACTTTGACAAAGATTATTGGTAAAATGACTGCATTAAAAGTGTAAAAAATTCCCAAAGTTACATCCCCTGTGTTGTCTACTTTTGTAAAATATGTATGTTAAGGGAGATTGTGTGATTCATGACTGATAGCAATGTTACAATGTCACTATTGATAGTTTTGAAAAACGAAAAATAGTTTGGAAATAGCAGTGTGTTAAGCAACAATAGAAAAAAGCTTTAAAAAATGGGGCACTCCCAAACTCAGGACAAACATTTGAATCTATTGTGCGGGTTATTTTCATTAGTTGTTAGTAGACGAGTAAATTAGTTGTTTTTTTTTCATTTTCCACCATATTTCTTATCCTGAAACCCCCCCCAGATATTTTTAAACAGACATTGACCAACAATATTTCAAAACGTCTGGTTATGATGGAAATAGTTAAATATAGTAAATACAGTTTTTTTTTTTTTAATTGAAAATGAATTACATTCCTCTTGATCACAAATCCCTCATGTTCTCAATAGACAGAATTATGTCACCTTTCAAATTAACAGCACAGCACATTCCCTATTCTTTATTATTGTTTACAAGGTGGTTCCACTGTTGTATTAGAGCTGGGGAACATTTCAGTAAGCAGGCGAAGATGGCAAACCCTTGTCAGTATTCACGCTACAGATACATATGGTGTTTTATGAAGCTTTGTGAGGCTCTGACTCATTAGGGGTGATTAAAAAAAACTTGGAAATTAGGCAAATTTCTGGGACAGTCACTATGGAAACTAATGTGACAATTTGCAAATTGTTCCACTTTTACAACTTTGCTCCATAATTTGTCTTCATAGATAACCTAGACGTATAAGAAAATATACCTAGGATCCATTGATTGTATATTGCATATGTAAAACTATATTATGAAAGCCGTTAGTAACTATGATTCATTGTAGGTCCATCACACTGCGCGATGTTCCCTTATCTCATTTATAAAGAAGCCAACATGACTTGATAATGATTATAATCATTTTAAATCAGACGGCCATACAATTTACACTGCATCTCACAAATCTACTGGGTTTTTTTGTTGAAGAAAGCGCAAAGCATTTTTTTCCATAAATTAAGAGCATAAGTAAAGTTAAAGTGTTAATTTAGTGTAACATTTTAATTCTGTGCAAGATAACATCATCAACTAAATATTATTTGAATGTAGAGAATAAAAAATGATGTATATATTGTATTAGCAGAATTAAACGCAAATGCATAGATAAAAAGAAACTTGTATTTGTGATGTCTCCCATGTTCTGGCCCAATATGCAAACTATATTCAATGGAAAATTATGTACCTGAAAGTGTGGCCATTCGTGGGGAATTACTAGAACCTGTTCAGTGACTTTATGGCCAATTGATAACTGTTTTTGTAATTTCATAAGTCATTTGGAATAGGAATAACATATTTAATTTACACAAATTAATATAAAAACACATGCAGTTTAAACACCTCTTATTGTCATATATACGCATGCAAACCAAAAATTCTGAGATCCCAGAAAAAAGGTACAATATGGACTATCCTCCCAAATAGGACCACTTGGTAGGTATGCATACATATGTATATGCTATCTAGCTATGTATGCTTTCTATCATTACATATTTATGATGTCACCACCGAGTGTGGTTTAATTCTTGCAGAGATGCAGAAGCTGAGCAAAGCCATGTCAGATCATTCAAATCGGCTGGAATTTGCTAATGGCAGATAATTTAGATTTTTTTTAACTACTGCCAAATTTAGAACCATGATGATCAAATTAACATGAGAATTAAACAAACTGCTCTTAGTAATTTGCATCTCCACATCTGAAGAGAAGTTCAAATCTCAGGTAAAGACAAACATAAAAAAATAATGTAATTTCAAGAAGTGCAAATATGATTAAAATGGGAAAATGTTAATTAAAACCACATTACCTGTACTTTGATTTTCCAGGTGTGTAATTATTTTTATTTTATTGAAATTCATTAATTTTAATTACAGGAACTAATTCACCCAGGAAAAGGTAAAATCATGCTCTAATGAAATATATGAAGGTTGCTACAGAGTAATCCAAACAGGATAGGGATTTTTCATACTAAATAATGTGATTAGTTCTCAGGCCAGCCGACATAATGTGCTTCTACCTACAAAGATAAGGAGGTATAAAATAATTTACAAAACTTTACGGGTTTGTGTAGTAAAGACAGTCAACAGGTTTACCCTTAAATGTGGCGATTTCAAAAGTAATGCTAAGTTGCAAAGACAGGAAATTTAGAGTTTTTGTTTTAGATATTGCTGGTTTTTGTTATTCTGTAACAGTGACATTGATTGTCTTTTACACATTCCACAAGGACCCCAGTTTAAATAACAATTGTCACCTATGCAATTACATTTGACAAGGAATTGTGGGTGGAACTCCTTGGCATAACCTATTGTGGTGTTGCCCAACTTCATAGATATTAGATGGGGCTCACGTTTTATAATAAAAAATAGAAAAAAGGAAAACATAAAAAATGTTTAAATGAGCACTCAAGGGCAAAAATGGAATCACCCACAATCTGAATTGGTTTGTGTAACATTTAGGTTAAAAAAAAGACCAAGAAGTCCATCAAGTAAGTTCAACTCTTCTACCTATCATTCCTGCTTTTGGAATACCATCCTCTGGTATCTCAAAACCACCTCAATATGTCCGACGTGTCCATTACACAGGATGGTAACGTATATGAAAAAAAGGTCTAAAAATATAATCTACATATCTACTGATTTTCTCCAAAGGTCCACCTTTGCTGGAGACTATTGTCTTCCTGGAGAGCGAGTCATGGTAGGATGGTTCACAAAGAGGGATTTTCTTTCATCCAGACTATTAAAATCTGGTCTATATGCCATATTCAAGGTTGTCATGAGGGACGTCTGTATGTTTTCAATAGGATTCTTATCTCGTCCCAATTACTGGGACTTATCACTAAGCTGTCTCATTACTTCTCTCCTGTAGTTAGACCCATGGAAAGGAGCCATCCGAAAAATAATTCAACTAAAAAATTCAGACAAAAAAAACCCCACCAGCTACAAGCTTCCAAAAGCAAGCCAATAACGAGTCACAGTTCTGAATTTGGTATCCCAGCCCAAAATGCTTTGTTTTCAATCATGTTGAAAAAACCATCTTTCACTGCCCATTCATTATTGTTAACTAATATGCCAACTCCAATATATACTACTGTGGAAAATTTAGCAAACTGTTCCTAAAAATCCAGAAAAAGATTATTTTTCATATCACAGACGCCTTGGTCAGTGACCAGAACCTTGTGTTCCAAGGAACCAACACTCATTGACCATGGAGACAAAATGTCCACTCACATGGCATCCCATGTGGAACATGCAGTAAATAACTTGACCTAACCTTCTGAATATTTACATTTTAAAGAGGCGAAAAATTGGCATGTATTTGTTTGATCTGATGTAATAAAAAAAAATATCTCAAATGAAGACAACCCCAGAACCAGATATTGACATAAATATATAGGAATCGTAGACCAGTATCTAAGGTCTTTACACCAGCAAATCACGCTGAATAAACTTTCTTTCATTGCGCCATCATGAAATATTGCTATATTTGATCAAGATATTACCTAACAAGTGCAAGTATTTTTTTCATTGTCATTTTAAGAATGTAGACAGCTATATAATAGGATATGCATGGGCCTATATCTTTTTTGCATTAATTACCATTGTACTTAATCATTTTGTACGTCTTCTGAAATAACCTAACAGAAAACCGCCACTTGGAGCTACATCATTGCAGTAATTAGTCACATGGCTGACACACTAATAACTAAGTAGTTTTCTAACAATTCAGATGCTCCTTGCAGTACTTTCACTCATTAGTTTCTTGTGTGTCATCAAGATACTGCATAAACTGCACTGGTGTATAGTTCCCAGGAGGTCTTAATGTTAGTCTATGCATCAGAGTCTCTCAAAAAATAGTGCTAAACATGTTAGAGACTTAATGAACACCTAGATGCAGAAATAATAAAAAATACTGAATCAAACTTACTGCTAAGCCCAGGAATAAAGTTAAACAGAGGCAGCCTATACGATATTGCCTGTTGCCTGCAAAGCTTTTCCATACAGTTGGTCAAAACGACACCTTAGACATCTGTAAAGCTTCAACTTTACAGTTGGATTCATTAGAAAGTCCACTGAGAGCTGTGCAAGCAATTTGGAACCATTGCAAGCCACTTAATAAATTCACTGAGCTTCTTTGGCCATGAATATCCGGAGTGCATTTAAGCTACACTCAAGCTCAGTTGAGTGAGGGAGGCCTATTCAGCCTGAACATTGTTGATCATTTCACAGACAGTATTATCTCGTCCCGTGAGATTATGTCGTTTCAGATCAGGATGTATATGTGAAAGAGATACTGATAGGAATATTGATAAAAAGCTCATATTAGACTTAATAATGCATGACATACCTTACATTCAGCAGTTGCAGTAATGTTGGTGTGCATCAAAAAAGAAGCCTAGCAGTGTTTAGATGAAAAGATCACCCGTTACCTGACTTTCAAGTGTACATTTTCTTGTAAATAGCCTTCTACAAAGAACTACACTGTGCAGCAAGCATAATAGAAGCAGAACTATGAAAGCACATTCTTATCCTAAGATTTCTCATTGTTATTTAGTGGATCTCAATGGGTGGAACCCCACTCCCACCATTCCATGTAGTGGGAGAAATCTCATTATTTTCAGATGTCACAGTAAAACTTTATATCTACTCTATTTAATGTAAATGAAATAGCTTAGCATACTTTGTGACGTGTAATAATCACAGGCTGTCACGGAGCAAGGATAACATTTGTAAACTGCACTACACAAGGTATATAAACCAGAAAAGAAAGTCAGGATAAGTGTATTTATCTTCCTCTTGCTATGAAACTGCTGGATCTCACCAGTAATACCCCACAGTAAGATGAGTGAAATGCGTCACACTGAGAGACTTTAAAACCTGAGGCACCTGCATGCCCCACACAATTACAGATCCAAAAGGTTACAGCGTAGTCACCCAACTGCGGCCCTCCAGCTGTTTCTTGACTGTGACTACCCTGATTCTCTGCATAATTAATGGCCGGTGAAGTATTATGGGATTTGTAGTTCCTCAGCAGCTTCAGAGTTGCAGTTGACCTCCTAGGCGTTAGAGCACAATGTTGTTCTAAATGCCATGCCCCTTAATAAATAGTCATATTACCTAACTCTAGTTACATTTTAATTGTGCATAATGGCACATGGGATCTTGGTTGGCCAACAGGTCTTAGGAGAACATTATGGACAAAAAAAACAAAAATGAAAAACAACTTTGCAGTTGTAAACAATATGCCTGTATCTTTTCTTTCTAAATTAGAATCACAGTGACATTGTGACCGACGATAAAAATGAAAAGGGACAAGATCATCAAATTAACCCTTTCACATTTCACTGCCAATTATATCTCTTACAAACCTGAAAAATGGAGAGATCCCAGAAGGCATGCAAAAAACAAAATATACTATAATGTCATGAAGGTGCAAGTTGGCCTGGCTATCAAGCATCCTCGTATTGTTTTGGACAAGTGCATGCAATAGCAGCCTCCCAGCAGAAAACCGAACATGTCAGATGTGTTATTTTATCTCTCACTTGATAATAACAGATTTTTTTCTCATTATATTCCGCAGTGCTAAATGCTGGAAGCTAAAGACCTCATGAATATTTATCATCAATCTATCCTGTTACGTTTAAACAAATATTATCATTAGTGCCCCTGGTCCATAAAAAGGCCCTATTCTTAATAAACCAGACATTACTGCACATCACTTGTAAACTTCTAAATACGCAAGAAATGCATTAGCTTGTAACAGTGCCAGAGGGAAGACAGACAGGAAAATAATGGAGTGATCACAATGTTTCACTTCACACAGACAATACATAGCACTGTCAACAGCACATTGATTACACTGCTAAATAATACAAATATATTGCACGGTAACACAGAACATCACAGATTGGAAAACATTACACTATATGACACTGTAACATGATAACGTATGTTGTAATATGCTACATATTTACATACTCCATAGTATACAATTACTTGTTTTGATTTCTCTGCAATAGTTTATCTAGATCTTCAAAATGTAACGCCTTAATAAAATACCCACTATAATACAAGATACACTATAATAACAATATAACACAGTGCAATTACATATAGTGCTGATAGTATTAGTTTAGAGTTAAAATATCCCATTCCTGGAAGAGTCAGAATAATGTACAAAATATAATCAGATTATCTCTGCGTATATGCTAACATTCTGAAATGACACAGCTTCTGTATACAATAATCCCTTGGCCCCTGTCATGCCTTGCTCAGGCATACTCTACCATTATGATCAGAGTTCTCGGTCTGCTTATTTCATCCACATCATCCTGTAGCACAATTTCATGTGACAAATCCTCTTGTCGTCTAGTGCAAATATGGGGACAGCTCCTCTGTACCACAGAACGAAAGGCTTGCAGCAGAACAATGCTGGCAGCACAGCCCATATCTGCATCCTGAAGCCTACAAAATAACTTCTATGTTGATGCTATGTTTGTAAAACAGTGGTTCCTTGTCCCTGACAGCAGCCTACACCACAGCTGCAGCCAGCCAGCTCTCCAATCAGTTCCTGCTGCCTTGATCATCTGATCACAACTAAATCGCTCGGATGCAGCTAAAGGAAAAGGCTTCATCCACTGTAACTGAACACTTGCAAAGACATTAGGGCATAGAGCTGTATCCAAAGAATTCTGGAGTCAGGAGAAGCCCATTGGTTTCCTGTTTTCTCATTTTCCAACAGAACAAAAAGCACTGCATTTCCATGGTACTTCTATTAAAATCATCTGTTCAAATAATGCATTGGGTTGCTGAAGCAATAAAACAGTCTGGAAAATCTGAACATGCATAAAACTATTTTGGGCAGCTAATACATACAATTTGCCTATGCTTGCTTTATACCAGTGTAAAAAAATATAATTTCTTTGCACACACACAAAAAAGAAATATATTAATGATTGCAAAGAACAATTTCATAGAGGAGTGTTACTTCCTAAAATATGCGAACTCCCATGATACTTGCCCATTCTGCGTCTAAGAACATTTTAGCTGAGGATTGTGGGAGTTGTGGCTCAATAGCAGCTGGAGATCTGGTTGGCTTTTTTTCTGACCATAGAGTAACTGCAATGTGAGGCAGTGGGGTCTACTCACTAAAGTTTAAGATTGGAGTTCAGGATGAGAGCTCGGACAGATTCATTACCACACCTATTACATAATAAAATGCGTTATACAGTAAATTAGCAGGCGTTTTTTTTAACAGGTGTGGTAAAATGACCGCACCCATCTAAAAATCCTGTTAAAAAAACACGCCTAGTTCACTGTGTCCCCCCTTTACATATTGGGGCCAGAGGCTGCTGAAATGGCTCCCCAACCTCTTAATAACTAACAGGGCAAAATACCCCTGCCTCCCTCCCCCTTAATAACAGGGCCTGGGTATAATGCCCCTCGCCCCTTAACAAATATCAGGGTTTAATTTGGTTCCACCTAAAATTAAATAAAATACTCCACTTCCCCCCACCTCCTGGAAAGGTGGGATGACAGCTTAAAAATTAAAAACCTGTAACAATATTGCACCCTTAGTGCCAATGATGATGGGCAGGTGTATAAAAACAACAAAAAACTTTATAAAAATTAATAACCCATGACGATCAGCAACGCCATTGATCCTCATCTTTGGCCAATCAGGGGCCTGTCTGGTTCTAGGCCAGCCATTAGCTGATTTTGAAATCACTTTCAAACTAGACAATGGCTGGCCTGGAACCAGGGAGGCCTTTGATTGGCTGAAGATGAGGAGTCAGCCGATCAGATGTCTCTTTAGGCATTTGAAATCACAGTACAACAAGGCGTTTTGATGAGAATGTGCGTTTAGGTCCTTTGGGTTTTTTTCTGGCAGATTTTTTTTATTTATAAAGTCTTATTATATTCAAGTCACAAGGATAACATATAGAAGAATGCCCTTATGTATCAATATAATATTGGGGGTACAAAAGAAAAGAAAGAAATAGGGTTTTTCGTCTGGTATTCTGTCCTCCCCATACTAACATGATATAACACTGTATAGATGGTATCTAAAAACCAAAATAAAGAAAGGAAAGAAGAGAGAGAAAAAAAGGAAGAAAAAAAGAGAAAATAAATCAGGGGCCATCAGGAACTGGAGCGGCACGGTGGGAAGGGGTAAGGGCTTCTGGATTCTGTGCCCGTAGCAATATAAAATCCCTGTTCCATCCTATACTGAAATTCTATTTGGTTGTGGACTTCTACCCATTGTAACAGGCTCCACTTTTTCCCAATTCCTTGCAATGCATATCTTAGTAGCCATTAGTATATGTACCATCAGACTTTTTTTGGATTTTTGTACAAATTGGAAATTTATATTAAATATAAACATCTGAGGTGATAGATTTTGAATAGAGGGAAACAGTTTATTAACCCCTTCATGACCAGACGGTTTTTGGAATGTTGTGCGTTAATGACCGTGGCTGTTTTTACACTTCTGAGGTGTTTGTGTTTAGCTGTAATTTTATTCTTTATTTGCTGTAACAACACATATGATATTTTGTTTTTTTCAGGACAAGAAGCGCTTTCTTTTGATGCCACTATTTTGTTTATATCATTTATATTATTATGAAAAAAAAATATAAAAATATGTGGAAAAATGTATAAAAACCGCCCACTTTTCCTGACTTTTATTTGTAAAATCTTTTACTAAGCTACAAAAGCAAATAAAAAAACCTGCTAATTAGATTCTAATATTCCTCCTGAGTTTAGAAATACCCAATGTTTATATTTTTTTTTGTTTTTAATGTTGTAGTGTAATAAATACAAGTAGCACCTTGCTGTTTCAAAACCATTTTTTTCCAAAATTAGTGTTAATGACATTGTAACACCGATATTAGACATGCATCGCTGAATCAGCCCCGCATGTACACATTTTTTTAAAGTAGACATCCCGAGGGTATTCAAATTGGGGTATTTTGACACTTTTCATGCAGTAATTTTCCCACCAATCTTTGACAAGTTTTGGCGTAGTATTGTTTTTTGTGTTTTTTTCCCCCCCACACACTTTGTATTTAGGTAAGAATTTAAAGGGGTTGTTCTGTTTTTTTTTTGCCAAACAACACCCCAATATATGTTAAGCAACTTCCACTGAGTATAGCGGTACCCCACATGTATAGGTTTGCATGCTGCCGTGTTTGTTCATATATTCCTTTAAGGGATTTATAAAAGAAGCTCCAGTCACGGATGTGAAGAGAGGTGCTATGAGTTTTGTATTTATAACAGCCACTACACCTGTTTTTAAAATCCTGATACTCTTTACACCTGAAATTATAACTGTGTCACCTACAGTTGTCAGAGATTTCTTCTCCTGCACCTTTTTTTTTTAATAAATGTGAAGCTCTGGAACAAATACGCTGAGACTTGTGTGATTTCTGTGTGTGCAACCTTTATAAATCTCCCCCATGTTTCCACCCTTCCATTAGAGGTAAATGCAGTATTGTGCCAACACAATACAAGTGTACCCATCACCTGATAACAAGTTTAATTAACTTTATAGACTCGGGAAGAACATTTGTGTCTGATCCAAGATGCCCACCCTCTGAGGACTCAATAAGGGGCTTTATTTGTATTCTGTCATTAAAACAATACAAAATGCCTACACTAGATTCAATCTTGTAATTAACCCCTTGCCGACACAGGATGTGCTAGGTCCGTCCTGTGTGGCGAGGCGTTAGTGACACGGGACAGACATCGTCCGTCCTGTGTCTAAACGAGCACTGAAAGCGGAGTTCAGTGCTCAAGTGGTATTGTACAATACTGAAAAAAATGCCCGTCGGCATTTCGATCGCTCTGGAGTCACTGTGTGACCAAGATGGCGCTGTCCTTCTAAGGGCAAGAGCAGTCACACGATTGCCTCTTCACAGAGGCAATCGTGACTGCAGGAAGACTGACAAGCAGTGGGGATGCTCTCATGAGCACCCCCACTGCCTGGTCAGAACCATATTAACCCTATATTGATCTGACCAGTTAGGATCTGCCTCCCTCTCCTCACATTTTTTTTTTAGTGAGGGAGAGAGACAGAACAAAGTTATAAAAGTAAGTTTAAGTACAATAAAATAATAAATACACAATACACTAATAATAAAACAAGAAGATTTTTTTTATAAAAGTAATTCCCTGCGTTTAACCCCTTTCCTGCCATTGATCTTGCGTAAGCAGTGATCATGCACATCAGCGCATTTATTTTAGCTGCATTTTTCAGGGGTTAATTTTTTTTGTACAGTAATTTATTACAGTAATACAAAGGCTCTTCTAAGAGTTATTAACCCCTTCTTTGCCATCGATCACTGCTTACGCAATGATATTGACGCCAAAGCAATTTTTATCTGTCTGCATATTTTTTTTTTACACATACCCGCTAGGTAAAGTAAAAATATTTTAGATTTTTTTTTTTAAACTGTCTGAGCGCATGGCAATCAGTAACAGCGAATTAGTGGCAAAGGTGGTTTGGTGACTGCTCAAATAAGCTCACCATTCGCCTTGGTCAGATCCAAATTGGTCGGATCAATGTTCACAAATATTGATCTGCCTCCCTCTCCTCACTTACATTTTTGTGACGGAAAGAGACAGATCAGTATTAGTGATATAAAATAACATTTAATAAAATTGTCAGGTTTTATGAAAGCCATTCACTGTGTATTAACCCCTTCCCTGCCATTCATCACTGTATAAGCAGTAATCTTGAACAGCAACAGTATGTTTTGCTGTCTGCACTGTTTTATGGATTCATTTCTTTGTACTGTAATGTATTAGATAGGCTCTTCTAAGAGCTATTAACCCCTTCTTTGCTCGAGATTACTGTTTAGGCACTGATTCTGAGGCCGCAGACTCAGGGTTCGATTTTGACCCTGGTCAGCTTCCTGATACATCATCTAGTGATGTATCGGTGGCTGCTGAGCCCTTGCCACAAGGAGTGATGGGTGTCTACCTTTAAAAAATATATGGTTTTGTGGGGGTAAATTACATTGGCTGGCTTCAAAGTTATATCCCATATAGGACACGGACGCAGGTTGACTACATGTCAAAATTCCAAGTTGTAATTTTGAGATGCGCATCTCACAAATGTTGCCTTCTAGCCAATAAACAAACCTATGCATGGGTGGTATCCCTGTACTCGGGAGATGTTGCTGAACACATATTGGGTTGTTAAGTACCGTATTTGCTCGATTATAAGACAAGGTTTTTTTCAGAAAAAAAATTCTGAAAACTACCCCTCGTCTTATATTCGAGGTCTTCTTATAATCTGACCTCAAATTGAGGTCAGATTATAAGACATGGATCCAGGTCCCCAGCAGAGCTGCAGGGGACCTGGATCCCCCTCTCTAGCAGCAGGGGATGTCTGCGCAACGAGCACAGACTCCCCTGCTTCCGCCCGGCACGACCGCCGGGGCTTCTGTGAAGAAGCCGGGTACTTCCGCTTTCGTCACAGAAGTCCCGGCGAGCGTGCCGGGTGGCAGCAGGGGAGTCTGCGCTCGTCGCGCAGATATCCCCTGCTGCCCCACTAGCCACCAGGGAGAATCAGGCAGCTGGGGGATGTCTGCACGATACGTGCAGACATCCTCCATGCTGCCCGACACGGCAGACTATTATGACGGACAGCTGTCCGTCATAATAGACTGCCGTGTCGGGCAGCATGGAGGATGTCTGCACGTATCGTGCAGATATCCCCCGGCTGCCCCCACTAGCCACCAGGGATCAAGGTAAGGGGAAGGGAGGGAGGGGGGCAGAGAGACAGGGGGAGGGAGGGAGGGGGACAGAGAGACAGGGGGGACAGAGAGACAGGGGGGGAGGGAGGGGGGCAGAGACAGAGTCAAGGGGAGGGAGGGGGTTAAGAGACAGAGACAAGGGGAGGGAAGGGGTTAAGAGACAGAGACAAGGGGAGTGAGGGGGTTAAGAGACAGACAAGGGGAGGGAAGGGGTTAAGAGACAGAGACAAGGGGAGTGAGGGGGTTAAGAGACAGACAAGGGGAGGGAAGGGGTTAAGAGACAGAGACAAGGGGAGTGAGGGGGTTAAGAGACAGACAATGGGAGGGGGGAGAGAGAGAAAAATGGGGGCAAGGGAAAGAGAAAGGCAGCATTGGCACATAAAAAGAAATAAAAACTAGAAATACATTTTTTGATATCATAATTTTTTATTAAAAAAGCAATTTACATGTGAATATATACAAGTTGAACTTTTTTCCTATAGGGTAGTCTTATATTCAGGCTTTTAGTTTTTTTCCTAATGGAATATCCAAAGTTTGGGGGGTCGTCTTATAATCAGGGTCATCTTATAATCGAGCAAATACGGTACAATGCATGTGGAAAAAAAAAATCCCAAAAAAGTACTACCACAAACTTTTACAAAGGCTGGTGGTAGAATTAGTACATATACAGTATTAAACTACCACCATTTGAAATACCTTAGGATGTCTATTTTCCAAAAATGTATGGCTTTGTGGGGTAAAATACACATTCTGGCTTCAAAAATGTCCAAAATGGAACATGGGAGCAGGCTGACTACATGTCAAAATTCAAGGTTGGAAATGCACACCCCCTAAATGTGGCCATTTAGCCCCAAAACAAACCTATGCATGGGTGGTATCTCTGTACTCAGGAGATGTTGCTGAACACATATTGAGGTGTTGTTTGGCACTGACACATAATAGGATCAGTGAATTCATGCCCAAAGTACAATGTATGTGAAAAACAATTACTATCCAAAACATTGACATAGGCTGGTGGTAGAATTAGTGCATGGAAAGTGTTAAAATACTACCATTTGAAATACCCTAGGGTGTCTAGTTTTAAAAAATATATGGCTAGAATACAATATGGGGTAGAATACACTTTTTGGCTTCAAAAATGTCCCAAATGGGACATGGGCGCAGGTTTTCTGAATGTCAGAATTCCAAGTTGGAAAACCAAAATGCGCACCACCTAAATGTGGCCTTTTAACCCCAAAACAAACCAACAAACCTATGCATGGGTGGTATTCCTGTGCTCATGAGATGTTGCTGAACACATTTTGAGGTGTTATTTGGAAATACCCCTTCACATTTTAAGGTCATGTTTACCTAAATTTCAATCTATGTGAAAAATTTAAAAAAAAAAAATTTTGCTGCAAACTTTGGCAAAGATTGGTGGTAAAATAGCTACATGAAATGTGTCAAAATACCCCAAGTTAAATGCCCTGAGTGGTCTAGTTTTCAAAAATATGTACATGTTGGGGGTCATTCATGGATTTAGTACAGATATCAGTGTTACAATGTCACTATCGCTAATTTTTAAAAAAAAAAAAAGGATTTTAAAATAGCTTTGCACTACTTATAGTTCTGGCCCTGTAACATGAATAAAAAAGCACAAAAACATAAAACATGGGCTATTTCTGAACTCAGGACATACAGGGAGTGCAGAATTATTAGGCAAGTTGTATTTTTGAGGATTAATTTTATTATTGAACAACAACCATGTTCTCAATGAACCCAAAAAACTCATTAATATCAAAGCTGAATATTTTTGGAAGTAGTTTTTAGTTTGTTTTTAGTTTTAGCTATTTTAGGGGGATATCTGTGTGTGCAGGTGACTATTACTGTGCATAATTATTAGGCAACTTAACAAAAAACAAATATATACCCATTTCAATTATTTATTTTTACCAGTGAAACCAATATAACATCTCAACATTCACAAATATACATTTCTGACATTCAAAAACAAAACAAAAACAAATCAGTGACCAATATAGCCACCTTTCTTTGCAAGGACACTCAAAAGCCTGCCATCCATGAATTCTGTCAGTGTTTTGATCTGTTCACCATCAACATTGCGTGCAGCAGCAACCACAGCCTCCCAGACACTGTTCAGAAAGGTGTACTGTTTTCCCTCCTTGTAAATCTCACATTTGATGATGGACCACAGGTTCTCAATGGGGTTCAGATCAGGTGAACAAGGAGGCCATGTCATTAGATTTTCTTCTTTTATACCCTTTCTTGCCAGCCACGCTGTGGAGTACTTGGACGCGTGTGATGGAGCATTGTCCTGCATGAAAATCATGTTTTTCTTGAAGGATGCAGACTTCTTCCTGTACCACTGCTTGAAGAAGGTGTCTTCCAGGAACTGGCAGTGGGACTGGGAGTTGAGCTTGACTCCATCCTCAACCCGAAAAGGCCCCACAAGCTCATCTTTGATGATACCAGCCCAAACCAGTACTCCACCTCCACCTTGCTGGCGTCTGAGTCGGACTGGAGCTCTCTGCCCTTTACCAATCCAGCCACGGGCCCATCCATCTGGCCCATCAAGACTCACTCTCATTTCATCAGTCCATAAAACCTTAGAAAAATCAGTCTTGAGATATTTCTTGGCCCAGTCTTGACGTTTCAGCTTGTGTGTCTTGTTCAGTGGTGGTCGTCTTTCAGCCTTTCTTACCTTGGCCATGTCTCTGAGTATTGCACACCTTGTGCTTTTGGGCACTCCAGTGATGTTGCAGCTCTGAAATATGGCCAAACTGGTGGCAAGTGGCATCGTGGCAGCTGCACGCTTGACTTTTCTCAGTTCATGGGCAGTTATTTTGCGCCTTGGTTTTTCCACACGCTTCTTGCGACCCTGTTGACTATTTTGAATGAAACGCTTGATTGTTCGATGATCGCGCTTCAGAAGCTTTGCAATTTTAAGAGTGCTGCATCCCTCTGCAAGATATCTCACTATTTTTGACTTTTCTGAGCCTGTCAAGTCCTTCTTTTGACCCATTTTGCCAAAGGAAAGGAAGTTGCCTAATAATTATGCACACCTGATATAGGGTGTTGATGTCATTAGACCACACCCCTTCTCATTACAGAGATGCACATCACCTAATATGCTTAATTGGTAGTAGGCTTTCGAGCCTATACAGCTTGGAGTAAGACAACATGCATAAAGAGGATGATGTGGTCAAAATACTAATTTGCCTAATAATTCTGCACTCCCTGTATATTAGAAACTATTTAGCTGTGTTTTTTTGTTGTCTCTTGTACATGAGTATACGATTTTTCAAATAGAAGTCATAAAAATAAAAAAAAATCATTTTTTCCCCATATTTTATTATTTTGTTTACATCCAATTTTACGCTATTATCGAAATAATGGTATCAAAAGAAAGCCCTTCTTATGACGATAAAATTGATATATAGTTTGTGTGGGTACACTAAATGAGACAGAAATAAATTACAGCAACACACAAACACTTCAGAAATGTTAAAACAGCCTATGTCACCAAGCGTCGGACAAGCCAAAAAAGTCATGTCACTAAGGGGTTAAACAGAACTTCATTTTGTGCTGACTTTGTTATAAGTTATAACTGATGAGTTGTCAGACGTGTGTCACAGCAAGTAGCATTACATCTATAACTAAATGTATTGTAGACTGACGAGCATAACAAACCCAAACTGTTTAAAGCTGGCATTTCCAAAAAGTATATTAAATCAGCTATTTTCTGCCATTCAGAGGACTCCAATAGAGATGCTTGACATGGTGCATGCTGTGTGACATCATAACTGGGAATAAAACCATTTGATGTTCTTATACCCATATCACTCTCTCTTCCCAGGAGCAAAGGGACTGGGTGTAATTTAATATTTGATTTTAAATAAGTAAATTTAAAGACTTCATGTTTTTTTCCCATAGATTCAGTATAATTAACCTTAATACTGTTTATATTTTCTAACATCCATTATCACCATATCCTGCTTCGGTATCACCAATATCTCAGTCTTTCCTCCCATACGCACCACCTGAGCTTTTACTTTTATACCCACCTCCCAGAGGTTGAGCATTTTGGAGAGGGTCAAACAGCTGATTAAGGGGGCGCCAGTGTGACTTTTTGCTTAGGACTCCAAAAGCATAGAATCACCATTGCTGTCAGATGTACATTTATCACTCAGTTTAAAGAAAGTTTCCCAAAACAGACTGATAACATTGTATCTACACAAGTTTATAGTAAATATAGCTGTAATTACCACTCCCTAATATTACTGGTTTTCAGTGGTGGCCATTTTGAAATTGCTTTACTAATTTTGAATTCTGAATTTCTTTATCTCAGATAGCAATAGGAAAATGGTAGCCGTTCATCATTTCATTTTATTAAATCCTGCCTTAGGCAGTTTTTAAATAACCACATTAGGTGAAACAAAATAAACTGCTGAACCATTTCAAAAATATATTAAATCTGCTTTCAGGACAGGCTATTTTATAGTTGCAACATTTGAAAAAAAAATTCCAGAGACACTACAGCACAACTATCAATTACTTACATAGAATTGGCGATATAGATCAAATAAATAATGCATAGAAACCCTAAATTACAGACGTAGATCACAGGTCGCACACCACAAAGGCCAGCCCTGGAACCTACAGGACATGTTCCAGCACTTTGCACTCTAGACTTGCTCCAGCAATCAGGACTTTTACCTCAGAACCCACTTAGCACTCTGGACCTTTACAGCAGAACCCACTTGCACTCACCCAAGGACCCACTTTGTACTCAGGATTTACCCCAGAACCCACTTTGTACTCAGGATTTACCCCAGAACCCACTTTGTACTCAGGACTTACCCCAGAACCCACTTTGTACTCAGGATTTACCCCAGAACCCACTTTGCACTCAGGACTTACCCAGAACCCACTTTGTACTCAGGATTTACCCCAGAACCCACTTTGCACTCAGGACTTACCCCAGAACCCACTTTGTACTCAGGACTTACCCCAGAACCCACTTTGCACTCAGGACTTACCCCTCACCTATTTTGCACTCAGGACTTTATAGTGGGAGATTCCATCCCTATTATAAAGGAAGGGATAGGAAAAAGGCACTGCAGTTCTTACTACAAATCCGGTAGTGCAATATCATATCACTAGCAATTTTGGGGGTCTGGGAATGTTGCATAGTGCACTTTTTCTTTTTTTGCACGTACAACTCCTGACAATTTGCTAGGACTATCCTACCATAGTGAATTTGCCAGGACAAGCACCCAAAGAAAGGGACAGTTGGCAACTATGCTATTTTACAATCTCCTTTGTATATATCAGCATATGCACCATGATCACGCATTATCATTCAACTAACTAGGATCTGGTAACTTAATGTTGAATAAGGAAATTGCTAAAATAAGATATTAATAGCCAAGTGGGAAAAATTCTCCAGCTCACGTATTGTTCTAAATCAGCTATTTTGACTTGGTTATTGCCTTGCCATTTTACAGAAATTCACTGTATAGTTAATAGATAGTTTTTGTAAAAATGCCTCCTATTCAACAATTATTTGATAGATGCAATATTTTTACATATCTATACAATGATACATGAAGGCCCATATTTTAAAGAAGCTGCAGAGTGTCTGGGATTCAAATTTCACACAGTTTAATTAATTACTGCTTTCCACACAGCTTAATTACAGAATAGAGAACGTAATTTTAGCACAAAACACACCCAAAGTGTTTGCACACTGTCCTAATGCAGAGAAGAGCAACACATAGGGCTTTTAATCAAGACAAAGGGAGTTCCAGGTAATTGACAAGGGCAGTTAAAATGTAAGGACCATGTTTTTTCCAACTTGGGTACTTTGGTCTTAAGTTCATAATTCCCTTTTAAATTCCCTTGAATTCCCTCTTTCCTGTATAAAGTGCTTAGTAAAAATGGATACTCACTACATTTGAATGTATCTGTAATTTATTTACGTGTTTATTACCTCCTCCGTTACTAACCAAAAGTCTGCTTTGTTCATAAAACAATTTCCTTTAAACTCATTTTCCAGCAGAACCATTAATTGTTGTGCTAGGTGGAGGGATATTCTTGGGTAGGATCCAATCTTTATACTGCGGCTGAGTTGTTATTGCTGGGGATCTTTTCAAGGTGTAATGAAGCACCTCTTCTAACTGTTTATGTGCTTCCAATGGTTTGCAGGTCACATTTTAAATATGGTAAAGATGTGCATATTGTTTTGACAGTTTTACATCCAGCCTTTTCTGTGATTTATTGACATGTATTTATCCATACCAGATTGACAATGCATAACTTTATTTCCTAATCTGGATGGTATATTCTGAGTAGTGTTGAGCGAACCCGAACCGCACTGTTCGGGTTCGTACCGAACTTTACGGTTTTGGGACCCCGGACCCGAACACGGACATTTCACTGTATGTCCGTGTTGGAGTTCGGGGTTCGGCGATTACATTGTATGTAATGCTACTGGCTTTCTATAAACCTAAATAGAGTCCCCATTCATAAAAAATTCTTATGAATGGGGACTCTATTTCGGTTTATAGAAAGCCAATAGTATTACATGTATTCCATAAGCCGAAAGTCTATAACCCGAACGACATTCGGTTTATAGACTTTCGGTTTATAGAATAGCAATAGCATTACATGTATTCCATAAACCGAAAGTCTATAAATCGAATGTCTTTCGGGTTATAGACTTTCGGCTTATGGAATACATGTAATACTATTGGCTTTCTATAAACCGAAATAGAGTCCCCATTCATAAGAATTTTTTATGAATGGGGACTCTATTTAGGTTAATTGACCTATTCGTATGAATGGGGACTCTATTTCAGTTTATAGAATAGCAACAGCATTACATGTATTACAGTCAAATATGAGAGTCAAATAGAACCGTCAAATACTGTGCTTACAGCGCACTTTGAAAAATTCTAATAGTTTTGGGTGGTAAATAGTACATTTGCGTCTTGCGGTGCACTTCATATCTGAGAGTCAAATAGAACCATCAAATGCTGTGCTTACAGCGCACTTTGAAAAATTCGAATAGTTTTGGGTGGTAAATAGTACATTTGCGTCTTGCGGTGCACTTCATATCTGAGAGTCAAATAGAACCGTCAAATACTGTGCTTACAGCGCACTTTGAAAAATTCTAATAGTTTTGGGTGGTAAATAGTACATTTGCGTCTTGCGGTGCACTTCATATCTGAGAGTCAAATAGAACCGTCAAATACTGTGCTTACAGCGCACTTTGAAAAATTCTGGCTACCTCCTCCTCCTCCACCTACACTGCCACGGTCACCGCCTCCTCAACCTTTGGGTCACTTAGTATAAATTGAAAGAGAATACGCTGCACTCCTCAAATGGATAATTCTGCTGATCCTCCTGGCAGCCATGCTTTAGATTTGGATTTATGTTCTTCCAAAGCTAAAATCAAAGATTCCATCTAGTGCTGTTTTATGGCTCAGCTGTATTTGTAATTTGTATGTATTTTATGTTATTTGAAGTTATTTCCCTATCCATATTTGTTTGCAGGGCACTTGTCCTACTCTTACCCACATTTTAGTTCCTCTAGCCCTTTCCAGGACTTTTTTAGAGGCATTTTAGTGGCCAAAAGTTTGTGTCCCCATTGACAATGGAGTTCGAGTTCGGGGTCAAGTTCGAGCACGGACCGGGACTTTTTTCCAAAGTTCGGCCGAACCCGAACATCTAGCTGTCCGCTCAACTCAAATTCTGAGTACTTCCTGCCATGTCTGGAGGCAGTGTGATGGTTTGGGCAGTGCTATGTGAGGCTGTTATTCTGCAACCAGTCTCTCTTTATGCTCCCTTATGCCCCCTGTGTCCCCTTTATATTATGCTTTATGCTTGCTTTTACTCTATGCTTGTTTTACTATGTCTCTTCCTCTGATTCTTTCCTGGTTTTCTTTCTACCATATTTCTCTGCTCTTATATAATGTTGCCAGTGTCTGAGTCTGTACAATCCTGCTTCAGGTAATTCTTGTGTGTCTGTTAGTTCAGTCATTTAATTTCAGTTAGTATATTTAGTTATAATAGGCAGGGGTAGTGTTAGGACTTGCCTGATTGTGAGGTACCTTAATGCTGGTTGGCAAGCTTACCATGTTATGACCGTCAGGTGAAGCAAACACTCACTAGCCTAGTTCATTTAGTTATGTTTGTATCTCTGTTATGTGTCTTTATCGTTGTTCTTTGTTTGTTCTATGTTTATATTTGTGTTTGTGTATGCCTTTAAATTCAGTATCAATACCATTTGTCTGTCCCTTCACTGTATTTGGATTTATCTACCCTGCTCATGTATGTTTCAGTTCTGTTTTTGCTTCAGTATTACACTTTTGGTCCTTGCCTATATTTCCTGTCCTAGTTCTGTCAAGTTCCTCCTTAGCCCTGTACTATATATTTAGTTAATTTCTATCTCAGCTTGCCTCACTGATATCACTCTATTTAGCCTGCCTGTCTCAGCCTGCATTATCCTGCATACTACTCTCCAGTGCTATCCTCCATGCCTGCTCCACAATGTCTGCAGGGTTTCTCAGGTTTTTGCTTTGGTCTTTCTGGATACAACTACTACCTCAGGGCCCTGACATGTGGCCGCACAAGGGAGTGTGGTTACCCTGCACCAGATCTTGTTGCTCCATTTCTGCACATTGAACTACTGTTACCATCAATGGGTGTTTTGGGTCCAGTCTCACCAAGACCCTGTCTCTGACACGTTGGGTCCTGCCACTCATGTGGACATGGACCACCTACCTATGCATTGTTGACGACCATGTACAACCTTTCATGGAAATTATATTCCCTGATGGCATTGGCCTCCTTAAGCAGGATAATGCTGCTCCCTGCCACAATGCAAAAATGATTCAGGAATGTTTTGCGGAAAACAACGAGTTCAAGGTGTTGACTTGGCCTCCAAGTTCCCCATATCTCAATCCAATTAAGTATCTGTGGAATGTGCTGGACAAACAAGTCTAATCTATGGAGGCCCCACCTCGCATCTTACAGGACATAATGGTTCAGCTGCTAATGACTTTCAGAGGTCTAGTGGAGTCCATGCCTTGACGAGTCAGCATGTTTTGGTGTCAAAAGGGGACCTGCACAATATAATAGGCATGTGGTAATAATGTTATGGCTGATTGGTGTGGATATACATACATACACCTTATGGATAGAAGTATTGGGACACCTGACATTACACCAACATAGACTGTTAGAGCACCGCATTCTAAACACATAGACATTATTATGTAGTTGTTCCCCCATTTGCAGTGGTTTGGAGTGTTTCTGTGGGAATTTTTGGTCATTTATTCCGTACAGCATGAAACAGTGTGAATGAAAGGGATAATCAGCAAGTGAATATTCAGGAGGGGGAATTTCTCAGTTCCCTATTTTAAACAGTGATACTTTAAAGATCTGTGTATTCAACATATGTGCTATTATATTAATATCATTAAAAACAGGAGACAGGTGAAAAAGAGATCAACACTGATTCTATCTATAACTATTTATATATTAAAGGTACCCTCTTTTTTGATTATATATATATACATCAGCGCTCGACAAACCCCGGGCGCCAGGTCACCATGGCGACCAAGAAATTAAACCTGGCGCCGGGCAGGGCCGTCCTTAAGTGTTTTGGTGCCCTGTGAAGGCCTTCCCCTTGGCGCCCCCCGTCTCTCCCCCCCCCCAAGTATGTGTGCCTCACCCTTCCCATGTTTGTCCCTTTCCTCTTCCTTGCCATGTTTGTCTCTCTCCAACTCTCCCATAACTGTTCTCTCTCCCCCTCCTTCCCAATATATGTTCTCACTCTCTCTCTCTATCTCTGTTCTCTCTCTCTCTGTAACTCTATCTGCCCCTCCCTTCCTCTGTTCTGTCTCCCCCCTCTCCATTCTCTCTCTCTCTCTCCCCCCTCCCTCTCTTCTCTCTCTCCCTCCTTACCCTTTCTCTGTTCTCTCTCTCTCCCCTCCCTCTGTTCTGTCTCTCTCCCCCTCCCCTTCCTCTGTTCTGTCTCTCCCCCTTCCTCTGTTCTGCCTCTCTCCCCCCTCCCTTCCTCTGTTCTGTCTCTCCCCCCCCCCTTCCTCTGTTCTGTCTCTCTGCCCCCTCACTCTGTTCTGTCTCTCTCTCCTCCCTCCCTTTCTTTGACGCGGGCAGCACTTTCTCTTGCTCCCCGCGGCTCCCCGTGATGTACATGCTGCTCTGCTTCACAGGGTGGAGGCGGAGCTACACCTCTCAGACGGTGAGCTCCGCCCCCTCCCCAGATCCAGCAGAGCTTGCCAAGCAAGCTCCCCAATCCAGGGCCTCTACCGGCAAACTTTTTCTTTTTTTGTGGGTGGGCGTCCCCTGGGGTGTTGCGCCCTGTGAGCTTGCACAGGTCAGACACCCCTAAGGGCAGTTCTGCGCCCGGGTGCCGTTAGCCTCATGGTCCCCTTGCTGCTGCCATTCATTTTTTTTTTTGTTGCAGCATGAGGGGGAAAGTCTGTCCCCCTCCCCTGCAATGAGGTAAAGCAGCAGGGAGGGAGGACACGTTAAGAAAAAAAAAAAAACTGTGTATGTGTGGGTGTGGGGGTGTATGTGTGAGGTGGGTGTTTGTGAAGTAGGTGTGTGGGGTGTATGTGTGAAGGGGGTGTGTGTATATGTGAAGTAGGTGTGTGTGTGAAGGGTGTGTGTGTGTATATGAGAAGTAGGTGTGTGTGTGTGAAGGGTGTGTGTGTGTGTATGTGGGTGTGTGTGTGTGTGTGTGTGAAGTAGGTGTGTGTGTGAAGGGTGTGTGTGTGCCTGTATATGTGAAGTAGGTGTATGTGTGAACGGGGTGTGTGTGTATATGTGAAGAAGGGTGTGTGTGTGTGTGTGTGTGTATATGTGAAGTAGGTATGTGTGCGAAGGAGGTGTGTGTGTGTATATATCTGAAGTAGTTGGGGGGGGGGTGTGTTTATGAATTGCGTGTATGTTTGCGTGATTGTCTGGCTCCTAAAGATTTTTGATGGATCCTAAAATCAAATTAAATTTGTCAAGCCCTGATATACATATATTATAATTGTCTGTCCCAATTAACAGCCTTATGTTGTACACATGTGTGCTGATCTGTGTTTAACCTTAGATATTCGATAATATCCTTGTTTGTGAAGTTCTGTCAGACCTTACCAGTCAATACCAGAAAAAGAAAGAAGCATGTCCAATACATGATAAACTATGTTATTTTCTCTTTTTCTCTGCATGACTTGGCTGAAATGGGAAAAGGGAATATATTCCTATGACATGCATGCACATTCCAGTCAGACAGTTCCAATCAATTTCGGAAAAAGTACAAATACACATCAAATACACTTAACGTAATAACATAACACCTTAATACAGGCACTGAGGGTCCCATGTCACCTGGACCTTGCTTGTTACAGTTGCTGTAATGGTACAATACTGAGGCATTAAGCAACACTGAAATGTGCTGCCTAAATAACTCATGAGCGATTGCAGGCATTATATTGGAATGCAATGCATGTTATTCCAAGACAGAACTGCCCTGTTGAGGGTAAGTGCTTCAGAAGTGATAATTGATCACTTCCATTGCTCTTTGCACTGCTAGACTGCCTCTAGAGCAATCAGGGTTATAGTTACATTAGGTTTATTGCTAGCGTTGAGATGACAAGGTCACTGTAGAAAAAGGTTAGGAAAAATGCCACTTTGAGTTATTGCCCTGTAACTTGCAAAAAAACAACAGAAAAGCATGTAAACATATATTATTTCTACACTCAGGACAAATATATATATATATTTTTTTTTATTCTTTTCTAAAGAAAACCCTTCTTATACCCCACCCTCCAAAAAATATATATATAATTTGTGTGGGTACAGTAAATGAGAAGGAGGAAAATAACAGCTTAACAAAAACACTGCAGGAGTGTAAAAACAGCCAGTGTCCTGAACTGTACAACTTTCCAAAAACAGTTGTGTTATCAAGGGGTTAATATGCATTTAGTTGTTGTTTTTGTGTTTGTTTTTTTAATAGGAATTGTCCTTTAACCCTTTGAGGACCAGGGATTTTCCTGGGCAAAGGACCAGAGCGTTTTTCAATTTTTAATACGCGGTTTTTGAAACATAATTTTCCTCTCTCTCATTTAACGCACCCATACAAGTTATATGTTGTTTTTTTAAAGGACAGTTAGAACTTTCTTTTGATACCCTATACATAAAAATGATTTACATTTTAGTATTAAAAAATATAATATAAAAGAAGAAATTTTTGAGGAAAAAAAAAGTTTTCCCCATTATTTTCCCAATAATAAGCTACATAACTAGTGCAACACTAACCCACTTATCCCCCCTAATTAACTAACTAATAAAAAAGAAAAATATTGGTTCCCAAACCCCCCATAACAAAAAAGACAGAAAAAAACTCTGAAGAGTGCGATGTCAGATCAGTAAAAATCATGCAACAGGCATGCAGGGGTTAAATTTTATTAAATAAATATATTAAAATTACCTTTATTTATTAAAATTTTTTTTATAAATTGTTAAAATAAAAAAATCTGTAAAAAAAAAAACTAAATGAGGGCCATAAAGTGGAAGGAAACTGATCACAGTTAAAAACTGTGATCAGCAATGAAAGGGTTAATTTTTTTTTATTTTTTTTTTACCTCTGTGTATTTAATTAATTTATTTTTACTTACAGGTCACTCTCTGTGCTTCACTATAAGAATGTGAAGCACAGAGAGTGAATTAGAGGCAAAGTCAGTGTGTGAACACACTGACTTTGCCTTCTAATTTGCATGTTATCGCGGTGATCACGTTATCACCGCGATCACATGCCCGGAAATGCACCGATCGGGTCCAGGAGCTTTGCCTCGGGTGCGAGGCTTAGTCCTGAACCAGTTGCAGACTAGCTGGCGGTGCCCACGGAGCGCACCGCCGGCTAGACTGCATGACGAGTTAACTCGTCATAAGGTCGCTAATGCGGCGGCTCTTATGACGAGTTAACTCGTCATAAGGTCGGGAAGGGGTTAATGATAAACATCTTTTTTTTTAATTAAAGTCTTTACTGAGTTCACATCAAATATATATATATATATATATATATATATATATATATATATATATATATATATTTATATTTGACAGTTCTGGTATAACACACAAGTATATATTACACAAAAACACTAAGCATATACTGTTGATAGATAAGAACTCACATTTTTACTATTTACTATTCACATGATATGGGCAGCTTCTATCCTCCAATGCAGGGGTCCCCAACCAGTTCAGCCGGGCCGTGTGCTGTGAGGGTAGCGTTCTACACTCCCCTCCAGCCGGTTTCTTTATGAAGCGTGGCTTCAAAAAAGTAAAAAAATAAATAAATAATTGCGACTGGATATGGCCTTACGTCATATCCGGTGGCTGTGTTTCCCTCCCCTTTGTGCAGAAGGGAAGACTGCATGGAGGAGACGACCGGGGACACGAGCAGAAAGGAGGTAAGTACTGGGGAAAGGGGGGAGGAGGGTGGCCTATAATGAGAAAAATACTGGCATATCGAGTTGCAAAATATTGGCTTATTGAGTGGCAAAATACTGGTATATTGAGTGGAAAAATACTGGCTTACTGAGTGGCTAAATACTGGCATATTGAGTTGAAAAATAGTGAAATATTGAGTGGCAAAATACTGGCAAACTAAATGGCTAAATACTGGCATATTGAGAAGCAAAATACTGGCATATTGACCAACTGCTCCCAACCCCATAGACCCGCAACCCCCAACGGGCCATGAAAATTTTTTGTTCAATGGAAACGGTTCCTGGTGCCAAAAAGGTTGGGGACCACTGCTCTATTGGATACACATTAAAAAATTGGGTATATATGTAGAAACTTTGAATTGACCAAAGTAGCGGTCGAATAGTACATTCAGTTCAGTTTTCTAAAATAAAACGAAGAGTTATAACAAAGAAGAGAGTGAAGAGGAAAAAGCGGAGGGAGAGAAGTATAAAGCAGGGAAAGAAAAGATACAGGTGGAAAAGGATATCCCTAGTACCGGCAGCTTACCGCACATTTCAAAAAATGAAATGACGGAGGTGCCTAGGGGAAAGGTGCCCCGGGCAGGAAGGGAAGTTGAGGTGCCCCGGGCGGGAAGGGAAGTTGAGATGCCCCACAATGTCGGCTCTGGATCACATAAAACAAAAACAAGAGAAAATTGGGCTGAACAATAGCAAAACACTTGTGACTTAGAAAAGTCATAAAAATGGATCTTGATTTATGAAGATTAAATCGGGTTTAGGTTTTCAGGGTTAGTTTTGGCATCTTCAGATGTTTCTGCACCCATGGGGCAGTTCCGGCAGTTCCTTCATAGATTCGACTGATAATTGATTCCCATCTCTCTGGACAGTAATGGTGCGAGTGAGACCCCATCAATTTTTGACAGCTAAGTTCCTAAGGTGACTAGTAAGAGTTGACCCCATCTTAACCCCATCTTAGGATGTCTGGAGGTAAGTCCTCATAAATCTGAAGGTTCTGTCCCTAGTACAGCAGAGGAGGCGTTTACGAGACACGTTGAGGATTGTTACCTTGTCTGCCATAGATCCCAATCTCTCTATGGTGTATCTCTTATGGAGTGGCCCCTGCCTTTCACACTTGGAAGCAGTCCGTTATTATTCGGTCTCTATCTGACAGCTTCGAGCACAAATAACGCAACTATTTATCCAGAAATCCCTGGAGGTCAACGGGCCCTTTCGCTTAAGGGATTCTTCATATTCTCATTTATTTTGTCATGCCCTTGCATCAAGCATGTTTATTTGCCTGTTCCAATGATATATCTGTTGCGTTAATTGTCTTGTTTGCTCATTAGTTTCTGCCTGTGTGGCTTTTATTTGAGAAATTTTGGTTTTCATGCCAGTGGAATGTGCCTTTATAGCCATCATTCACTGAGGGACTGCCACCAGTTCAGTACAGATCATAGCATGGAACCAGTGTATCTCTGGCATCCAGTTTTGGACACGGGGTCAGTTTATATCAAGAGGGTGTGTCAAATGCGCCAGAGTCTTTAGAATCGCTGCACACTGGAGGAGATTTGGCTGCTGACATGGTCACATATATTCCCTATAGCTACCGTCGATATATCAAAGTGTTTTTTGTTCAGTTTAGTTGGTACAGACATGTAAAAAACAGGCATCTTCAGGCAAGCATCGGCTCTCCTTCCCCGCAGTCTCCCCCCTCCCATTGTTAAACATCTTTTAGCTAGTAAGTCTTAGAATAGTTTTCCAAATCTTAAGTCTGGAAATCTTTCAAAATTGTAATGGTAAATGTGAAAATGGAGCATCCGACCACATCACAACTAAACATACACAGAAGTAATTTTAACAAATGAAAGCAATGTAATATTTTCCACTAGGGTGATATAAACAGAATGTTAAAATTGATCACAATAATGTGTTCTATAACACTCCAAAGTCTACTTTGTAGAAAGAGATGATTTGCAGTAAAATCAATATATCTAAACTTGTGTATTTGTAGACTAATGCATCTGGCGTAATGAGTCATAGTATGACTCTAGACTAAACATCATTCAGGAAATACTTCTTAGAAACATTTAACAATAACTATAAAACCTAGAAGTTTTTAGTTATTGTAAAAAAGTTGGACTGTTCTACAGACCGCTAGATTTAGTAGGGACTGAATATGATTAACTGTGTTCCAAATGTTGTGTCATGTAACCTACCTTGGAGACTGGAGGGATAGACTTTGGCTCATCTGAATAACATATCCAGAAGGCCTCCTATGATACTATCCTCATTTCACTGGTTAAAAGAAGCTCTAAAATAAGAGTTGTGTGCCCACCTCTCATAGACATGCTTAAAAGAAGACAGAAATCTGATACAGAATGTGATACATTGCCATCACTGACAAAATATATCTATATAAACAACACCTCTCTTACTGACTTTGGCTTCCAAATCTGTATCCAGTATCCTGTATCTCAGTACCAGTGGCTGTGTATCCAGTATCCTGTTTCTCAGTACCAGTGGCTGTGTGTCCAGTCTCCAGTATCTCAGTATCAGTGGCTGTGTGTCCGGTATCCAGTATCTCAGTACCAGTGGCTGTGTGTCCGGTATCCAGTATCTCAGTACCAGTGGCTATGTATCCAGTATCCTGTATCTCAGTACCAGTGGCTGTGTGTCCGGTATCCAGTATCTCAGTACCAATGGCTGTGTTTCCAGTATCCAGTATCTCAGTACCAGTGGCTGTGTGTCCGGTATCCTGTATCTCAGTACCAGTGGCTGTGTATCCAGTATCCTGTATCTCAGTACCAGTGGCTGTGTATCCAGTATTCTGTATCTCAGTACCAGTGGCTGTGTATCCAGTATCCTGTATCTCAGTACCAGTGGCGGTGTGTCCAGAGGTGCAGCAATTTACCTTTTCAGCAGTGCCTGCGGCTCAACCAAAGGTACCTCTAATATGAAACAAAGACCTCCTACGACCTCTCAAAGACCTGGTGACTGGTTGTACAAGAAACATGTGCCAGGGCAGAGATGGTATGAAATTAACCCTGAACATAAAAGGTGTTTAATAGGTGTGTATCTAGAAACACCACAGACAGGTTTAGACAGGTAAAATAAAAAAAACAAAAGAAGCCTCAACACTTTCCCAGTAGGCATGTTCCTGACTTCACAGGTAAATTAACCTGGTCAGACAGGAGTACATAGGGTGGCAGGTTCCAGTATTCAGCACCACCAGCATGATGTCCATGCCTAGGTTTTCGAGCAAACTTTGATGTCAATTGTTGTAGCAATCGCACTTAGGTCTACATATTCCCACCAAAGCTTATTCTACGTGTTCCTTCACATTGTGAGAAAGGGACAACGTCTATATACCTGGGGCCATGAGTTAAGCTCCAAGTTATAAAATAATAGATGTAAAATAGATGTTGGCTTGAGAACAACAATCGCATCTAAATAGTACAGAAGGTACATTTTGATGAGGCAGACATCGGAAACCTTTTCATTCTATTATTACACCTTACCAACAATTAGCTAGTGAGTAGAGTAGGGTTAATAGCTAAACATTTTCACATGTAAAAAAGAAGCAAAAGGTTTGGCATAATCAGATACTTTACAACTTTCATATGACTTTTTTCAATATAGTTAACAACTATTTGAATTAACCCTTTGTGACAACTAATTTATTAAACCCTTTGTTCAAATGACAACACATCTACATTTGCCTTGCCAAGTGTTTGGCTCGACCGCACACCCCGTGAATATATTGTGAAAGGACGCACCATGAGATAATGTTTATGAGGCTTAATGGCTTTGTTATTGTGGAACACTTGTGCCAAGAGCATAACATATCTTTTGATTTCTTGAAGAAAGATGTAAATTGATTATAAACTGATGGAACAAATTAGCGACAAATCTGTATGTAGAACAGGGGTAAAATCCAAAGCAGATCTCAAGCTATTTAGTTCAGCTTCATTTTACAGTAGCAGTCTCATATACTGCTATTGTTACTAATGTTGGTCAATATAATTAGATTTCAATATAACAATTGTTCTATGGGTAACTGCAGACAAAAAGGAAAGTTATGGTTAATTAGAAATATTGCATCAAGTACTGATGTTTTAAATAAAAATGTTTGCACTTCTTTGCTCTGTATAACTCTATCAGGATGTAGACATGTTTAGAGTATTGGATCAGATCTTCCTTCTTCTTGGCTCAGATTCTGAACATCATTTCTGCACCCTTACAGAGGTCAACATGTATATTCTTTTATTAAAACATATCTATTTGAAACATCCACACCTGATGCAAACTTTAAATCTAACTTAATACGATTATTCCATTTACCTAAAGCTGTTTAATGATAAAATATAATCATGGTATCTTAGCTTTGATATACTGGCCCTTTAAGTAGTGCATATAGCGCAATTAAGCTAAACCAAAACACAGGCTTTATTTATTAAAGTTTCTTGCAGTATAAAGAATACAAATGGTTAGCAATGTACAATATATTTGTAAAATACATAGATTAACATACATTAGTATAAAAAAATGAAATCGACATCATTTATACAACAGTCAGTCTATACTCATTTCTTCCATGACTTTTATTTGTGTCTGATGTTCCGACTTATAAGAAGGTAGTTATTATAAATCCATTAGTACCTGCTTCACATTGTTAGATTTAGAAATTATAATCTTAATCCTAGTAGTCTTTAATGCTAGCAGTATTATCATAAAGTGATTTTATGTTAAGATGTTGAAGGTTTTTCCAAGGATCATACATATAAATAGTTAAAGCATGTGCTCTGTCTCAGCTTCCATTGTCCATTGGTAATTCATTTGTGTTCTAATCTCTTGCCAGTGTACTCATCCACAGTAGCTTGCTAAATATTATTTAGCAGTCATTGTGTTATGTATCAGGCTTTTCTGTTGTCTACTGGATTTTGGTAATATCAGATGGAATAAAACCATCTGGGGGAGACAGACAGTCATGTCAGCTGTCAATAGCTTTCTGAAAATAGAGGAGACTATTTCTCCCTAAGCCAGTATTTCCCCACTACATGCGGTACATTATTCCTTCCTTTTTAAAGCATCACCAACAAAGTTTTGATGAACAAGCTGGGAATTGTATTAATTCTAAATGGGTAGATAACAAACAAATAATGTTACAATATAGTTAATAAGGGTGTCACACAGTGAGTGCACTTTCAAAGTTGAAGATATGCTTGATACAATCCTTCTGCTGGAAATTATTTACCAGTATTTATGTCTCATTTCTTGATGGGCTCTATTACATTGCTTAAATTTAATCCTTCAAGAAAAGCTGATTTTTCGAGATTAACTTCATCTTATATTTTTTATCCAGAAATCGTCGATAAAGAACTTTAGCTATTTCCCCAGTTTTTATAAAGTTCTTTATTTTAAAATAAGTAAACATTTCCGACACAGACATACTAAACGTCTCTTGCATTTGGGGGAACGTCAATATATCTCCTTGTAGATAACATCTGCAATAGATGAAACATTAGCTGTTCTCCAATTTTTCAAGATGATATCTTCTATATAGAGATGCAGACTATCTGGTGGCATGGAAGGCAAGGTAATATTTAATGTCTGAAATCCTTTCTTTATTTTAATCATGGTAGCTAAAGCATCTTGTACAACAGAATGCTTCAAAGACCGTTTCTAAGAAGAAATGTATTAACGCCAAAATGGTGCAAAAGATTACACTTATCACAAACTTTCTTGTCCAACTGCTACTATCCCAATTTATCATGACCCTCTCTTCCTCAACTCAAGAAGTGAGTTATGATACATCTTTTGTGTAGCCTAACAAATTCTGGAAACTACGCCCTTCAACGGTCTGCTCTTAAAATCTGATAATACAGAAATATATTTAGCTATTCATTTTATATACTGAATTTTAATAGATGCTCCTGAATAAATATAGAAGTTTAAGCATGATACATGCGTTAACCAAATTAATCCTACCCAATCAGGACATTTCTAATCCCTGCCAGTCTGAACATTTTTATTTAATCATTTTTAGTAGTGAGAGGAAAAAGAGAAAAGAAGAAAACTTCCATTTTGTTACATGCTTAAAAACATGTGAAGCACATTTTATTATTTTAAAACAGCGTTCTGATCTCTCACCACACAGGGCTCACACCAACGTGGGTTGTTCAAGGATGGTGATCAGGTGCACTTGGCTGAACTAACTGTTTCCTATCTTTGTATAATTGGTGTCTGGATGATCCTAGATAGCTGCCTTACAACTGAGGTGTGTGAGAGGTTCAGCTGTTGCGGCAGCTACGATACTCTGATCCTGTGCGGAATAGTAACCATGAAGAAAAGCCCTATGTGTTTTGTCGAGCTTACAACCTGACTTCCTCAGGAGTCTAACTATGAACTGCCCTATAAAAAATGCAAAAATAGGCCAGTTGAAGAATTCCTTCTACGAATGTCTGGTCTTTGTAGTTCATAAAAGGACCAACAATGCCAATAACAGGAAGCAGGGAAGGGCTAGTGGAGGTGAACTGGATGGTATTCACTCTTGCCACTTAACAACCTTCAATTGAGCCTAAGATGTGGGTGTCAAAAGACTGATCCTGCACCCAGAACAACCTCAGAGCCTGACTGTTAAGGTAGCTGGAAGCAGCAGGTGATATTGATGGATACACCGGAAGAGTTGCAAAGGAGAGGAAGTTGAAAAGGGAAATATCCCAATCTGGTTGAGAGCTGCAATAGGAAACCTATAAGATGTTTCAGAGATCTATATGATGTTTCGGAGATCTACAGCCAAGAGGACTGGAGCAATGGATGTTGCTTTTCAGATTGACTCAAAGATGAGGATTGAGAAGGAGACAATGGAACCCTCTGCGATAAGTAGAACCAGAAGACAAAATCTTTATAGAATACGACTGGGGGCAGGCAGACAGTAGGATAATGGAGGAACGAGCCAGGGGCAGGATGGAGATATATATGGAGATGGAGTAGGGGAATCTGTTTTGCACCGGCAAGCTGTTTGGTTATAATAGTGGCACTGACAAGCTGTTTGGAGGCAAGTGGCACTGGTAAGCTATTTGGGGCAAGGCTGGAAATGAATAGTTGTTTAGGGGCAAGGCTTGCACTGACATGCAGTTTGGGGATGCTACTGACAAGCTGTTTGGGCAATACTACTGACAAGCTGATTGGGGCAATGATGACACTGGCAAACTTTTTTGGGCCAAATCAAGCTGTTTGGAGGCAAAACAGGCCCTGGCAAACTGTTTGGGGGCAAAGCTGGCACTGTCAGGTGATATGGGGGCAAAGCTAGCACTGACAAGTGGTGTGGGGGTAATGCTGGCACTGGCAAGTGAGACAAGAAGGATCTAGTCAATCTATGTTTCTAGAGGATTTGTCTATGACCAATAAGTGACTATATATAGAAGTGACTATATATAAGTGACTTTGTATAGAAATCCCCAGAGTAAGCACGGAATAATAAGCGCAAGTGCTGCATGACAAGGTCAGTTGGAACTCGGAGGTTAGCTTAGCATTAAGGTAATGATCCATAGGTCACAATTCTAGTAGGAAGATCTAATGAGTAATCTTAGGGTTAACATGAAGAAGTAGGTGTAGTTTAGTCATTCAGTAAACATTTTCTGTAAAAGAAGTAACTTTCCCACCCTCCACTTTTGAATTTATGGTTGGTAGGTGTGGTGGATGTCACAGCCTATAGGGTGCTAGTGCTGGGAGATCTTATATATAAGCTGGTCCAAGGAAGTTGGTAAGAGGTACCAAATAAGGCTGGGAAACGGTGATTTTATATTGGAAAAAGGTCAAGTTGGTTATGATGGGCATTTAAATCACTCACACCACTGTGGTGGTAATATGTTGCTGGTGGTAGTTTATGCTCTTGGGCTTGTGTATGTAGATCCTCGGTTCTTGGGTAAGACTGCTTTTTATAGTCTTGGTTATGTAAATGTATGTTAGAATTATCTGTTAATATGGTTGTTATTTAATAAAGTTATTTCTATTTTTTATTCAATTTGTTTTAATATATGCTGTGACCATTTTTATCTAAAGATGTCAAGCTGGGTTAAAAAGAGTTCTAATAGGAAGGGTTGGTAACCTTGGGTACTAGACGTTGTAACAGTACACTAGTCATTTAGGCCCAGAATAACAAGTGAAGCACATACATATTGTATCCCTGTATTTGTTTTTATTTAAAAAGTTCTTTGAGGTGTACCCTACAGTATTCAGATAACATTACAAAATGGAGTAATGAAATGGTATGCGATTATGAAAGGAGGTACACCAGTAATGTAGACATTAAAATGTATACATGCTGAAATAACTACAAATATACTAAAGCTACAAAATCCCCTTACATGTATTATACAACTCCTTAACAGCACCAAGCGGCAATACACATGCAGTCCAACTCTTGGGACTAGAATGTATAAAATGGTAATATTGTCAATTATTTGCTGAAATGTAAGTAAATGTAACTTCAAATTCCGTCCAAGATCATTCAAAACTCAAATTATCTTAATTGTTTTAAGATAGGATGTTATTAACTTTGAACACATTCATACAGTGTTCTATTGATATGATTTTGTATGCCATTATTTGATCTTCCAAAGTGATTGGTCAGTGTTTCACTGTTTTCCTCAAATGCTATAGTGGGGGGGAATAGCACCCTCTTGTGGTTTGTTAAAGAAAGGCTTGTAATTTGAATATAATGTGTTTAAAATGTAAACACCAATGGAGTTGTACTAACTATAAAATATTCTGCTTCTTTCTTTCTTTCACTAAAGCAAGAAGCATGAACCTGGCAGCTCTCGCTGGATTACAAAATGTTTGCATTTGATATGGCTGTTCAATTCCCTTGTGGAAAGTGATTCCAAATTGCAACGATCCTTGTGGCTAGAAAACAAATTAATACTTGTTACACGGGGTATTTATGTTTTACTAAGTGTGATCTGGCACATACACTGGTACTTACATTGCATTTAATGTTGTATCAACTTAATGTGATGGAACACTAACTTTATTGACATAGCATTACTATCATTATAGGACCAGGCTGTATTTATGCCATAAAAACTCATCAGTCCTCAAGGTTTACCACAGACCATTTCTGCATCAGTATATTTTGTGTCCAGTCCTGCACTGATTTAGGAAAGGGGAATCTTACTCTAGCAATGGAGAATTAAGGATGACATAGTAATTCATTTCACACAGTACTGCAGTTGCGTTCTTTCTGTTTACACACAAGTTCTTATTTGCAGACATTTTATAATAATAATCTTTGTATTGCGCCTGTTTGTCTATTTGTAATAAGCAACTGTATGACTCATGATTTTGCATCTTCCTATATATTTCTCATTGTATCTCATGTCCCAAGGAGGGAATAAGTTGCTATTCAAGATGAGATGGATGTGGTTGTCAAATGAGAGTATATGGTTATATATTCATGTGCTGTATGTACATTGCTTACAAAACGCATCATCATTGTGCAAAGGAACATTGAGGTTCAAGATTGACTTTAGTTCTCTGGTATAGCTGAGCTACACAGAGAATGTGTGGTTTCAATCAGATGAGACCGATTGTTTGGTCTTAAGTCATTCAGACAAACCAATTGAAGAGCTAGATAATTATGAGCTTGGTGAAGGATGCAAGATGCAGTGGAGGTATTGTATGAGACAGGTAGAAATATTCACACTACAGGTTGAAAACTGCTGTTGTGGTTCCAAGACACAGATACCACTCTCTATCTACTAGGAAACTCTAGACATAAATGCACTTCCTATACAAGCTTTTGTATTTTTCCATTACACAGCCAAATTAGCCTTTAAAGCCTTGACATAGTGTAGACATTTCTGGGCCTCCAACACTTAAATCTTTACTTTTTCTTTTGCATATTTGATACTAGTTGTGATGTTGGTGGTAGTATGAATTTATGTTTAACTGCTCACTGTCACGGTTCTACCCCATTTCCCTGGCTCCTGTATGTTGTATTCAGGTTTTGTGGTTTCCTCTTCAGCCTCTAGTGGCTGCTATTCTAGTGTGGCCATTCTCCTCCTGTTGTGTCAGCTGCCTTGTTTACCTAAACTCATCTCTATTTAAACCTGCAGCTTTTGGCAATCAGTGCCTTTGCATTGCTTTGGTTACTGCCTGTGATAGAGCCTCTGAGCCGTTTACTAGCGTACTTATGTACTTACGTATTTTTCTATTTGATTTCCGTTGCCGAATCCTGCTCGTCCTGACCACTCCTGTTTGCTGCCCGACCAGACTTATTTCTGCCTTGACTTCATTGTTTGCTGCCAGCCCCGACCTTTGCTTGCCTGACCATTCTGTTTGCCTGTTCTTGTTGTACCTTTGCATTGTTGGATTTGCCTCGGTTCCTGTGTTCCTGTCTCATCTGGCGTTAAACTTTGGTGTATTAGTAAATCGACAGAGTGCAAAAGACCTGGGGTAATAAAACCTGCGGCTCAACCATAAGGTGGATTTCCTTCAGGCAGAATAATTCTGTTCTTTTACAATATACCAGTAGTAATACCCGGTGCCTACTCTGTAAAGAGGTTCCTCTTCCTCATAACCGTCACAGTTATCCAGGCCCGTGCCCTGCATGAGAGCTGCCAGTCCAGTCTCTGCGTCCTGTCCTCGGCTATCTGTCCTGTCTCAGCAGCTAGTCTCCACTACCAGTCCTGTCAGAGCATTCCATCCAGTCGATAGTTATGCATTGTGGGGTGCAGACAGACCCCACATCCTGCCCTGCAACGAGGCTTCCTGGTCTGTTATCCCAGGTTGTGACACTCACTTATACAGGGAGTGCAGAATTATTAGGCAAATGAGTATTTTGACCACATCATCCTCTTTATGCATGTTGTCTTACTCCAAGCTGTATAAGCTCGAAAGCCTACTACCAATTAAGCATATTATGTGATGTGCATCTCTGTAATGAGAAGGGGTGTGGTCTAATGACATCAACACCCTATATCAGGTGTGCATAATTATTAGGCAACTTCCTTTTCTTTGGCAAAATGGGTCAAAAGAAGGACTTGACAGGCTCAGAAAAGTCAAAAATAGTGAGATATCTTGCAGAGGGATGCAGCACTCTTAAAATTGCAAAGCTTCTGAAGCGTGATCATCGGACAATCAAGCGTTTCATTCAAAATAGTCAACAGGGTCGCAAGAAGCGTGTGGAAAAACCAAGGCGCAAAATAACTGCCCATGAACTGAGAAAAGTCAAGCGTGCAGCTGCCACGATGCCACTTGCCACCAGTTTGGCCATATTTCAGAGCTGCAACATCACTGGAGTGCCCAAAAGCACAAGGTGTGCAATACTCAGAGACATGGCCAAGGTAAGAAAGGCTGAAAGACGACCACCACTGAACAAGACACACAAGCTGAAACGTCAAGACTGGGCCAAGAAATATCTCAAGACTGATTTTTCTAAGGTTTTATGGACTGATGAAATGAGAGTGAGTCTTGATGGGCCAGATGGATGGGCCCGTGGCTGGATTGGTAAAGGGCAGAGAGCTCCAGTCCGACTCAGATGCCAGCAAGGTGGAGGTGGAGTACTGGTTTGGGCTGGTATCATCAAAGATGAGCTTGTGTGGCCTTTTCGGGTTGAGGATGGAGTCAAGCTCAACTCCCAGTCCTACTGCCAGTTCCTGGAAGACACCTTCTTCAAGCAGTGGTACAGGAAGAAGTCTGCATCCTTCAAGAAAGGAAGGGTATAAAAGAAGAAAATCTAATGACATGGCCTCCTTGTTCACCTGATCTGAACCCCATTGAGTACCTGTGGTCCATCATCAAATGTGAGATTTACAAGGAGGGAAAACAGTACACCTCTCTGAACAGTGTCTGGGAGGCTGTGGTTGCTGCTGCACGCAATGTTGATGGTGAACAGATCAAAACACTGACAGAATCCATGGATGGCAGGCTTTTGAGTGTCCTTGCAAAGAAAGGTGGCTATATTGGTCACTGATTTGTTTTTGTTTTGTTTTTGAATGTCAGAAATGTATATTTGTGACTGTTGAGATGTTATATTGGTTTCACTGGTAAAAATAAATAATTGAAATGGGTATATATTTGTTTTTTGTTAAGTTGCCTAATAATTATGCACAGTAATAGTCACCTGCACACACAGATATCCCCCTAAAATAGCTAAAACTAAAAACAAACTAAAAACTACTTCCAAAAATATTCAGCTTTGATATTAATGAGTTTTTTGGGTTCATTGAGAACATGGTTGTTGTTCAATAATAAAATTAATCCTCAAAAATACAACTTGCCTAATAATTCTGCACTCCCTGTATGGCTCTGTCTACTAGAAAATAGTACAGGGTTATGAGATTGTAGTTTCATGCTCCATTATTCACGAGTACAATTTGTCAACTCAACTGTAGGAGTGACATCCCAGGATCCTTTGCTTCACTGGTAAATCACCTACCCTCACTTTTATCCATCCTACAACAATGCACTCAGCCCTGGCCAGAATCACCACATTTACATCCTCCATTCCTAACAATCTAGATAACTGCTATGGCACACAAAACAGACATGCTTTCACATGAAATAGAACTGCACTGCTGAATAGAAATTCATTTTAAAGAGGATTTTCTTTATTATAAATGTATACTGCGCTCCTAAATCTCTGCTCTCATACACAAAATATAATTTCTTAACCATAATATCCTTCACTCACATAAACACCCTTTTATCTGTTTTCAATATTTAATTAAAAACTACCCAAGGACTCTGATGGAATTCCACAAAGCTCCGTTCTCTATATTTTCAAGAGAAGAAATGTTATGGAAAAAAGTAATCAATGTAAAATGATTTTAAAATCTACTCCTTCCGCAATCTCTCTCCTTCACTCTTGTCTCAGGTCACTAATTGTCTGTAGTACATTTCCTCCTGAACGTACCATGGTTTAACATCTCTAAAAAGAGCCGATACCTGTTCCCAAGTTTACATTTAATGTTAATAACACTCTTGACACTGATGAGTCCCATTGCCTTGGAGCCATCTGCTCATCTCTCCTTTATTTCTTACATTCAATCCTTTTGGAGCAAATGGACTGTAGTGACTCCGATACAAAACCCTGCATGACCTGGCACTACATACATTGCTGCCCTTTTCGTTAAGTACTCCCCTTCATGTCTCCCATGTTCTTCACATATTCTACAGTTCCCCTGTTCACTCATTACCTCCTCCCACTTGCAGCTACAAGACTTCCGTCCTTCAACTCACATCCATAGAATCTCCAGCTCTAACCTCATATGTTCAAAAGTCCCTTAAAACTCACATTTTCACAGAGCAGTATAATTCACTCAAGTGGTATACCACATAGGAATCCACTAATGCTATCCTATAAAACTGGCATCGTCCAACCCCCACCATTCCTTACTTTCTAACACCTCCTGCGTTTCCGGTCTTCTGCTCCCTCTAAATTGTAAGCTTGTGGTCAGCGTTCTTCCTACATTATTAATTTATTTGTCTCATGGAGTTTTCTAGTGCTCTTTCTTTTCGCTCTGTACCAAGAGCTGTATAAATTGTTGACACTAATAACCAATAATGTAATGTGCCCTTTCAGATACAGCGCTTACTACTTCCAACAGACCACCAGGTTGAGGATCTGGGACTGTGGTGCCTCAGGTTTCACCTACAGTTATACTGCTGTATTCCATAGTCTCTATGAGACTCCTTTTTATATATTCATTTCAATTCACACCAATTTATTCAGTTTAACTGTAAAAATCCATGGCATTATCTCTCCCCCACTACATTATGCTGATGAAAAGATGTTTTCATTTTGAATATGAAGTTTGAACAAAATGAAGACAGGGAGAGCAAACTAAAATTAGATTTCTACACTAACTGCCCTGTTCTAACCAAGAACTAAAGGATCAGTTCACATATTTAAATTATGCAATGTTTACGCAAATCTTTAAGACCACTGGAGTCTGTGTGCCATCCCAATCCCACAACATCTGGTATTAGGATTTCTTCACCACAAAGCTTTTGATTTCAGCATGGATAATGCCAGGACCACCCACTAAATGTTGTGGTGGCTGTAGACCACATCTTCTAACCTTCCTTCCAAGGTGATCTTGGTTATGTAAGTCATCTGTGTCCCTATTAAGATTTTCTTTTCAAATGGTATATAGAACAGAATATGGCAGTATGTTTGCTAGCAAGGAATATTATACTAGGTTAATCATAAGCATGCCAGTATTATGTACATTGCCACCCACAACACTCTTTTATTTCTATTTAACTTTACCAAGACCCTAATTTATATGAGAGGTTGGATGCTTATAAAAATCCATGATACAGGGTAAAAGGGTTTGTAATGCCACCCGGTAGTATACAACCATCATTATCATGACTAAGTACAGTCACTATTTTCCATGTTTTACAATTGCTCATTTTATCACTAATAGTTAAAAAGTATCTAATCAATTATGATTTTTTTAAAAAATTTTTTAGATTGTATTCAATTGTTAACCTTCACATGATATAAGTATAATTTGTTAAGCTTAAATATAAAACAGGACAATTTTAAAATGTTCTACTTCATGAATAATATGCAATTACATGTTCAAAACGTCCCTGGATACTTCATTAGCCACAGATCAGACTCCGCCAATGAGTGGTTTGGCTGAAGTCACCGAGAATAAATGAAGGTCAAAAATGAACCGCATGAATATTTAATATATAATTTTATGCAATGTTTTATTAGTGGCAATTCTTATAATTGCATTCGAGAAAACTTCAGACTGTTTAATGTTTATATTTGAGTTACGGAATAGTAAAAAGGCTGGTGCATGTTTAATATACCGTATTTGCTCAATTATAAGACGACCCTGATTATAAGACGACCCCCCAAACTTTGGATATTCCTTTAGGAAAAAAACTAAAAGCCTGAATATAGGACTACCCTATAGGAAAAAAGTTCAACTTGTATAAATTCACATGTAAAGTGCTTTTTAATAAAAACTATGATATCAAAAAATGCATTTCTTGTTTTTATTTCCTTTTATGTGCCAATGCTGCCTCTCTTTTTCCCCTCCCCCCAGCGTTGTCTCTCTCCCCCCTTAGTGTTGTTTGTCTCTCCCCCCAGCGTTATCTCTCTCACCCACCCTCCCTTTCTTTCTCTCTCTCTCCCCTCCCTTTGTGTCTCGCTCCCTCCCTTTGTGTGTGTCTCTCTCCCCCTCTCCTTGTGTATCTCTTTGTCTCCCTCCCCTTGTCTCTGTCTCTTCCCCCTCCCTCCCATTGTCTCTGTCTCTTTCCCCCCTCCCCTTGTCTCTGTCTCTTCCCCCCTCCCCTTGCACGATCCGCGCAGACATCCCCCGCTGCTGCCAGGCACTTCCGCCGGGACTTTTATGATGAAGCCAGAAGGACCCAGCTTCATCATAGAAATCCTGGCGGTCGTGCCGGGCGGCAGGGGAGGATGTCTGCGCGTATCGTGCAGACATCCTCCGGCTGCCCCCGCTACCCACCTGGGACATTCGGGCAGCAGGGGGATGTCTGCACGATAGTGTCTAGCAGAGAGAGACCTCCGCATAACTCCCGATCAGACTCAGTGGGAAAGCCCCCGCTCTGGTTGGCCGTGCTCTTGCTGGATCTGTCAACTATCCTCCCTACCGGCTCTGCCTCAGCTATGAGGCAGGAGTAAACCCGTGTGTATCTATAAAGATAAATGTCTGGTTTACTTGGGGAAAAGGAAACATGTTTTAAACCTTGCATTATTTAAGGAAGCAAGGGTTAAAAAAGTTTACTGTGAATATCCAGCAAGCTTTTTCTGATACTTAATCTAATGTAATTATTTTTTCATATAAAATTTTTGTTTTGAATAATTTTTTAAAAGCCAATATGGAGTCAGATATAGTGAAACCCAATGACATCTAGTAATAAAAACATACATGTTGTAAATCCTGTCCTTGGTAAATTCCAATATGAAAGCCAGGCTCAGATTCATTATGATGAACCTAGTCTGTGCATGCAAATGCAGCGGTTATAACGTCACGCCTTCTGCTGACCAATCAATTGATAAATATTAATTAAACATGCAGAGCCCTGTGGATTATGATAAAAAGACATATTGTATATCTATGTTCTTTCCACTGTCTGTAAGCAACATTTGTCTGTGTTTAATAAGTAAAGCATATCATTAAAGGCTTTTTTTTCCTCAAGTGAAGATAGAATTAAGTGATTGAACACCTTTTTATTTGTGTTATGTGCAAAACCCCCGGGGGAACACTTACCCAACCTGCAGGACAGTAATGTGGTGATCCAGTGATAAATGTGTGCAAGGGTGCTTAGCATATTTTTAATATACCGTATATGCTCGATTATAAGACGACCCTGATTATAAGATGACCCCCCAAACTTTGGATATTCCTTTAGGAAAAAAACTAAAAGCCTGAATATAAGACTACCCTATTGGAAAAAATTTAAACTTGTATATATTCACATGTAAATTGCTTTTTTAATAAAATATTATATCAAAAAATGCATTTCTTGTGTTTATTTCCTTTTATGTGCCAATGCTGCCTCTCTCTTTCCCTAGCCCCCAGCTTTGTCTCACTCCCCCTCCCTTTGACTCCCCCCTCGCCTGTCTCCCCCCCCCCCCACATGTTTCTCTCTGCCCCCCTCCCTCCCTTTGTTGCTCTGTCCCCCCTCCCTCTGTCTCTTCCCCCCTTCCTGCTCTGTCCCCCCCTCCCCTTGCACAATCCATTATCATTATACAACATTGCTGATTTAATGTGTAGCATCAGAATACCTGCTCAGTATACTAATCTGTTGGCCAAAAAAAGCTCCCTTTTCTTTCTAGTTATAAGGGCAGATTGAGACCATGCCCAGGACAACACAGTCATATCGAAAATAGAATTTTAGTTTAGGAAAAGATTTAGTTCAGTAGTATATCCCCAACCCAAAGAGTCTAACATTGCACCAGGCTCCTTCAAGTAGGTGCCGGGACTGAAAGGTAAAAAAAAGTGCATAGTTCTCTGCTATTAGTTCAAATTACAGCTAATCAGGAAACTGTCCCATTTTGCATACAAGCCCACATAAAATCTCTTGTGCATTAACGGCACGTACATAAAACCTCTCGTGTATTAACAGAGATCTCCCACTAAGACAACACCCATTGTGGTGTTTTTCTTTTTCTTTTCTCAACCACCCACTTAGACTTAGGCACTCCCACTGAAGGGGGAGCGACAGCCTTCCCCGGTCTCCTTTGCTTAATTGTTTGTTTGTGCCCTGAGTTATAATGTATGTAGTTTATTGTGTCGTTACATCCCGGTACTCACGTGACCTCCCAGCTGAGAGGGCCTGGTCTTGCGTCTAATTTCCATACTATGGATAAGTTTGTAGATAAATCCTCCAAAGACAAGAAGAAAAAGTCTGGGGTCTCAGACATAAGATTGGGCAAACGAAATAAACAGGAACAGTCTCCACATTCGCCACAGTCAGATGACTCGCCGGAACTGTCACCGTCTATGCCTATGCTGGAATACAGCCAATCTGAGATGGCGCACTCTTCGCAGCAAGCAAGCACCATGGCCCAGGATATTTACAATGTCCTATGGCCCCTTTTTGACGCACGACTGGTGGAAATTAAGTCCTCAATTGATAACACATTAGCACAAATTGCGACCAACTCTACCAATATAACAGAGCTCGAGAACCGCCAAAGCCAGACAGAAGATACTGTTCAACAGATGCGGGGCGAAGTTCTCCAGCACTCTAAAACCTTAAACACCCTGTTAGAACGGATTGAAGATCTGGAAAATAGAAGTCGTCGTAATAACTTGAAGCTCCTAAATATGCCAGAACACATTAAACCGTACCAGCTTCTCAAAACCATCCAGAGGTGGCTTCCTTCAGCTCTGGGCCTCAGCTACCCTGAAGATAACCCTCTTCTCATTGAACGAGCCCACAGGATTGGACCAGACCGTAAAGGGCCTGAAGCCAGACGCAGACCAGTGATATTCAAAGTTCTCAACTTTTTTGACAAAACAAAGATTTTGGCGGCCTACAGATCAAAAGGCGACTTACAATACGAGAACCAGAAGGTGCTCCTATTTCAAGATTACTCACAGCATGTTTCATCGAAATGCAGAGAATTTACACCGGTCTGTAAAAGCCTGCATGAGAAAGGTGCCAAATTCAGTCTTCTCTATCCGGCAAAACTCCGTCTTACGCATGAGGGCCACACATATTTGTGGGAAACCCCGGCTGAGGCACTCCAAAAATTGTCAGAGTTGGGTCTGTAGCTGGGAGGTCATGTGGGGACCTAACTCATAGGCTTCTGTGATTGATTGAAACATTTACGGAAGCTCACTGTTTGTAAAATGTTTTGGAACGTTAGTCCATTAAGTGTTCTAATGGCAATGGATAAGATCCCCGTTAGATTGTTTGAATGTCCGTCTGCCCTCACCCCCCCAGGTACATGGGGTGACCCCCAGCGCTGGGACAGGGGGCCCTCAACAAAGAGAATTTTCACTTTTTTGCCAAATTTTGACTTAACCGGAGTCGGTTGAAATTTCCGTCCCGGGCATTGATAACGTAGATACCCAGAATGGGCAGGACGTGACCTCTTCAGCACTCTTAGCATCATTTCTTGGAACGTGAAAGGGCTTAACACACCTATAAAAAGGAGGAATATCCTCAATAGACTTCAGTCATTTAATCCCTCCATTGCTTTTTTACAAGAGACACATTGGAAAACAGGTGATGGAGGTACCTTAAAAGATAGATGGGTAAAAGAATGCATTTCGGCCCCCTATAAATCCAACGCGAGAGGGGTAACGATATTATTCCATAAATCTCTAAACTATACAATTGTTTCTAAGGTATTGGACCCAGAGGGAAGATATCTACTGGTGTCACTATCATTAGGTACTAAGATGTTTTTGTTAATTAACATTTATGCTCCGAACCAACCCAACTACACATTCTACTGTAAATTACTGGAGATGCTTATAGATTTTCCAAACTCATATATTATTTTGGGGGGAGACTTCAACGCATTGCAGAACCCATCCCTAAACAGGCTGGGGCCCATGCTCCAAAGCCCGAGCCGTCCCCATGAGGGGCTGCTCTCACTCACCGAAAAGTTGCGCCTGATTGACCCATGGAGGGCCTTGAACCCATTGGCAAAAGACTATACATTCATGTCCAGTGTACACAACACCATGTCAAGGATTGACTTCTTTTTAATAGCTCCCCACTTACTACATACGGTTAGACACACCAAGATTGACGACATACAGATTTCAGATCATGCACCAGTTGAGATGTTGATCTACCTGCATCCCCCACTGGAGAAATCACGTAGATGGTCATTCCCCTCTTATTATTGTACCAACCCAGACTTTAAATCCTTCATGGAATCCACATGGGGAAATTTCTTAGACGACAATTTAGAACACGTGGATGATCATTTGTTGTTTTGGGAAACATCTAAAGTGGTCCTTAGAGGGCACATTATTTCTTATACCACCAAAAAGAAAAAAGATTGGCAGTCCAAATTTGAATCTCTTAACAATCAGGTATCCAGCGCATTACAACAGTTTCGAACTGACCCATCGGATTCAAATAGGGAGGCATACGATCAAAATAGAGAGCTCCTAGAAACGTTCCTATTAGAAAGAGCCCAACACCAGCTAGAGCATACTAAGAATAAATTCTACAGATGGGGGAACAGGGCAGGTAAACTTTTGGCGTTACTGGCAAAGAACAAGAGACCGAAACATAATATCAGCCATATTAAAAACCCGGTGGGAAAACTAGAGACAGACCCCAAATCGCTTTGCAAGCTGTTCCAAAACTAATTTCAGGGGATGTACTCTGTGGCCCCTGACAACAGGCAGGAAGGCATCACCCTTTTACAATTGGCAAAATCTCCCAGACTCTCTAATGAACACATAACTCTCCTTAATGCACCCATTACAGAAAGGGAGGTCCCTAACTATTAACAACCTTAAAAATGGCAAGACCCCCGGACCAGATGGATACACCAGCGAATTCTATAAATTACTAAAACCACATGTACTCAACCCCCTTACGAGACTGTATAATGACATATATCTGGGTGACACACAGCTTAAACCGTTGACGGAGGCTCGCACCATATTACTACTCAAGACCAATAAGGAACCCACTGAGATATCCTCATATAGACCCATCACTCTGATGAATCAAGATTGCAAAATCCTGACTAAAATATTAGCTGACAGACTCCAAGTAATAATCCCCGACCTCCATGCAGAGGGGCTTCATCAGGGGACGCCACCCGGTCGTGGGCATCAGATCCGCCTTGGCGTCAGTATGGAGGGCAACCGCAGTTCAGGGGGCATCACCAGCAGCTTTAGTAAGTTTAGATGCTGTGAAGGCCTTCGACCGGGTGGCGTGGCCACACCTGGAGAGGCTGTTTAAATTCCAATTCTTTGGGGCCCCATTCCTGGGTTTCTTCCGTAAACTATATTATGAACAAACGACTCAACTCACGGTTAACGGACTGGACTCGGAAAAAGTGCATATGGCCAGAGGGGTTCGCCAGGGTTGTCCACTGTCCCCCCTTTTATTCAACATTGCCCTTGACCCGCTACTGCGCATCCTCTATTCATCCACCATATACAAGGGAATAGGGGAAGGGACTTCCCAAATTAAATTACATGCATATGCAGATGATGTTCTGTTGGCGGTCTCAGACCCCGAAAGTTCATTGGGTGGGACCTTGGACCTCATCGATCAGTGGGGAGCAATCACGGGATTTCATATTAACCGATCCAAAACTAAGGCACTTTATTTAAAAGGCAATAGAGTTCCATCAAAGTTGAAAAATCTAGGCATTCACTGGGAGGTAAAGGAGATAGAGTATTTAGGCATAAAAGTCCCTAGAAAACTGAAGGATCTATACTCTAGCAACATTCACCCAATTATTAGGAAGATTGAGAACGAGCTGTCAGGCTGGAGATCGCTCCATCTCACGTTTACGGGTAGAGCTGCCCTAATCAAAATGATCAGTTTCCCAAGATTGTTGTATGTATTTCAGTCTCTTCCTGTTCTTTTAACAAATTCGGATGTCAAAAGCCTACAAAAAAGTTTTTCCAAATTTCTATGGTTAGACAAAAAGGCTAGAATTGGTCTTTCCAGATTAAACAGACCGGTATCTCAACTGGGCTTAAACATCCCCGTTCCCTTAGACTATAATTTGGCTGCTTTGCTCAGATACGCCTCAGATTGGGTTAAGAATACCAGCACGCACACTAATACCCAACTAGACAATAGTCTATACCCCACTCAATCAGTGCTGTCTCTCCTCCACACACCCTACAACTCATTACCAGACGAGGTTACAACTAACCCTTTGTTAGCCTCCACGATAAGGGCCTGGAAAATGACCAGACTGAGGCTAAAAGCTCAATGGAAAGTCTCGATGTTTCAACCGTGGCTACGAAACCCCCTTTTTCAGCATGGGGAGGCAGGTAATCCATATACATCATGGGCTCTACAAGGCATAACCACACTGGCACCATTCATCGACCCAGTCCAAAAACGCATCTTAGAGTATGAGGAACTCAGGACACGTTTCCCCTCAGTAACAATCCCAATTTTTAGGTATTACCAGGCTAGAAGTTTCATTTCTTCCCAAATTAGCTCTTTCACTGAAAGGGATTGGGATAACCCCCTTAATGATCTGCTGGCCCCAGGGGTGACCTCCCCCCCATCAACAAAAATTCTATATCGTATGTTGCACTCTAGAGATCAGGAACAGAACACTACTAGAGGAATAGGAAATTGGGTAGTTCATATCCAAGGTTAAGACATTGAAGATATCCTTACAGCTACTGTCGCTCTGATAAAAATCATACCTTCCGCACTATATAAAGACATGGCCTTGAAGATTGCTCATTATGCATATTTCTCCCCTTCTCGATTATATAAAATGGGCCTTTCTGAATCTACTAAATGTTCCAAATGTGGAAGCATTGATGCTACGCTGTACCATTGCTTCTGGACTTGTCCAGTTATCTCCTCCTTTTGGTCTCAGGTACATACTTATTGTAAGGACCTGGGCATCTCTATATCCATTCTCAAACCAGAGCTGGCTATCCTAGGGGTGGTAGACGACCAATATCGTGGAAAAAAAATTATCCTTCAGATTATTTTAGCAGCAGCTAGAAAAACAATCCTCCATCAATGGATTCAGACCTCCCCCCAACTACAACTCTTTTAAAAACCAAACTTTATTATATTATGCGTATGGACTGGCTGGAGACCAGCTTACATAAAGATAAGAAAACAAAATCCTTTTTTAAACGTTGGACAATGTATATTAACACACTAGATTTAGATATTAAGACCAAAATGTATAATACTTTTTGTTACACAGATTGGTATATTACTGAAAGTCTTAAAAACAATTCCCCAATTAACCTCCCCACGTAAGATACACGTAGCAAACCACTGCCATCTGGGTTCCTTTTTGCCTATGGTAACGGAGATCTGGGGGTGAGGGTATGACGGACAGGTTAGGGTGGGAGAAAGTTTTTCCCAGCATCGGTTTAGTTTCTATTCAGTTATATGGTTGCATTGCTCACGGACTCTGAGGTTGCAGAACCGGCATAGTTGACATCTACATAATGAACCTATTCTTAGTACTGAAGTGTATTAGAAACGCATAATTTAGCTGTTATCTCAATCTCTATTTTGATATTGTAATATTGAATATGTCGCTTTACATGTACAAAATCCTAAGATACCCAGCTAAGTTATGTCAGATCCATGTAGTCACACTGTGAAAAATCTGTATATTATTACATCGGTGTTGATTATCTCATATGTTTACAGCAACTGAGATGAGGATGAGGTTTTACTTATACTTATGACATCGTGTTGAAGCTCAGAGTCACACACTTGTGGACTCGTCATCTCTTACTGTTCTCATTATTTTGTCTCTGGGAAGTAGACATGTGACTTACTTAAGATTTATCTATGTTATGTCTGTTACACTGAAAATGTGAAAAAGGGAGGAATGTCATTGTAGTTATGAAACTAAGGTATCAACCCGCTGTCTTTATAATCTTTAATATTGTATTTACATGATACTATACTTTGCAACCCTCAAATAAAAATAATTTGAAAAAAAAAAAAAATTACAGCTAATCAGTGTCTTATATCGTAGCGATAGATGGTAATTATTAGATTGAACTGAGTATGTGGATGAGAAGCAAATTAATTTTCAACATTAAATAATAGAAATAGAAGGATTTGTCCAGCACTAGTAATACACACAGTCATTAAAGGAGATGTTACAGAACACGCTGAAGATGTGTAAATGAATTGATAACATTTTTTGACCTTTTCATTTTGAGAGTCAGGAACTATCAGATTAGACACAATTCAGATTTGAAAAACTAAATCTGGTAACACAAGACATTGGCTGCAAAAACATAATTATTCCTTTAAAACTACAGAACCTCACTGTCCTCCAGGGGTTAACAGGCTGCCTGTCAAGTCTTAATCGCTACATTCCACTGCATCAGTGCAACTGGTTCCTAGGAGTCACACATGTCTCTTTAATCTTGAGCAACATAAAGAAGCCATGCTAAATTACAGATGACTTAAATCAGAATCTCATTCATTCGCCAGAGTAATGAAGCCAGCAGCTCTCACCATTATGATTTCACTCATTCCTGTCCACATCTTTCGGCTTTGGCAGATGGTGCAGCAATGATGTGACTAGTTTACCAACTAACCATCACTGCTCTACAGTACAACCAGTTATCTATCCAAACGGTAAACATGATTCTAAATAGGGGGATTTTACTATGAAAAGATACATTAGATTTATTTTCATTTATCTAAATATCTTTAGACTGATGTATTATTAAAATCAAGGTTTCCCACAACTTGGAATATTAGATTTAGATTAATCATGCTTCTAAGCAGTGATGGATTGTGGGATGATTAAATATGCATCTCTGGTGCAGTCAATCAGCTTGTTCAATATGAACCAATATCTTATATAATCTTACCTAAAATTCAGCAGAACTAGAGCTCAATTACCATGGGTGTCCAGAGGGGGGTTTCAACAATCTTTTAAGTTCTTGTAAAATTATCAGATCATGATAGCACAAAACATGTCTTACCTGCCTTATTTTATTCAACAATTCACCTTATGGGATGTCATGTGGTTAATATAATATGGAACCAGATACTCAACGTTTAGTTATCTTTTAGTGCAGCGGCATCTAAAAAAATGTATAAAACGTTTATTTCATGTTACATACGTATAAAACGTTTTTTCATGTTACCGACGTATAAAACGTTTTTTTCATGTTACATACGTATAAAACGTTTTTTTTCATGTTACATACGTATAAAACGTTTTTTTATGTTACAAACGTATAAAACGTTTTTTTCATGTTACATACGTATAAAACGTTTTTTCATGTTACATAAGTAGAAAAAGTATTTTTCATGTTACATAAGTAGAAACAAAGCATCTTATCTGTATAAAAACAACCATCTTAATTGAGCAAGATGTGCACAATGATTTCTCAACTTCTCTGTGGCTAACTGGTTGGTTATTACTGTCTTAGAATGATGCATGATGGGAAGTGAGTTACGCAGGTTTAAACTCATGAACTACATTGTAGACCGAATTTGACTTCCCGTGGGGAGTTTTAAAATCAAAAGTATGGGTATATTGACATGAATGAAGTTCAACATCAGTGACTAATGTAACAACATCCCACATGTATTAGACATGAAAATATTATTATACATTTTCTTATTCTGAATTCAGCTTTCACATCCCACATTTGTGAATAATTTCAAAGCATTAAAAGCGACCATGAAGAGATCGCCTCCAGTTCCCGTTAGATATCAAAACGGAAATTATTTTCGAGTAAGAGGGCTAATGCTTTAAATCTTTGTCCAGATGAAGCATCTGCAGAACAGAATATCCACACACTAAAAAGTGCTGACTAAATATTGGAGGGCCTGAAGGATTCATTCAGAAATCCACGTCACAAGAGACATGTGCCAGACATCTTTCACAAACAAATTAGAACCAGATCCTTCATCTTGAACTTTTTTCTTTGCAGAGTCATAGCTTCGCACTGAAATCATTTGAAGCAACAGAAATCATACTGTGCCAATGAAAATGTTACTTGTGTTTCAGGAACATCAAGGTCGTTAAACACATGCATCCTACCTCAAAAGAATTAAAGAGGTGTTTGAGATTAATGAATGGACAATATTTAGGGCGTTATCCATGAGAGAGAGAATTGCAGGGTATTTGCAAGGGAATTTCAAAAGTAAGGCAAAAGTAGCCGAGTTGAAAAAAATCTCTAGTGCAGGTGGGAATGTCTGGTGCATCTTCAAAATGTTATATTCAAGCACTTTGGAAATATTTTAAAATGCGTATTTTACATTCTTAAAATATAAAGAATCTTACAGTTAGATGATTCTGTGAAAATACAACAGTTTGCATCAATTCAGATATCCCTCTCAGTAAAACTAAAAAGTATATTTCCTTTTTTGTCCCTGCAGGAACCAATGACAATTATTACCATTCAATTTAACTGGATTTCCTGTTTTAGTGATGTCAGTGCTACACACTTAATGTAGAATACCATGAAAAGTTAGTTCCCTGTCACTGTGTATATAAAAAAAAAAAAGTATTACTTTAATACGAATAAAGATACAACTAGGTAACAATAAACTAATAATCCTATGATTATGATGGGAACTGCAGTCTATATCATTAGAGTTATTATCATGGTGGTAGGATTATGATGGGCATTGCATCTGTTTCATGGAACTATGATTACTTTGGACATTACAGTCCGGTTCATGCTAGTATGATTATGATGGACATTACAGTCCATTTCATAGCAGTATCATTATTATGGGCATCGCAATCAGTATCATGGCAGTATGATTATGATGGGCATTGTAGTCAGTATCATGTCAGTATCATTATGATGGGCATTGCAGTCAGTATCATGGCAGTATGATTATGATGGGCATTGCATTCAGTATCATGGCAGTATCATTATGATGGGCATTGCAGTCAGTATCATGGAAGTATGATTATGATGGGCATTGCAGTCAGTATCATGGCAGTATCATTATGATGGGCATTGCAGTCAGTATCATGGCAGTATCATCATGACGGGCATTGCAGTCAGTATCATGGCAGTATCATTATGATGGGCACTGCATGAAGACACACTGAGCTTCCACTCAGTGTGCTGGTTGCCAATCGAGACGTGCGCATCAACACGGATAGAAAGGCAGCTCCAGTGCTTCCAGGCACAATGCAGGGCGGTTGGTACTGGGAAAGAAATGGCACATACAAAGGTGACTTCTGTGGTGTGTAGGCACATTGTGTTTTACCGAGGATTAGAGCAACTAAATAACAATAACTATTTTAGGAGAATGAGAACACGTTTTTTAAATGAGAAGTGACTGATTGCTTAATACTTTGGTTCTTACAACTTGCACCAAAGTCAACCTGGTGACTAGACTGTCCCTTTCAGTGTGAACGTACCTTGTCAGTTTCATGCAATTTCATGAATAAAGACCTATGGGAAGTGTTTTACTTGTCCCATGAACATCTATAGGCGAAATAATATCCATATACATATCAGGTTAATCCATCTTGCAAAAGGCAGCCTAGTCTCAAAACAGGGCAAAGAGTATTGTAAGAATGTTTGTTTTCTTGTCTAGAGCACATATATTTGTTGTTATGTTTCTGTATGTCACCAACCATTCTGTATTTGAATGGGGTCATAAATAAAGCAGTTATGTTCTGTTTCATTTATGTCTTATGGCTCACAGTCAGGATGTGCCCCTTAGGGCAGGGCTCGACAAACCCCAGGCGCCAGGTCGCCATGGCGACCAGGAAATTAGACCTGGCGCCTGGGTGCTGTCAGCCTCATGGTCCCCTTGCCGCTGCTATCCGATTTTTCCGCAGCGCGAGGGGGTAAAGTCTGTGCCGATGGCCGATGGCACAGACTGCAAGCTCCGCCCCCTCGCGCAACGCGTGTCTGAGTGCCGGGTGTCGTCACGTGACATCCTGGCACTCAGCACGCCGACCAACGGAGATCAGCAGCAGCACGAATGTCCCCCTCCCCTGCAATGAGGTAAAGCAGCAGGGAGGGGGGACACATCAAGAAGAAACCCCCAAGAAAAGACTGTGTGAGGTGGGTGTGTGTTTGTATGTATATGTAAAGTAGGTGTGTGTGAGGTGTTTGTATATATGTGTATATGTAAAGTAGGTGTGTGTGTGAGGTGTTTGTATATATGTGTATATGTAAAGTAGGTGTGAGTGAGGTGTTTGTATATATGTGTGTATGTAGAGTAGGTGTGTGTGAGGTGTTTGTATATATGTGTGTATGTAAAGTAGGTGTGTGTGAGGTGTTTGTATATATGTGTATATGTAAAGTAGGTGTGTGTGTGTGGTGTTTGTATATATGTGTATATGTAAAGTAGGTGTGTGTGAGGTGTTTGTATATATGTGTGTATGTAAAGTAGGTGTGTGTGAGGTGTTTGTATATATGTGTATATGTAAAGTAGGTGTGTGTGTGGTGTTTGTATATATGTGTATATGTAAAGTAGGTGTGTGTGAGGTGTTTGTATATATGTGTGTATGTAAAGTAGGTGTGTGTGTGGTGTTTGTATATATGTGTATATGTAAAGTAGGTGTGTGTGTGGTGTTTGTATATATGTGTATATGTAAAGTAGGTGTGTGTGATGTGTTTGGATTTATGTGTATATGTAAAGTAGGTGTGTGTGAGGTGTTTGTATATATGGGTATATGTAAAGTAGGTGTGTTTGTATATATGTGAAGTAGGCGTGTGTGTTTATGAATTGTGTTTATGCTTGCGTGACTGTCTGGCTCCAAAAAAAAAATTCTGGCTCCTAAAATCAAATTAAATTTGTCAAGCCCTGCCTTAGGGTTTTTATTTTAGGCCATATTCTGTCCATGAGTTGTATTGTATTGCGATGTAAACATGCACCATGCCCAATAGATGTAAGGAGTCTGAAGTTGGATAAAAATCGACTATAGCTGGGGGAAGGGGCAGGTCAAAAGCCTGTGTAACAATTAAAAATGATATTGTATTAGCTGATGACATTAATATTGTCTGGTCCCCTAACAAACATGTCTGCATGGTGTGCTGCCTTCCACAAGTTCCCCATTAAACAAGTGGCTTCCAACATAATTTTACCCAATGCAATATAGGGCATTCTATTCATTGATTTAACCAGTCAGAGATATTGCTATGGAGGAACAGAATCACAGAACAAGTTTTCTGTGGCCCTTTTCAGTCCCTGGAGTTTAACCCCTTGGCGACACAGGACAGAATAGGTCCATCCTGTGTGCCGAGGCGTTAGTGACACAGGACAGACCTAGTCCGTCCTGTGTCAAAACGAGCACTGAAAGCGGAGTTTTTCCGCTTTCAGTGCTCAAGCGGCATTGTAACGATGCTTCCGTGTGGAAGCATCGTACAATGCTAAAATAAATGCCCGTCGGCATTTCGATCGCTCCGGAGAGCGATTGAAATGCCGGTTTTAAAGGCGCAGTGCCTTTAAAACGCGGGCATTTCAAAAATGAGCATAGGAAGCGAATCTTTCTCTTCCGCTGAACATCTGCTGAACATCCCCACTGACTGGTCAGATCAATATTAACTCTATATTGATCTGACCAGTTATAATCTGCCTCCCTCTCCTCACATTTTTTTTAGTGAGGGAGAGAGACAGATCAAAGTTCTAAAAGTAAGTAAAAGTTAAAAAAAACAATAAATACACAACACACATATAATAAAACAATAAAAAAAAATGTATTAAAGCAATTCCCTGCGTTTAACCCCTTCCCTGCCACTGATCTTGCATAAGCAGTGATCGTGCACATCAGCGCATTTATTTTTGCTGTTTGTGCATTTTTTAGGGGTTAATTTTTTTTGTACTGTAATTTATTACAGTACTAAAAAGGCTCTTCTAAGAGTTATTAACCCCTTATTTGCCGTCGATCACTGCTTACGCAATGATATTGACGCCAAAGCAATTTTTATCTGTCTGCATATTTTTATTTTATTTATTTTTTTTACACATACCCGCTATGGGATTACATGTAAAGTAAAAATATTTGAGTTTTTTTTTTTAAGCTGCCTGAGCGCATAGCGATCAGTAACAGCGAATTAGTGGCAAAGGCGGTTTGGTGATTTCTCAATTAAGCTCACCATTCGCCCTGGTCAGATCAAAATTAATCGGATCAATATTCACAAATATTGATCTGCCTCCCTCTCCTCACTTACATTTTTGTGACGGAAAGAGACAGATCAGTATTAGTGATATAAAATAACATTTTATAAAATTGGCAGGTTTTATGAAAGTCTTTCACTGTGTATTAACCCCTTCCCTGCCATTCATCACTGTGTAAGCAGTAACCTTGCACAGCAACAGTATGTTTTGCTGTCTGCACTTTGTTTTATGGATTCATTTCTTTGTACTGTAATGTATTACAGTACTAGATAGGCTCTTCTAAGAGCTATTAACCCCTTCTTTGCTCGAGATCACTGCTTACGCACTGATTCTGAGGCCGCGGACTCAGGGTTCGATTTTGACCCTATTCAGCTTTCTGATACATCATCTAGCGATGTATCGGTGGCTGCTGAGCCCTTGCCACAAGTAGTGATGGGGGTCTACCGATAAAAAAATATATGGTTTGGTGGGGGTAAATTACATTGGCTGGCTTCAAAGATACATCCCATAAAGGACACGGACGCAGGTTGACTACATGTCAAAATTCCAAGTTGGAATTTTGAGATGCGCATCTCACAAATGTTGCCTTCTAGCCAAAAACAAACCAACAAACCTATGCATGGGTGCTATCCCTGTACTCGGGAGATGTTGCTGAACACATATTGGGTTGTTGTTTGGCAGTGACATATACCAGAATCTGTGAATTCATGCCTGAAGTACAATGCATGTGGAAAAAAAAAATCCCAAAAAAGTACTACCACAAACTTTTACAAAGGCTGGTGGTAGAATTAGTACCTATACAGTATTAAAATACCACCATTTGAAATAGCTTAGGATGTCTATTTTCCAAAAATATATGGTTTGATGGGGTAAAATTCATTGGAAGGCTTCAAAAATGTTCCAAATGGAACATGGGCGCAGGCTGACTACATGTCAAAATTCCAGGTTGGAATTGCGCACCCCCTAAATGTTGAATTTTAGACCCAATACAAACCAACAAACCTATGCATGGGGGGTATCCCTGTACTCAGGAGATGTTGATGAACACATATTGAGGTGTTGTTTGGCACTGACATATAACAGGATCTGTGAATTCATGCCCAAAGTACAATGTATGTGAAAAAAAATTACTACCCAAAACATTGACATAGGCTGGTAGTATAATTAGTGCATGGAAAGTGTTAAAATACTACCATTTGAAATACCCTAGGGTGTCTAGTTTAAAAAAAATATATGGTTTTGTGGGGTAGAATACACTTTCTGGCTTCAAAAATGTCCCAAATGGGACATGGGCACAAGTTTTCTGCATGTCAGAATTCCAAGTTGGAAAACCAAAATGCGCACCCCCTAAATGTGGCCTTTTAGCCCCAAAACAAACCAACAAACCTATGCATGGGTGGTATCCCTATACTCAGGAGATGTTGCTGAACACATATTGAGGTGTTATTTGGAAATACCCCTTCACATTTTAAGGTAATGTTTACCTAAATTGCAATATATGTGAAAAATTAAAAAAAAAGATTTTTTGCTGCAAACTTTGGCATAGATTGGTGGTAAAATGGCTACATGAAATGTGTCAAAATTCCCCAAGTTAAATGCCCTGAGTTGTCTAGTTTTCAAAAATATGTACATGTTGGGGGTCATTCATGGATTTAGTACAGAAATCAGTGTTACAATGTCACTATCGCTAATTTTGAAAGAAAGGATTTTAAAATAGCTTTGCACCACTTATAGTTCTGGCCCTGTTAATGAATAAAAAAGCACAAAAACATAAAAACATGGGCTATTTCTGAACTCAGGACATATATTAGAAACTTTTTAGCAGTGTTTTTTTGTTGTCTCTTGTACATGAGTATACGATTTTTCAAATAAAAGTCATAAAAAAATTATTTTTTCAATTTTTTTGCCATATTTTATTATTTTTTTTACATCAAATTATATGCTATTATCAAAATAATGGTATCAAAAGAAAGCCCTTCTTATAACGATAAAAACGATATATAGTTTTGTGCGGGTACACTAAATGAGACAGAAACAAATTACAGCAAAACACAAACACCTCAGAAATGTTAAAACAGCCCATGTCACCAAGCGTCGGACAAGCCAAAAAAGTCATGTCAAGGGGTTAATGGCTAATGTTTTGATTTCATGTATTATTTATTTACCATGGTATAGGTCTATATGTGATTGTTACTTACAGCAATCAGTGTTTGGCATCTGGGAAGCACTGTGATGATTACTAGCATAATTATTTTGAAAGCCTTTTTTGACACTTAAAAAAATAAGATTTAAAATGAGCTGTAATAATAAGTGTGATGATGTTACACTACTATGGCATTTTAATAAACGTCATTAGATAGTTAATAGCTTGCCTTTATGCCTGGAGTATTATTTTTAGTATCAGTGCCTAATTATTGCCTTTTTTGTTACCCTCTGTATCTTATGCTTCCAACAGTGGAAGGCACCAATAAAGGCACATGGTCTAATCAAATATTATCAGAACAGCAGATAATTATGAGAGTTGTTATTCGGTAATAACTTGATGCCTAAACTATTTAAACATCATATATTAGATGATCGATGCATTCAAACAAATACGCACCTTAATACTTTTGAAAGACTGAGCGATTGCTTGCTTACACCAATGTTATTAAAAGTTTCACACTAAATCCTGTATGTTTTTTGCAATGCCAAATACAAATCTGTGTACCATGAAGGCCAAAGTCCCAAAAGATTATTTTCAAGGTTTCATGACCAGCAATGTATTATAGTATTTGGCATTCTGGAAACTTTGCTCATTAGCTATTGTTTATGGTTACTTTTCAACATAAATAAAATAAAAAATAAATGGAAGACCTACTCCATATGAACTTAAAATAAAATGCATTATTCTTTGACATTTCTCCTAATGGACACTCTCAGTGAAAAGGTATAAAGTCATTATTGAGATATTCTGATTTAGATGTTCTCATTCAGTCTATTTTGCATGTGTTCTATGAGCAAGCAGTTTGGTTCATACGTCACTTATATCCCAAGGCTGAAAAGCATTTAATGACCTTGTTCCACAATAAACTAACTGCAGGAAACAGCTAGACAAGAAAATCCATTATTAGCATTTGCAGCATTGTATTCGTGTGTATGTATTTATATAAGTGCTTGTCCTGGTGTACTAATATATACATGAATTTAGGTGAACAAAATAGCCAGTAAGTGCAGCCAGTAAAATATATACATTTTATTCTGTTGCAAGCATATTATTTATAAACCTATATGATAGTGACTCTTAGTTTAACCTCCTTGCTTGTGCTTGTTTTCAACCTATACTTTGCAAAGACACAATTTGCTTCTATTTGTTGATTTACAGAAAAAGTACAAAAACAAAATTGGTAAAATGCAACAAAGAATGTAATATGTGAAACAAAGTATTTGCAGAAAATAAACAATTATTAGAATATGACATTTCACTATTTCTGTCCCTAGCTGGGAGAAACCTAGCAAATGTTTATCAAGCCACAAAGCGGTTTTATAGAATGCAGTATATATATATATATATATATATATATATATATATCACAGAAGCACTTTTAACCAATGTTCAAAACCGAAAATCATACTTGATCCTACTGACATCCATAATTATTCATACGGCTACATTTTAGGTAAGGAGAGTTACTAAATTATGATAGGTTATTAAACTAACTTACAGTTCAATGCAACTATATAAAGGGGGCCATTTTAATTTTTTAGGCTACATGTGTAACACATGATGTACTAGTCCCAGTCTAATTGAGATTGTGGCTCATTCAGATCCTAGTTTTAAAAAATCGGCATCAATCCTTGCATTTTCACACATGTCCTGTATATCATGTGAATGCCTCAAAAGTGTCCAGTTGAGCACACCTGTGAAGACCACTCAATCAAGTCACATTTATAACACACATCTGAAAAAAACTAACCATGAATTCCACTGGTGCTTAGATCAGTGGCTCCCATCCCAGTCCTCACACCCCCTTAACAGTCCAGAATTTAGGGATTGCCAAATCAAATTCTGTTTAATCCCCCCCCCCCCCCCCCCCAACAACTCAAGTTTAGTTTGAACACAAGTGGGTAATCCCTAAATCCTATACTGTTAGGGGGTAGTGAGGACTGGCTTAGATAAACTGGAAATGGAAGCCAACGCAGAAATGGCAAAGGGGTGAAATGCATCTACATACACTATGCATTTAACAGTGAAAAGGATGACAGCTGTATCACAAGTGTCACACGACAAGTGTTGGTCTTTGTTTTGGCAAATGCAAAGTGATTGAGTGGTATAATACTTTAGCTGTAAAGAAGAGTTGTCTGTTCCGGGATCTTGTTTTCTACATTATGTGGTGATTTATATTTTGATAACAAGTGGTTTAGATGGAAAGCATGTTCCGAATATTAATTATCAACTACCATGAAATGTTTATATTTTACCTGCTACTATAATACTTAGATCTGCAGCGGGGACTGATAATGTAACATAATTTTTGTTTGGAGAAGAGGACCTTTCATAAATAACTAATTATAAAATATAACCTTTTATAATAAAAGGCCATAAATATGGTCATGTTATCTATGAAAGAACACAAATCACAGTTACTACTAGAATATGCTGTGAAATGTTAGAAAATCACAGCCTTTGGCTCTGTTATTTATTGTAAACATTATGTTTGGGGTTGACACATTTTCTAAGGGTAAATATTTTCTCTTACTGCTCATTAATGCTCATTATTAACAAACTTGGCTCCCTGGTCTCCTTAAACTTATTGACATTTTGTGTATATAGGCATCTCTGTAAAATGGCCTTGGCAACAGCAATGACCTAGAAAATGTCTCTCTGGCTTACAGGATGGGCATCACATTGAACTGTAACTAAGAAATGCTAAACATAGCACTCCTTGCACGTCACAAGGTTTGTCGATCTGGAGAAGATCTGCATGGCAGGTTTGGTGAAATCTTCTGGTTATTAGGCCTAATAAAAAATCCGAAAAAGTAAGATAGGCTTACCTATGAATTGTTCTCAGAGCAGGGGTCAGCATGAGCATTGCTGGACATTCACTGGACAATCCAATAGTGTTTTATGGACCTTCACAGACCTTGCCCCACACACAGGGGTCCTTATAAGGGAATGGCTCAGAGTATACACTGTCAACCAGTTTGCTCTAGTTAAAGTCCTTATTGACTTCATTGGGTGTTAAGCTTGGGAAACTTCATCCAGATTTGAGTTTTAGGCTCATTTCCTCAAGCACAGAAATTCAGGGAATTTGTAAACAATGTCAAAAGATCAAAAGTCTCAGTAATGTTCACGGCTATTTTTAAACACTAAGCTTTCCATATACAGAGATACTCACTATGTAAAAAGTTGATGCTACCAGCAGTGCGTAACTCCTAAGTGTCCTCTATTGGTTGGATAGTCCCACGTTTGGATCCAGATTCCACTGCCCCACTTTCCTATCATAAGGTTATAACTGTTTAGTTGCTCAGAATGTTTGATGTGTATATTCTCCACGGAAATCAAACTCCCAATACTACAACAAAAGTACACTGCTTATCCCCCAGCATTCCACTGGGTAGAAGAGGGGGAACTAGGTCAGGACCATGAAAATATGACATGTAAATGTTTATTAGAATTCTTTTTTTAAATTTTCATTTATAAAAAAACCTGCATATAAAAGTGATCAATACAAGGTATAGTGAATATTAAAAACTGCAGTACACCATGATGCAAATAAAATAATTAATGATACAGTAGACCTGTACCATTTTGTTTCCCCTTTGGGCTGCATTACGTTAGCCAGGGAAGCAAGTGATTTACTGGGAATGCTTATATGCATAGAGAGCCTTCATTGTTACTAAGTATTGGACTAGAATAATAAATAAGCGATAACCTAAGTTCAAGGTACATTGCCCAACAACAAACTTTCAACATACACAACTGTAGAGAGCACAATGCCTTCCAGACCAAGTCGGCATTATAAATGCTCAGTACTGCCAGGAATATAAAAGGTTTCCATACTATAATATCAGAAAAACTCTGATGTGCACTTTCCACTACTTCTATGCAGCTGGAAATTCATTTTGAGTATATCATTTTGATGTATTCAGGCATGCATGCCAACTGTGCTGGATTTCCTGGGAAAGCCCCAAATGTTTGCTCATTGACTTTATCTTATTAACCTATTGCTTTGGTATGCAATACATTTTTTTAGTTTTAGTGATATAAATACCAGATTATGGGAGTTAAAGATGTCACTTTCAAACAATGGCATAACAAGTTTTTCCCAAGTCAGATATTTTATGGCTAAATTACTGGGTTTCTTATTTGAATATTTGTTTTGTTTATATTGTTTTGTATTGTATGTGTTGACAAGCTCCTTTTTATTTGTTGGGCAATCTGGGAGTAAACTACAATAGCCATTTTGTGAGGTGCGACAGAAGTATGGTGACCACATATACCAGAATGCTCGGAACAGTCCTGGCCAAACAGAGCACACTGTGACGGGTGCAAGCTCTGCCCCGTCTCGCTGTGAGATCTGCTCGCTGGTTGTCAGCAGTGGTGTATCTTGATTTTGTGCTGCCCTGGGCAGACAAAATCCAGGCACCCCCCTACCCAAGCTGCACACCCACGTTACACACCTAAGACATGCCCCATCACCTCCATTTCATGACCCCACATCACACATAACATTCAGACTCACATCAAGCTCATACTCCCATCACACACACACACTCCTACTCCCATCACACTCAGTCACACACTCCTACTCCCATCACACACACTGTCTCCCATCACACACACTGTCTCCCATCACACACACTCTGACTCCCATCAGCACTTACCTTTCCCTGGTGGCTAGTGGCAGGCAGCATGGTCCCTCCATGCTGCCTGTTCGGCTTCCCGGCGATTTTGCCGACAGGTCACGTGACCGGGCGCGCGTATGACCCGTCACGTGACTGTCGGCACTTCCGTGTCGGCACACTGCACGGGGAGCCGAACAGGCAGCACGGAGGTTTCTTTGTGCTGCCTGTTCAGCTCCTCGTGCAGCCTGGCAGGCAGAGCGATGGTGAGGGGGGATCTTCTGATCCCCTCTCACCTTCGTCTCTGCCTGCAAGCGCGGTCTTTTTTTTTTTTTTTTTTTAAAGGGCCGGTTTTTTATTTATTTTTTATTTATTTTTTTCAGTGCTGGGGGGCGCTGCCGCCCCCCAAAATTTGCCACCCTAGGCATCCGCCTAGGATGCCTCGCGGTAAATACAGCACTGGATGTCAGGTGACATCTGGCAGAAGATCCTGAATGGCGGTGTTCTGCAGCTGCTGACACCGCCGAAAAAGTCCTCCTTCCTTTTTAGTTTAGCAGGGAGGGGGACGAACACTAAGGTAAAAAAAAAAAAAATAGAAGAAATGTGTGACTGTGTGTGGGTGTCTCAGTGTGTGTCAGGGTTTATAGGTGTGTGTGTATCAATGTGTGTTTGGGTGTCTAGGTGTGTGTGTCAAGGTGTGTTTGGGTGTCTCAATGTGTGTAAGTGTGTGTCTGGGTGTCACAATGTGTGTAAGCTTGTCTGGGTGTCTCAATGTGTGTAAGTGTGTGTCTGGGTGTCTCAATGTGTGTAAGTGTGTGTCAGAGTGTCTCAATGTGTGTAAGTGTGTGTTTGGGTGTCTCAATGTGTGTAAGTGTGTGTCTGGGTGTCTCAATGTGTGTAAGTGTGTGTATGGGTGTCTCAATGTGTGCAAATGTGTGTCTGGGTGTCTCAATGTGTGTAAGTGTGTGTCAGAGTGTCTCAATGTGTGTGTGTGTCAGGGTGTCTGTCAGGGTGTTTGGCTAAGTGTATGTGTGTGTGGGTGTCTCAATGTGTGTAAGTGTGTGTCTGGGTGTATCAGTGTGTGTAAGTGTGTGTCAGAGTGTCTCAATGTGTGTAAGTGTGTGTCAGGGTGTCTAGGTGTGTCTGCCAGGGTGTTTGCATAAGTGTATGTGTGTGTGTAAGGGTGTTTGAGTAAGTGTATGTGTGCGAGTGTGTCTCAGGGTGTCTGTGTGTGTGTGTGTGAGAAAGACACAGAGAGAGACAGTGTGTGTGAGAAAGAGAGAGACAGTGTGTGAGAAAGAGAGAGAGTGGGTGTGTGAGAGAGAGAAAGAGTGGGTGTGAGAGAGAGAGAAAGAGACTGTGTGTGTGAAGAGAGAGAGACAGTGTGTGTTGTTCGATCTGGGGATTAGCTTTCTAATTTATTTAATATAAAATGTATCCCTGAATGGCAGAAAGAAGGCTGTGTATTTTGTATGTGTGTACATATCAATTGGTTTGTTTTTAATGCGTGTTGTGGCCACAGAACTGATTTTTCCTTGTCGTTACCCATTCCATCACTGACAAATGTGCGGTATACTTACTAAATCTGAACTGCGGTGGACTGATAATGGGATAGCAGAACTATGTAATTTGGATTATTTTCACAAATCATTTATTATAAACTCATTTTATCCAGCTGTTAATTGGGCAACTATATCAATTCCATATTTAATATTACTTTCTAAAGGATCCTGAAATAATGTCGTTTAATGATACCAATGATTATTCTCATCAAAATACCACAGTCTATTACAGACATGGTTATGGCAGTGACTACAATGTAATAATACACTATAAATAACATTCAGCCAGATCACTGAACATTTACTATACATAGTGCAGCTGTTAAATTATATTACATAAGGAAAACTTAAGTTAACAAAAGACACATGCCCATTTTTTAACACCAAGTCACCATCTGGGGACTGCATCCTGTGCTTATTAAGCAGGAACTAAAGCAGAGAAAACATTGAAATGTTTATTTTTTTTTTTTTTCTAAAACCAATTTTTTTTAAAGTATTTTACATGCAGACATCAGGGAAATTAGAACCATTACAGCACTTGGCTACCTCATCTGATGAAAACGCATATTCCTGTGTTTGGCAGTGAGTGCATACTGTACTCCCCAAGAAATGTTCCAGTCCTTTGGCACTAGGCAAGAATTTACACAGGTTAATTTTTTTCTGTTTAATTATATATTGTTTCTGCCCATGGGACACAGACCTTGAATGTGGATGATAATTGCTAGGATTTGCTGACTACTGTTTAGTCTTGGTTCGTTTGCATGGAATGCACAACTTTATTTATTTATTCATTCGTTTTATTTATTTACAAGGAATACCTGCTTGTACAGAGGATGGAAATAGAGTCCATGTTATAAATGTATTACTGTCTTTTGGGATTTTTACCTATGCCCTTCATATAGCTGTAATCGGAAGACAGGCTGGGTAGAGATGGTAATGAAAAGTAAACACTGAGGTTTAATGTCAATGTGGTGTGAGAGTAGCCCTAAAGAGCACACATAGCTCACAAATATCAGAATGACCAGGTGTGACAGCACCGTACATATCTTTAAGGAGGGCATATGCAATGTGCATGGTTACACAGTCTGCAGAGGAAAGAATAAAACACAGATACTGGTCACAGAGATCAGAAAGGTGCAGCAGTGGGGTATGCTAAGGTGAAATACTGCAAGCTATTTTATCTCATCTGATTTATGGCAAACTTGGGTATTAAATATATTGCAAACTCTGTTTAATATTTGTTTAACTACCTCACCAACAAATTAGGTCAATGGAGTTTATTCTACGTTACATAGTTACATAGTAGTTTAGGTTGAAAAAAGACTTGCGTCCATCAAGTTCAACCCTTTTTCTATTCCATATTTACCACTGTTGATCCAAAAGAAAGCAAAAAGAAACCCTCTTATTTCTGCAATTTCTAATTCTGCTTTCAGTGGTGGAAGAAAATTCTTCTTGACTCCAAATGGCAATCCGATGTATCCTTCAATCAATATTAATGCCTCTATTAACATACAATACATCCCAATATCTTATTGGCCTTTGCAGCTGCCAGCTGGCCCTGTGCACTACTGCTAAGTCTATTGTATGCAACGACTCTGAAATCTTTTTCATTAGTAGATTTCTCCAAGGAAACACCATTTAAACTATATGTTGCATTTTTATTAGCGTAACCAAAATGTTATATTGTCTACATTGAATCTCATTTGTCATTTATCTGCCCAATTACCAATTTGTCCAAATCCTCTTGCAGCGAAGATACATCTAGTTCAGACTATATTACCCTACTTAATTTTATGTAATTGTCAAACACTAAGACATGGCTTCTTATGCCCTCTGGGAGATCTTTAATAAACAAATTAAAAAAAGAGGACCCAGAACAATTGCCTGAGGTGCTCCATTTATCACATACGTCCTTTGCATTTTATCTTTCAACCAATTGCCAATCGACAAACAAACATTTGGCCCTAAAACAATTTGTACAGCAACCTTTTGTGTTTAACGGTATCAAATGCCTTAGCAATGTCTAAATATATCACATTCACTGCAGCACCCATATTTATATTTTTACTCACTTCTTCATAGAATGTTAGTTTGACGATATCTGTCTTTCACAAAGCCATGTTGGCTCCTGCTAATGAAATTCCTGTTCAATATGAAATGCAGTGTAAATCTTCTCAGCAGTGTCCTTATTGAAGAAAGTTGGAAACAAACGTGAGGAAATGTGGAGATATTGGCTAAACACAGAATTCACAGTACGCTCCAAGAATCAGGGACAAAGAGTAGCTCAGCTGAAACTCAGATGTGAGTAGCTCCCACAGGTTTAATCCTTCGCTAGCTTATTTTTGTCTTTGTAGCTCCCTTTCTGCAGTCAGGGTTTTCTTGGAAAAAAATGGCCATCCGATTGTCTTCATGTGTGCAAACCCAGACAGTACTGACATTAATTGAAATCAGCAAGCCTAAGCAAAATGTTGTAGCTAAGACTTAGTCTGTAGGAAGGTGTAGTTTGCATAGGTACCATGTCCCTCCAACATAGCACTGCCCTGGAGTCAGCAAGAGTGACGGAAATGATCAATATCACTTTCGTCGCTTTTTACTGTTGCTACACTGCCTCGAGAGGCAGTCAGTAATATTATACTAAAGGAAGAAAAAAAATATAACTTGCAAAAAACAACAGAAAAACATGTAAACAATTGGTATGTCTAAACTAAGGACAAATAGAATCTATTTAGCAGATATTTGAGTGCTTTGACTATCGGTGGCTCTTAGTGGTGTGTTTGTGAGTAAATCATGTAAGCTGGGAGGAAGGAAAGTATGTATGAATTTTAATGCAAATGTGAATGCTCATATAAAACAACTAAGAAGTGTACACTGTAGCAGGAGGGAGCAGACTGACAGTGAGACAGATACAATAAGTCAGCAGTGTAGTCAGAGAAGGAACATAGAACATGTTGAAGATTTATAGGCACATTGTTTCTTCCAGTACATTAGACCAGGATAAAAGGTAAGTACTAAGCTTTGTATATGGCACATTTCAATTTTTAGGGTTCAATCCCTCTTTAATCAACATATAGTTCTTCATCTGTCAGTGCACTTGCGCTCTCACATAGTTACTGATTATTTTTACACATCATTATTTTGTTCTTAAAATGTATGGACTGGATTGATGTAGTTGACAAGTGAAACACTACCTGTTTTGAACTCTGTTGTTGTGGTTTGTCACAGAGATAAAATCAGGTTAATGCTTTATTGTAAAAGTCAATAGGCTGAGTTTGAAACTTAATGAAGTACTTCCTGTGGAAACTACCCACCTTTCCAATAACAAACAACAACAAACCACAAAGAGGTAGTAACTCCCCGATTCATTAATTAATTGATTTGCATTCTTACTCCCTGCCCAGCCTTTCAGTACACTGTGCAGCATTTCATGTAATAGTGTTGGATGGACCTTATACTGTTAATGCTTCTCACTGCTCCATGGGTGGTAGAGCTTAAACCCATGATGGAGACAGAGAGAAGGCCAAACATACTCATGCATGAACATGGAACCATTATAGGTACCTGCTGATGTAAGCTGCACTGATGATTTTAGTCATGGTAGGATGCTGTGTAACAGAATAATGAAAAGCCACATATTTTCTGATAAAAAGTACTTTTGCAATGCTTAAAATATAAAATAGATGAAATTGTGTAATTACAGCAATTTGCATAGAAAAAGGACTGCCCACACTAGAGTAAAAGTAATTTCCGTTTTTTTTTTCTTCAGGAACCAATGAGGGTCATGGCATTCAAATGAATGGAATATCCAGTTTCTCTAGTGATGCCATCAGACAATGTGTTGACTGTTAATGACCTTGCTCTTGTACACAGTAGTATCTCTTAGTGTCCACACAATGTATTCAATTTGAGGAGCTCAGAAAGTGACAAAACGTTATATCCTCAGTGTCTACAGGTGATACTCGAAAAATTAAAATATTGTGCAATAGTTCATTTATTTCAGTAATGCACCGTAAAAGGAGAAACTAAAATATGAGATAGACGCATTACATGCACAGCAAGATAGTTCAAGTCATAATTTGTCATAAGTGCAATGATTATGGCTCATGAAAACTCCAAATCCACAATCTCAGTAAATTAGAATATTGTGAAAAGGTGCAATATTCTAGGCTCACATTGCCCCACTCTAATCAGCTAAGTAAGCCATAACACCTGCAAAGGGTTTCTGGGCTTTTAAATGGTCTCGCAGTCTGGTTCAGACGATCATTGACACCCTCCATAAGGAGGGAAATCCTCAAAAGGTAATTGCAAAGGAAGTTGGATGTTCCCAAAGTGCTGTATCAAAGCACATTAATAGAAAGTTATGTGGAAGGGAAAAGTGTGGAAGAAAAAGGTGCACAAGCAGCCTGGAGAGGATTGTCAGGAAAAGGCCATTCAAATGTGTTGGGGACTTTCACAAGGAGTGGCCTGAGGCTGGAGTCAGTGCATCAAGTGCCACCACACACAGACAGATCCTGGACATGGGCTTCAGATGTCGTATTCCTCTTGTCAAGCTGCTCCCGAGCAACAAACAGTGTCAGAAGCGTCTTACCTGGGGTAAAGAAAAACAGACCTGGTCTGTTGCTCAGTGGTCCAAAGTCCTCTTTTCTGATGAGAGCAATTTTTGCCTCTCATTTGGAAACCAAGGACCCAGAATCTGGAGGAAGAATGGAGAGGCACATACTGCAAGAAGCTTGAAGTCCAGTGTAACGGTTCCACAGTCTATGTTGATTTGGGGAGCCATGTCATCTGCTGGTGTTGGGCCACTGTGCTTCATTAAGTCCAGGGTCAACGCAGCTGTCTACCAGGAGATTTTGGAGCACTTCATGCTTACGAGCTTTATGGGGATGCTGACTTCATTTTCCAGCAGGACTTGGCACCTGCCCAAACTGCCAAAAGCACCAAAGCCTGGTTCAATGACCGTGGGATTACTGTGCTTGATTGGCCAGCAAACTCGCCTGACCTGAACCCCATAGAGAATCTATGGGGCATTGCCAAGAGAAAGATGAGAGACATGAGACCAAACAATGCAGAAGAGCTGAAGGCCGCTATTGAAGCATCCTGGTCTTCCATTACACCTCAGCAGTGCCACAGGCTGATAGCTTTCATGCCACCCCACATTGAGGCAGTAATTGCTGCAAAAGTGGCCCAAACCAAGTACTGAGTCCATATGCATGCTTATACTTTTCAGAGGTAAGATATTATTCTATGTACACTCCTTGTTTTATTGATTGCATGTAATATTCTAATTTACTGAGATTGTGGATTTGGGGTTTTCATGAGCCGTAAGCCAGAATCATCGCACTTCTGACAAATCACGGCTTGAATTATCTTGCTTTGCACGAAAATGCGTCTATCTCATATATTAGTTTCTCCTTTTACATTGCATTACTAAAATAAATGAACTTTTGCACAATATTCAAATTTTTCGAGTATCACCTGTTTATAATCCGTGCTGCCGCACCTGCAATAAATATGCAGAGTAATCACTGGGGAGGTCTTGAGTCAAAAATTAAAAATGTGATTTATGCAGAATGCCTGCATCAAAACAAACTGGAAAAAAAAAGCCTGTGCACTATACAAGCAGTGATTTTCATTTTGCACCAAAGTGAATTTGGGGACTAGACTTTCCCCTTTAAAGTAAATCTTTTGTACAGCTATGCAAATGTAGCCATATCCTGCACCAAGAATGAAACAAATTAACATATTCAATACTAGAAAGGGTTACCATTTCTGTTTACAAATACAAACATTTACTCTGTGACTTCAAGACTCTCCCAATTTATCCACACATTACTATTCCAAGTATTAAAATAATCACTTCTGCAAAATGTAGCACATTTTTGGTTGTTGTTGGGTTCTTGAAATTGACAACATTAACCAGCTTTTTTGCCTATGAAGAAGTTAACTGTTGGGTCAGTGAAACTACTCCAAAATGTATTAGTGTTTTTTCTGTCACACCAGTGGGGTTTCATTCATGATATCTAACAAATCACTACACATTTATTGTAATAACAAATCACAAGCCACATAATTATGGGATCACAAATGTGAAAGGCACACGGTAATGGTAATTAGTATGTTTTAGGGGTATTAAGACTGCCCAGAGCTTCATCAAGAGACAAATGCCTCTATAATGTAATCATATGTAATGTATTGCAACCTACAGACAGGCAAATAAGTATTTACATTCTGATGGTGAAGAATTTGCATCAAAGTACCTTTTGTGTCTATACTTTTAGCAATCTGAGTAGTGTCATGAATAGATCAAAATAGCTCCTCTATAAAGTTTAACCACTACATGTTTGAAAACTGTAATATGGAAAACAAATGTTATATTAAAGGATCACCCCAATCTGAAATAAAAACTGAAAACAAAATTCATGTTAAAGCTGACACAAAAAAAAGCATTTTCTATTTTCTACTGAAATAGCTTCAATATGAAGCAAATTGGTATTAAATAAAAGATAATATGTAACCCACACATACACAGGTTATGGGTGGCAGATGCCATTTATTATGGTACAGTGCATAAAGTATATATGAATATATATTTTTTTCAAATATGGTTGCAATGATTGGTCTAGTCATCCAATTATTGACCTCAGTTGCTCCTGAAGTAGAAACCCCATAATCCTTTGTCATCCTGAGAGGCTGGCCTACCAATATGGGAAGTACAGTCCATCAACTGGGTGTCTGCAGTTGGATATCTAAGACCTAGTGACATAGTGTGCATTTGGAAACTATTTTAGCCACTGTTGAAGACACTGTTGAATAATGCCTGTCACAGGGGATTTCTGATATCTTGTCTTTCACACATAAATATGTTTCCTGACAAACTGCACGTAGGGGATAGTTTCAATGACCATTGAGCTCCTTCTTCACTGCCAAGGCTGTGGATAACAGTGAATCATGAGAAGCATGTTAACAACAATTACAAACAAAAACTATCATAATAATAGTAATACAAATAATTATTTAACTAGTTTTTCACACAAGATATTTAAATCCAGGGCTTAACAAGTTAGATATAAATCTAGAAGCCAGCAGAAAAGTGAGAAGCCAGTGCCAAAAGTCACAAAAGAGAATCATAGGCATAAATAAATTACATAGAGCTATCTATACACACGCACGCTGACACACACCCAAAATACACACACATGATGAAGGGAGAGTCTGTGGAGTTGAGATGAGAGCCCTCAGAACTAGTAAATCGTATTCATAAAGCATTTTGAGTTTGAGATGTGATGAATGCATGAGAAATGAAGGGAAAAGAGGTTTAAAGGGACACTCAAGCCAAAAAATTAAACGGGTTTATTTTTACAATTATTTTGTATTGTTGATTTCAGATATGTCTTTTTGTTTTTGTTATGTGACTGTATTTAATAAAATAGGTAACTAAAAAATGTGACTGGGCACCACCATTTTGTGAAATATAGTGTTTTTGGGTGCCACCCCCAGTGGCTTTACAGTACAAATGTCTCACTTTGTGGCTGGGGGAATCAGAATGCAGTCTGTAAGTCAGAATTCTGACCATAGACTTGCAATGGGAGGGTAATGTAATTATTACACCACAAGGGGGGCAGAGATATGATCCTGTTTGATCAGGTTAATCTCCTCTCCTTGTGCTGGAAGGCAGGTAAACAAAGTTGTACACAGCCACCTAGTCCTGCCCACTATGATACACAGGAGCCAGTATGAGAGCAGGAGAGTATCTTATGACATCATCATACAGTCTTTGGCCACAGTTGTAAAGTGAGACTTGCTGGAAAATTTGGGACGATGTTGCATCATGGAAAATATTCACAAAATGGAGCCAGAAGATAAACACCTAATTTTATTTTCCCTTTTATAGGCAATTAATTCAATCATATTAAAAAACAAAACAGTGGCATATGATTTAAATATGTGTTTGTTTTAACTGATCAGGTTATCTAGTTACATCTTATGTAAGTGCTAGTGTCCCTTTAACTGGTTTTCAGCCTGAGACCAACTGTCCAGTTGGACTTAGTCGGAAAATCCTTCCCCACTGAAATTAACCTTCCCCCATAAAAAATGGGTGTAGTCAAATCTTTACACTTGTTTAAAAATAAATGTACCCCCACCCTACCCTTTAAATACTGGAGCCAGGAACTGATGTAATGGCCCCACAACAAACATTAGAGTTCCTAATAATGAACGGAGCCAGAGGCAGAACAAGTAGCCTCCAATACCCTAAAAGTATCTAGGCATGGGGCATGTGATTAATAAATGGGGCTGGGGCTGGCAAAGTGTACCCGGCCCCCTAACAAATTAATGGGGTCCAGGACTGGTAAAATGCTCCCAAGCCCTCATGATAATAATGGCCTAAGGACCCCTGTCCCTGGTGTTAATTTGGCTGGGGTATTTGTTTTAGTTACTAGTTCAAGGTAGCTGAGTGGAGTAGCAAATATTAGATGCTTGCTCCTATAGTAGTGCATGCTTGGTTTCTTCACAAAACTCATCGCTAGCTTGAGTGCAAAAAACTTTAATCTCCAAGATGTCAGTGGGGTGCCCTGCTGCCATGCATAGAATGAGGTAGTGTTACTAGTGTTACCAGTCATGCATTGTTGTGCATAAAGATTTTTTTTCACACCCACAATTAAATTATCTGTCAGTAACAGCTGCCCATAGTGATGTAGATCACTTTCAGTTACATGTCATGTGATGCCAGTAGCTGCCATGACTCACCCACAGATATGCCTCTGGGAAAGGTATGGACTCTGCAGCTTTTTTGGGGTTGCAGACTGGCAGCAGAACCCACTAAACTGACCCTTGATGAGACAATAACTGGCTTGGAGGATGTCGAGTTGTCACTTTCTAAACTGCATGCCAGAAAGGTATACGCACACTAAACCATATGGGCCATTTTGAAACAAAGAAATAAAACTTTTTTTATTTTTATATTTTTACTTATTTTGGTATTCAACAAATGTGAATTGGGTGGTCTCTGCCAAAAATCCAACCATATACCTTAGAACCTGGGAATAGGCTCATACATGAGTGAATTCAACTCTGAAGGGGGAATTTACATACTTGTATTGTATGGTGTCTCAAATTACTACACTATATTGCAATTATGTGTTCTTATCTTACCTGCTTTAGAGTAGTTTTGACCTAGCTTTCAAAAGCATAAATAATAGGGATTCCAGGTAAATAAATGTATTTGGAATACCAGTCTAGTGTCATTGGTGGTAGTACACAAGGTAAATAATACCTTCTGAATGTGTGAGCCACTCCACTTAAAACATAGCAAGAAAGGCACATTGAGGTAGGGTTGCCACCCAGCCAGTATTTTACCAGTGGGCCAGTAAAAAATTATCTTGAGGCCATTGTAAAGTCTATGGAGGCAATTGCAAGGCCAGTATTTATTTTTTAAAAAGTTGGTATTTATATATTGAGGTAATCTCTCATTTTCAAGCACAAACGGTGGATGTTACTGTTTCCCAACATAATAGAACTTATTTTTTACTCCCCAGGTTAGACTCTAAAACCCTGAGCACTGAACAGGCATCTCATCTATGCATCAGATACCCTGTTATATCATAGAGCATACAGTCTTCCAAGAGGCCTGTGTAGTGACATGAGCACCCTTGGGATTTCTCAGCTGTCGCTGGCCTACCTGGATTTATTATATTGGACCAGGGTTTGTTATATTGCATGTATTATTCTTTGACTGGTAAGCAGAATGTAGCCATACAGTCCATGAAAGAAAATCAGATTGTATGGTCATGAAGTAAGCACACATACACACAGCAAGATCCACCTATAAATGTACAGTTAATGTAATGTGTCACAGTATTGAAATAAATGTGATAGCTATAGTGTACAAATACACTGCCTGGCCAAGAAAAAAGGCACCACCAAAAATAAAGTTCACACACTCTAATATTTTGCTGGCCTGCCTTTAGCTTTGATTACGGCACGCATTCGCTGTGGCATTGTTTCGATACGCTTCTGCAATGTCACAAGATCTTGTAAAGCAAAGCCTTCTCCAGCACATCCCAAAGATTCTCAATGGGGTTAAGATCTGGACTCTGTGGTGGGCAATCCATGTGTGAAAATTATGTCTCATGCTCCCTGAACCACTCTTTCACAATTTGTGCCGAAAGAATCCTGGCATTGTGATCTTGGAATATGCCTGTGCTATCAGGGGAAAAAAAATCCATTGATGGAATAACCCGGTCATTCAGTATATTCAGCTGACCTCATGCTTTGGGCACATAAGGTTGTTGAACCTAGACCTGACCAAATGCAGCAACCACAGACCTATTTGCTTAGTTAAATCCAGGTGGCAACTTTTTTTGGCCAGGCAGTATATAAACCCTTTGTAGCATTTTGCATTGACACAAAAAGATAAGAAACATTTTCACACCAGGGCAAGCGTTTTTACCATGAATAAACCCCTTAACAATCGTTAGATGTTCCATCCGGTCATACAGTTCTAGGCCTTTAGGACCTAAGGATGGCATGGCACTTCCAGAGTTATGAGCTAATGTTATGATCAGCGAAATGTTTCTGAGTGCCTCGATAATAAGGCAGTCCAGAAAGGACATAGAACTTCCGCATTTGTGATGGCTGTGACAGCCAATCACAGTCATCACATGCACTTAGCTGTCAAAGCCTGTATCTAGCTTTGACATCTCTAGACTCTCTCTGCCTCACAGCAAACAGTGGGGCCAGGAGAGAGAATTTAACAGTATAATTAGGTCCCCCACAGTTCTCCAAGCACTCCCCAGCCCCAACACATGTATTTGTAATAAAATGAATTACATATATTTTGTTTATGAACACTGATTTATGCAGTGAACTTTACACTTTATTTAGTTAGAGTATGATTAGTTTAGAAGTATGTGTATGTAGCTAATTAGTGGATATTTAGTAAACTGTCCTGAAAAAAGACCTGGAGTGGGACTAAAACGTTGACAGTGGTAGTCTCTGAGTTTAAGAATTGAAGACTTCCGAGTGTTCCCTTATTGTTTTGTGTTTGTGTGTGTATATATATATATATTTGTTGTTTAAACTAGATAATAAACCCATGGGGGACCACTGACCTGCAAGTGCTGTCTCTGGTCCTCTAGGGACTTTTCACCATAAAATACTGGTATTGAGCTGATGCAGCTCCCAGGAGTATAATGGGGCCCACAGCAGCTGGGAAGGTCATGCCTGCGGCAGCAGGGTAGTTCATCCCTTCTGCTTCACAAGTGAGTCAATATTTCAGCCAGGTGGTAGTTCTACCTTTCGTTTTATGTTCAGTTAACACTGCCAAACTTATGCATGGGGGTTTCCCTGTACTTGGGGGAAGTTACTGAACATACATTAACTTTGGCAGATATTTAAGGTTAAATAAGCACATGAAAAGTGTCCAAATAGCCTAAATTAAATAGCCTTGCATGTCTAATATATATACTCTGTGGGAAGTTTTCTTGCTCTGTGGATGGTATTAAAGTTACAGGGCGCAGCACACCAAATGTTGATATCTTTCAGCTTTGAAAGAAAGATTCACTCCTCATATTAGTGGCCTGTATATCAAGTACTCCCAAACTCTGACTCAAAAATAGATGTTGGTTCTCCTTTCTTCTGTAGCTGTACTAATGGTGTAGAAATTACATTTAAAGAACAGCTTTAAAAAAGGGAAATATCACTCTAGTCTTTTAAGGTTCGCAATACTAAAAAACCTTGGTCCTGAAGAGGTTAAACACATTCCCTATTGGTGCATTAAATGGAACAAGATTTTGTTGGCACATACTTTCTTGTGACAATGAAAACTATACTGAAAATAAGACATTAATAATAAAATCAATAATGAAATAAACCGATATGTATATTCATGTACCAGAAAGCAATTTTCTAATGATTACCACATGCATGATGTATAACATTTGGCACAGATTTGTAGTCTGCAGCTTCCAAATGCCTGGCTGAGCTTCATATGAATTGTGGTCCACAACCATTTGTCACTTGTTTCAGCTCTAACTACCATGAAGCTCAGCCAGCCATGTCTATAGACTTCATACCGTTGACATTACAGCTGTTCTGGATTACAACTCCAATGATGCATAGCCAGCCAAACGCCTGTCTGTATATCATGGTGTGCACTGTAGATGTAAAACGTGCACCACGCATCCTCCATGTGAATTGCCACTCACCCTTTGCTGCCCACAGCGCACTGCTTGGGAGGCGCTGTGGCGGAGCCCTGCAGCGGCTCCCGGTTTCAGAATGCTCTTGGTGAATCTCCGAGTAGGCTCCATCAAACCGATCACCGGGGGCGGGGGAGGAGGGCACCGGTCAGGGTGATATGCCTGAGAGGAGGGGCACAAGGAGGAGGGAAGTAAGTGGATGAGGGATGGAGTGTGACAGGGAGATAGGGGCAGAGCTGAGGGATGTAATGGGGGGCTGTCTATGAATCAAGCAGGGAGCAATGAGTGAGAGGGGCTGAGTGCCACTGAGTAAAGGGGGAGGCAAGATATAAAACATACAACGTGTTAATAGGGCAAAGTGTGAATAAAGCCAGATGAAGAAAAGTATCAGTGTATGAACGTGGACAGCTACACATGAGTGAATAAAAGGCTAGTGACAGACAGTATTTACAGGACAGCTTCTTCTGACCTGCTGAAGGATGACAGTGCCGAAGTGTTACTCTCTGTAACTAAACCCAAGTGTTCAGGAAGCGGAACTCTTGCTCGTTATCTGTCAGGACAAGCAGCTCTCTCGTTACAAAGTTCAGCTAAGAATGTAAAACTATCGAGAGTGAAGCGTGACACATGAATCTTATGTCAAGCGTCTGGGAAACTTTCTAATGCGTGGTGCTTCCCATCCACAAAAATAAAAAAAAAATCCACTAAACATTTTAGTAGTTAGTAGAGTTTAAGCTTCATTTGCTAGAAGGTACGCTTTCAAGGCTGACGTTTAGCCGAGTAAAATGTATGTGGTTAACCATATTTTGCAGGGGAGCTAGGTACCGAGTGACAATGTGTTGCAACATTCTTTTGCAGGTTTGTTTCATTATGTTTCATTGAACAGGACTGCCATGAGAAATTGTGGGCTCCTTTACAAAGCAAATGGTCTGGGGTGCCACTTCACCCACACCTTTTCTCCAGCAAACTTTCCTTATTGCTCACATTCCTTGCCATACCACCACCTTACACACCTAGGACATGTCTCATTACCCAGACTGGAGACCCAGGACATGCCCCATCACCTACATTGCAGACCCAGGCAGGGTTGCCACCTGGCCAGTATTTTACCGGCAGGCCAGTAAAAAAACGAGTTGCTGCCAATGTTAAGTCTATGGAGACAGTAGCAAGGCTGGAATTTTTTTGGGGAAAAGGTGGCAACCCTAGACCTAGGACATGCCCCACCACCCACATTGCAGACCCAGGACTTGCCCCAGCACATGCTCCATCACCCATGCATACCCTGAACATGCCCCAACACCCACACTGCAGACCTAGGACTTACCCCAGCACATGTCTAAGCATCCACATTGCACATTCAGGACTTACTCCAGGACAAGCTCCAGCACCCACATTGCATCCCCAGGACATGCCGCAACATCCAATTGCACACTGAGGACATGCCCCAGCACCCATATTCCACACCCAGGACTTGCCCCAGCACCCACATTGCACAACCAGGACTTATCTCCAGGTCTAGTGGTTGGCACACAGACATCCTACCCTGCTGCCTCTTGTGCTCCCCATGTGGTCTGAAGTCTGAGTGCCAGCGAAGCTCTGACTTCAGAACATGTGCGGGGAAAGCGAGAGGCAGCATGGGAGGATGTCTGTATGCCTGGGCATCAAACAGACCTCCAGCAGACTGCATATAAAAAAAATATGACTTGCCCCATATCGTAAGAGTTTGACAATTCAACTTGCTGGTGACTTGCTCTATTACCAGCAGTTTCAGAGAATTAACCCCTTTATTGCCAGACATGCCTGTTTCGGAGAATAAACCAATCTATTGCCACACATGACCCTTTTCAGAGAAGTAACCCCTCCAGTACCAAATATGACAAGTTTCAGAGAATGACCTCCTTCATCACCATTCATTACGCACACAGTCACACAAACAAACACACAGTCACATTTACAGTCAATCACACATACACAGTATTGGTTTCTTACCTGGTGATGCTACAGCTTACAATGAGCTCCATGTAAAGGAGAGGCTTAGCCAATCAAAAGAGGCTCTTAGCCATTTAGGAGAGTTGAGACGTTTCTCATGCTTGATTGGCTGAGACCTCCTTCACTCATTCTGGGACAATGCATTATTTAAACAAAAATAGGACTGCCCTCCCAAAATAGTTACACACCCCAAATAATACTCTGCATTTTTTCTTAGACTCTGTGATACATTAGTATATACGACATGTTATGGTGAGCTTTGTTGTGGTGGAATGTTGGAAGCACTTTTTAAATAAAAAGAGAAAGAGAATATTTCTCCTAAATTATTTTGCAGTGGAACATCGTGATACACTCACAGGCTGCACATTACTGTAAGATATATTATTGATGAGCTCTGCAGGACACTCAAACACCACACATTAGTGTGAAACATTGTTTTTGGTCTGTGGTCTGCTGGCTTTGGTCTGTCCCCTATAACCACAATGCTGACCAGAAGTCCTCCATGAAGACCACTTCAAAAAAGACTTCTAGGGACAGTAGATAAGTGTTCCACAGTTTATACTTCTTTTTATTTAAATCTATTCCAACATCCTTTTGAAAACCTTTTCTTTTCCCCTGTGTGGTTTCCCCTGTGTGGTTGTAAATCAGCTTGGGTGCATTTCCCTTATTATTTTCCCCTTGTGCTTGTAGGTGTTCAATCGGTTGTTCATTTTTTCATGCCTACCTAAACTTTTTGTACAGTACTGGACAGGTAACCAAATACAACTGTAGTAAAATAATGCTTGCATGAGTGAATAGTTAGCCAGACACTGACTTGCTAACAGTATGGCTTCAATTAGTAAAATATTTGAATGTGTATGACACACAACCAAAATAGATAACATAAAAAATGCCTTACCTCAGACAGAACCTCCACAGTCAACATTAAATTACATATGAACAAAAAGAAAAAATAGTGCAATAGGTAGAGGTGATGAACTATTTAATATACAAAAATTAAAAGAGACAAAAAAACACACTCACAAATTGACATTGCACAATATATTAAAAGATATACCACAGCGCTTACACTGTAAAAAAAATAAGTTTTGATGCCTCCATCCTTTAAATACTTTTTTAGGTCATCTATAGAAAAGGACCAGGTTTGCCCTCCAGCTATGATCATAATATACAAACAAAATGCAAAGAGATGTGCATAGCTGGTGGCAAATCTGGTCCCCATCACTGTTCCAATCAGCTGAAGGAAAAATTTCTCTTTAAACCAAAAAAGAGTGAGTATCAGCTTAATATTCTCCAGATTGTAGTCAATTTGCTCACAAGGAAGATTGTCTTCCATAACCAAAATATTCCTAATAGCCATACATCTCTGTTTGTGATCGATTATGATGTATAAAGACGTAACATCGCTCGAAACTCAAATGTAGGCATCCTCCCATGTCATAGACTCTAGTTTCTGTAAGACTGATTGAGCCTTTTAAGTAAGACCACCATAAGGTTGCTGAAAAAAATCCAGATGTTAGGATAGGTTTGAGAAAATGGGGTCTATTCCGACCAATATCGACCTACCTGTCACAGTTTGGTACCAATGGAGGAGATGGATCCATGGTGCAGAGATGGCACCATCAGATACACATACAGACAAACAGATACACATACAGACACATAAAAACAGATACACATACAGACACATAAAAACAGATACACATACAGACAAACAGATACACATACAGACACAGAGACATGCAGTTACACATACAGACACATATGCAGACAAACAGATACACATATAGAGTCAGACCCCCCTAAGAAATAACTCACCAGATTATCCTAGGATCCAGACAATTACAACCACCCCCATTCTCTCCACCACTGGGCTCAATACAACCCTCTCTTGCTAGAGTTTACTATCCCCTTGACAATGAGCAAGGTCGCGTGGCGCTCGTTGCATGACGTCATGCCTGCGGGAATTTAAAAGGAATCTCAGCATTCAGTATGGCGCTGAGTGATTCTCTTGTATCCTGCCTCTTAGCATTTATTACCTTCCATTTACTGTTGCCGAATTGGATTGTCTTCGTGTCCGCTACCTTGCCTGTGCCTGATTTCCTTTTGACTTCGGTCCTGTGCTTGTTTTCCTGATCTTTGGATCGGCTGATGTTGCTTCTTTTCTGGCTTCCTATTTACTTGGCGTTCCCCTGGATTATTCTACACACCCTGGCTTCTCAGGTATTTCTGTATCATTATATCCTGAAGTGCTGCTTCCTAACGGTGCTGTATACTGTGACTCGTGCACACATAAGAACTGTGCTGTATACTGTGACATATGTCATGCATATATAAAGAACTGAGCTATATACTACTACCTCTTATTGGACTACTAGGAGTCTACCTCTGGGATATAGAATATATTGGCGTTTATACTTCTGCTCCATCTTCAAGCAAGGCGGCCTGTTTCCAGTGTCATTATCCATTTCGACTACCCAGGTGTGTTCCTCACTGTTCATTCCTATTACTATGGCACATCTACTATTCCTGTTTGGCCGTACCCTGCATATTGGTTTTCACATCCTGTATAACCTCACATATAGACCATATTCAGATACTCATACAGACACACATACAGGCACATACGCAGACAAACAGATACACATACAGACAGATACACATATAGACACGCATGCAGATAAACAGACACACAATGACAAACAGATACACATACAGGCATAGAGACATACAGACACAAATGCAGATAAACAGATACACATATAGACACACATGCAGATACACAGACACATTTAACGACAAACATTCAGATACAAATACAGACACACACAGGCATCAAATCCTATATTTGATCAACGTCTGACTCTTGATATACACTATATATTAACTATAGGTATGACATTATTAGCATTGTTCCTACTTTTTTGAAATATTTATTTGGACAGTTACATTCATTATGATCCTTTGAACCACAGTTCATTTTTCATGTTAGGTATTTGTGATATTTAAATTTACCGGGATTTTACTCTTATAATATTATCCTGTGTAGTATTGTTTCCCTGTGTACAGTATATACAATCTGTGTGATATATATGACATTAGCACATGCCGTTTCTATTATTTTCTTTTTCTTAAGTCTTATAATCATTTATTTTGTTATATGTAGCTCTCTTCTTAGTACTATTAGCGACACCTGGTTCAGGTGGGGGTGTGTGGCCTCCGACCGGGGGACGGTCTTCTGGGGTGGAGCAAGCCCACTCCCCTCATGACGATGGGGGCGTGTTTTTAGACGCGCGATCTTCCTGGACGGATGACGTGGCTTGCCTCTCGTGGATCAGGTGTTGGAGGTATGTTTATAAATTGATGCTTATTGTGTTTTGATTGATCTTATTTATGTATATATATATATATATATATATATATATATATATATATATATATGTGTGTAGATGTACCCATTTCACTTAGACTGCTTTTGATAAAGCACCTTTGGTGCGAAACGCGTCAAGCGTTTAGTCTTTTTCTTGTCTCACCGTCCCTGCTCTTCATTTTTATTGTTGCTGTGAAGGATTAATAAAGTATCTACATATTTTTTTCACTTTACGAAGACTAAGCCCTTTCTTTTTTTCTGGATGTCAAGCTGGCACACTTCTTTTGTTTTTTTCCACACACAGACATACCACAAACACACAGACATAAACACACACAGATATACACAAATACACACACACATGCAAATACATACACACACACACACACATACACACACACACACATTCTCTCTCACATGTTAAAAAAAAAATGGTTTCCTACCTTTTAGGTGCAGGAGGGTGACTTCCCTGGGGTCCAGCGGTTGTCTCACACTGATGTTTGTCAGAGTTCCCACTCTGACTCCCTCCTCTCCCCCGCCGGCGCTCTTCTCTCATGCGCCTCAGGAAATCCATTGCCATCAGGTGGCCCCAAGAGCATGGGCCACCTTATAGGCCCCTTCAATGCAGCCGCAGCGGGGCAGCACAACAATGCCGGTGGGCATCTCTGATGCAGGGGTCGCAGGGAGGCTGGGCCCCCTGGAATGGTAGGTCTAGTCAGGGCCGGCGCTACCATAAGGCAGCACAGGCGGCTGCCTTAGGGCGCCCCAAGGGGGGGGGGGAAATCGTCTGCACCCCCAGGCCTGTTAACTTACCTCCTTCCTTGCTGCTGTGCAGGTCCGTGGCTGTGAGGGAAGCGTTGTGCGCTCCCCTCCAGCCGTGCGGATCAATAAAGTTTGTTTAAACTTTTTTTTTCAACAAACTTTATTGAAGCAATATCCTGGCATATTAAATGGCTATATCCTGGCATATTAAATGGCTATATCGTGGCATATTAAGTGGCAATATCCTGGCATATTAATTGGCAATATCCTGGCATATTAAGTGGCAATAGAGTGGCAAAATCCTGGCATATTGAGAGACAAAATCCTGGCATATTCCGGGGGGCAAAATCCTGACATACTGAGGGGCAAAATCCTGGCATATTAAATGGCATATTGAGTGGCTAAATACTGGCATTTTGAGTGGCAAAATAGTGTGTCTCAGATTATGTGTGTCACTGTGTGTGTGTAAGTGATAAGGGTGTGGTTAAGTGTGTCACTTTCTGTGTAAGGGTGTGTGTAAGTGTGTCACTGTGTCTGTGTAAGGGTGTGTGTTTGTGTAAGTGTGTCACTGTGTCTGTGTAAGGGTGTGTGTGTGTGTAAGTGTGTCACTGTGTCTGTGTAAGGGTGTGTGTGTAAGTGGTAAGTGTGTCTCTGTGTGTGACTGCAAGGGTGTCTGTGTTTAAGGGTTTCAATGTGTGTTAGGGTGTCAATGTGTGACAAATTTAGAGCATGCAAGTTGAATATTTAGATGTATTTATTTTCCACAATATACATTATACTTTTATATATATAAAATGTATGTAAGGTTGGTGGTGTGGGAGGCGTGGCGGGTCAGAGGAGGGGCACCAAAATGCACCTTCGCCTGTGTAGACAAAAATCCTTGCACATGACCACTGTGGGTTGCCACTGGCATTAGGATAAAGGCACTCCATTATGTCTGATCACGTTGACCTACAATCACAGCGATTGAATGTTTTTAACAACCAAAGCTATTTCCATGGACAGACTAATTACAGTATGGGTAGCTTGCCCATGTCCTCTAAGCACCCATCAACCCTTCAGATTTCCTTAAAATAAAATATATAAACTTTTTTTTATTGTTTGTTTTGGGCTAGAGTTAGGGTTAAGTTTAGAATGTCGCTATAGGTAGTTCTCCGTGTTCCTGACACTGATCACATTGTGATGACAATGTGATTTTGACCAGGAACACATAATCACCCTTTGGGGCTTTTAGTTCTTACGGACAAAGGCACTAAAGAAATGTTGGTCGTTAGTGGTTTCACAGCAAAGAACACACACAAGCAGCAAGATCAGAACACCCAAACATACTGTCATGTACATACTGTCATCTACTCAAAGAAAACTACAATGTTGTCTTAAACATTAGCGGAACCATAAAGTGAGTGTATAGTATGGGTTTGTCAGTGCTGTATTAAATAGAACTGGAAAGAATTCAGATATTGCAAGAAAATGTATAAAAGAAATGGAAAGTTTTACTTATACATAAAGGCATGCCAAATTCAGTTTCTTCATGTGTAAAAAAAAAACAAAAAACACCTCTTACAGGGAGAAATGGCCTTTGTTAAACTTTTTCAGCAAAATTTATATTCTGCACCTATAAAGTTTTATGCACAGCTAAAGGTCAGTCCAGGACACATTATCAAGATATTTGTGCTATTAAAAGTGATTTACTTTGCTTTCTTGGGTAGGTCTGATCCCATGAAAGTCTAGCCAGCGACTCTAAGCTTGCAAGCAGGGCTCTGTATGACTTATATATTGATCTGTTCCCTTCTGTCTGATCAAGGTTGTAATACCCCTTGTAAATTCATACCAAGTGCTGCCTAAATTGTTGGCGCTATATAAACAAACATTACTGTGAGTACCCATTAATTTCAACAGGAGCATAGTTAAGTTAAAACATGTCGTCCATCAAGTTTAACCTTTCTGCACACCCATATCTATCAGAAGAAGGAAGCAAAAAACCCAATGAAACATTTTGAACTTCATTTCCACAGCAAATTCACCATGGATTTACAACTAAACTACTTTTAACTTGTGATTGGCTCTGAAGTGGAGTCTCTGGGATCAACACAAATAAAGGATGGTGCATTACTAGAAATCTGCAAATGTGGACAGGTAAGGCAGCAATAAATATATAATTCTTTTAACTTTATGTAAAGCATCTTTAACCTCTTAGCACTGGATGGTGGTTTTGGTCCTTAACTGTTGATTACATAATTATCAGGATCCAGGGAGACATAGGCAGAGACCCAATTAGGGTCTCTACAGACCCTGTGGATGCCTGCTGAAAATCCAAGATATTTTGCAACATCTGAGATCACTCAAGGCGAGGAAATGCACTGAGCTGTTAAATTTGGGAAGTCTGATGCTGTCCTTCAATCTTTTAGGCACCAAAAAGTAGGATGACATAGAACATCCTACAGGCGAGAACGATTTAAGCAGCATTATAAAGGTAGCTATAATACTAAGTGGGTCATGGATAAACGTGACTTCCAACAATTTTTGGGAGTCTGCACTGCATCTGCCGGTTATGCGTAAGTTTCTAAATGTGTGTAAAGGAGGTTCAGGTGGTTATGGAAAAGCTTGGAGAATGTAAATCTTTGAAACATTTAGTATTACATTGGCTAGCAGAGCATGTTGCTTATATTTAAATGGGGATAGTAAATCTCTAATTCCAGAAGTCATGGACTACATCTGATACCCTTTAATGGGTTTAACACATTGGGAGTAGAAACACCTTAGCTGACATGCCAGATCTCCCCTATATACAATATTTGCCAAATAAGAGATTTGTGCTTTTCATTCTCTTGAACAATAAATAGAAATAGTAGTAAGTTCCTTGAGAATCCTTGTCTGCATGCTGTTAGTTACAGTATATTCATACCGGGTTTGGAACCCCCTTCGTACAGTTTCCTGGTCTAGAAATGTGGTTTCCTGCTACAGATTTTTTTGACATTTTTTTTGTACATTTAGTTAAAACATAGATAAACGACAGAATTGAAGAGGGCTTTCACAATTAAGGATAAAAAAAACTCAAAGATGAGTGGAAAATAGATATATGTAAAAATAATTGCAAGCTCTTTAGGGTTGAAAAAAATAAAAAAAATAAACATGTACTCCACATCAATATAGATTTGTCAGTCTGCTCTACAGAGTAGTTTAAAGGTAAGCTCTTTAATGACATGATATATCATTTATAATGCTCACATGTTTTAGGATGTTGTTGTCTGTTCAGTTACCATTTATGTTTTAAAGGGCCACAACTTGTTTTCCTACTTGTGCTTCTGGAAGACATAAGTTCCTCCCAATATATTCCTCTATCAAGGATACCAAGGGGGGCCATGTCTGTGAAGTTGAGCATGCATGGCATCACTAACATCCTAATTGCGATGGCATGCCAGTTCTGTTAAAATTACTGCACACGTATACTTTTTTTTTTTTTTATAAAAGTACCATTTTTTCTTCACAATATATAAACAATAAAGACTGATAGCACCATCCAGTGATCAAACCAGCCCCTAAAACCGACTAGCGTCTCACTGCCTTCAAATGCGCTACTGTGCACAACATCATGTAAGTGTAACAGAATGGAAGTCAAAATAATACTTAACTCAAAATAGTAATTTTCAAATAATATAGGAACATGAAAAATAAAAATATACATTACAAAATATAGTTTAGCATATTAAATGTATTTATATTGCATATGAAGACATAAAATGCGCACTCGTGTTTTATAGAGCAGTATAGGCAAAAGGAATTGTTAGTCTATAAAAAAGAACAATAGCAGAAGAAAGTCTATTGACAACTAGATAATAAAAAAAGTATATAAGAGACTGAAGGAAGACCCAGCCAAAACACAAAAAAAGAAACTATGTGTTTTTTGGAGGGTGGTGTAACACAGGGTATTCTGTCAAAAAAGGGGTATTATTATACAGATTTTATTTATTTCTTTATAAAGTATTTTACCTGGAAGGATACATTGAGATTTCTATTGTTTTCAAGTATGCCCTGAGTCCACAAACTTTGCATTGTTACAGTAGAGTACAATATAATAATATTAAAATACAAAATATTAAATTACAAACATACAAATTTAACACAGTACACAAACTGGTAAGATATATATTCTATTTAACATTACCTGTGTTTTACAAATAAAATCCAAAAAGGTTTGGTTGAACTCCTGGGAAGAGCTAAAGTGTCTGAAGTTGGTTCAATTTACTCCAATCATTTAATGTAATTTGTCTATTTAGGTATCATTCTACAGCTGTTTGTAAACAAATTGGCATTTTATTTACAGGAAGTGTACCATGAATATATTATTTGACATCAAGTGGAAAGCAGATGTGCTACTAACCATGAGTGATGTCATCTCACTCATTTTTTATGACTATAGACCATACATTGGGATTTAATGCCACTAGGAGGATCTTAGAGGAGGATGGGACAATGAGGTAAGAACAGATCAACATTACAGTTAAGGGGATCGATCTTATACCATGGAACAATTTTTTTCTGGTTTAATGACTCCTTCCTCCAGTTACAATGGACAGTAATGGGAACCAGGTTCACTCCCAGCTAAGCCAACCTTTTTATGGGGGCATGGGAAAAGCACTCTATTTAGTCTGAGCATAGCTGGGCCTTGTTACTTACCGCCGTTATATATAGATGACCTCTTTTTTGTTTGGCAGTGAAGTGAATGCAATCTTAATGACTTCCTAAACTGTCTTAATAACCAAGAATGGGGCATCCAATTAAACACTGAAGGGTTTATTCACTAAAAGATGAGTTGCAGGTGAGTTGAGGTGAGATGAACATTGAATCTTACTATTTTAACTCACCAGGATTGTCCCTGCACAATGTATAGCTAAAATGGTGAGAAAAGAGTTTTATCTCACCTCATCTTACCTGCAACTAACCTTTTAGTGAATAGCCCCCTGAGTATTGTGGAGAAAAGGTGTATTTTATTGATCTTGAAATTTTTGTTGTAGAGTAATATTTTTTTTTTAAAAAGTCGATGTAAATAGCATTATCAAGAAAGAGAGTGGACATTACCACTTGTGGTAAGATGGGGTCTCTATAAGTCTGGCTTTATGTCTGTGTGGCAGAATCAGTATGTGATGAGCAAAAATAAGATTAGAAGAAAAAAAAACTACACACCCCTAACCACATGTGAAGAAGTGAACAATAGTATCAATAGAGAATATTGGCTGTCTGACCCATTATTTCTGCATGCATTTATTTTATTGTATGTAGTTGTTATATCATTTTGTGCACTTAATTGGTGTTATTGGTCATCCTTGCACAGGGTTTATCAGTCTCTTTTTTGGAACTTTTGGCAGCTCTCATTGAGGGAAGGGTACCTAATGGAGGACTGGAACATTGGTGGCTAACTGCTCTTTACTTCACATGTAAGAGTTTTTATTTAATGTATAATACATTTCTGTATTTTTCTGATCATTGCCATTTGCCTATTGTGCTGGTTTTGTGGACATTCTAATGACCAGGCTCAGGAATGTGCCTCCAAATTCTGCGAACCAGGATCTCTTTTGTGATGAAGATCGCCTTCTCAATTCCCAACCATTGACAGTTGCAACATGTGCTGCTTTATAGCAGTATATTGTTCTGTAAAGAGTGATGCGCATCTTATAGGGTCGACCCACTATGAACCAATAATTGCCACTTAAATGATGTCTCTGAATTGCTGACAGATTCAGAAATCATAGCCAATTCCACACTAATATCTGCTGAAACAAAATGCAGCCAAAACATGGCCAAAATGCGGTAGCCTCAAACACCCCATTATATCATACAGGATATTTCAGATATAGAAAAAATAATCCAGAAATATTGCAAAGAATCCAAAATCCTACCGAGAAAAAAAGGAAACACCATAGGAGATAGACCCAGGTTCATGAAATCAATTCAAATGATAGGTGCTTTCAAAAAGGTACCATCAGATTTTCCCAACAAGCTGTGCCAACATCACAAACGAGTGATAAGGGCATCAGCAAAGAGGACAAAACAGATGAGGAATAATGAACTCTGACAGAAGATTGTGGAGCTGTTAACGCAGTTGATGGGAATAACATGTCCAAGGAAGGTGGAGAGAAAAGGTAAGTGCAATTAAAATACTTAAAAATTATAGGCAGCATGTTATATCACACTTAAACCAGTAGTTCATGTAAAACATGTATAAGCTGTGTCAAGGAAACCTAGGAATGTACATCTACTGTACTGTGGCTGTAGATGTTTCAACGGCTGTCACAAATGGAGACGCCGCAAGGGTGTGTAGAGAACTGTAGCTGTTCAGAGCATATTATCTGGTTAAGGTGTGACAAAGTTAGATACACCTGTACACCACATCATTCGTGTCTGATGTTCACACAAATGAAGTTGACTACCTCTGGAATGCAATCTGTGTACATACTGGCTACTCATTCCCTTTCATTATAACAGATTGGTGTGTGTGCTGCACATGTATTTCATTGCTTAACACTTTTTAATGTGTTTTTTGAAATGGTGTCACAAGCTGGGATAGCAAACCAGGGAGGAGCCTCATTGCAGGCAACTATGGGGGGTGGTCTGTCTGCACTATATCATTCAACCATGCACAGGCCAAGACCGGATTGAACCTCAGACAAGGCTGATAGCTGAGACAGGACTCCCTGCTTCAGAATGGCACTTTTATAGCAACGATAAAAGTGCCATTCTGAATCAGGGAGTCCAGACGCCTGGTCGAAGCTCATGAGGAGCGAAACGCCTAGCGATCTGGACTCTACCTGCTTTTCTGTTATAAATGTATGTTTGTTCTTGTTTTCATATTTAAAGTGTATTTTTAAGTAAATACTGTAATATCTGCCTGTACCTGCTGGAAGGATCATCGTCATAACGGTCATGTGGCGCCCACCCCAAGTGACACCAAGATCCTCCATGTAAGCAGATACTATTTTTTATTAAATTTGTATCACTTTTCCTACTAATTGGATGTTTGTTGCATTTCTTTGAGAACAACACCTTTGAAGTTTGACTACATCAAGACCCTTTTGAAGTGCCTTTTGAAGTGCCTTTTTATCTCTGGGAGTCTGTAAGTGCATCCCCTTGAGGGGGATAAACAGAATCTCCCTGTTCGTTGGATAAGAGACCTACACACAATTTCATCTCTGATAGAGATTCACCTGTATATATATACTCACTAAAGGTGCATTATTGTCACAGTTTGCTCCTAAGCGCACTTTATGTTTTTATGTATTTGTGTATACCTCCTATTCAGCACTAAAAGGGGAGGAACCTGCATTTGGTGGGAGGGGTTATGGCCCTGGCTCCCTATATAAACACTGCTCACTTGTCATTCCATGCTTGTTTATTCTCAAGCTAGTACCCTGTTGTGATTGTCCTTAGCTGTGTTTATTGCATATTTACAATACTATAGGATTACCTGGCTTTGACTCATTGGACTCTCTTTTTGACTCTGTTTCCCTTTCTTATCCTGACCTTGGCTTTACTCCCCCTACGGTTGGGTTTCAGGTTCTCTCCTCCCAGGGCTGGAAGCAAACAGGCAAGGTCCAAATGCAGGCAAAAAGGCAACAGGAATCAGGCACACAGATCAGGACCAGAGGCACAAAACATGATGAAACCAAACAGAGGCGTCACTAGGGTTGGTGTCAACCGGTGCAGTAACCCATGGTGTCACCCCCCGGATTTCCTCCAATACCATGCCAAACAGATTCCTTAGTAATGCCAGTCAGATGGCTCATTAAATATGCCACATACAGGAGTCCCACAAATGATGTCACACACAATAATAATATGCCAGTATTATTTTGCCATTAATAAGCCAGAGAATTTGCCTAATATGCCAGTAATATTGTGCCATTCAGATGCCAGTAATATTGTGCCATTAAGATGCCCCAGCCAATTTGCCCATCAAGATGCCAGTAATATTGTGCCATTAAGATGCCCCAGCCAATTTGCCCATCAAGATGCCAGTAATATTGTGGCATTAAGATACCAGTATTATTGTGCCATTAGGATGACAGTAATATTGGGCCATTCAGATACCAGTAATATTGTGCCATTCAAATGCCAGTAATATTGTGCCATTCAGATGCCAGTAATATTGTGCCATTCAGATGCCTGTATCATTGTGTCATTCAGATACCAGTAATATTGTGCCCATCAAGATGCCAGTAATATTGTGGCATTAAGATACCAGGATTATTGTGCCATTAGGATGACAGTAATATTGTGCCATTCAGATACCAGCAATATTGTGCCATTCAAATGCCAGTAATATTGTGCCATTCAGATGCCAGTAATATTGTGCCATTCAGATGCCTGTATCATTGTGTCATTCAGATACCAGTAATATTGTGCCATTCAGATGCCTGTATTATTGTGCCATTCAGATACCAGTAATATTGTGCCATTCAAATGCCTAATTATTGTGAAAGGGAAACAGAGTCAAAAAGAGAGTCCAATGAGTCAAAGCCAGGTATTCCTATAGTATTGTAAATATGCATTAAACACAGGTAAGGACAAGCTGTATTATTGTGCCATTCAGATGCCAGTAATATTGTGCCATTCAGATACCAGTAATATTGTGCCATTCAAATACCATAATTATTGTGCCATTTAGATTCTATAATTATTGTGCCATTCAAATGCCAGTAATATTGTACCATTCAGATGCCTGTATTATTGTGCCATTCAGATACCAGTAATATTGTGCCATTCAAATACCAGTAATATTGTGCCATTCAAATGCCATAATTATTGTCCCATTTAGATGCCTGTATTATTGTGCCATTCAGATGCCATAATTATTGTGCCATTCAAATGCCAGTTATATTGTGACATTCAGATGCCTGTATTATTGTGCCATTCAGATGCCAGTAATATTGTGCCATTCAGATGCCTGTATTATAGTGCCATTCAGATACCAGTAATAGTGGGCCATTCAAATTCCAGTAATATTGTGCCATTCAGATGCCTGTATTATTGTGCCATTCAGATGCCAGTAATATTGTGTTGTTTCAGTGCTCGTTTTATTCCTCCCTCCTCCCCCCTTCCCCAGTACTTACTGCCTGGCTGGTGCTCCGTGTCCCTGGACACCTCCTCCGTGCAGTCTTCCCTCCTGCACGGAGGAGGGAAACACAGACGTAACGTCACATCCGGTCGCAGGTTTTTTTTTAAACTTTTTTTTTCTTCCTGCGGCCAAATCCAGCGGATGCAGCTGCCAGAGAAAAAAAATAAAAGTACAGCAGCGTGATGCGCTACGGGGGGATGCCGGCAGCACGGGTGTCACCCCTGCAGGCGGTGTCACCCCTGCAGGCGGTGTCACCCGGTGCGGTCCGCACCCCCCTCGGGACACCACTGTAACCAAAGCAATCCAAAGGCCTGTTTGAAGTAAACTGCAGCTATAGGGCTGGGCTGCAAGATAACGACTCTATCTGATACTAAGAGAGGAGAATAATGACAAGCACAGTGGCCACTAGAGGCTGAAGTGGAAACAACCACAAATCTGATAATAGCATTTAAAGGCATATTTCCATATATGATCAAATATCATAAGGCTGGAAATGTGTATAAGAAATATTATTAGGGAATATATGTAGGAATGTCCATGTGAAAAAAGCACTTTCAAATCTTTTGTAATGTACGATTTGGAATGTGTTCGGGGTTGATCAGTGCACATTGGGTAGCTGAAAATTGATGGTTTTCATGTTAAATATATGTCCTGATCTGAATGCCTCTGATGCCTTGGTTTCCAAAAACCTGAACAGCTGATTTGGACCAAAATTCTAGGAAAGTGCCCGCATTTCAGAGATTTGTGAAATTTGGCTGAAGTGCCAACTAAATCCAATTAAGCACATATCCGTCTATACTTGATTTATCTTTATGTTTTTCCATATGCGATATCATTACATTTAAATGGAACACTACCACTTACATAATAATGTAACTAGATAACCTGTTCATTAAAAAAACACATATATAAATCATATTCCACTGTTTTTTATATGATTAAATTAATTGCATATAAAAGGAAACATAAAATTAGATGTTTATCTCCTCTCTCCATTTTGTGAATATTTCCCATGATGCAACATTGTCCAATATCTTCCATCCAGTCTCCCTTTACAACTTACCAAAGCCTGCATGATGATGCCATAAGAGACTGCCCTGCTCTCTTACTGGTTCCTCTGTATCATAGTGGGCAGGACTAGGTGGCTGTGTACAACTTTTTTTACCTGCCTTCCAACACAAAATAGATTGACCCGATCAAACAGGATCATGACGCCGTCCCCTTGTGATAGTAATAGTTACATTACCCTCCCATTCAGTGCAAGTCAATCAGAACTCTGACTTATAGACTGCATTCTGTGTCACTAGTCCCAAAGTGAGAAATTTATGCTGTAAAATCACTAGGGGTTGGCACCCAAAACACTATGTTTCACAAAATGTCAGCGCCCAGTCACACTTGTTTAGTAACATATTTTATTAAATACAGTCACATAACAAGAACAAAAGGCAATCTGAAATAAACATTACAAAATAAAAAAAATAAAACCTTTTCATTTTTTGGAGGGAGTGTGTCTTTAATGTACTACACCACACAATGGGGCCTTATAAGTCACGAGTAAACAACGTTTGTAAGTTTGTATTGTGATATCTCTGAAAAGTACCTGTCAACAATAGTTAAAACAAACAAATGAATAACAAAATATAGGAACTACTATGTTGGCCTTCGCTTTTAGATACCGAGGGGAAAACAATTCTTTCTGTTTATCTGCCAAAAATGTTCGTGCAGAGATCTATTTTTATTTTATAGTTCTTTAGGACAAACCACAAAATCGGTCTGTTTACGGTGTCCTCGTCATTTAAGCATTGTCACAGACCCATGGTGTTCAGCCTATACCATCAATTCCTGTATTTGCAATATAGCATGAGTGATGCAACTACCAGTAAAAACACCTCTGGTCATTTGTGAGTTTAGCAATAATGTGTAACAGACTGCAGGTATCTGATCATAAAGTATTGTTTAGATCATGTAGTCCATACGAGCTATAAAAAAAAACAGCACATAAAAATAAACCTCACAAAAAATCTCCCACTTGGAGAACGTCATACATAGAACAAGCTATTTACAAAAAAGATTATAGACACAACTCTGTGATCCACTCACTGACAATCTGGTGCTCTGGGTGCTGCTTCTCACTTTGGACACTCAAACTCCAGCTTAATATGCAAATTGGAAAGCAGAAGAACCAACTCCATTTGAGCTAAAACCATGTACTTTACGCAAAATGCGTCATCTGTTTCCTTATCTGCTGCTAATATAAAGGACATAGTTTTAGATCACATGGAGATGCTTCTGCTTTCTGCATGTAGAACAGGCTTGCCTTACTATTCCAATGGCTGGTAACAAGTACCCAGCTCCCATATGAACTGGACAACACTATATACATCAGGAACTTAAAGGCGCTCTGTCCTAAACATTGCTCATATTGTGAATATAGAGAATAAAAAATGCTGAAAATGTGCATTGTGTTAACAGAAATGCATAATAGAAGAGAAATATGTTTTAAATGTATCCGTGGTTTCTCCCTTCTATGAAATTTCCTGTAGCTTGAAATAAAAATGAACTAATTTGCAATAGAAAATGTATAATTTGTGTAATCCTCACGGTGATGTCATAAGCAGGGCACACAGACGCCTGTAGGACAGCATAGAATATCCTGACTGGAACAGCCCATCACGGCAGGAACCTGTAGCAGTATCCCCTTGGTCACATGAGGCCACTTTCAATGGCCTCAGTCTGACGTAAAAAGTAGATAATGCTCAAAGTGAGCACTGAATACATTTTCCTAAACCGCAATGCACCCCAATTTCCAGGTTTGGGTCTGGAGCAAAAAGTCACCATTATGGCTCTTTGGTCCTTATGTACCAAAGCACCAATGGGAGGAAAGGGTTAACTCATGTATTTAGTTCTTGTTGTTTTTGTTGTTGTTGATACCTACTTTCTGCCATTCAGTTATCAGCCTGTTTCCCAGATTACTCTGCATTACTGGGTCGAGAACTTGCATTACTGGATTGAGAACTCTGCATTACTGGGAGGGGAACTCTGCATTACTGAGCCAATAACTCTGCATTACTAGGGGGAGAACTCTGCATTACTTAGCCAAGAACTCTGCATTACTGGATTGAGAACTCTGCATTACTGGATTGAGAACTCTGCATTACTGGGAGGGGAACTCTGCATTACTGAGCCAATAACTCTGCATTACTAGGGGGAGAACTCTGCATTACTTAGCCAAGAACTCTGCATTACTGGATTGAGAACTCTGCATTACTTAGCCAAGAACTCTGCATTACTGGGAGGAGAACTCTGCATTACTGAGCCAAGATCTCTGCATTACTGGATTGAGAACTCTGCATTACTGGATTGAGAACTCTGCATTACCGGGGGGAGAACTCTGCATTACTTAGCCAAGAACTCTGCATTGCTGGATTGAGAACTCTGCATTACTGGGAGGAGAACTCTGCATTACTGGGTCGAGATCTCTGCATTACTAGATTGAGAACTCTGCGTTACTGGGTCGAGACCTTCGTATAACCACTGACCACACCTCTGTTTGATTAATGAACCAATTAACCCCAGGGCTATCTCACTGCCTTTCTCTGCTGCTGGTTGAATTGGTGTGTAAAATGTTACCATTATACTACATAAAGGGATGTATGAGTAAGAAAAGACTAGCACATTTTTAAAATTAAAAACAAAGAATCCCACATTGTTCATGATTTTGCTGTTGTTTTCTTTGCTTTCTATTTCTGTGTAGGGCAGTTTGAAATGTAACTTAACTTCCTCTGAAAAATAATGTAAAAAGCTTGAAGTTAAACCAATGTCTCTCCAATTTTAATAACCTCTAGCTATAGATTCGGCTGCTGGCTCAACTTACTTAATTCTACCAAAAGGGCTACTGAAGACAAGAAATAAATATGATTCCTAGATTTCCAGTACTGGTTGTCCATTTCATGCTTATATCATTTGGAGCTTCACTCATGTCTGGGTACAATGAATTAAGACATCCTATTCTGGAGTGTTTTTTTCAGGGATGTTTATGATAAATGTATACTTCAGGTGTTTAACAAAAATGTAGGTTAGATGCAGTGTTTTGTTCACCTATGCTGCCCTCAACCATGCATTGTTCATAAGAATACCTGAATTAAATGGCTTTGTGGCCTACTTAATATTTACTCTCAGTTAGTTAATGCAATAATCAAATCCCAACATGAATAGCTCCATCAGCAAACATGACACATAATCCAACACACCTCAGTCACACTCAGGTTAGTTTCCATCTTACTTCAAATGTTACATTTTATAGATTGTTCCTATTTTTTCCATGTGAATGTTCAAATAAAATGTGCATGTGATTGCATTGCTCCTGCATGGTATTACTTGTGTCACCCCTAGAGGGACTCCCAGGACAGTCTTGTGCAGTTCTTCCATTCATGTTAAGTTGAAGTCTGAACTGCTGTCTGTGTGACATAATGTTCCATAGATCATTATGTATATGCCAAATGCAAAGTGCAAACTAAAACCAATCCACATTTTATGTGTTGAATGCATCTTGATGGAGTAAAATAAACACTGTTTTCTAATGCATTGTGTATTATATATGTTTTCTGTAGTAGACGGGCTTGTTGTGCAAAGCATTTATTAATGATGTTCTTTATACTATTCATTGTGAGTCAATTGCGTTTATCCAGAATCTGTGCCTGTTATATTTAGCATGTCCTGTTTTCTATTACTCTTCTGTGTATTGGGATAGATAGAGTATTCTTTGCACAGCTTTACACTAGAGAAGCAATATGTGTTTTTAATTCTATAAACAATAGGGTTGTTCTGAATACTGGAATCAGTATAAGGACCTCCCAGTGATAAGCTAAGGTATTCCCTTTACTAATTAAATGCACGGTTATCATGTATTCCATGTTAAAGGGACTGTTTGTAATATTTAGTATGTTAAGACATATCACTGGATTAAGATGAAATTGTTTAAGTGATTCTATTTTCATGCTTGTTAAGTCTACTAAGTTTTCCAGTGTTTCTAATCAGCTCCTATTGAATAGCACTTGGGCAAAAATGTTATTATTATATGGGATCCATACTTAAATGTCAAAATAATTCAACAGTTTTATGTCACATTACTCTTTGTTAACTGACAACAAAACTTGAAGAAACTTACAATAATGTAATAAACACTACTTAAACACAATCATCAGAGAAAATTGCCTAGAAGTTACTGGAAAAATGCGGAGGAAGAGTTTCAGTAGAGAATTGGGATATAACCCTGTAAAGCAGTGAATAAACAGTAGTATATATCTTATCACACCATTCAATATGTAACCCCGAAGAAATCTTATGAACGTTTTACCTTTTGTGCCCTCTTGGACCTGTTTACTTTGGGTTATTCCATAGAAGTATCTTTGTGTGGCAACAGACATCAATAATTTATTCTAGTTTTATTTTATTTTTTTATCCCTGTAAATTTTAATTTAATAAACATAATAAAAAGAATTCAAGGAGTCTACTGAATAAGCCCCAATCTGGACTAAAACGGGGCCAGATCAAGGCTTGTAGCCAATTGCGAAGAAGTCCGTGGAAGAATATATATAGAGAGGCTAATATCTCGTCGGACGATTTTCGTGCCGAATCAGGATCAGTTTGGTGTTCTCTGAGTAGGGGCCATTCAAATTACCGTAGTGATCCTATTTGGGTCGCATTTCAGAGTTCTGGGAAAATCAGACCTACCGATATAAGCACTCAAGTGATGGAGGACTGCCAGCATCACAAAGGTATTCAAACTTGACCTGTTCTATGTTTGTTTATACTTATGGGCTGTTTGTTACTAGTATTGCTTCTCTCCCACATTTTATTTTTGCATATACCTGTAACACTATGACTATGTTGGTTATGCAGTAAAAGTGAACTGACAAGTAAACTGCAAAAATAAGACACTAGTGGTTAAGTTGGAATACTTTTCAACCTTCCTGTCATTTAGGTTCTATTCATGAAAGAGAGAATTGTGAAGGGAATTGCACACTTAAGGCCAAAGTAGCAATGCTCGAAAAATTCTGCCAGTCACCTATACTTCAAACCCTATTTTGGCCTTAAATTTGCAATTTCCTTCTCAATTCCCTGCATTTCCTGCAATTCCCTCTTGCATTAATAAACCCCTTATGCACAGCGAGGTAAAGTTTCTGTGCAAGGAGAGCATTGTCCTTGGCATGATCTGTGAAGGCCATAGAGTATCATTAAATTGTGCTGATCCATCTATGTCTGACAATTAATATATTATACCACTATACATGTGTTGTTTCCTTTCCCATCTATATACGTGCATTCTGTATTCCTGTGCCCCGTTAAAGGGATTGTATCATCTACATATTGTTTATACTGCGAATGGAGAGCATAAAAAATGACTGAAAATGATCTCTACAGTGTAGACACCAAAATTAGGAGAAAATCTGTTTTAAATGTGTGTGTCTGTGGAGCCTCCTGCAAATGACATCACCTGTGGCACGGTATGCAAATTACACATTTCCCATTGAAAAGAAGTTCATTTGCACACCGTGCCACAGGTGATGTCATAAGCAGGCGACTCCACAGACACACGTAAAACCCATTTTTCTCCAAATTTAGGCATTTGCTTGCAGTTTTGATAATACAATGTATAGACCATTTTTTAGTCCCTTTAACAAGTACAAAACTTCCTTTTTTTTTGGAACTGGGTTAATACATACATAAAGTAATGGAATAGGTTTCAGCTAAGATTACCTTTCCCCTTATGATCACTGCTGTGATTTTTCAAATGTATGTTACATTCTATACACTGAAGATGTAAAACTCTTTTTGAAAGCAGTCAGATTCTTACATAATCTATTAATTATAGCATTGTCTATATAACATGTATCTTTCTTTATTGTAGCCCTTTCTAGAAATTCATATGTGCCAGTGTTTGCAATATGTACAACCAAATACACTGGGCAATGTATTGTCTATTTAATAGAAAATTAATGGAGCTTAAAATGAGTACACATTGCTTCCTAATGCCTTTTCTATGCCGTACAAATCCCCGTATAAAATCAGCTACTTAATAGGCCTTTTATAAATTTCAACCAAGATCAGATGTGCCATTTATCAAGTATTCTTAAGCAAACATCTCAAGCTCATCTCAAAGTAAGTACTTGAAGCAAGCAGAGGGCCATATTTGTTTAATAAAAAAAAATCCTATGTCAATATTTTCTTTGTGAAAAAAGGTTTTGACCATCATTAAACTATACTGCCATTCTGAATAGAGACGGAATATGGAAGTAGATAGAATTAACATATAAGGGTCTACTCAATAAAGAAAGAATTGCAGGGTACTGAGATGGGAATTTCAAACTTTAGGTCAAAGGAGCTGAGTTTTATAATGCAGCTGAATGGGAACATTTTCCAACTCTACTTTGGCCTAAAGTTTGAAAAGCCCATCTCATTTCTCTGCAAGTCTTTCTTTATTTAGTAGATAGGTGTATCGTATTATATTAACTAGTTTTATAGTAAACATTCAATAATCTAGATACTTTTCTACAAAAACACAGATAATAATTGTGGACATATTAGAGATAGATTTCCTGCCTTATATAGGCTCATACTATCAAGCAGGCTAAAAGCATGTGTATATGTTATGGGAGAACATTGGGTGCAGGGATTAAAGAAAGATATGTAAGTTCTAAGGAGCTCAGGATGGGTCAAAGCCTTTATGAGCTCCATGAGCTCCACGTGTGGGTACTAATTGCACCTCACCAGCACTTGATTAAGATTTTAAAATACCTGCCTGATAAACTTACAATCTCAAAATTTAGAAGCTAGATAGTAGCTGAACTGCTGAAGAGAGCTTCCCTTAAAAGGGAGTTTGCTATAGACCATTTATGGTGAACCTATGGCACAGCTGCCACCACCACCACTGGCAGCACTTATCATCTGTCTGCATTGTCATCATCAAAATGGGAAAAATGGCACGTTGAATATTTTAACTTGGTTTATTGCATAAAAATGGGCATTTGGGCTCAAAATGCCCTCACTATTGCAGATTATATCTTGACCTGACTCATTGTTATATGGCAAAGACACCCAACTGCAGTCAATAATTACATAGTTTAAACATTGCTCAAAGAGAACAAGAATTGTGTTTATTTTTATGTATTTATACTGTTGTTGCTGTGATCACTGAATAAATACTTGGACTTGTCCTGATCATCATTTTACCTTACAAGACAATGGTTACTAAAGATCCCTGCTAAAAAAAAACCCACAAAGAAAGGCGAGTTTTGTTACAATGCATACATACTATTTGGAGCTGCTCGCTTTAAGCAGTCTCTGACAGATTTGACGGAGCTTTATGATTTTCCTTGCAGGAAGTAATGTTGGCAGCATTTCCTTGGCTGGTAAATAAAATGCCAATTCGAAAAGAATTCTAAAAATAGTCATATCTGTCTAACAAAACTATGGTGACAAACTGTCTCTCATAAACCAGCAACAATATGAGGCATATGGCAAGTGATGTATGGAATGGAAAATCAGGAATCAATAGACAGTGGCATGTGTGTGATTCTTTGCTGACGGTGTTGTCTCTATGGACTCAAATGACATCCATTTATAACAAAAGTGTACATGATCCTAAATGAAGATGCCTTTATATAAGATGAATTCAAGAAAATAGGAAATCCATCTACGGAAAGCGTAGATAGATTTGTAGATATCTGAAAAACTGAACCACTTTTTATCCCAAGTCCATTCTGCTTTTTCCCAGATTAGCACAAAGTGAATGATGTGACAGTCTAACATCCCTACTAGTTACATGAGCTAAAGAACCACAGACTTCAGTTCTGCAGACTGATGTCGATCCTTTCACTCTTCACTACACTGTAGTATAGACACCAAAAGAATGCACTCATAGATCAGAAAGAAAGGTGACTGATCTGCTAGTTCTTGTTACTCTTTGAACTACTCACTGTTCTGCTGACAAAAACTCCAACTAAACAATCTAAGACAGGTGAGGTGTGCAGGGTCAGACTATACATTTTGTAAAGTATTTTTACAAAATTATAACAAGCACAGGTTATTGCAGGCTGTCTAGACAGTTTTCAATCAAATAGCTGCATTGAGAGGACTAAACAAAATGATACAACCTATCTTAATATAGGACAATGGGGGTCTATTCACTAAAATCTGAGATTGTAGGTATAGATTAGCACCTTGACCTCTAACCTCAGACAGACTCCCCCCTCAATGCCTAATTTTGACCTTGAAAAAACAATCCTTACCAATTTGTAAGGATCAAGATGAGGTGATTTGGATTTAGCCTGAAAAGTCATTTCCAATATAAAATAAATAAATACCCCTCCCTGCCTAAACCAGGTCCCGGCGCTCCCCAAATGGCCCCCAGAATCTCTTAACACATATGGGGGGACAGAGCAAGTAGCCCTGTGCCCTTTAATTAAAATGGTGCCAGGAGCTGCCAATGTTTATAATAATTTAAATATGTGGGGGGGGGGGGGGGCTGCGCTAGGGAAAGTGGTCCTCTGGCTACTAAAAAGTATGGGCCATCACCCCCACACAAAAAATCCACATATATTTTTAAAAAATCTAGCCTTAGTGGTCCCAATTTAGATTTAGTTTTTAGTGTTTAGTTTGAGATTGGAGATCAGGATGGACTTTGGTTAGATAGGGGAGAGGGAGATCGAGTTTATTTTAGTGAATATTGTGAGGAGGTTGACTTTAAACCCTTCGTGACGTTAGAACGGACTATGCCATCCAGATTGTAAGTGCCTAAAAGACGTTAGGGCGGCATAGTACGTCCTGTGTTAAACAGCTAATCACAGCAGGACCTTACCTGTCAGATGAGGCCACTTTGAGTGGCCTCAGTCTAACAGGGGAAATGTAGCTGGTGCTCAAATCGAGCACCAGCTACATTTCTCTAAATCATGAACTGTGGCGGTTTGGTGCTTGCGTCGTTTGGAATGCACGCACCATGCATCACGAAGGGGTTAAAAGTGAACATTATCCTCCCAAATCGACTTCCTCATATAAGTGTTGACTTTTAGTAAATAGACCCCATAATGTATATATACATATACACCCATATATTTATACCTACATGTATATATATGTAAGATATGCAAAATTAATGAACACTCTAAATAAAAATAATATTTTATGTGACCACTCTTTCAAAACAGCCAGCATTCTTCTTCTTTTTTTTTTTTTTACAATTTATTTGTTCTTCACATATCAAAAGACAATACAATACATAGTACAAAGGACATTACAGTAATAACCTTTCGGTACAACATTCTTACAAAATAACATAACTTTACACTTATTGACCACAGGCTCCAACTTAGTGGATGCTGGTGGATAGAAAAATTCAAAATTCTCTTTTGCCTGTTTGATTTTGTTATTTAACATTTATATAAATTGTGCATTTTGCATTGAAGAATCCATCTTAAAGATTGCAATTCTATTTTGTCACACTTCAAAAAAAATTAGTCAACCTTACATTTTACACACTAACAAAAATAGTTGTGGCAAGCAGGGCTAGTGTGCTTATGTTCTCGGACTGTGGAGAGATATCACTGTATTAATATACTTGTATACTTGTAGTGTTGGCCCACTCTGGGTTTTGATCTTTTACCACTCTGGGATGGTTGGTGCTCACCAACATCTGGAAACAAGGGTTGGACCATAGGGTTCAGGAGCTAACTCATCACTTCAGGCTAATAACCAGGAAATTAAGAGATGTGTTAAAACAAATAAAATCACAATCCTCAACAAATATTCTGTTTTATTGGCATAGAGTTTTGTCAGACCTTGGTTTAGAAAGAAAAATTTTGAAAATACTGCCTCTCCCCTTTCTGTCAAGCTGGGTTGAGAATATGAATACAGATCTATGGGTGAAAAAGGATATTCTAAGGATCCTAGATCTATATGACGATAGGAAGATAAAAGCATTTCCTACCCTTCAAAGTGAATTTGATTTACCGAATAGAGAATTTTTAAAAAATACATTAGGATTAGAGTTGAGCAGACACCTGGATGTTCGGGTTCGGCAGGTTCAGCCGAACTTCGAAAAAATGTCCGGGTCCGTGCTCGAACTTGACCCCGAACTTGACCCCGAACCCGAACCCCATTGAAGTCAATGGGGACACGAACTTTTGGCCACTAAAATGCCTCTAAAAAAGTCCTGGAAAGAACTAGAGGGCTGCAAAATGAAGTAAAATGTGGGTAAGAGTAGGACAAGTGCCCTGCAAGCAAATGTGGATGGTGAAATAACTTAAAATAACATAACATACATACAAATTACAAATACAGCTGAGCCATAAAATAGCACTAGATGGAATCTTTGATTTTAGCTTTGGAAGAACATACATCTAAATCTAAAGCATGGCTGCCAGGAGGATCAACAGAATTATCCATTTGAGAGAGGGTTGGAGTGCAGGGTATTCTCTTTCAGTTTATACTAAGTGACCCATAGGTTGAGGAGGCGGTGACCGTGGCAGTGTAGGTGGAAGCGGCGCTGGAGGAGCAGGTGGTAGTCAGAATTTTTCAAAGTGCGCTGTCAGCACAGTATTTGACTGTTCTATTTTACTCTCAGATATGAAGTGCACCGCAAGACGCAAATGTACTATTAAGTACCCAAAACAATTAGAATTTTTCAAAGTGCGCTGTAAGCACAGTATTTGACGGTTCTATTTGACTCTCAGATTTGAAGTGCACCGCAAGACGCAAATGTACTATTTACCACCCAAAACTATTAGAATTTTTCAAAGTGCGGTGTAAGCACAGTATTTGACGGTTCTATTTGACTCTCAGATATGAAGTGCAGGACGCAAATGTAATATTTAACACTAACAAATTGCAATATTTAAAAATGCCTAGATGTTGCCCACTGAGCTAACAGAACAGGATTAAAGTCATGTGCCTGGCACACATGCAGTTGCAATGTCTCTCTGACTCTCTGTGGCACTGGGCTCAGGACAGGTTACAAATATGTAGTATAGCACCCACTAAAATATTCACTGTTATTTGAATAATCGCTGTAGGATTATGCCCCTCAATATGCCAGGATTATGCCCCTCAATATGCCAGGATTATGCCTCTCAATGTGCCAGGATTTAGCCACCCAAAATGCCAGGATTATTATGCCACTCAATATGCCAGGATTTTCCCACCCAATATTCCAGGATTATTATGACACTCAATATGCCAGGATTTTCCCACACAATATGCCAGGATTATGCCCCTCAATATGCCAGGATTATTATGCCTCTCAATATGCCAGGACTTAGCCACCCAATATGCCAGGATTATTATGTCCCTCAATATGCCAGGATTATTATGCCTCTCAATATGCCACGACTTAGCCACCCAATATGCCAGGATTATTATGCCACTCAATATACCAGGATTTTCCCACACAATATGCCAAGAATTTGCCCCTTAATATGCCAGGATTATGCCACTGAATATGCCAGGATTTTCCCACACAATATGCCAGGATTATGCCCCTCAATATGCAAGGAATATGCCCCTCAATATGCCAGGATTATGCCTCTCAATATGCCAGGACTTAGCCACCCAATAGGCCAGGATTATTATGCCACTCAATATGACAGGATTTTCCCACATAATATGCCAGGATTATGCCCCTCAATATGCCAGGATTATGCCTCTCAATGTGCCAGGATTTAGCCACCCTCTTCCTCCCCCCTTACCCCTTACTTACCTCCTTGCTGCTGCTCTGTCTCCCGGTGCTGCAGGTCCGTGGCTGTGAGGGAAGCGTTGTTCGTTCCCGTCCAGCCAATGCGCATTCAATAAAGTTTGTTTAAAAAAAAAGTTTAAACAAACTTTATTGAATCCGCATCGGCTGGAGGGGAGCGCAAAACGCTTCCCTCACAGCCACGGACCTGCACCGGGAGACAGAGCAGCAGCGAGGAGGTAAGTAAGGGTGGAGGATTTTTTTTTTCACGGTTCCTGCGCCCTCTGCTAAATTGCGCCCTAGGCGGCTGCTTAGGTCGCCTTACAGGTGGCACCGGCCCTGCCGAACCCCGAACTCCAACACGAAAATACAGTGGAATGTCCATGTTCGGGTCGGGGGTCCAAAAACCGCAATGTTCGGTACAAACCCGAACAGTGCGGTTCGGGTTCGCTCAACACTATTTAGGATCAAGGGATTCCTCAAAAAGTATGTGTTAGCTGAGCCCTATTCAAAAACAGTGAAATTATTGGTACAAGTGTTGATGTGAAAAAAGATCACAGGGGCATCATCACAGAATGTCTGGGTTTAATCAGGGAAGGGGTATATAATTCCTATGGCCATTTGGAAATGGGAAGAAGGTCTAAAAAGGGAGATCAATAAAGAAGAATGGTATGATTCAATTACCCTTATAAATAAGACTATTTACTATACTACATTGTATGAATTTAAACAAACTACACTATAAGCTATTAAACAGATGTTACCTTGTACCTGCAAAATATGGTAAGATCTACCATTCGGTCCCGGCGACATGCTGGAGATGTGGCACCTACAGAGGGGACTACTTCCATATTTGGTGGAGCTGCCCAGTAATTAAACAACTATGGAACCTTGTCAAAAAAAATTGTCACTATTAATCGGTAAAGAAATCAATCTGTCGCCTGAGAAGGCCTTACATCATCTGAGTCTAGAGGAAATCAATAGATCAGAAATGAGGATCACATCTCTTTTGCTTATTACATTAAAACTTGAGCAAACAGCCTGCATTCTTCTAGGCACACTTGCACACATTTCTTTTCTAAAAGTAAATTTTTATTGAATTTCTATTGACTTTTTCCCCCCTTTTTCGCTTATGTTACAACACTGCAATAATGGAGATGCAAAATGAATAAACAATTTGTTCCATTTACATATTCTTACAGAATAATGCATAAGCTCATAAGAGATGTATTACATACATAGAATGTCTTTGTCGGTGAGGGAGATAAGACGTGAATTCAGTCAGTGTCATACATTTACTGTTTCATCATCAAGAAATACTATAATAGTATATGAGACAGAATTGAAAGGAAATTGTTGAGAAAGAGGGAATGTAGGGGGGTACAGCATGTGGGGGCTTAGAGATTTGGTCTTCTCCAGGATGGTTTGCAGGTTGTCGAATTTTTCTTTTCTTTTACCCAACTATGGTAGTGGCTTTTCAGTTCAGAGAGGTGATTGTTTTATTGTTGCAGGAGGAAGTGGCAAGAATGAGGAAGCTAACATACTCGAGTATGTTGATTGAGATAAGAGCTTTGTGGGGACCATACCATCAAATCAGGCTCTTTGTTCTTCTTTATGCTGAATATAGTACTTAATTACTTTGGCTGTTTGGTTGGGTTAGTTGTTATGCAGCAGAATACATTTTGTGGCAAATAAGACACCTTCCGGAAGGTATTGTATGATGGATAGGTATCTGCCTAGACTTCCCTGCCTTCAGGAAACTGTTAAATCTGACCAAATCCCAAACTCCATTTTCAGAAAGGCACCCGCAAATTTGCAAGAAAACCCCCCAATGCTTCACTGCCGCCACCATGCGTTTCTGTTGCCTACTAACACTCATTCTTATATTGCTTTCTAGCCCTTTGGTAAACAAACTTCCTTATGCTATAGTCAAATATTTCCAATGTTGCACACATCAATTCAGAATATTTACTACCATGTTTCTGCACCCCAATTCTTGTGTTTTCGTGCATACTACATCCCTTGGTCTTTTTTCCCTGTCGGACACATGGCTTTTTGGCTACAAGTCTTGCATGGAAATTACTTGTGACCAGACTTCTCCAGACAGTGGATGGGTGTACCACGGTCTCAGTTTTTTCTGCTAATTTTGAGCTGTTGGAACTGGTGGAAATCTTAAGATTACAAAAGGAAGTAAGCATGTTGTAACTTTAGTAAGCATGTTGTATCTTTAGTAAGCATGTTGTATCTTTAGTAAGCATGTTGTATCTTTTGTTTGCTGTGTTAAGATTCCTTGGCCAACCACTGCCTCTATAGTCCTCACCCTGACGGTTTCTTTGTGCTTTTTCAAAAAATCTTGGACAGCACATCTGGAAATCCCTCTCTGCCTTAAAATTTATGCCTGGGAGAGACCCTGCTGATGTGTTATAACTACCATTGTTTAACTTTTACGTGACTTTATGCCTACAAAATCCCTGACTTTGTGCAAGTGTACCTAGGCAAAAGGTGGTCACAACAAATATTGATTTGATTTACTGTATTTTTCGCTCCATAAGACGCACCTGACCATAAGACGCACATAGTTTTTAGAGGATGAAACAAGAAAACCACATATAGAACAGATCTTTACTAAATTAGCATCGCCCCAAAAGTAGTGGTAATTGCCAAAGCTAGAGACAAAACTAATACAGCTAAACTTAGCACACTATTCTGCACCATAAGAAATGCAGTGTGCACCAGCCAAACATTAGCCATCCTTGTGATAGTCATAAGACTTCAGTGGTGACTAACATTTAGCATCCCAGTTGCTTTGGACCATAATATTTTCCATTATGCACAATATGCCAGTATTTAGCCACTCAATATGCCAGTATTTTTTCACTCAATATGCCAGGATTTTGCCACTCAATATGCTAGGATTTAGCCATTTAACATGCCAGGATTTGGCCACTCAATATGCCAGGATTTAGCCACTCGATATGCCAGGATTTTGCTTGTTTAACTCCACCCTACTCCCCCCTTCCCCAGTACTTACCTCCTTGTTGCTCTTCGGTTGTCTCCTCCATGCAGTCTTCCCTCTCTCCTCCCCGCGGCTTCAATAAAGTTAAAAAAGGAAAGAAAATATGCGACCGGAGTTTCCCTCCTCCATAAAACAAGCACGATCTCCGTATTCTTCGCTCCATAAGACGCACAGACATTTCCCTTTACTTTTGGGGAGGAAAAAAGTGTGTCTTATGGAGCGAAAACAACGGTACCTAGTTGTCAGGCTTCCATTTTTACTTTTGGTTTTTCTTACTCGCGATCGCGTCATTAGGCCACGCCCCTTCATTAGGCCACGCCCCTTTCAATGACGCAATCTTCCTGTGACTATAAATAACAGTCTGCAACAGACACAAATCGCTGAGTATTGTCTCTAGCAGCTGTTGTTCCTGACTCCTTAGCTCCAAGCTACTTTTGAGTATCTTGCTACTTTCATTTTTGATTACCTGTTGCTGACCCGGATATCCTCGACCATTCTGATTTCTCCAATCCTGACCTTTGGCTTCCTGAATCGAATTGTGTACTTCTCCAATCCTCTGAATACGGACCGTCCCTGTTATCCTGCATTTTTCTCTATCACCTAATCGCAAGTACCTTCCATATCTTCAATCAAGTGTTCCATCATATTTTTTACTTTATACTTCAATCAAGTTACATATATTTTTCCATATTACTTCAAACCATTTATTTTTTCTCTGCAATCAATATCAGTCAGTTTTTCTTCTTTTTGCTGCTAAACTTTAATACAAGAATTGCTTAAACGATATACCTTGTGTGGATTGTCATTTATTTCTGCAGTTGAGTTTCCAAATATTCTTAAAGTCACAGCTACCCTGACAAAATACTCAGCCCACCAAATGGAACCAGCAGAAATGGCATCCCAAATTCTTTCATTAACTCAAAGAGTGGATCATCTCACTCAAAGTGTTCAGGATTTAAGTGTGGCACATGACCGCCTACTTTCATACACCACTGAATTGCAAAGCAGAAGTTTCACCACTCCCCTCTCTGCTCCCCCAAGGGAATATCCAGAACCTTCTGTGTGTACCCCTGAAAAATTCTCTGGAGACAGATCCAAATACAGAGAGTTTATAAATTCCTTCACCCTTCTATTTTCCCTGAAACCCAGATCTTATCCAACAGACAGGATAAAGGTGTGTACAATTATATCATTTTTAAGAGGTGAACCTATGTCCTGGGCTCATACTTTTTTGGAAAGAGATGACCCTATCATCGATTCATTAGACCAGTTCCTCACCGAAATGTCTCTTTTATATGAGGATCAAAACAAACAAGCCACAGCAGATATGACCATCCGCTCCTTGTCTCAAGGGAAACGTCCTGTTGAGGATTATATTGCTGAATTTAAGAGATGGGCCGTAGACACTGAATGGAACGATATTTCCTTAAGGAATCAATTCCGTCTCGGACTATCTGAAGCTGTAAAGGATGAATTAGCCAGGACTGTTCTTCCTCCTACTCTAGACGCCACAATGCAATTGTCCATCAACATCGACAGACGTATTAGAGAGAGGAAAGCCGAACGGTCCTCTACTAACAATCCTTGGAAGAGAGCTATAACCCCTGTGAAACAAACCGACAAGACTTCCCCGCCTGAACCTATGGAGCTGGGAGTTATTCGTGGTCCCCTTTCACAGGATGAAAAGATAAGGAGGAGAACATTAAACCTCTGCATGTACTGTGCTTCCCCTGAACATTCTGTGGAAAATTGTCCTATTCTCTCCAGAAACAAGAGTGATAAGCACCTCTCTTACAGAAACCTTCTCTACATACCCCAGAAATCTCTTCCTCATCTTTCCCTCTCTCTCCTCTTACAGTGGGACAAAGAAAGGATACATACTGAGGCCATTCTGGACTCCGGGGCTGCTGGTCTCTTCATAGATCAAGACCTCGTGAAGGAAAAGAATATACCTCTAATAAAGAAGATTTCCCCTGTATCTATCCGACTTGTTGATGGAGCCATGTTATCCTCAGGACCCACTACCTTCGAAACGATTCCTCTAAAGATGACAGTAAATCATCATCACATTGAATACATCAAATTTTATGTCATCTCTTCACCGTTATACCCTGTAATCCTTGGAATGAATTGGTTGCATCTACATAACCCTACTATCAACTGGGAAAATCTTGAAATACAGCTCGATTCCCATTACTGTCAAAAGACCTGTTTCCTCCATACTCCACTTCTACAAATTACAGAAGAACAACTCATTCCTCCATGCTATTCTGATTTTAAGGAAGTCTTCTGTAAAAAAGAAGCCGAAACTTTACCACCACACAGGATATATGATTGCCCTATCGATATGATTCCTGGGGCTCCCATTCCATTCGGGCATATCTATCCTCTGTCTGATAAGGAATTAGTCTCCCTCAAGGAGTATTTGGATGAAAATCTACGCAAAGGATTTATCCGTCCGTCAACCTCTCCTGCAGCCTCTGGGATGTTCTTTGTCACAAATAAAGACAAAACCATCAGACCCATTATTGACTACAGACAACTTAATAAAATCACTGTAAAAAATCGTTATCCTCTAGCGCTAATCCCTGAACTTCTTGAACGATTACGTACCGCAACCATCTACACCAAGATTGATCTTAGAGGAGCATACAATCTTATAAGGATAAAGAAAGATCACGAATGGAAAACTGCTTTTCGCACCCGATACGGGTTTTTTGAATATTTAGTTATGCCATTCGGATTGTGCAACGCCCCTGCTACATTCCAGCACTTCATAAATGACAAATTTCCGGGATCTTCTAGATGTGTGTGTCATTATATACCTTGACGACATTTTAATCTATTCAGACAATCTAGAAGAACATCGGAAACATGTACGATGGGTGTTGTCAAGGTTACGGACTCATAGTTTGTACGCCAAACCAGAAAAATGTCTTTTCGAGGTGAAAAAAATCTCATTCCTCGGATACGTCATTACCCCCCAACAAGTACATATGGACGATTCCAAGATTCAATGTATACTCAATTGGCCCATACCTTCAAATGTGAAAGAAGTTCAAAGTTTTCTTGGATTTGCCAATTTTTATAGAAAGTTTATTAAAAACTTTTCTTCTATAGTCCAACCTCTTACTCTGCTCACCAAGAAAAATACTTCTTTTGTCTGGAACCCCCAAGCTCAAGAGGCTTTTGAAGTTTTAAAAACAAAGTTCACTTCCTCTCCCATCCTCAAGATGCCCAATCCTTCTTTGCCCTACATTCTCGAAGTTGATGCCTCTGATTTCACTCTTGGTGCTGTTCTATCTCAACAGAACACTCCCCAATCAGTCCTTCATCCTGTCGCCTTTTTCTCCCGTACATTGACATCTGCGGAAGTCAACTATCCTATAGGGGAAAAAGAGTTACTCGCTATAAAATCAGCTTTTGAAAGTTGGAGGCATTTATTAGAAGAAACAGAGGTACCTATCGTTGTCTACACTGATCATAGAAATCTCGAATTCCTTCACAAGAACAGAACACTCACCGCCAGACAGGTTCGTTGGAGTCTATTCTTCGATAGGTTCAATTTCCAGATTGTATATCGACCTGGATCTCGTAATAAAAAGGCTGATTCCTTATCCCGAATCCCAGGAGTCAAACCAGAAAATTTTACCTCTTCAGACATTCTACCACCCTCACGATTTATTGGTGTCCTTTCTTCCACCTTCATCAATCAACTCAAAACCTTCACAAAAAATGAAGCAACCAAGGATGACCTATCTGATTTACAACAGGAAGAAGGACTTTATTTCAAAGATACCAAACTTTATATACCTCCTTCTTTACGAGTAGACATTCTCCATATGTTCCATGATTCTCCTACAGCAGGACATCCTGGAGTAAAGAAAACAAATGAGTTATTAAAAAGACAATTTTGGTGGCCTAAACAAGGAAAAACCATCAAGGATTATGTATCTTCCTGTCCGACATGCCAAAAGAATAAACCAAGTCACCAACAACCCTTTGGGTTATTAATGAATCTACCTACACCCAATACTCCATGGAGTTACATATCCATGGACTTCATAGTCGAACTACCTCCTTCCGATAAATTTACCACTATCCTGGTTGTTGTAGATAGATTTACAAAAATGTCTAATTTCATTCCGACAAATAAACTACCCTCTTCCAAAGAATTATCCTCACTATTTATTAATAACATCTTCAAATTACACGGATTACCTACCGAAATTATCTCTGACAGAGGAACTCAATTTACTTCTCATTTTTGGAGAGAACTCTGCTCAACTCTTCAGATATCACCCAAATTCTCCTCAGCATATCACCCTCAGTCAAATGGACAAACTGAGCGTGTCAATCAATGTTTAGAACAGTTCCTACGGTGCTACTGTTCTCATCTTCAGGATGACTGGTCTTCCTTCCTGGCCCTTGCTGAATTTTCGTATAATAATACTCTCCATTCCAGCACAAAGATGACCCCCTTCTACTCCAATTACGGGTTCCATCCTTCTTCCTTCCCATCCATTCCGTCACTACAAAGAAACCCCACCGTTACTCACCAAATTTCAGAAATGGAAAAGTTATTCGAACAACTGAAAACTAACATCAACAATTCTCTCCAAAGCCATAAAAATTTTTATGATCTTAGAAGACGACCAAGTCCTTCATATCAGATTGGTGATGCTGTACTTCTCTCTACTAAGAATATTCGTACTTCTCGACCTTCCAAGAAATTGGACCAATTATACATGGGACCTTTCCTAATCGAGAAAATCATTAACGAAAATGCAGTCAAACTCACCTTACCCTCTTCACTTCGTCTTCATCCCGTTTTTCATACCTGCCTCCTAAAACCACACGTTCCCGATCCTTTCTCCAGGAAAGTATATGTAAACCCTGATCCTGTGAGTGTCGAAGGACAACCTGAATACGAAATTGACAAATTACTAGATTCCAGAGTGTTCAGACGAAAACTTCAATACTTAATCCGATGGAAGGGTTATTCACCTGAGGAGGACACGTGGGAAGATGCAACCAAGGTACATGCTCCTAATCTCGTGGCCTCATTCCATAAGCGATTTCCTGAGAAGCCTCGGCCCTAAGCACCCTGTGGTTGCTCCTTTTGGCGGGGATCCTGTCAGGCTTCCATTTTAACTTTTTTTTTTTTACTCGCGATCGCGTCATTAGGCCACGCCCTTCATTAGGCCACGCCCCTTTCAATGACGCAATCTTCCTGTGACTATAAATAACAGTCTGCAACAGACACAAATCGCTGAGTATTGTCTCTAGCAGCTGTTGTTCCTGACTCCTTAGCTCCAAGCTACTTTTGAGTATCTTGCTACTTTCATTTTTGATTACCTGTTGCTGACCCGGATATCCTCGACCATTCTGATTTCTCCAATCCTGACCTTTGGCTTCCTGAATCGAATTGTGTACTTCTCCAATCCTCTGAATACGGACCGTCCCTGTTATCCTGCATTTTTCTCTATCACCTAATCGCAAGTACCTTCCATATCTTCAATCAAGTGTTCCATCATATTTTTTACTTTATACTTCAATCAAGTTACATATATTTTTCCATATTACTTCAAACCATTTATTTTTTCTCTGCAATCAATATCAGTCAGTTTTTCTTCTTTTTGCTGCTAAACTTTAATACAAGAATTGCTTAAACGATATACCTTGTGTGAATTGTCATTTATTTCTGCAGTTGAGTTTCCAAATATTCTTAAAGTCACAGCTACCCTGACACTAGCGCTGTTCACTCACTTTGCATTTTGTTAACTGATAAAAATGAACTACTAAAATTTCTATCTTACTTCACAGAATTTTTTAGTTTAAGTCGTTTTCTTTTTCTACTTATTGTGCACTATCTGCAAATACAAATTTCTTCCTTATAAAACAGATGAAAAATAATGTGAAGAAAGAAAATACTTGTTTGATTGAATCTTTTTACTATGTTGGATTTTTGGGCAATAATTTGACTGATTTTCCTTGTGAGAAATGTATACATCTCTATAGACAGATGTGACTAAAGGATGGAAATCAAGGACATGAAAGAATGTACAGTCATTGGTAGAATATTATAAATGGGATAATTGTTTCCACTTTACTTGTTTCTTTAGAAAGGCCAGCTGCAAAAAGTAATTAATCTGGGTAGAAGAGGTATACAGTATATGTCGTCTCATTCTACATCCATTGGAATGAACATTGGCTATTGAAAGTAAATAAGCCATCCTAGAATAGGAGCAGAACCTAGTATTAAATGATTGTTTTCATAGATTTGTTCTATTGCTATTTTTGTGTTGCCGTAGAAGGCACTGGATATGATTGCAATGTTTATTAATAGCTGTTTCATGCAGAACTGAATTGTTCCAGTCTATATTGTTTGTGAATGCAGTTAGTGGTAATTTCTGACTTATCCAGTCTGACTGAAGGCAGAGCACCCAATACTGCTAGGAATATTGAAATAGTGGAAGATCAATGTTCATTCTAAATAAAAGCAGTCATGCATTAATTAAAATAAAATGTTTCATTAAATAAAATGTAGCTGTTTTGTTTTCTTTAAATAACTTAATACAGCTATATAACTTTTTTGAGCAGTGCTAACCCAGGGCCAACCTGACATTGTGCTTCCTGCTGGGTCTGACATTGAAATGCTGTTCCCCCTGCACACACACAGTCACACATACAGCCACTCTCACATGCATAATAAAACTCACAGTCACGCACTCTCTCACACACACAGTCACGCACACAGATATATATACACACACACACAGTCATACATACCCATGCACACACACATAAGGATACACACAGTCAAACACATTCATGCACATAGTCACACATACAGTCACATATATGCATGAACAGTCACACGCACATACAGTTACTCACACACACAAAGACTGCCAGCAGTTTAAAAGAAAATAAAAGCCGTCCCACCTACCCTCCTTCGTGTAATACCTCTCCTGGGTGCCCTCCAGCACTGTCTGTGACCAGATTCAGGAAGCTGCAGTCCCGTTCTCTAAATGCCAGTCTGTCCCATGACACCCAGAGCTCTGTGCCTTTTAAAAGCGATGAGTGATTTTATCCCCTCGTACTGTGCTCACAGTTGGCCTGGGATGGTGTTGAGGGAGGCATTTTGTCACCTCTCTTAAAATGTCACCTGGGTCCTTTGACCCACCTGGACCCATTGTAGGGCTAGCTCTGTGCTAACAGTATATATATATATATATATATATATATATAATACATAATATAAAATGCTCTATTCTCCTTAGACATTTGGTTACTATAACTCTGATCTGAGAAAAGAACAAATGCATAGCACTCCTTTGAGGTGGTTTAATTGGATGCCACAGACAACGTTTCAACCCGTCTAGAGTTCTTTTTCAAGTTTGATGATGTGTGTTCACAACAAACTTTATATATAACAAACAAAAAAGTGAACACATGTGTAATTAACAAGTGTCTACACAACTTGATATCAATTACAAACATTTCTTAAATTCTTACACACAGAAATATAATATCCTAAAAACTTCAAAATCATAATAAAATGTAAAATATGTCATACAAATAATCTATATAAAAAAACCTCTGATCTGACTGAAGGGAGAAGGAGGCAGGCTGCATAGTAAACCTTTAAATGAAGCATATTTTTTCCTTGTGAGAGCCTTAGTTGCAATACATTTGATTTACATCTAGTAGGCTTCCTCTCCATTCAGTCTTGTTAGACATGTTCTGTCCAGCAGACTATGGAAAATGGAACACTTTCCAAAAAAACAAAAAACTTTTTTTTTAATCACAGTTGTCTCTTAAAGGAGCAGAAATGGACAACCAGTGATTTAACTAAGGTCATGAAGCTTTTTTACCCTAAGATATTTTTTATTATATATCTCCTTGCATCCAGTCAAGGACAATTCTTCCTCATGTTTTACTGATAACCCCTACTCGTTTCAAGTTAAATACAGCTATAACCTAATGCCTAAGACAGTTTGTGCAAAGCAGAAGGTTGAATGCACGACAAATAAGTGTAAACATTATCGATATTGTTTCGCCCTTTACTAGCGCAACTGAGAGAAAGCAGATGCAAAGCGCAATGGACACAGTAGAAACAAAATGGGTTTTATTCATGAAACGGGATATTGCTGTGAATTTGCAACTGCAAACATATCAAGTGGAAAATTTGCCAAGCTGAAGAATTTCTCCATTCTAGCTAATTTGACCTAAGATTTACAATTCAGTTGTCAACAATCATAACACCTAATGTAAGTTACACTTTATGGAAGTGCAGAGTGGGAGAGAAGCAATGATGTACCCTCCAGATGAACTGATGTATGACTAGAATGAAGGCACTGTGGCTCGTAGCTTGTAGGTAGCAAGTTTGTTGCCATTATCATTCCAATGCTGTAGGGGCCATCAGCACATTGAATTATATTTTGTATCTATTTTCTACTCTGGCCCTGAAAGATAATATCTAATAGCGGGCAATGTTGAGTTTGTTTTAACTAGCTAAAGGATTTGCTAGAGGATGAAAATGTTTAATGGACTGGAAACAAACTCTAATTTTGTCTCTGTTATAATTATCACTAAAATCGAACCTCATTTAAATTCTCCGAAACATTACATTTTAGACCCCAAAAATGCACAGCTTGAAATTATTAATGAGGAAGTTGTGAGACAATTAAACAAGCCATGAGATTATCCATCTATCTATCTATCCATCCATCTACCTATATATACATATATATATACAATTTTGTGATCATGACATGTAAAATGTGTGTCAGTTTGTGTTGCAAGTCTATTAAGTAAATTTTGTCACATATATGTCACCCCAAAAAGAAGAAAAAAAAATGTCATTTTATTGAAGGACTTAGTAATTGTGGTTTGTATTAGAAATTACTTTATCCTGGAACGGCAATAACAGCAATTTAATTAACTGGCTTACATGGATAAATAATGTCATGAGCACATTACCCTTTGTTACTAAAAGAGTAATATTTGAGTGTTAATATGGTTTAGTAACTCATATCACATGATTCTTTAATATATCAATCTGTTATACTTTTACACATTATATATGAAAATACATTTTTGGGATTATGGATGTGTTTTCTGCAGCGTTTTACACAAATACTGCATAGCAAGGCCCGGTATCAACCTACACGTTGCATGATATGCACTAATTGTTCTGGACTAATTGGCGATGGAATATAAGAGCAGATAGATAGACACAGCCTAAGCAAACACATTTTTTTGACTATTAATTCAAAATATATAATTAAGGTAGCACTGTGTGTCAATTTTAAGAGCTATTACTTGCAGACATGTTTCATGGTTTTCTTCAATAGCTGTTTGATCTGGAGATACATAACTACAAATTCAAACCAAGAAGTATTTATTCAACACTTGGCGATAGAACTGTAGTTGAATATGTTACCATGGCAGCATGTAATAACATCTCCTAATTGTAAATACAGGTTAAGAACATTGCCACAGCAAATTATTAAAAGTCTGTTAATTATCTTTTCAATTGATGTATTAGGCCTATCCGTTTACTTCACAGTATATACACCACATAATTGTAAGAAATATTAACAGTGTGGTAGAGATTTGTGTACATCACAATTGTAAAAAAAATGGTACATTTCAGTGATATGATTTATATATTAAGATCACAGAACTGTTTTCAAAAACATGCAGTTACTAGAGGCACAGAGGTTCCTGCTAATTAAATTTCACACTGTTTGTATAGTATATTAAGAAAGAAGACAACCCCCACTTCTGATTGGCTCCTGGAAAATGTTTGAGGGCAATTTCTCACATCCAATCAAATGCCTTGAGCCTACTCTGAATATGCATAGCTACTAAAAATGAAAGGAACAGGTCATTGCTCGGTTGCAGATATATGTTTAAAGGAAAGCATACTTAGCTTAGGAATAGCTTGAATATTTCTAACTAATCACTGGACTTAGATAACAATAAAATATTGAAATTATTAAACCATGTTTGTGTTGTCTGTGTTAGCTTGTGACTGTGAGTATGTGTGTGACTGTGCAGCATGCATCTTTATGTAATCTTTATGTAAGCATCAATAATAATAGACTGATATGCATTAAGTTACATAGACTCATCTAAGAGCTTTGAAATAAGTAACTTGGTTTCCCGTAGCAGCTCTGGCCCAGAATCATAATCCATTACTGATTTAGATCAGGCCTATTTTGATGGCCTATGCAGATGAGCTAATATATTTTATGGTGACCACATTACTCTTTTATTTGGGGACACTTAGTAAAAATACATGTCGGGGCTACATAGGAAAAATTTAGAGGGTACAACGTTTTAGTGAATACATAAAACCTACATTTATCACATTTATCACAAACATTCCAGATTACAATGTGAGATAATTCAGGATCACAGGTGGGGGTAGATGTGTTATGGTTAACTTGAATGATACACTGTATCATTCACTGTATAAGAGATGGTATTTACTAAATGATTGAGTAGTATAACAGTTTACCATACATAACTCACATGCTCTTTATGCAAAATCTCCTCCAGATGTGGGTCTATATCGATATTCATAGTAGGCCAGAACCCAGTTAACTCAACTCCCAACACACAAAGTCTGAGTCTCGGGATCCTTCACAAACACGGGGTCAAGATCTAACCAGCCAATCATGTTCCTCTAAAACAGAACACAAGCACCTCCCACCCTCTTAATAGATACCCCATGCTATAGAATATCCAATGAAATTATATCCCAGTTCTGGGGGGCTACATATATATATATTTATATATATATATTACATGAGTTCATCACAAAAGTTAGGTTATTTTATTCTACGAGTATACAGTTAAGATGTGTAACGGATCGCCTGGCACCCCGACTGGGTACCTCCGTTGAAGGATGCTCCTAGCGCTTCCTGAGGACTCCAAGCACTCTGGCAGACACCACAATCACTGAACCGGAGAAACAAATAAATTCTCCCAAGCATATGAATGCTGTAGACAGTTGAATAGGAACCATACGAATAGGTTTACTCTCCTAGCAGTCAAACTGGAACAGCATACAATAAATCCTTCCCCCAATAATGAGACGACACTTCACTTTGAAGGTTAAAACAGGAACTCCCTGTACTGTCACATACAGTCTCTTTTATTCCCAATCCACAAACATAGTACAGCCCACAGGGCATTACAAAACAACCAATCAATCCATACAATACACACAGACACTCCCACACAGAATCCTCCTCTCTGCATGTGATATGATTACTGAACACAATGGGTAATCTCATTATCACCGGCAGAGGAATACAGTTTTTACACAATATTTATAACTTCTAAAATATACATGTCACAAACATAAAGCATACATTTTCATAATCAATCCATTCAGGGCAACAACATATTAAAAAATGGCACGAATCAGACCAGGGGTTCAAAAGTTAAGGGAAAGTCCTTTGTGACTAAATGAAGCATGGCTTTCTGGCCCAAACCAGTTTCAGAGTCTTCTATCCTGGAGAATAATTCAATTATCTCCCAGGACAGACCCAAGACTCCATTAAGCACATGGTTGCAAAAAGACACAAAACACTTTAAAATACATAAAGTAACCTTTTCACATAACACACAGACATTTCACATATCCCCAGATAGCTGGGATCTGAGCGCACAAAACTACTGAAGAGCGCTCAGATCCTATTCACACAGTTCAATTGCTATGGAGCCGAAGTCTTTAACTACACAAATGGGCTCCATGGCATAGCTATCTGGGTTAACACATTCTCATAAAGTCTGGTCCATAGTCCAAAGGCAAGAGGCGGGCAAGCAGCCCCCTCCAAGGACACGTGGGGAGGCCGGTTTCGCCACAAGATGGATGCATGAAACTGAGAATAGCTCTCTATATTGTAACTATCATTATTAATTTAATTTATTACGTTTATTAAGAAGAAAAACGCTTCCAGTATATGGCAATATAACAAAACAATTTTTCACACTATCTGTAGTGGCTTAGTGGTTATTTCGGAAAGTTAAATGGAGCATGATTCATTTAGCTAGTCTTTTCTCCGTTAAAACCATTCACCCTTGATATGTAGTAAAATAAATAAATTTACCATTACTTAAAAGTATCATTATCAATTGACCTTTAGAACTGAAAGCACATAGATCTTTCCACATGCACCATCTGTGCAGGAAGAGCAATTTATTGATGCTCCTACCAATTCACATTATCGACTCAGCCATGCTTCCTGCAGGGTGACATGTAGTGTAGCTCGATGATCTTGCAGCCAGATTATGGAAGACCATACTGGTTTCAAAAAGATGGGGCCTCACATGCTGCCTGCTTTCTTCTTACAAGAGTTTGTGGCATTAATTATCATTCCTGAAGAGCAAAGGAAATGTATTAAAAAAATAAGCACAATAAGGATGCAACCACATTTTCACTAATTTTTGTCAATTATTTGCTTTGTTATGGACACTTGCCGAAATTCCAGGTTCGCCCTTGTTAGAATGGAAAACTTTGTTTCTTAAACTGTTCTTTTCTGTCATGAAATGCCAGGTCATGTTCCTCATTAATTTGAAAAGAAATGAAGACTTAAGGTTTATTATTTTTTTTGCTGATTGACCACGGTTTACCCTTCAGTAAACTGCAGTTACCTATTTTAATGTATTATATGGTATTTTTTTATGCCCCCAAATGACCAGGATTATTAAATATGAAATAAAGATCAAAATTAGTTATTAGTCATTAGTTAAATGACAGAGAATTGGGAGAACAATGAGCCTGCTTTAACAACATGCTGAAAGATTAACCAATATTGATCAGGAATGTATGTGATTTTATTTTACTTGTACTGCAAGCATACACTGATCAGCCATAACATTATAACCACATGATAATATTGTGTCAGTCCCCTTTTGATGCCAAAACAGCCATGACCTGTCAAGGCATTGACTCCAATAGACCTCTGAAGGTGTGCTGTGGTGTCTGGCACCAAGGCATTAGCAGCAGGTCCTTTAAGTCCTGTAAGTTGCGAGGTGGGGCCTCTATGGATTGGACTTCTTTATTCAGCACATCTTACAGATGCTCAAGACTTGAGATCCGTGATACGTGTCAAAACAACATCCACATGAATGGCAGGAACCAAGGTTTCCCAGCAGAACATTGCCCAAAGCTTCACTAAATTAAGGCATGAGGCATAGAATAATTAAAAATGTTTAAAAGCATCAAATTTAATCCAGGGCAAGGAGTTATATCATGATCCTCATTATGTTGCTGAGGTTATAAATTTATAGATCCAAAACTAAAAAAAAAAGCTAAAACATTTTTTAGGGTATTATAATTATTAGGACCCTGTCAGGAATTTTGACCCTCTCCAATACTTACATAGTTACATATTAGTTTGGGGTAAAAAAAAACTTTTGTCCATCAAGTTCAACTATTTTGATACTCGTTGTTTTCCGCTGTTGATCGAAATGGGGGAAAAAATCCTTCTTAACCTAAATTCAGATTTCAATCTGCAATCAGATTTCTCCTTGGATTAACAAGGAGAAAGAAATATTTATGCCTATACAAACATACATAGCCCTTTTTGTTATGGTTCATTAAACCAGTATCTAGGCCCGTTTGAAAGGCATCTATTGTATTTGCTAGTAACAACTTCTCTGGCAGTGAATTCCTTACCTTTTAAAGTCTTAGTGAGTGACCTCTTGTCATTTGTACTGTTCTGTTAATGTCTTTAGAGAGCCCTTTGTATTGGCTCTGTACATATTTACATAACATTTATCAACCAAAATTGTATGTATTTGGGAATATTCCAATTAGAGGTAAATTGAGTATTCTTAAAGACTCTATAATGGGGAAATATATATGGCAAGATAAAAAATCCCAGAGTTTCACGGTACATCCTTCAGAAGGCCACTTGTAAAGGAGGGGTGTCATTTCCTAACATCTCTTACCTTCACACAATAAGCATGATGAGTCACTTATTGGCAAAGGATGATTCAACTCTTAGGAAGCCTCAATGGCAACGAATGAAGAAATCTGAGTTGAAGGATCTGTTACCATTCCATGTATTCTGGTGCGACTATGATATGACCAAAAGACTAATGTCTAATGGAGTTTGGTCAACAATAGAATAAAAATTAAGCTAAATAACTGCATTCTAAAATCCACACCCATAAAAGTCAACGAATCAGTCATTGCCGATATCAATCTGGACATATGGAAAGCACAAGGGATTGAGACGATTGCAAATGTATTAGATTAGGAAGACATTATTTTGTTCACCCAGCTTCAATTAAAATACGATCTTCCTACAAAAGAGATCTTTAGGTATTTAAGAGTTTAATTTTAAGAACCTGCTATTGCGTAGAAGTGTAATGAAGATTGATGCCTTGGAAACAGTCTTCAATTCACAAGGTAGTTTCGACATCAAAAAAGTTAATTTGTTCTTTAGAAAAGCGAGATAAGGAACAAGCTTGGATTAAGTCCAAACTAAATAAATCTTACACACGAAATAACTGGTTATATGGACTTTCCCTAGTCAAAATTCATATCCGTTGCACAAGTCTACAGGAGACCCAATATAAACTTATTTTTGATGGTATTTGGTTTTATCTAAATTAAACAAGAGCGTTCCCTCATCTCTACATCCATATCTGGTGGAAATTCAGTGAGTTAGAAATATTGAAAGGCTTCCAATATCAAATGGAGGGAGAGTATTTGGGAATATGGAAAAATATAGAGACGTTTGGCATCCTTGGGGGATGCTAAAATACTAGTCCCAGTGAGTTTCCCCCTCACTGGGACTGACCTCCCCACATGTTGTGTCCCCTCTTCTAGGTAGGGCACCTATTGTGTGGCTGAGTGGCTGAAAGTTTTAGTACAGTGTAAATATTTTTTTTTATCTTCTGGGACACAAGCACCATGCCTCACAAAGGGGTTAATATGTAAATAAAATACTTTGTTCATGTTCTAATTACTTGGACAGCTATAAACCACATAAAGAATGTATGGGATTGTCACAATACAAGTCACACCTCCCCATCTCCCCTAAAATATTTGTGTTCCTCTGAAATGTGAGTAGGCATTCTTTACCTATGTCAAGTACTTCTGGATGTCCAATGGTAGTGATCCCTCAATCCTAGCTATATTCCAAAAGACTTAAAATCACTGCTTGTAACAAAAACTGTAACCAGAGATAATTTCCGGACAAGGTTATCAGTGTTTGTGGCAAGGTCTGCAAAGCAAATTATTAAAATGTCCGTCACAAAGTCCTGACTCCTAGATAACTGTCTTTGTGTGTTAAATCAGCAAAACACAAGCAGTTTTTTTATTTGATATAATTATTTTATCGCTGTTAAAGTCTTCCAATTGTGTATTTGCTAATTAAAGAAGGTCTGTGCTAGTGGTAAAAAATATTCAATATCTGTGAATACATTTGTTTTCTTATCATATTGTATCTTGGCTGTGACACAAGCCAACATTTAATGAGCAAAAGTAGTTAGTACAATCATCATACATACGCACGCCAACATTTGCACATATTGCATTTGAACCAATATGCTTGCCGTTTCAATTCCTCAGGGTAACATTAACAAAATATTGTGGGTAGGGTTGTCACCCAGCCACTATCTGTTTTGTCAACTCTGCTATTACATTTTTTTGTGTGCAAATTCTCCACTGTAAGTAATGCTTAAATTTGTCTGTGCAGTGGTAAGGCAAAACACGTGTCCACAAAACCATTTCACATACATAGATATATATGAATCCCTTTACATATTCTGCATGGATAAATGTCCTCCAGTACTTTTTAACTCCTTTCCGACATTGGATGGACTAGGTCCGTCCTGTCTGGCAAAGCGTTGCCGACATTGGACGGACCTAGTCTGTCCTGCGGCAAAACGGTGATCCTTTAATTCCTCCAGGTCAAGGCATAAAGCATCACCACTTTCGGGTCCCCAGGGCACCCACGATCGCTCCACAGAACAATTGGGGGGGGGCCATATTGGAGAGCAGCATGCTCCTCCAATATGGCTCTGCCGTGTTGTGGGTAGAGCGACGGAAGTAAAAAAAATGTACTTCTGTCGCTCTGATGCTGTTGCTTGAATGCCCCTAGTGGTAGTCAGCAACATTGCAATGTAAAACAATTAAAAAAAAGATTTAATTAGGTTCAAATCTAGTGTTAGGGTTAGAATAATAAATAATAAAAAAAAAAAAAAACATGGAAGCAAGCATATTTGTAAACTCGGGACAAAATTTAGAAACTATTTAGATGGGGTCTTTTTAATGATTGCATTTTTGTAAAATATTTTTTAGGTCAAAGTTAGAAAAAGTGTTTTTTTTTTTAAAAATTTCATCATATTTTATGATTTTTTTTATAGTAAATTATAAGATATGATTAACACAATGGTATCTAATGAAACCCCTACTTATGGCGATAAAAACAATAAATAATTTGTGTGGGTACAGTATGTGAGAAAGAAGAAAATTACAGCTAAGGGAAGTCAATGGAGTATATTCGATGCAAGGTCTTGTTACTAGTGGGGTAGCTCAGGGATCTGTACTTGGACCCATTCTCTTTAATATTTTTATTAGTGATCTTGCAGAAGGTCTTGTTGGCAAAGTATGTATTTTTGCTGATGATACAAAGATTTGCAGCAGGGTTGATATTCATGGAGGGATAAGCCAAATGGCAAATGATTTAGCTAAACTAGAAAAATGGTCAGAGCTGTGGCAACTGACATTTAATGTGGACAAGTGCAAGATTATGCACCTTGGGCGTAAAACCCCAAAAGCAGAGTATAGACTATTTGGTACAGTCCTAACCTCAACATCTGAGGAAAAGGATTTAGGAGTAATAATTTCAGAGGACTTACAGGTAGGTAGGCAATGCAATAGAGCAGCATGAAATGCTAGTCGAATGCTTGGTTGCATAGGGAGAGGTATTAGAAGTAGAAAGAGGGAAGTGCTCATGCCATTGTACAGAGCACTGGTGAGACCTCACTTGGAGTATTGTACACAGTACTGGAGACCGTATCTCCAGAAGGATATTGATACTTTGGAGAGAGTTCAGAGAAGGGCTACTAAACTGGTTCATGGGTTGAAGGATAAAACTTACCAGGAAAGGTTAAAGCATCTTAACATGTATAACTTGGAGGAAAGACGTAACAGGAGGGATATGATAGAAACATTTAACCCCTTAACGACAGATGACGTGCCAGGCACGTCACGGCAAATCGTGGACTTGTCGACAGCTGACGTGCCTGGCACGTCATGCACTAATGGTGTTGCTACAATGCCTCTAGGTAGAGGCATTGTGCAACACCCCCAAATGTGCAGGGGCGCGCTACGATCACTCCACGGAGTGATCGTAGCAGCCATTAAAAAATGGCTGCGCCCGCTGCACACATGTGCTTAGAAAGCGAACGATTGTTCGCTTTCTAAACATCTGCGGTGTTGTTAAAGTGCCTCGCCAGCGAGGCACTTAACAACACCTCCAGGCTGCCCCAGAACCGATGGTGGTCGCTCTCCTGAGCGACCCCATCGGCTCAGTAGAAGGGAACGCTGCCTGTACAGGCAGCGCTTCCCTTCTAATGGCAAGAGCATCGGAAGTGAAAGTATTTCACTTCCGATGCTCTAGGGGGAGCCAGTCGATGCCGGCACAACAGATCTATGTGATCTGTGTGCAGGCATGTATGGTAAGTGCTCTGATGAGCACTTACCATACTGTCAAAGGCAATATTACTAAATATTGCCTTTGACAAGTATTGATCTGCCTCCCTCACCTTACTACTTTTAGTAAGGGAGAGAGACAGATCAGATCAAGTAAAAAAATAAAATAAAATAAAAAAAAAATATTTAATACAATTTTAAACACCAAGGGCTTTTATAAAAGCCATTTAACCCCTTCCCTGCCATTGATCGCTGTGTACGCAGTGATCATACACAGCAGCACATTTTTAGCTGTCTGTGCATTTTTTAGGGGTTATTTTTTTTTACTGTAATTCATTACAGTATAAAAAAACCTCTTTTAAGAGAGATTAACCCCTTTCTTGCCGTAGATCACTGCCTAATCAGAGATCTGACGCAAATGCAGCAATCTTGCTGCAGAAGCATTTTTAATTTGTTTTAAACTTTTTTATTACACCCGTCACGTGTTAATTATACCCGCTAGGGGACTACGTTTAACGTAAAAAAATTTTTTTAGCTGTCTGAGCGCATGTATAGCGATCAGTAACAGCTGATAAGTGACAATAGCGGGTTGGCGTTTGCTCAGATGAGCATCACCATTCGTCTGGTTAGATCAATATGTGTAAATATTTGATCTGACGCGTGTAGATCTGCCTCCCTCTCACTTGAGTTTTAGTGAGGGAGGGAGACAGAGCTGTATAATGTAAGTTTTTAATTATAATATATTTAATAGAATTGAGACCCAAAGGCTTTTATATAAGCCGTTTCCAGTATTTAACCCCTTCCATGCAATAGATCGCTGTGTACGCAGTGATCTTACACAGCAGCACATTTTTTGCTGTCTGTGCATTTTTTTAGGGGTTATTTTTTTTTACTTTGATTTATTACAGTATATCAAAGGCTCTTTTAAGAGATATTAACCCCTTCCTTGCAGTATATCACTTCCTAAGCAGCACATATGGTCACTGCCTAAGCAGTGCATATGGTCACTGCCTAAGCAGCGCATATGGAGCAATCTAGTCACCGAAGGATTTTTTTTTGCTATCAGCATTTTTTTTGTCAGACTCGCTAGGGGTTAATTATACCCACTAGGGGATTACGTGTATTCCTTTTGAAGCTGTCTGAACGCGTGTATAGCGATCAGTAACAGCTGATCAGTGGCAAAGGTGGTTTGGTGATTTCTCAGATGAGCATCACCATTTGTCTGGTTCGTAAATATTGTTCTGACCCATATGGATCTGCCTCGCTCTCCTCACTTGAGTTTTAGTGAGGGAAAGAGACAGATCTGTATAACATAATTTTTTAATTGTAATAAATTAAATAAAATGTTAATAAATTGTGAGTCCCAAGGGCTTTTATAAAAGCCATACCCTTAGTATAGTGTAGTGTATTAACCCCTTCCCTGCCACTGATCACTGCACAGCAGAACATTTTTTCTTGTCTGTGCATTTTTAGGGGTTAATTTTTTTGTACAGTACTACAAAGGCTCTTATAAGAGCTATTAACCCCTTCCTTGCTCTACATGTTCAAATTCCAAGTTTGAAAATCAAAAAGCGCACCTCTCAAATGTAGCCTTTCAACCCCTAACAAAGTTGACAAAGCTATGCATGGGTGGTATCCCTGTGCTCGGGAGATGTTGCTGAACATATATTGTGGTATTGTTTGTGAGTGACACATACCGAAATATGTGAATTTGTGTCTAAAGTGCAATGTATGTGGGAAAAAATACACAATAAAATGACTACCACAAACTTTGACAAAGGCTGGTGGTAGAATTGGTGCATGGAAAGTGTTAAAATAACACCATTTAAAATAGCCTAGGGTGTCTACTTTTACAAAATATATACTTTTTGGGGTAAAATACACTGTCCTACTTAAAAAAAAGTCCCAAATGAAAGATGGGCTCAGGCTGACTACACGTCAATATTCCAAGTTGAAAATGTGCACCTTCACAATGTGGCCCTTTAGCCCCCAAACAACCCAACAAACCTATGCATGGGTGGTATCCCTGTACTCAGGATATGTTGTTGAACACATATTGGGTTATTGTTTGGCAGTGACACATACCAAAATCTGTGAATTTATGTCTAAAATACAATATTTGTGAAAAAAAACACACAAAAATTACTACCACAAACTTTGACAAAGGCTGGTGGTAGAATTAGTGCATGGAAAGTGTTAAAATACCACCATTTGAAATAGCGTAGGGTGTCTACTTTTAAAAAATATATGGGTTGATGGGGTAAAATACACTGGCTGGTTTCAAATATGTCCCAAATGGGACATGGGTGCAGGCTGTCTGCATGTAAAAATTTTAATTTGGAAAACCAAAAACTGCACCTACCAAATTTGGCCTTTTACCCCCCAAACAACCCAACAAATCTATGCATGGGTGGTATCCCTGTACTCAAGAGATGTTGCTGAACATTTATTGGGGTGTTATTTGGCAGTGACACATACCAAAATCTGTGAATTCATGTCTGAAGTACAAGGTTTGTGAAAAAAAAACACAAAAAAATTACTACCACAAAGTTTGACAAAGGCTGGTGGTAGAATTAGTGCATGGAAAGTGTAAAAATACCACCATTTGAGATAGCCTAAGGTGTCTTCTTTTAAAAAATATATGGGTTGATGGGGTAAAATACACTAGCTGGTTTCAAATATGTCCCAAATGGGACATGGGTGCAGGCAGTCTGCATGTCCAAATTTTAATTTGGAAAACCAAAAGCTGCACCTACCAAATTTGGCCTTTTACTCCCCAAACAACCAAACAAACCTATGCATGGGTGGTATCCTTGTACTCAAGAGATGTTGCTGAACACTTATTGGGGTGTTTTTTGGCAGTGACACATACCAAAATCTGTGAATTCATGTCTGAAGTACAAGGTTTGTGAAAAAAAACCACAAAAAAATTACTACCACAAAGTTTGACAAAGGCTGGTGGTAGAATTAGTGCATGGAAAGTGTAAAAATACCACCATTTGAGATAGCCTAAGGTGTCTTCTTTTAAAAAATATATGGGTTGATGGGGTAAAATACACTAGCTGGCTTCAAATATGTCCCAAATGGGACATGGGTGCAGGCTGTCTGCATGTAAAAATTTCAAGTTGGAAAACAAAAAACTGCACCTCACAAATTTGGCATTTTAGCCCCCAAACAACCCAACAAACCTATGCATGGGTGGTATCCCTGTACTCAGGAGAAATAGTAGAATCTATTTAGCATGTTTTTTCGTTCGCTATTGTCGATGAGGAGAAGTTGTTTCAAATAAAAGTCAGGACATTTGTGTATTTTTTTTTTTTTTACCATATTTTATTATTTTTTTTAATAATATGATAAGATATGATCAAAAAGATGGCATCCATAGAAAGCCCTTCTTGTCCCGATAAAAACAATATATAATATGTGTGGGTAAAGCAAATGACAAAGAAGAAAATTACTGCTAAACACAAACAGCACAGAAATGTTAAAATAGCCATTGTCCAGAAAGGACAAAAATGTTTCAAAGGCTCTGTCCTTAAGGGGTTAAATACATAAAGGGAATCAACACAGTAAAGCAAGAGAGTATATTTAAAAGAAGAAAAACTACCACAACTATAGGACATAGTCTTAAATTAGAGGGGCAACGATTTAAAAGTAATATCAGGAAGTATCACTTTACTGAGTGGGTAGTGGATGTATGGAATAGCCTTCCAGCAGAAGTGGTAGAGGTAAACACAGTCAAGGACTTTAAGCATGCGTGGGATAGACACAAGGATATCCTAGTAATAAGACCGGAAACTGGGGACTAATAAAAGTATTTCGAAAATTGGGCAGACTAGATGGACCGAATGGTTCTTATCTGCTGACACATTCTATGTTTCTATAAGACAAGGTCAAAAGGTCATGTCACTAAGGGGTTAAGTGAGCTCCTTAACTAGTTACTCTACCATAGTTGGCACAGTCCTGTTTTTGAAGTACTGTACCATCAGGTCTGTGCACAGGCAGTATTGCATTTAAACAGTCTAAACATGAACAAATTATATCCAGACATCCAATAACATTGCATGATGTCATACAACATTGTGCAACCCCTCCCACTTTAGAACCCAAGTGATCACTCATTTCGTTAACCAAACGTTTTAACAATTGCACTCATTTGGCAACAACTATAGTATTTATTAGTAACTGCACTTTTAATAGGCACCTTACTTGAAAGAACCAGATTCCCATGAGAAATGTCAAGAAGCATAGTTAAATTGTTTGATTTGTTTTCTTTTTTATGTTTACTTCAGTCATTTTTGTTTTTATATTGACATAAGGAAAAGGTGGCATCATGTATTTTTCTATTTTATCTTAAACATAAACACTTTGTATTTTATTGGACTTGTACATCATTTAATAAAAAAATAAAAATAAACAAAAAGGTACAGTGAAAAAATACAGGTGAATAGTAAGTACAGTGTTCGTGCTGAAAGTTGGGAATTAGAGGAAGATGAGTTATTTTCCAGGTTTCCCTTTATGCTTCATCTGTGAGGGGGTTACAAGCTGTCCCTCTTTCAGCAGATGGAATACTCGTATGATTTCATCCCCATAGCAACCGCAGCTGCACCAAGCAACCAGTGCTCCAGTGATTTCCATACAACACGTGAGGTCACTGGAGCCTGCAACAGCATCTTTGTACTGGCTTATGCTGTCTGATCCAATATAGCCTACTATTTATTGCTCACATAATACAATATTAGTAATGCAACATTTGTACTGTGCCTGAGGTATCTGAACGCACTGGCCTGGGTTTTTAAGCCTTCTGTGTAGTAATGTCAAACAATGTGTAAAACAGAACATTGTCCACAAAATAACAGTTGTTCTGCAGTACAGCAAGCAGTACCTGCAACTTTTACTTTCATTTTTACATTACTTTTTCAAGGAGCAAAGAACATGATGAGAGATGGCTTTCAATTAAAGAGTTTTAAAGTCACAAATCAGACACCCTGAAGCTATTCACTAATAGTGTGATGAGAGGAAGATTTCATCTTACTGACTAAACTATGCATTGTGTAAGAACAAACTGAGTTGCCCCAGCTTGAAAAATCTCAATATGTGCATTTCATTGTATGTTGTATAATGTATTAATAAATCTTTATAAACTGAAGACATGTTCATTTAATCTCAGTTCACCTGCACCTGAATTTTACTGAATACCTTTATTTCTATGTTAAATGAACGAAGACTGGTTTTACTGTAACATCATCAAATCTGAAACTGTATTGTACAAAACTGTTTATATATTCAGATTGTATACAATCAACCGGATATGGCTGATGTTTATAGACATTGTATTATGACCATTATTCCCATAGATACAAACATTCCAGAAATATGGAAGGGACATTTACAGTCTGTACTGGTTATGACCATGTTCTGTTATAGCTTTGTAATCACCTCACTTACCTTGTGTATCTGCAGTCAGCACTTCATCATTATTAATACACTGAATATTAATATATATGGTCTCATGCCAGATGTTTAGGCCTCCATGCTGTCTGAAACCCATGCTAAAGTCCCCAATTACATCAGCAAGAAAAACAAGTCAATTCAGCCTGTAGAACCCTTTATGGCGACTAATTGCTCCTTGGTCAGTACAATAAAGCAATTATAAGACACACAGACTATTCCAACAGGGACCTTCAGTGAGCTGCAAATTAGCTCAACTCAGTTTTCATACATGCTATTTAAAAACATACTATTCTTAATGACTATAAGCTAGAAAACATTGGGAGTTATGTATAAAGGTTGAAAGGTGCTGTAATGAACCTTTAAAAGACAACTGTCAGCAAAAAAAAGTTATGCTTAATTGCATCAAGTGTAGGCATTTTAAATAGAAATGATTTAACAACAGAATACAAATAAATTAACTTTCTGAGACTGCTTTACTCTATATAGCTCTACCAGGGAGCTAACATGTTGTTTATTATCTTGGTTTAGATCTGTCAAATCTACCTTGATCTGACAGTTCATGTCCATGATAGAGCTATACAGAGAAAAGAGGGCTCAATACAGTACTTCATGTATATTGTTTTATTAAAGCATTTCTACTTACAATGCCTGCAGTGAATGTAATCTTTCAGGTAAACATAACTTGTTTTTTTTTTTTGCAGACTGTTGTCCTTTAATGATTATATGACAATTACACTTATAATAAATGAAGGAGAATATTAGAGAGGAACTATTGCATTAACCTATTTGGACTTCTGGTTCTGGTCCTCATGGATATCTGCCAAAGCCCAGTCCCCTGACTCTATTGGCAGATGGATTGCCCCCTAGAACAATGCCCTGCAAACTGCAGAGGAAGAGGATACTCCTCCATCCGATTCACCTGGTGCTGTCACGTGAGTGTTTCTCCTCCCATCTCCGTAGCAAGTTAACTTAATACTGTGTAAAAACCTTCTTATACCTATGACCTCAGTCACTGTTGGAGAGTTAGTCGACAAAAATTTACTGGAGATTTAGTCGACTGAAACTAAAACAATTGGGATGACTAAAATATGAGTAAACAAAAATGGCATTTTAGTTCAAAGACAATGACTAAAACTAAATCCAAATGTGGCATCAAAATAAACACCGCACAAATTGTGTTCTTTCTGTCCCTTGTTAAATAATAGCTGTATACCTGTGTAACAGATATCTGGTTACTTCCACTGCAACATTGCATCCTGAGAGAATGTTGTTTGACGTTTGGGAGACTGCAGGCTCTCTCGCGTGTACATGATACGCACAGTCTTGAGCCTTTATATACACTAGAGCAGTGCATTGCTCTTGAACACTGTGAGTGAGATATTAATCATTTTTTAGTGGGATTTCTTATGTATTTTTTTTTTTTAGATAAGTCAGCACTATATAGCATCTGCTGTATATTTTTCTGGATGATACTTCAATCTATCAACATACACAAGTTGTTTTCCTCATTTATTATAATAAGTCTAGTTTTTCTATACATGACTTGCACATGTTGCTTGTTATTATTTTAGAGATTTGCTGAGCTTCTTTTGTATATCTATTTTAAAACACAGTCAGTAGAGAAATCCATTCTATTCATCGTTATATTTTTCCCAGTAAACCACATTATGTGTATGTGATTCATTTTTGATGAGCATTGAAGCTGAGTATATATTTCATTAACCAGCTATCTTATTCTAATCAAACTGCCTCAAGAGTTTGTGATGGATGTTCAGGTAACAAAACAAATTTTCCATTTCAGGGACATGAATAAAGATACAAAATGGCAATACGGGCCTAGAGAAAATATTGTATAAAGCATGGAGAACCTAGACTGGAAAACTCCATTTATTTCTTTCATGATCATGTTGTGTCCACTTACCACATATGGCGTGAAAATGATAATGGATACTGCAAGACGCAGAACCATGGAGCAGATATATTTGAATTCATTCCAAACTTGCAAATATTCAGCAGCCAGTTGCCATATTTGCTGTTACTGGATGTATAGATTTCTGTTCCGGAGCAGTTCCTGGTATTGACATCAAGAATTCTGTTTCCCAGGTACCAATGTGACTGAAGACCTCCACTACTATAACCATGGGGTTGGCACAGTCATTGTGCACGGTGGACACTTACTGGACTCTGTGATGGATAATTTGACATTCTAGGACGTATAGGGTAAAAGCTTGCAGGAAATTTGAGTGTTCAATTAGGGCAGATCTTGTTTTCTCCCTGACAATTTTAAATTCAGTTCAGGTTGGTGTCCAGCTAAACAGGTCCTTTCACAGTTTTCCTAAGCCCAACTCTCTTCACCTTCTTGGCATGTGGCCTTTACGTCACACAGGAGAAACAAACTGTACAGCCAACTGTCCTTATTCAGAATACAGCATCATCAAGTGAGGTAAACATTCTGGTTGCTATAGTAACATGTTATTTAGAATGTATCAGCCATTGGTTGGTGTGAATTGTCCTTATGACATAGACAGCTTGCTGCCTAGACAAGTGCCTCAGTTTATTAAGATAGTATTAGTATTAGTATTATGTTTTTAAACTTACAAGAGGAATGTTACATTTAATTTCATGTTTAAAAAATGATTATATATGATTATATTTTTCTCTTCAGTGATTCCACAGTGACTTCCACCTTTCTCTTTCTTTCTTACTCTCTCTCCCTCCTTCTCTATTGCTCTCTTTGAGAGTAACGCAGGTTAATGTGGCATGAGAGTCGCATGGTTGAGGACTTAAGGCATAAATAGGGGAATGATCAATCTAATGCTCATGTTCAAAAATCTAAACATGATGTGCACGTGGGTTTACTGAGACACAGCAGCTCTGGTGGCTGGCATGTTAGCATGTGTAAAGCCATTCAAAGCAGGAGTTAGTTTAGTTGTCCATTTACAAATGAAAATATATCAGAGAATGAAATAACTAAAATAATAAAAATATTTGTTTATATATTGAAATATATTCATGTGTAGTTTACATATTTTTTAAAAATTTAAGTTACCTCAAGTACAGAATTCAGAAGGATATAGGCGTCCAAATGTGTAGCAGTATAAATATTGAAGAATATATTTCCTCTAATTACATTTGCGGCTGACTGGAGAAGGTTTAAATTAATTCCTACATTCCTACAAAAGAAGCAGACAAACCATATTTGAACTGCTTCACCTGACCTTTCAGAACTATGTGAACGTAGAAATATATAGAGAATGTTATATGTTTACCCAAAGAACGTCCGCATATCATGATTTAAAATATATATTTTTAAAATGTTGCGCTATACTTTGCTCAAGAGAATGACACACTTGATTCTTTACTCAGTGCCTCATCTAGGATCAATGTGTGGTGCAGAATAAATTAGATCTTGGGGCCAGAATTTCTAACAAAATGTGGAAATGGTAAAATCTTATAGCGGACAGAAGTATTTTAATTAGCAGGGTGGCCATAGCAGTTCATTATCTATCAGTTTATTGTGGTGTGTACATGGGTTCACAAACAGCTGAGCTATAAGCAACATAACGGCCCATAGGCTGATAGGTGCTAATGCCTTGTCTAACCCACAGCATTGCAGCCCTTTAATAACCAAGGCTGAAATTGTCATTGGCATGGCATACTTTAGCATCAATGTAGTCATCAGCAGGGTTGCAACCTTTCCTTAAAAACTAAAACAAAATATGGCCATGTTAATGCCCCCATATGCTTAACATGCATCAACAATGGTGTATTTGGGGCTAGGCTCTCTAGATTACCTGTCTATTTTAAACCAGTCATAGTCATCATTTGACGTCCCACCTGACTAAAATGAATAGATGTCACATTTGCACTGTGCAGGGTTGGTGTCACCTGGTGCTGTATCTCATGGATTTCCTCCAGTACCATGCCAAGGTGATTCCTTATTAATGCCAGTGAGATTGCGGATTGAATATGCAGCGTACAGGAGCCCCACAAATTATGTCACACACAGGAGCCCCTTAACTATGACACACACAAAAGCCCCATAAATTATGCCACACCAGAGCCCTATATATTAGGCCACACCAGAGCCCCATTATTTATGCCTCACCTCGGAGCCCAATTAATTATGTCACACACACAGGCACCCCTTAATTATGCCACACACAAGCGCCCCATGATTATGCCACACAAAAGAGCCCCTTAATTATGCCACACATGGGACCGCCATTAATTATGCCACACACAGGAGCCCCACGAGGTGACAACTGTACAATTCTAAAACAATACAACAACTAAAAACACGGACAACTCTCTCTCTCTCTCTCTCTCTCTCTCTCTCTCTCACTAGTTGCATTTAAACTTATTTGATTTTTTAAATATTATATTCAACTATTTTCATATGTAATAAAAATGTTATTGAAAAATGTCATTACTTGTTTTTATTCCCTTCCTCTGCACCCACATTGCACCTAAAGGACTTAACACAGCACCATACAGTACCCACAGAACTTGCCATGCAGATATATTGCACCGACAGCACTTGGCTTGCACTCATATTGCACCTACAAGAATTGGCATGCCACAGTGTCAATGCCCTACAGAACATACCACAGTGTCACTTTGCCCCACAGAACTAGCCAGTGTAACTTTCCTCATAGTACATGTTATTTTGCCCCACAGACCATGCCACAGCATCACTTTGCCAATTAAAATAAACCAATTAAAATAAGACATTAATATACCAGTGTTTGCCCATTAATATGGCACAGGCAATTTGCCCAATAATATGCCAGTATTATTTTGTCATTCATAAACCACAATTTGCCCAATAATATGCCAGTATTATTTTGCCTTTAATGAGCCAGACAATTTTCCTAATAATATGCCAGTATTATTTTGCCATTTAATATGCCACAGCCAATTTGCCCAATTATATGCCAGTACTATTTTGCCATTTAATATGCCACAGCCAATATTCCCAATAATATGCTAGTATTATGTTGCCATTAATATGCCACAGCTAATTTGCCCATTAACAGGCCAGTATTATTTTGACTTTAATAAGCCACAGCCACTTTGCCAAAGAATATGCCAGTATTATTTTGCTATTAAAAAGCCACAGCCAATTTGCCCACTGATATGCCAGTATTATTTTGTCATTAATAAGCCACAGCCAAGTTTCCCAGTAATATGCCAGTATTATTCTGCCATTTAATATATGCCAGTATTTTGCCATTCAAAATGCCAGTATTTTGCCATTCAATATGCCAGTATTTTGCCATTCAGTATGCCAGTATTTTGCCATTTAATATGCCAGTATTTTGTAACTCAATAAACCAGTATTTTGTTATATGCCACCCTCCTCCCCCCTTCCCCAATACTTACCTCCTGGCAGCAGTGGTGTATCTTGATTTTGTGCTGCCCTAGGCAGACAAAATCCGGGCACCCCCCTACCCAAGCTGCACACCCACGTTACACACCTAAGACATGCCCCATCATTCAGACTCACATCAAGCTCATACTCCCATCACACACACACTCCCATCACACTCAGTCACACACTCCTACTCCCATCACACACACTCTGACTCCCATCACACTCAGTCACACACACTGTCTCCCATCACACACACTCTGACTCCCATCACACTCAGTCACACACACTGTCTCCCATCACACACACTCTGACTCCCATCACACTCAGTCACACACACTGTCTCCCATCACACACACTCTGACTCCCATCACACTCAGTCAAACACACTGTCTCCCATCACACACACTCTGACTCCCATCACACTCAGTCACACACACTGTCTCCCATCACACACACTCTGACTCCCATCACACTCAGTCAAACACACTGTCTCCCATCACACACACTCTGACTCCCATCACACTCAGTCACACACACTGTCTCCCATCACACACACTCTGACTCCCATCACACACAGTGTCTCCCATCACACACACTCTGACTCCCAACACACACACACACACACACACATCCCATCAGCACTTACCTTTCCCTGGCAGGCAGGCAGCATGGTCCCTCCATGCTGCCTGTTCGGCTTCCCGGCGATTGTGCCGACAGGTCACGTGACCGCGCGCGCGTATGACGTCAGCGCGCCCGTCACGTGACTGTCGGCACTTCCGTGTCGGCACACTGCACGGGGAGCCGAACAGGCAGCACGGAGGTTTCTCTGTGCTGCCTGTTCGGCTCCCCGTGCAGCCTGGCAGGCAGAGCGATGGTGAGGGGGGATCTTCCGATCCCCTCTCACCTCTGTCTCTGCCTGCCAGCGCGGTCTTTTTTTTTTTTAAAGGGCCGCGTTTTTTTTTTGTTTTTTTTTTTAATTTATTTTTTCTTCAGTGCTGGGGGGCGCTGCCGCCCCCTAAAATTTGCCACCCTAGGCATCCGCCTAGGATGCCTCGCGGTAAATACAGCACTGCCTGGCAGCTCTGTCTCCCGGTCGTCTCCTCTGTGCAGTCTTCCTTCCTGCATGGAGGAGGGAAACACTGCCACTGATGTGACGTATCGCACACATAGCAATGACAAATATTATAGTGGTAAGCTGTTTGGGGGTCAATATGTAACTGACAAGCTGTCTCTGAGACACAGATGGCACTGACATGCTGTAAATGGGACACAGATAGCACTGGAAATATGTATGGGAAAAAAAATTGTTAAAAAAATATTTTCATGCAGAAATGTAACAGTGGTTAGCATTAAATAAAACTTTCTTGAACTGTAAAATAGCACTTTAGATATTTATAATGAGAAAACAAAAACAAATTATTGACAAGAAACTATTTTGCATTGTACTATTTCATTTGTGTATAATTACTTGTCTTAAAGATACAACCATGACCTTTAAAGGACAACTGTGGTCTAAAAAAATGTTTCTTTAAATAGGTTTAGCACTGTTAAAAACAAACCTTTTTTCATGTGCCACCTCTGCCCATACAGGATGCTGGAGACTTCATACATGTGTCCCTGCTTGCAAATGGCATTTCACGCATGTGCAACAACAGTTTGGAAACTGGCAGTAGCTATGGTGACCATTTGGGATACTGACATCGGCCATGCGCAAAATGACTACTATAATTTTAGCGTGGATGCGCCTAGCATCCTGTAGGGGGAGTTTGAGAGCGAGAAAAAAGGTATTTCCTTTATCTTGTCATTTAGCTTTTTCTGCAGTGTTATTTTTAGCAGTGATAAAGCTATTTAAAGAAATATATTTTTTGCCACTACAGTTGTCTTTTAATAGACCACTATTGACCTACTTGATCCTTTTCAATTTGACTTTAGACCCTCACACTCTACTGAAACAGTCCTCACTAGACTGTCAAATGACTTTCCAAGGACCGCCAAATCTAAAGGCCACTTCTCAATACTGACCCTCTTAGATCCTTCTGCTGCATTTGACATTGTTGACTACTGCTTCCTTTTTAACATACTATCCTCAATTGGCAGGTGGTGTGGTTTTCTCTAGGATCGAATCATATCTATTTGAGCACTCCTTGACCATGACGCTTTCTGGAAAGACGACATCACCCATTCCGCTCTCTGTTGGTGGTCCACAAGGGTCGATCAATGGCTGTGTGCTGTTTTCCCTATACACCTCCTCTCTATGAAAACTTATCAGCTCTTTTGGCTTCCAATACCAACTGTATGACTTTGCAGTTATTGTTGAAAATGCTAGAATTGTACCCGCTGACCACGTTCAATGTTTCAGTGTTGCTTTTGACTCTCATTGTCTCCAGCCAAATCCTTCTGATGAATTATTCGGACAAGCTCTCAATAAATTTGAGCTACATGGAACAAGATGCCGCTCGGTCTTCAAATAGCACAATAATAGAACTATAATCGCCCCGGTACTCAGGAATGAAGTGAAACTTTATTTGTTGAATGCGGGCAATGTTTCAACTCTCTCAGCCTGAAGAAAACTTGCAAGAGTTGAAACTTTGCCTGTGTTCATAAAACAAAATTTCACTTATCCACTGTGTGCTGGGCCCTTATGTTTCTAGCCAAATCCTGTCACCTGCACCCTTGGAACATTGAGTGAATTTGCCCGTTCCTCAGCAAAGAGACTGCCAGAATCCTAGTGCACTCACGTGTGGTCTCTCAATTTGACTACTGTAATACCCTTCTGACTGGCCTACCTTTGGCTTACCTTTCTCCCTTGCAATCTATTCAAAATAGTGCTGCCAGGCTCATCTTTCTTGCTCATTGTCCCAATTCGAATGCCTCCTCTCTGCAACACTCAATACTAGCTTTCCATCTGCTCTAGAACAACATTACATTCTATCGTTAATCTACAAAGTCCTCCACTCATCAGCCTCTCCCTACATTGGCTTTGTTAATGGATACTCCCCTGCACCACCTCTGCACTCCTCTAATTGACTTAAGCTCTCCTCCAACCTCATCAACCCTTTCCACTCATGCCTCCAAGGTTTTGCCTGAGTTGCCGCCTCTCTCTTAAACTCCCTTCCTCATCCTACTAGAATAACCATTAATTAACCTACCTCACTCTCACTGTCCTCAAACACTTTAGGAAGCTTACAACTCATCAAACTAGAACACACATAATCTCTGATTGTAACCAGGACTCTCTATCTCATGTATCAGTCTGTTCTTGTTTGTCTAACATAATATGTAGTCCCATTCTATACTCTGTACCTAGTGCTACAGAAATTGTTGGAAATATTCAAATACATATAAAAAAAAAAATTTGGGGGGGGATGGTTGGAGGTGTTGCTATGCGTAGGCATCAGCAAGAATCTGTAGGTGACTTTATGATCTATTGGCAAGCAATGTGTATGGTGTATGATGTATGGTGATAAATGTATACAGACCAAATATTCTGAACACCTCATCAAGAGGAACACGACAGTAATAAAAAGGGATAGTGAGATGCTTGTCTAAGGCAGAAACACATAACAGGTACGCAACTGCGCTCTTCATTGTGGTGGGAACAAATCTTGGCACAACAATATTTCAGATGGCTTTTTCTTAAAAAAGAATTAGGCCTGTGTCGCTACCATACTTATTAGGTAATTATTGGAGTTATAGTCAGATAATAACTGGAGAGGGTGCAGCTGTACAGTTCTTATAGTTCTGGACACTGAAAGAGTTAATAATATCATCAGCAAGATTTCTGCCCTGTTTCTGGTTCTTGGGCCAAAGTCTGTACAATTACTCTGTTTGCATTGATTGCTCATTGTGATTTATTCTTTACTACCATTTGCTAATTACAAACAAAATCTGGCTAGTGAATGGAAAAGCAGGGCCAGTGCTAACTGACAATTTATCTTGTATTTCATCACCCATACTTACAAATGCAAATTCATGTAAAGTACATGAAAAAATGAAGGCTCAGTCAATGATCACACCATGGCCTTATAGAAAAGGGGTTTCATTGTCTGTTCTATACGTCTGCTTAGTATCTGTAATGCAGTTGCAACAAACTGAATAGAATAATGTGTGGCAATGTTTTGAACACTAGTGATATTGTCAGGGCTTTACCACAACCATGTTTGTTCTAAGCATTGCCAGGTCCATTATGACCGAATACACCTTTCACAGTAAGACATTATAGAGTTGTAATTATTTTCTGATTATGTTATAAACTGCTGTTTTATAGTTTTTTTTTTTTATATACAATCTTCACAAAAACCAATGATGTGTTGAGGCTGATTCCTCCATTTTTAGAAGTTTGCCACAGAACTGACCTTTATAAATAAGCCCATAAGTGATCAACATCTCATTCAATAAGGGATGGTGGAATAATTGCAGCCCTCTATCAGTTGTTGGATAACATCACTAATAATCTATAGCCAAATTCTGATTACCAAAGTTAGGCTACTTTTACCCATGGAGGTATATTTAGAGTGCAACGTCGACAATAATACTGATCCTGATACTTAACTACAACGATCTAGAATTGCAGCCAGCAGCTACATGTTTCCCAACTTTTTCATTTGTTTTTATATCCTGACTACATATCAAAATTCCAAGTTGGAAACCAATTTGCCACCTCGCAAATGTGGCCTTTCATCCCACAAATAAACCCATACAAATGTTCTCAGGAAATGTTTCTTAACACATATACTTGGCGTTTGCAAAGGGTGTCTACTTTTCAAAAATATATAGTTTGAATTATTTTGGCTGGTTTCAAAAATGCCTCAAATAGAACATGGGTGCAGGTTGACAATATGTCAAAATTCCAAGTTGGAAAACTTCAATGCATACCTCTTAAATGTGGCCTTTTAGCTCCCAAAAAACATCACAAACCTATTCATGAGTGGTATCACTGTGCTGTTTGGCATGACTAGTGTATCGTAAAGTTCCCTCCCATTGACAACTCTTGAGTCTCACAGCTACCAACCCTTTTGTTATCATTCTTTATTACTCCCTGAAATAAAAACATGACTCTCTATATCTTTGGATAAAAAGGGCTACAGCATTAAGTAAAAACATTAAGTAAAATAAATTGAAATATATATAATAATAATTATATATTTATATATATATATATAAATAGATGTGTGAATGGCCCATACTCCAAACAGACAGTCATTTCACTCCTGAAAGCATAACAAAGAGGGGAAATAAATAAAACAACAAATAAACAACCACTAAGCAGGGCCGTATTTAAGAACAGAAGAGCGACCTATTTGCATGATGACATAATCTGGTAACCTCCACCTAGAGGCCTCAGTAACTCCCCCAATAGAAACGGAATGAGACCTGTAAGACCCCTGCTAAAACCCCAACAAACCGTAGCACTGTTTAAACACCTAAATAAACTTAAATCGGGACAAAGCCAATCTGCATGAATCAAAAGGGACACCAGTAACTGAGAGAGAATAACATGAAAAAGATGGAAACAAGATATAGGACACATATAGCAGTCCTCCACCTGAAATAGAGAGAGGGTATAATAGATGCTCTTAACTTTGTTTTAGTGACTTCTTCCTGATTAATATATATGGAAGCTAAGTTAACTTCAAAATTGTACACAACCTTCAGTTTTATCTGGTGCCAGGGGCCCCCAAACCTAGCATAGCTTGAAGATTGACCAAGAGCACCCCACACTGATCTGAGCCTGCAGGCCCAAGACATTGAAAATCATCCAGATAATGGACGATCCATTATCCCGATAATTATACAACAATACCCATAAACAAAAAAGAGCCAACACATATCCTGGTTCAAAAAACAGGTTTTTACCCCTGTAAAATGTGTTTTGGCTGCAATGTAGCAGACCATGAAGCTAATACAAAAGTTTATTTTATGGCCACTGCAACTTCCACAAAATTTGAAATTAAAGAATTTCTAACCTGTCACACAAAAAATGTGATAAATGCAGTAGAATGCCCATGCTGGCTTCAATATATAGGCAGGACAATTAGACCCCTCAAAAAAAGGATAGAGGAGCATGTAAAAAATATTAAAAATGGAAATACACAATATTCCCTGCCACAACACTTTTTAGAATGCCATCCAAAAAATCCCAAAGGGTTAAAATTTTGGCCATTAACTAAAGTTAAAAGATACTGGAGAGGTGGCGATAACATTAAAAAAATTGGACAGGTAGAAATGGAATGGGTTTTTAAAATGGGCACTTTGCAACCTATGGGTCTGAATGCAGACTTTGATCTTTTTGATTTCATATGAAACCAAGTGCAAGTTTGGAGCCCATTTTTGATAAAATCCTTTTTATATTCTTTTTATCTTAATCTGTAAACTATTTTTGGTTATATATATGGGAGAAGACATTTTATATTTTTCTTATTTTTGCATTTTTATTCCATAAAAGTTTTTTTTATTAATATGAATCCACAGATTCTAAAAGGATTTTTTTCCCTACAACATGCACATGGTTAAATTATGTAAGTGGAGGGGCGTGTCCGGCCGTTGATGAAGATGGCTGCTGGATCCCTCAGCTCCGTGCCTTCCCAACAATTAACACTGCAATCCGCGATCATCTACAGAGATGGACAGAAATAAAAAGCCCCAAGGCGAGCCTGACACCCCAGGAGGTAAGGGGAGACATATTTCGGCCTCCCTGAGAGAATATTTCCGTACACCAGCAGACCTTACCTCGCAACCGCCGGATGGCTATCAGGATCTCTCAGACCTGACCCTGCAAGCCTGCAGAGCACTCCGTCCATTAACTCAAGAATTGCAGCGCAGAAGCGTTCAATATTTTTGGGGCCACCCGTTTAGCCTGCACGTGCGCGATGGCGCTACCGTAAAGACTCTCCGTTTCTATCAGGAACTTCCTATCTTTCTGGAGGATTTGGGGCTCCCAGAGATGGACATCTCAGACTGGAGTCTCCCACAGCTCCGACTCTTCAACTCGCGGGCCACCTTGCCCCAACAACAACGTGTCAGATACTCTCCCAGGCACAGAGGCCCCCTGGGCACCCCTCGTGGTGGACAAGAGCCCTCACGACCGGCCCCCAGAGATCCGGTAGAGTAACCAGCTTCTTCATGAGAAGATGTTCTATCCCTGGAGTAGTCCCATGGAGGCCAAATGATTGTCTCCGGCCTGCACTGGCTCATCTTTTTTTTTTTACACCGGTTGTGGGCTGAATTTGCTATGTTACTAACGTTTTTTGTTTGAAGGATTTTTTGGAAACCAGGTACTATATTTGGGTCTTAATACCTAGATGCGCTCCTGACCCTATACCACTGGGACTTCTACACATTTATTGCGAACTGAAGATGTGCTCTGACCCACACGTTACAATAAGGTCTTTTCAATTTTGCTCTACGAACTACATGGCCATACGGCAGTGAAACTGATACAGGTCGTATACAGATTACACCTTTGTTATATGTTCCCCAATTCTATATGTTCCCCCAGGTTTATACCACCGACCGCTTTTTAATACCGGTACTGGACACGAATGGGTTAAAATATACCAGCCATTCCCCCGTTCTTCTGCAAATAACACTGGTATTAAAGTTATGAGGGGGCTCTCTATAAGAAACCTATCAGTTTATTGATCTGAGGTTGGCATACTGTAAGTTATATTTCCCACCTTTACTTATCGCTCCTAGATACCGGGGAATTTTGTCTGAGAGACATGCTAACAATGACGGTTTAGATTTTTTTTTTTTGTGTTACAATCAGAGGCCATGGTGGTCCTACTGACTGTCTAACACATGTTTCTATCACTGTAATGTCTCAATGTTCTGTTACAGATGCATGTTATACCCCTTAGATCACGTTTACAATGTGCAGAAGCTCTGCAATCCCTAGACAAATTTTAAAAGATGGAACTGCTTAATCACTAATTATCTAGCTACCCCACAAGGTTGTGATTAAGCCCCATATTCCCATTATTATTGCTACTAGTACTGATAGTATCGTGACCATTTGTAGTATTGTTGTTCCCGCATCTACTACGGGTCCCTATCCATGATCTGCATTTTTATTTCTTCCTTTCTAATACTGTTGTACATATGTTTACTGCGGAAATATGATTGAAATTACTCGTATTTTGGAGTTTTCTTGACCTGGGAAGGTCAAGCTCCATACTTAAAGATTATTACTGTTAATTGTTGTTTTATTTGACTTCCTAATCAAGGTGCCAGTTCTGAGTTAGCGGCTGACACCTACCCTGGAATTATTGTTAGGTTTTTGGGTATCCTCTGAACGGCCACAGGAATCCATCAACATCACAATAGGTGCCTCCGGATTGTTTCTGATTTAATTACCCTACACCTTTCTCTCCCCCTTTTTAATTTTTTTTTCTTCTTCCTTCTCTCAGCCCTTATTTCTCCCCTCACACCCCCCGCCTCTTCTCATCACACCCCTACCCCATCCATTATCCCGTAATTTTCCCCATAAATGTGCGGTTCGAGGTCACTTCATACACCATTGCTCTACCCTAAAAAAACAGAATTCAGCCGCCTTGGCGTCCCTATACTCTCAAATTGCTACCTTAGAAGCTACACACAAGACTACCCTGGATCGGAGTGAGTTTGTACAATTGACTAAATTGAGACAAGAGTTACACTCTATCCTAAACCTTCAAGCACATAGAACATTCATGAAGCTTAAAGCTCTGTACTACGAGCACGGGGATAAACCCGGCAAATATTTGGCCAGAGCCTTATGTGCGAGGCTCTCCCAATTCTATATCCCCAAGATACGGGATAAAAAAGGACTCCCCCGATAGCTACCAGCTGAGATTTCTAAAGAGTTCATATCATACTATTCCCAGTTGTACAATCTCACTCCGCCCTTGACTCCCGAAATGTTAACTCATAAAAAGCTGGAAATTAGAAATTATCTAAACACCCATCTCCAGCGTAAATTATCCACTAAAGATGCCGAAACAATTGAACATCCAATCACATCTCTGGAACTGGCTTGGGCAATAAAAAATACAACAATGGGAAGATACCCAGGACCAGACGGTCTCCCAGTGTCCTATTATAAGAAATTTTTGGATGTTCTTGGACCGCAGTTTGTGCAGGTTTTCAATGGCATTCTCGAAGGCTCACATATTGACCCCCATACTTTATCTTCCACAATCTCACTGATACCTAAAGAGGGTAAAGACCCAGAACAATGCAAGAGTTTCCGCCCGATTTCCCTGCTTAACGCAGATGTTAAATTGTTTTCAAATATTCTGGCACTAAGAATCAATTGGCTTCTCCCTGATCTGGTACACCCGGACCAGACGGGGTTTGTACCGGGTCAGGAGTCCAGGGACTCCACCATTAGAGCTTTGAACCTGATGCACCATGCAGCAACTACAAACACTGGCACGGTCCTCCTGTCGACAGATCAGATTTTCTGTCGACAGAAAAGGCCTTCGACAGGTTGGACTGGCAGTTTATGTTGGAGGTCCTGCAACAAATGGGTTTTGGCCCCAACATACTTACGTGGGTGGCGCCCCTGTACTCCCGACCCACAGCCAGAATCAGGGTCAATGGTGCATTATCCGACTCGTTCCAGATAACTAATGGAACGAGACAGGGATGCCCCCTCTCCCCTTTACTATTTGTACTCTCACTTGAACCTTTTTTGGATGCCGTCCACCAGAACTCTGATATCACAGGGCTTTCAATAGCTGGTACCCTGTCCTGGGATATGCAGATGATCTATTACTTCCGTTAACAAACCCCCGGATTTCTATACCGAGTTTATTAAAGGAATTCCATACATACGGAGCCCTAGCTAATTTGAAAATCAATTTTAAAAAATCGAAAATCCTAAATATTAATTTGCCCCGCCATACAGCCAACACGTTATCACAATCGTTCTCTTTTCGGTGGTGCGAAACTAAAATCAAATTCTTAGGGATTTGGTTAACCAAGGATCTCTCTTTATTGTATACCCACAATTTTCTCCCAATATTATCAACCATACAGAAAGATTTTTGCTCCTGGACACCCCAACACATTTCTTGGACGGGACGGATTAATGCAATTAAAATGAACACCCCACCACGCCTTCTTTATTTGTTCCAAACAATTCCCATTAAATTACCACCTGCCTTTTTTGCTTTGCTGAAATCTATGTTTATACGTTTTATATGGGCCAGGAAGGCTCCGAGATTAAAATTTGACCTACTGACATGACACAAACTCAAAGGTGGACTCGGTCTCCCATGTATTCGGACATACTACAGGTCAAGTCATCTGTTGAGAGTATTGGAATGGGTCCATAAGCCCCCCCATAAACTATGGATACCAATTGAGCAACACGCTTTATGTATCCCCATTACCGCACTTCCATGGATCTCACCATCTAGGGCTAGAATTGAAACTAGGACCAACCCTTTCATACTGGCCTCTTTAAAGGTACTACATACGTCATCGTTCATTAAACTTAACCACATATCCTTCTCCGTTGACTCCATTATGTGGTAATCCGGATTTTGCCCCGGGCATGTCCCCAAGACCTTTCCTGATCAATTCTGACACCGGTCCCCATAAGCTAGCAGAGTTCTTTGATGACCAAAAACTTAGGTCGCTCAGCAAGTTAATTTCTGATAGACCACACACGTTTATGGATCTTTTCCAGTACAGACAACTCTCACATTTCGTAAAGCATTTCCCATGCACAGACCGCTAACTCTTTTTGGAGAGCACTGCTCAACCGAGACCTTACCCAGACACACAATTTCTTTGTTATACAGCACGCTACAAACTGGGGACTTTAGCCCCCTCCCAGCATTTGTTGGCCGATGGGAAAATATATTGCAAATAACATTAACTGCCCCCCAATGGGATAAGATTTTCACCCTCACCCATAAAACCTCACCTCACAACAAAGTCCAGGAGATGTCCTACACATTTTTGTCCCATGGTATAGAACCACGGCGATGCTCCATAAAATATTCCCAGAAATCCCTGACACATGCTGGAGGTGCGGAGCCTCCCCGGGCTACATGTTACACATTTGGTGGGAATGCCCACTGATCTCCCCATTCTGGGAATCAATCCATAAAACACTACAGCGTTTTACAGATCGGCCTCCGCCATTTACACCAGCAGCCTTACTATTACACCATACTCCCATCCCGGTCAGCATTTACAAGAGATCTGTGGTTCGACATCTGTTGAATGCCGCAAAGTCACTCATCCCGCTGCACTGGGGAGATAGCTCCCCTCCCTCTATAAGGGAATGGATCCAGGCTGTGGAAACCACTCGCCGAATGGAGCAACTAAATTCCTGTTCGGATGATCAGATTGAAAAATATAACCAGAGGTGGTTTTATTGGTACGAATTCGTAGATGACCCTCAGACACTTACATTAGTATAATTGTAGTCTGCAGTCCTCCCCCCCCCCCTTTTTTTTTTTCTTTCTCTCTTTTCTTCTCAATTCTGAATGATTTACTAATCTGATATTTTTTCTTAAATGACCCAGAGTATATATTGCAATACTGTGTGTAAAATGATGCTTAATTTTGTTAATGAATCACTATGTACTGTACCCCCCCCTCCTACCCTCCCTCTCCTGAGGTGCGCTCTGCACCAGAAGATATGTACCCACTCCCCCCCCTGCCCTTTATTTTCTAATATGTTATAAAAAATTAATAAACACTGATTTAAAAAAAAAAAAAAAATTATGTAAGTGTTAATTAAAATTGAGTGTTAAATGTACTGTAATATTCATGTATTTTTCTTTAATGCACATTTCAAATGAACAATTCGTCTGTACCTAAAACTGAAAACCGAAATGAACACCAAAGCCTATGCAAAAGACTGCAATCCGAAATATACACATCTTCATATTTCAAAACGTACACCGAATTCGATACGACTGTGACCATAGAGACAATTTCGGATACAGAAAACAGTCTTGCATAGGATAGACGAATCGGACTACAAAACGTCACACTGGAAGTGACGCAACAGAGAATTGGACTACCAACGTCGCACCGGAAGTGATGCGACGGAGTGACGACACGCACAAGCGGCTCTGCGTCCATTAGTTTTTTAGGTATTTAAGGACTAGTCTCACACCCCACAAGCATTGCCAGGCTCTGAGGAAACCCAAGAGATGGGTGAAACGCATGAGCTGGGTCCTGCTTATTGGGGTTGGAGACTTTTACTACCTGCGAGTCAGGATTTTTTCTGGACTTCATTCAACTTGTGTAAGATATTTTATGCACTTTTATTAATCTTGTTCTGTTTTTATGCTGATATCTTCGTGTTACTTGGAGCCTACTAGGTAACAAAGACCAAGAAAGAAGCTATCCGAATAGCACTTTATTTTATGAACATAAGTTGGAATGTGAGTGTCACATCTCTTTGACTGTGCATTACCTTTTTTATACAAATTCAATACAGCAACAGGATGTTTGTATAATTAGGATATGTATCCCATCACTTTACACCTTTCTAGCACTTTAATGCACTGTCACTTTTTTGTTGGGACGATGGAATGTAAACCTAACTCCTGACGAACAACCCACTCCAAAAAGGTACTAAAACAGGAAATAGAGCAACCCATATGCTGGCATTTGTCAAAAAAAAATGTGGTACTTCCATTTGCAACCTAGCAAATGAAAGCAAGATGAGTGGACTGGCAGGAATCTAAGCACAGGCTCAATATCAGTCTTGGCCAGCAAAGCACACTTGCCAGCCTCCCAAACCCAATGAATTGCCTTGTCAAATGAGGTAATAATACACTTTCCACAACTCGCTGTTGATCTTATCATTGACAGAGAACCCTTTATAGTATGAAAAGTGATGAATAAGTCTGAACTTACCAACCTCGTTCTTAGGTAACACCCAAGCAGGTGAATTATCAAATTGGCAATAAAGGATCCTCCATCCTACCCAATTCAAACACCTTATCCAAATTTGGGGAAACCACCACCACATGCATATAACCAGGATTAAGGTTCTTAGATACCAGACCCCAAAAGCTCTCTTGTAAAGGTATACAAAAGCCATCCTGGTGACACTTACTGGTGCCCTTCCCTTTTTTCCAAAGTTGGCAGACTTGGAGGAATCTTTTGGGAGCTTAAAGCAGCGTCATAATGAATGGGAACCCCTGCAACCTGAACATTCGTGGTTAAACGTACACAAGGATCCCCCAATGACATTGACCACTGTTGAACTGCCAACACACACCAGCTTACCGGTGGCTGGGAGGAGGAAGAAGACTTATGAACTTGATGGAAAGGAAACACAAAGCCAAATAGCAATTTCTTTATGATCCCAGCGGATGGCATGTCAAACCGCCATCTGCTAGCACAACTGCTCATCATAGCCGCCTGCCCACCATACACCCGATGAGCCTCCAAATAGCAAAACAAACCTGAACAATATTCAGGATTCTCTTCCCCCAAAATACTGGCCAGTACATTGAATTTTTGCAACAAGTTTGAAAAAGTACGAGAAATCAAGAGGTAACATAACTTTTCATCCACCTCTTTTTTAGACTCATTCACCTTGATTATCCTATCCAGGTTGAAATGTTCACGAGGCAACACAGAAAATATGTCAACATTTCCATATCTTTTCCTGTATCTCAGGCTCTAAATGAACCCCCAGCGGCCCATCAAAGCAAACAGAGATTCCATGTTAGCAGAATCAGACACTTTCTCAATGTCAATAGCCTTATCTTTACTCGTTTCCTCATCGACTGGTTTGACCTCTACACTAATGGGCACCATGGTGACACTCGACCCAAAACCCTTGCTGAAACTACAGGAGAAGCTGGGGGTAACAGAAGTATTGGGAGAAGGAAAATGAGTACTCCCCTCCACCATAGTTCCCAAATCATGCCCAGCAGCCCAGTAGCGCTAGTAAACCCACCGGAATGCCATGCCCCTCCAACCCCTGATGATACTAATCAGCATCTGGGCATCCCAAAATGGGCCCTGAAATGGCAAATTAGACCTAAGCACTCTGGACCTGCAAACATAGGATGGGAAAAGGGGAACATAGAAGGGGACAAAAGAAAACGGGACTTCAGCTATAGGTCCAGAAACAGGAACAGCCAGAGGAGGCACCACGTGTCCAGAAGAGTATTCTGCAGAGGTCTTTTTAAGCCAAATCGGCGCAGAGACCAGAACTGGAAGAGATGGTGATGCAGAAGGAGGAGGAGCAGGCTGGTCCAATTTCCTGCAGTCAAAATTCGCCATCCCCCGCAATCCATTGTGCCCAGTATAAGTAAACTGAACATGGGGCCTAGCAGGCCTGATAACAGCAGCCCGAAAATTGGAAATATTGATAGCTAAAGAAAGACCTTCTTATCCTGAAAAAACCTATATATATATATATATATATATATATATATATATATATATATATATATATATATGTATATATATTATATATATATAATTTGTGTGGGTACAGTAAATGAGAAAAAAGAAAATTATAGCTAAACATAAACTCTATGCGCCTATGTCCTGAACTGTACATTTCAGAAACAGTTCTATCCTCAAATGAATTAATTCCTGCAATGGGACTTTTTTTTTTTTTTGTCTGCATATGTCTATAAAGTTTGAAACACTGAAAATGTGGTATCTAATTATTTTTTATTGTTGTGAAGTTTAAGGTAAACACTAGAGGATATTAAAACCCAGAATGCAACTACAGAATATAACCGTTACACAATAAAATATATATTACTCTTAAAATACACTAACTCTAGATACTCATATCTAATATAATCATATCTAATATGTATATGTATATATATTTGTAATGTTTATATATATTTATGCATGTGTGTATATATATATATATACAAATATATTTAAACATTAAAAATATCTCTTTATACAAAACCTGTAGAAAAAAAAGAAGACAAAAGGGGAAAACAAATGTAAAAAGTCATAAAAAATGAAACTAGTAAAATGCCCTGTGCACATCAAATAAAATATTTTTAATTGGCCATTGGACTGTTCCCTGCTTACCGGAAAGGTAGCGGTATGGGGCTTGTTGGAGGTAGGGACTATTTTTTATGTATTTATTTTATTTATTTAATGTGCCAGAGTCATTTGGTCAGCCCTTGGCACATGGGGGATGACGGACATTATTTTTATATTATATTGGGGCCACAAGTATAGCACTGACCCATGGGCCATTATTATTTTTTACCGAGGCTGTTATGGATAATTATTTTTATTTGTTATTGGGGCAAAAAGCTTAATGCTGACCCGTGGCCATTATTGCATTATATTGGGGTCATAGGCATAGCTATGCTATATTTATATTTTATACTTGGCCAAGGCATTGCATTATGATTATTTTCTGTCAGTCACTGCGGGCATCGTGTCGGCCCATGGTCACTAAGAGGCCACATTTTTTTTGTAGACTGCCGACCCCAAGGGGAACAATAAACTGGGGGTGGCTATTACTTTAACTTTTGCTGGTCTTAACCCCAGCGTAGAATCTAGCCCAGTGTGTCTCATATCCTTAAAATATACACAAGCACATATTACCAAATGAAGAACCATAAAATCCATAGGAAAACTGCAGCAACCACATTTAAAAAATCTATTGCCAAAGTAATATATTGTATAAAAGTGAGAATCCACATCATTAAAATGCTTAATTTATCGATACTTTAGCAAGCTATTTATGTCAAGGTAATTATGCTATCTGGAGATTTCTGGGAAATGTCTTCAGAATCATTGGCATAGTTCCAGGATCGCTTTAATTACCATGTCAGGACTTGCTACAAGCCTGCTTCTCAAAATATTAAATAATAAAATAAGGTTATTTTAAGAGGAAAAAAGCTATAAACTTATATATCCCTTTCTACAAAACAGGGTAGATTCCATGGTCCCCATTAACTCAAAAACTGCCATTAGCATTAATTTAATGGGTCAGCGTTTATGCTATTAATGGCAGACATGCTTTCTATGGAGGTTTAATGAACTCACTTAAAAAAGTAATTACCACACAACAGTGGTTCAATGATAGACGGGAAAAATTAACTCCCAAAAACGGATGACAGAAATTTGGATTGGCTGCTTAAAGGGACACTGATCTTTACTTTTCACTTGGGTTACTTGTCCCTAGTGTGAGGATAAACTGGTATGTACTTTTGATAGTACACGCCAGTTAATTCTCTGACCAGCAGCTGCCATGCTTCCATAGGAAGCAGGCAGCTGTCTGGTTGGTGACTGGTGCTCTCTGCTAACACAGAGACCTTTGTTTGTGCATGGGATCAGCACTGGGACATTAACTACGCCCCCCCCCCGCGGAACCCATGCAAAAAAGAGGGTCTCTCTCTATACTAGCAGTGAGATACCCCCACATTCTGCAAACAGAGCGGGGCGAGATTAAAAGATTAATCTCCAAAAATAAAAATGTCTGTATCTTCATAGTTCTGTTCTCATCTGCCCGCTTTTGAGTGTATCAGTAAATTCATGCACTTATTCACTGTGTGTGTTTATTTTTATTTTAAAGGTTCCTATGATTCTGCCCACTTCTAATTTACATTGTGTTTGTCCGTGAAAATCACTGTCACACCTCAGGCACAAAGGATGCCTTTTAAGGAAGAAATATGCCTGTATCCAGTTTCCTGTGGTGATCTGTGACGCCCTGGATCCTCAGCTTCTGGCCAAGGGAAAAGGGCCATCCATTAAAAAATAAATAAATCATCCTATCTCTAAAAACTATCCACAGGCATAAAACAAAAGTTTGCCATGCTATGTTATATTTATATGCGTATGTTATACTCCATAGCTGCGTCCCAGTCTATGTTATTTAAGATAATCGGTCAGTTGTTCCTTTTATGTTGTCCGGGCCTAAGTCCTGTTTCTCTGGACCGTTATTCAGCCCTTCAGTTATACATTTGTTCGTTACACGGCTGTTTGGGAATCGAGCTGAGACAGTTCATATAGGAGATCGTTAGGGATATTGTCCCATCTAGCTTAGTTTTGCTATGTTCCAAAGGTCTGCTAATTGGTTAGGACCTTCAGACTTAATAAGAAAGTTAAAATTACTGTTTTATGTATAGATAAAACTGTATAATGAGTCTTTTTTGTTACATATCCTGTCCCATGCTACATTTTGCAGTTTTAGATCAATGATATTTGACATTGGATATTTGTTGTTTGTATGACACCTTGACTCAATAAAAAATATAATAAAAAAATAAAAAATAAAGTTTGCTCTTATTTCTTTCTAGTCTGCTCTCAGTGGAGCAGAGTGTGAATGAAATACCAGCCCTAGATATGGTGGCCACCTGGCCGGTATTTTACTGGCAGGCAGGTAAAATATTGGCATCAGGCCAATGTTAAGTCTATGGAGACAATAACAAGGCCGGTATTTTTTTAAAGAAAAGGTGTCAACCCTAGCCCTGGAAGGCTGGTATTTCAAAAGACAGTAGGCAGTGTCTACGGTTATTTGACTCCCTATCATAACCTTACTATTGGCTGGTTTTCAAACCAGTCCTACTATTGGCTGGTTTTCAAGCCAGACTAATATTTGCTGGTTTGAAAATCCCGCTGGACAGGGACAGGGAGGCTTTTGATTGGCTGAAAGAGTCAAATAAAATAAATAAACAAAAATTGGGTTACTTGTTAATGCCGTCGATGCAAGTAACTGTAATAGATCATACTCACTTGATTTTTATTTTTTTCATGCTTGATTGTGATGTCATTGTGTATGTCATGTACAATGGAATTTCATATTCTCTGGGGTGTGGTCACTAAGAAATAAGATGTCGCGTGTGCATCCTGTAACAACAGCATTATCACTCCGGGGAGTCACAAAATGAACTAGGAGAGGATGCAATAAACTATGTGGAGAAAACTCCTAAATAAAAGAACTAAAGGTAATAGGGGGTGTGCATGTGCTGAATATACAAATGTGACTTATTTGGATGTTTCAGTGTGGTAGCCAGAAATATCTTTTTTAATTGCTGGCACTTGGGGTATCCTTTGGCCCATTTAAATTTTCTTCAAAACTAAAAATGCATGAGACAGGAAAAAGCAGAGAAACAAATGCGGGAAGAAAAGAAAGCCAATGTAAGCAAATATATTTGATTTAAATATCAATGTAACAAACATCTGCTTACATATGGGAATCAGACTTAAGCCTCATGTGGAAGGTCCTCCATATGGAATAGAGCTCAGAAAAAGTAAAACGTTTGTCTGAAACTCTGGCATGAATTTCTGTGTATGATGTTGGTTCCTCCAAAGTGATGCCTTCTTCAATGGACGCATGTTGATGTGTCATGTTGCCTCTGCTTATACACCTGTCAAACTTCTCTAATTAAGCAGAGGCAATGTGAAATATCAACATGGGTAGAAGGATATCCCAGGAGCCATCAATTAAGGAAGGATATTTCTCACTAACACTGATACATCCACAAGCCTAGTTCTATAGCAGGGGAGGGAGAACGTCCGGCACGAGTTCTGTATCTATGGCCTGAAAAATAATTTGACCCCCCCGTGTAGTCCAATGTAACCAGAAACACTTCCTCTTACTTTGGAGGACATAATCAACAAAATATCAACATGAAATAGTCCATCATGAAACAATGACGTTTCTCAAAACATGGAACAGTCTGTAGCCATTATAGAGGAAAATACTGACAACCCAGGAAACGAATATGGAGTCAGATCTTCAGGCTAGATATAAAAGAGAAAATGTGATAATATAAAGTCATGGGAAAAAAAATCAATCAAATCAAGCTAAGTATAAAATCATGAAACAATAAAGGGATACAAATAACCACATAATACTGTGAAAAAAGAGACATCATATACATAAAATAAAATAAATGGGTGCGGTACCTTAATTGTAAGGACTATGTCTGAAACCTAAATATGGGAGGAAACAAAACTCCCCTCCGTATCTTTATAAATCATGACTTTACATCATAATTTATTAGTAAAATCTGGTAATTTATAAGGACATGGAGGCTCCTATAATACTGTGCAATCATGTTAGAGGTAAAATGAACAGGAGCCCTGAAATAAAAATCTCTGAAGGTAGACAGTTGTCGCCTTAAATAAATCTACCAATACGGCTTTGGAGGCCATAGCCCCCCTGGTGGAATGAGGGCCAAACACTGAAGTGTCACTGCCTGCCTCATGTAAAACCCATTTGACCCATCTAGCCAAAGAAGATGTAGACATGGGAAGATGGGGTCTTCGGAGAGCAAGAAATAATTTAAGACGAGAAAAACAACATTTGGCTTCGTATTTTTTCAAACACTCAACAGGACATAATTGGAGATTACACTGAAACAAGGGTAAAATACCTTAATAATGGGGGTTTTCGTATATCTAGATATATTAAATAGGACCCCTTCCGGTGTGAAGGAATGTAAGGCAACATCCAAAACTCTCATTTATAGGAGATCAGACAGCATAACACGACCAATTTCACACCGATTTGTTGTAAAGATAAATCATTATTATCAGGCCACCTCTCGAAAAGACGCAGGACAATATTAACATTCCATACAGCAGAATACTGAGGTGAGAAGGCGACACACCAGAAGATTGATTAACCGGAAGAAAGCCATCAGACTGATAAACAATAACCTTCCAATATGCATGACCATCTTCTGAAATAAAGGTAAGGAAATATGATTTACAGTTGGCAATTTGTCATCCACTCATTGTTCCATGCACAAACCAGCCATGCGTTCCATGCATGTTGGTAAGAATGTCTGGTGTCCAGTATCAGGTACCCAAGTGCTAGAGTTGATTGCGGAATGTCAGAGATGAACCAGGGTCCCCGGAGATCAGCCATGTGAGGAGTTGGCCCATATTGAGTAATGAATGTGGATCCCCTAAAGATCAGTAATCAGATCCGGTATTGATGGAAGCAGTCGAGGGACATCCATAACCAGTTCCAGTAGGGTAGGGAACCCTGGTTGTGTGTTCCACCATGGTCCTACAAAGACTAGCGATCTTGGGTCTGGCGTAAATGTAGCAGTGTGCAAGGTATTAGGCAGAAGCGGGGAAAGGCTGTTAGAAAGCATCCATTGCTGGAGCTTATGAATCCAGTCTCCAGCTGAAGCACTGTGGGAATTGAGAGCTGAGCCATAAGACAAACAGATCTAGCTCCAATGGTCCCCAAAGATCCAATAGTTTATGGAAGGTGTCTTGAAGGAGACGCCAATCGCTGGGATCAATTGACCTTGATGCTGAACATTCCCGGAATGTGTCATACCTGGACCGAGATGTTGTGGGCCAGGCAAAATTGCCAAAAGTCTGACAATTGCCAGAGACTTCATTCCCCCAGATGACTGACATAACGGATGGCAGATATGTTGTCCATGCATAGCAGGATTTAACAATTCCAAGAAGACCGACCAGTACCAAATATTGCTCTCACGTTCCATGCTTTGGTATGAGTGAGCCAAAAAGACAGTTCTTCTTTCGCCTCTAGATCTAATGGGGTCACATTTTCGTATGTCATCCCTTGTCTTAGAGAGTGAATCTTCAATTGTTGAAGGGAAAGGTAATGGAGAGGACTGGGGAATATGGCATGTAGTGATGCAGACAGGAGACCGATCACTCGAGCCAAGTGACATATAGAAATGGTACAGTAAAGTTGTGGTACAGTATAGTTGCCATGACAGAGATAGACACATTTTGTTTTACAATATAGCCCCCTCAGCAGATAGTTAGCCAGATCAAGACTTGATACAACATATCCTATCAGAATATACACTAATTGCCATAGACAAACCTGATACAGGATAAGCCATATCTGGATAGTGTAGTTGGCCTTATATCACACTTGTGATACTTATATCAATATATGGTTAACCAGATACTAATTACATTACAGCATAGCTACATCAGTATATACAGTTGTTGTGGGTGTCGTTTGCTATGATGCTCAGCTTTCATTATGATGGATTCTTGAATGACTTTGCATCATGAAAACTGTAGCTCACAGCTAAGAATTATGTCATCAACCTGCCTTCTTCCTCCTGTGTGTCTATCCGTGCAGTCCTCACGTTGCAGCCCATTTCAGCACCATGTTTTTGGAACCCTATGGTCTACAACATGGCTGCCACAATTATAACCTTTATCCCACGTCTATGGATGGTCCTAATGGTACCTAATAGTTTAAATTCAGCATCCTTTGTGTTGTCCTGGCTTCTGAGTATTCTACTGTATGTTCCTGTGTATCAATGTTTGGCTGTCCTTGGACTACCCTCATTCTCCTGCGTCCCTTGTTTTAACCTCGGCCCAGCTTTATCTATTACATTGTCCTCTCCATTCCTGACCTCGGCTTTCCAGTCCATTCCTCCCGGATCCACGACCCCGGCTCATCCCATGACTTCGCTTCTAAGTTTTTCTGGTGTGCTGCAGCTGTGACTTTACTTTGTTCTTCTGATACTGTCCTAGCTTGTTGTCCGAAGAGTGGTAGGGGTGCAGCAACCTTTCCTTTGTTTCGTGGGCTCAACCAAAGTAGCTCTGTTTGGGACAGAAGACCTCCTCTCACCACTCAAAGGCTCAGGTTTCAGACGTGTCTGTCTCCATAACATCACAGTGTCAAGAATCTGCATCGCGGATTCACCTGCAGTCATTACAGATTATCACTCCATCTGATGTTAACTACAATTTCCACGAGGCTAAGTCAAACAAAAATGTTTTGTTGGCTGAATATTATGGTCAATGCAGTAAAGTGGCAAAGGTTAGGTGTGGACTATAGTTTCAGTGATGCTCAGCTGACCCACAAACTGGTATAATGCAGCATTTCATGTATCTGTATAAATATACATCTTCTTCTTTATAACAAAACAACAGAGCTGTAAGGCTTCCTTAAAATCTATTTAATAATTGTAATAAATGTATTATTTAATAAAAATAAATAAGAAGATATTCATCACACTAGCATTTATGTTTCTGCCAGTTACTGTTTAGCAGAATGAAGTAAAGAGAGACCAAACAGAGATATATTATATAAAGGAGTATAGATTCAAAATTTAAATGCAACTGTCTGCAATCAGGGATAAAGCAATCAGAAATATTTATTTGTATGCTAATTGTATTAATATGGAGCTGAAAATTATATGGCAGCACTTAAGACTATGTTTAAGCATAAATATGATTATAAAAATATTTGATGATAGATTTTCTTTAAAAGCACTCCTATAAAACAAAATTGAATTAAGTGGATGACTAAGTACATTAAAATATGCCACCTTAGCTTCCACAGACTGCATGATTTATTATAAGCAGTTTAGACCATCTTTATATTGCTTACAAACGGGACTATTTACTCTTTGCTTACCCCCATAAGGACGGAATATTTTTTCCAATGTTGCACTGCTTAGGACGAAGGCTGTTTTTACACCTCTGTGGTGTTTGTGTTTAGCTTTCATTTTCCTCTAGCATTTACTGTTTTTATTTTTCAGAATAAGAACTTAGAAGGGCTTTTTTTAGATGCTAATATTTGGATCACATCACATAATTTACTATGAATAACAAACAAAAAAACCATAATGGGAAATTTTACAGGAAAATATATTTTAAACATCTACAAATGCAAATAAAAAAAAAATGTTTACATGTTTTCACAAGTTATAATTGTAAGTAACATATTGCTTTTCTCTAACCATTTTATCCTACCTTTTAATCCATCCCTTATCATCACCCTAGCCCTAGCACTAGCTCTGACCTAACCTAACCCTAATTTCTAACTCTAACCCTAGTTGCTATCTCTAGACATTAGCCTTTTTTATCCTTCCAGTTTAATGTTGCTTACTGCCTGTAGAGGCAGTTTAGAAACAGCTATAAAGTGATGGGTGTAACAGCTGAGCACTTCCAAAGCACTTGCATACAACAGGGCAGATCTATATTGGGATGTTAGCTGCCCTACAACGTGGAGCCTGCATTTGCTTTGCGGAGGGATCGCACAGCCGGGAAGGGGCATGTTTGGTGGTGCTCGATGCCATATCAAAGCATGGCAGCAACACCATCTGAGTGGCATACAGAGTAATTGATCATTCTGCTACTCATTTGAACGTCATCACTCTGTCCTCTTGGCAAAAAGGTTAAATAGCAGTCATCTTTCACTGTTAAATTCTTAGCCACAAAATATTGGCAATTTTTTTACAGGGACACTCCACCCATCATACAGGTTAAAGGGACACTCTGTGCTTTATACATTTAGTAGTGTTTACACATACCTATGGGGCATCCGTAGGCAGGGAAGGAAGGGCAAGAGGGGCACTTATCACCCCCTTGAAATTCAAACAGTCCCAGTGGGCTGTTTAAGATAGGTTAACTAGACATAGAGTGCAGAAAAAAACACCTAGCAGGCAGGCACACATTGACTTTGCCTCCAATTCACTCCCCGCGCTTCACGTACTTATAGTGAAGCACAGGGAGTGACCAGAAAGTAAAAAATAAATAAATAAAACATTTCCGGTAAAAAAAAAAAAAAAAAATGAACCCTTTACTTGCTGATCACAGTTTGTAACTTTTTTAAAAAAAAAAAACAACAACATATATCTTGTATTGGTGCGCTAAATGACAGAGAGAAAAATTACGTTTCAACAAACATATTAAAAATTGAAAAATCGCTCTGGCCCTCAGCCCAGAAAATCCCTGGTCCTGAAGGGGTTAAACTTAGATCCCAGAGCAATACAGCTTCAGCTAGGATCAAACACCATAGATAGGATCACTCTTTTCTTTAATATTTTTTTTAAAAATCATTAACACTGTAGTTATTATTTATTTCTCTACCAGAGGAATGTGAACGTCACTGCTGCCCAGAATGCAGTTGTAAGGACCAATAAAGTAATACATATACTTATAATTAGAATGATTATATTATATATATATACACACACAAAAAGGTTTATTCACAGATATATTAAAATGGTTCATGGACCTGTACAAAACGCCTGTGTTCAAATTAGGTTTTTAATACAGTCTGTGTTAGTTATATTTCTTAGTCGCTTGTTAATCGCTTGGTATTCTAGCATCATGACTTTTGTATTCTTATTAATATTAATGATCAAGACGCAAATCAGAGGTGAAAAATGCAAAACTCATTGTGGGAAATATCAAAAACATTGTGGAGTTTGTGACTAGCCACTTTGTATGCAAATGTCAAGTATTACACAACACAATGCCAGTGTGCTGAATGAGAGCATTTCTGTCATAACAAGTATAAACAGTTACAAAAGAAAGGCAAGCAGGAGAAGAAAAATAACAACCATCACATTAGTATTAAAAAACATTTCTAAATTGTAGTTTTATATGAAATATATATGTGTACATTCCAGTTATACATATATAAATATATAAAAATATATATATATAAAAATACTCATGGACATGTACATACATACAGACACACACACACACACACACACACACACACACACACACACATATATATACAGTGCCTTGCAAAAGTATCCACCCCCCTTGACTTTTTACCTCTTCTTAGCAAGTTATTATTATCCTAGCGTTTATCTATGTATTCATTTTAACTTTTAGCAGGTGGTTTATTTTCTATGTTTGACACACTGGTTCTCAGTATGTTTCACTGACTTCTTCCCCCGCACCCCGGTTCTCCGTATTTCTCCTTTTTAGTAGTTTACCATATAAAGGTAGGCTAGAGAAGCACATTTCTCTTAAATCACATGAATGGCACACATATTTCTACACAGTTTGCCTGGTGTTAGCGGGAGATCAGACGGGTGCACTCTGGAGAACCATTGGAGGATTTCTCATTGGTATTTTATTGGTGGCGTCGCGTCACTATGACAACCAGTTACATGCATGCGCACATCTATTTTCGATGAGTAGACCTCCCCGCATGATGGAACTTCCGGCACTCGGTGAGTATACACACACGCAGGGTGAGTAATGGCTTGTCTTTCCTTCTAATTTCCTTTTTTCTTTGGTTTTATGGTGAATATATAGGGTTTTCATTTCATGTTTAGTTAGTCTTGATAAAGGTTCGAGGTTCGAACCGAAATGTTGACAGCATGTATCATTTACAGATTGTTTCTACATGAGCATCGACTAAAGTATTCTATTTTCAAGCAAAAGTCCCACTTTTTCAAGCTAAAGCTGAGTGAGTGTTTTTGTTCTATTTTTTGGATTTGCATATGTTTGTGAGCTGCACGACGGGCTGAGTTCTGTTTTTTATGTTTATACATACATACATACATACAGTGGCTTGCAAAAGTATTCACCCCCCTTGGCATTTTTCATGTTTTGTTGCCTCCCAACCTGGAATTAACATGGATTGTTTGAGGATTTGAATCATTTAATTTACAGAACATGCCCACAACTTTTAAGATGTTTTTTTATTTTTTCATTGTGAAGCAAACAACAAATAGGACAAAATAACAGAAAAAGTAAATGTGCACAACTATTCACCCCCCTAAAGTCAATATTTTGTAGAGCCCCCATTTGCAGCAATCACAGCACCAAGTTCCTTTGGATAAGTCTTTATGAGCTTGCCACATCTTACAACTTGGATTTTGCCCATTCCTCCTTGCAAAACTGCTCCAGCTCCTTCAAGTTGGATGGTTTGCGCTTGTGAACAGCAATCTTTAAGTGTGACCACAGATTTTCTATTGGATTGAGGTCTGGGCTTTACTAGGCCATTCCAACACATTTACATGTTTCCCCTTAACCCCTTAGTGACAAGACATTTTCACCTTGACTTTCCCTTGGTGACAATGGCTGTTTTGACGTTTCTAGGGTGTTTGTGTTTAGCTGTAATTTTTTTCTTTCTCACATACAGTACCCACACAAATTATATGTTGTTTTTATCGTCATAAGAAGGGCTTTTATTAGATACCATTATGTTCATCATATCTTATAATTTACTACAAAAAAAATCATAAAATATGATGAAAAATTAAAAAAAAAACACTTTTTCTAACTTTGACCTAAAATATAATTTACACAAATAAAATCATTAAAAAAGACCCCGTCTAAATAGTTTCTAAATGTTCTCCCGAGTTCAAAAATATGCATGTTTCCATATTTTTCGGTATTTTTTTGCGAGTTATGGGGCAAAAAACAAAAATGGTGTTTTTTTCCTATATTGATCTTTTGACCCCAACCCGAACCCAAAATTTAACCCTAACACTAAATTTAACCCCAACTCTAATCCTTATTATATCCCTTTTTATATTATCCTTATTATATTAACTTTAATTTAATGTTAACCCTATCCCTTATGCTAAAAAATATTTAATTTTAACCCTATAGGCTAATATAGCTAAATAACCTGTTTTTATTTAATTAAATATGTATTTTAATTATTTTCCATTGCAATGCTACTAAACTACCACTAGGGGTAGTCAAGTAGCATATTCAGAGCGACGGAAGTGAAGTTACTTTCACTTCCGAAGCTCAGACCGGCAGAGGACTTAGCCATATTGACGGAGCAGCATGCTCCGTCAATATGGCTCCCCACGATCGCTCCGTGGGGCGATCGTGGGGGTCCCAAAATAGAAATATCGGTGCTGGCTATTGCCTCGATGTCGAGGCAATAGACCAGCACTGTTAAAGCGGTTTTCGCGATCGTTGATCGCGAAAACCGCTTCATTCACTGCAGGACGTGCCAGGCACGTCCTTTGTCATTAAGGGAGATTCTCCCAGGACGTGCCTGGCACGTCCTTTGTCGGCAAGGGGTTAAACCACTCATGTGTTGCTTTAGCAGTGTGTTTGGGGTCATTGTCCTGCTGGAAGGTAAACCTCCATCCTAGCCTCAAATCACGCACAGAGTGATACAGGTTTTGCTCAAGAATATCCCTGTATTTAGCACCATCCATCTTTCCCTCAACTCTGACCAGTTTCCCAGTCCCTGCTGCTGAAAAACATCCCCACAGCATGATGCTACCACCACCATGTTTCACTGTGGGGATGGTGTTCTTTGGGTGATGTGATGTGTTGGGTTTGCGCCAGACATAGCGATTTCTTTGATTTAGTCTCATCAGACCAGTGCATCTTGCGCCATACATTTTGGGAGTCTCCCACATGCCTTTTCGCAAACTCAAAATGTGCCATTTTGTTTTTTTGCTGAAAGTAATGGCTTTCTTCTGGCCACTCTGCCATAAAGCCCAACTCTATGGAGCGTTCGGCTTATTGTTGTACTATGTACGGATAATCCAGTCTCTGTTGTGGAACTCTGCAGCTCCTCCAGGGTTACGTTAGGTCTCTGTGCTGCCTCTCTGATTAATGCCCTCCTTGCCTTCTTTCCATTTGGTTATGATAGATTTCACGGTGCTCCTGGGGATCATCAAAGATTTGGATATTTTTTTATAATCTAACCCTGACTTGTACTTCTCAACAACATTGTCCCTTACTTGTTTGGAGAGTTCCTTGGTCTTCATGGCAGTGTTTGGCTAGTGGTGCCTCTTGCTTAGGTGTTGCAGTCTCTGGGGCCTTGCAAAAAAGGTGTGTATATGTAATGACAGATCATGTGACACAGGTGGACATCATTTCACTAATATGACTTCTGAAGGTAATTGGTTGCATCAGAGCTTTTTATGGGCTTCATAACAAAGGGGGTGAATACATACGCACATGCCAATTTTCTGTTATCTATTTGTAAAAAATATTTTATGTATATTTTTTTTTCATTTCACTTCACCAACTTAGACTATTGTGTATAGTGTGTGTGTGTGTGTGTGTGTGTGTGCGTGTGTATGTATGTATGTATGTATGTACATGTCCATGAGTATATATATATATATATATATATACACAATCACCTGAATAATCATTTATTATAAGGTCGGCAAGTAAAATGACCTACACAAAGGGATTAGTGCAGACCAATTAAACAGTTTATAATTGTATTGACCAATACAGTGATACAACACACACATTATATATATATATATATATATATATATATATATATATATATATATATCCAAACTGTCATGCACTCATCTCTGCAAATCAATAATGTCATCATATACCTGGGTGCAGTGACGTTAATATAACATACAAATCCAAAAGGAAGAAAAAAGATTTGTTCACAGATGTATTAAAATGGACACCAGACAGGTTGTCCTGTAAACTATCTAGAATAGACCAAATCTTCCGTGAAAATCTTAAAAGAGTTTTCATTAACGCTAGTTTAAAACTGAGATGACACAGTTGGGGATTTAGTCAAATTATATGGTCATGTGATGCTCAGCTCACTATTATGCAAAAGTACCCAAATATTGGCGACTCCTACACCAAAATCATTTTACCCATATACATATAGAGCTTAATCTCTTCATTTATATGTATATATGTGTGTGTGTAAAATGCCATCCTCACTCACCTTTAAACAGCCACACATAATGTAGAGTAATGCATATTGATTCCAACTGTATTGTTGACATTTGAATATGTCTCAGTTTCAGTTGCTAATCAGATCCATTGTGACCCTGTATCCTAGCAACCAACAACACAACTAATGGGAGCCTTATCAGCAACAGTGTATATTAATTTCATAGCAACTAATCACAGCTCTAATGGTGAGTAGTTTGAACCAATGACAATGTTATCCCAATAGGCTCAATGTCTCATTTGCTAATGGAGAGGCCACTTGGTGCGTCTTTTAGTTTTTCCGGATGTCCAAAGAATAATGTTGTAGATTCAATGGAGTGTGTTAGGGGGGAAACAAATTGTGGTAAATTCATGATCAAAATTGATTTAATAGCATCTGTTATCAAATGAAAGCAATTCAGTGGTCCCAGATATAAAGTATATAACAGATAAGAAAAAAAAGTATAAAGTGTGCAAAGGTAGCTTACCGCACATCAACCATCTCAGAGCTGTAGGGTGCTGAAGAGTTAACCCTACATTTAAACAATATTTTGGGGCTCTGGACCCACATAACAGCTGGGGGAGCCGGCAGGTGCTCACCCTGTGCCCCCCATAAAAATGACAGGACCCAGAATAATATTAGGGTGAGGAGAGGCTGGGAAAAGGGGACCCAGCCACTATAAATCATTGGGGCTGGGAAAATGGCAAAATCCATCCAAAAATATATTCCACCTAAAAAATCCGGAAAGTAAAAAAAATAAAAAAGTGATACCTGCTTATATGAATGATTCTATTATATATATATATATATATATATATATATATATATATATATATACATACATACATACATACACACACACACACACACACACAAACAAATATTTATTCCCAGATGTATTGAAATGGACACCAGACAGGTTGTCCTGTAAACTATCTAGATTAGAACAAATCTTCCCTGAAAATCTTAAAAGAGTTTTCATTAACGCTAGTTTAAAACTGAGATGACACAGTTAAGGATTTAGTCAAATTATATGTTCATGTGATGCTCAGCTCACTATTATGCAAAAGTACCCAAATATTGGCGACTCCTACACCAAAATCATTTTACCCATATACATATGGAGCTTAATCTCTTCATTTATATGTATATATGTGTGTGTGTAAAATGCCATCCTCACTCACCTTTAAACAGCCACACATAATGTAGAGTAATGCATATTGATTCCAACTGTATTGTTGACATTTGAATATGTCTCAGTTTCAGTTGCTAATCAGATCCATTGTGACCCTGTATCCTAGCAACCAACAACACAACTAATGGGAGCCTTATCAGCAACAGTGTATATTCATTTCATAGCAACTAATCACAGCTCTAATTGTGAGTAGTTTAAACCAATGAAAATGTTATCCCAATAGGCTCAATGTCTCATTTGCTTATAGAGAGGCCACTTGGTGCGTCTTTTAGTTTTTCAGGATGTACAAAGGATAATGTTGTAGATTCAATGGAGTGTGTTAGAGGGGAAACAAATTATGATAAATTCATGATCAAAAGTGATTTAATGGCATCTGTTATCAAACAAAAGCAATTCAATGGTCCCAGATATAAAGTATATAAGAGGTAAGAAAAAAGGTATAAAGTGTGCAAAGGTAGCTTACCGCACATCAACCATCTCAGAGCTGTAGGGTGCTGAAAAGTTAACCCGACATTTAAAAATTTGGGAGGGGCTCTGGACCCACATAACAGCTGGGGGAGCCGGCAGGTGCTCACCCTGTGACCCCCCCCCCCCCCCCCCATAAAATTACAGGACCCTGAATAATATTATGGTGAGGAGAGGCAGGGAAAAGGGTACACAGTTCACTATAAATAATTGGGGCTGGGAAAATGGCAAAATCCATCCAAAAACATATTCCACCTAAAAAAATCCAGAAAGTAAAAAAAAAAAAGTGATACCTGCTGATATGTCCATCCTGAGCGGAGGATGTGCATACTATTAAATGCCAACCCATTAGAGCAGGGATTTCAAATTGCAAGTCAGCAAATGAGATATCTTTATTCCACATTTCACTCCTAGTACTGGGAGAGGTATGGTGTATTTCAGTATCATTATTTGATCCATACATCATTCTCACTTGCTGTTGTCTAGAGCCCCCATCGGCATATGAGGAAGGAAATGCAACACATGTAAGTGTGACACAGTCCTGCCATGATGCCCATATTACTATTATGTATTAAAAAAAAATAAAAAATGGCACACATATTATTATAATTTATTTATGTGGCGTTATTAAATCTTTTAGTACCATAAATAGTAATGATGTGGACTCAATTAGCTAAACAGTATTTTAATGTGAATGCTTAGTGCCTCACCCTTTTTAATGGGTGTGTGCTGAGTATTTGCTTCAAAGTGTATATCTTTTACATATTTACTTAAATCTGAAATATTAATTCCAAGAATGGCTACATTTTGTGTGATTGTATATTAAGTTATTGTGTCCCTATAGAAAAAGTTACTTTGTTTCAAATTACATATGCATTTTTACTTTACCAAAAATTGTATATTTTTACATTACATACACAACAAAACAGAATAACTATGTTTCCCTATTCAGTGTGCATAAACCACCAATTTAAATTTTAGCCATATTATTACCTTAACTGATGTCATACCCATTGAAACACTACAGTTCTGAGTTATTAGGTGGGCATCTTTTACCTCTCCAGAATATCCCATAAATATTTAGTGATATTTAGATATGGTAATTGTTGAAGCCACCCTAGTGTACATGAAACCACTCTTAGCTGTGTGTATGGAGTGCATTATCATCCTTAATATGGTACATAATGAGCTATCTGTGTTTAAACTACAAAAAAAAAAAGAAAAGAACCCCCAAAGTAACACCAAGTCATTGAGGGGGAGGGGGATCCTGATAGAAATCAATCATGACGGGGGCTTGATCCAACCAGGTGATGGGCCCAATTCTGGACCGAATACAAAGGTCCAAGGTTGGGCCCAGCATAAAAAAAATATATATTCGGGAGTAGGAGGAATATACTAGAGAGTGAAAGGAAAAACTCTCTCCTCAAGGTCCTGCACTCTCCATATATCGTACAGGTTAAAATGGGCGAGTATGTCCGTGAGTCTCTCCACCCTTTGTTTGAGTTCCCTGTTGTATTTACATTTTCTATCAGACCGTCTATCAAACTCAAAATCAAATATGCAATTCATGTCTACCCCAACACTCAGTAAAACCCTAGTAACTTCCCTTACTCTCTGGAACGCAGAGTTAGAAAATTGATTGGAGTAATCCGAAGGTGCATATAAGTTCATAAACGTGTATGAAATATCATTAACCTGGCTAACTAATATTAGGCGCCGGCCCTCTTGGTCCGTTTCGTGAAAGAGGTAATCATATGTATTTTTTCCAGCAACCAGTATTTCCTGTACTTCCAATATTTTGGTTTGATCTCTCATCCAGTGGGATTCTTGTATAAAAGCTATATCAATTGATTCACTTACTAGAAGGTCATAGAGGTAAGCTCTTTTATAAGGTGGATGTTCACGTCCAACATCCATACAGCATACCCGCTGATCGCATCGGCTGTTCCAACCAAGCAGGCGCGGGGAGGGATTGGTTCCTTGAACCATCCTGGAAGGTTCTTTCCTTTCTTTAACTTCCTCTTGGAGAGCCCCTACAAGCTTATCTTAAGTCTTAACAGCCCAGAAAGGCAGGTTGGGAAGGGAGAAGCGGAGGAAGAGAGGGAGGATAAGAAGAAAAGAAGAAAGAAGAGAGAGAGAGAGAAAAAAAGGAAAACAGTCAGGTAGTTTTCTCTGCGTGAGGGCGCTGGGGAGTTTATGTTCTATGCATAGAAAATCATACTAGAACCTTGATTTAATACATTACCAATTCAGAATACACTATACAACACTGTGCTCCACTATTAACATTATTTATATTACAGAGTGAAATCAACAGCATTAACCATTTTGACTCACAAAAGAAAATCAAACACAAAAATCTCATTATCTCACTGAAAATGTGTACTACCTCCTAGACATAAAAAAGAAAATATAAAAATGGATTTAAATTCCATATATTTACTTTAGGTAAGCGAGCATGGATTTGTGTTAACCGCACCCCAAGAGGACAACACTAATATTAAATCCTTTTGGCTATTTGAATTGAAGCATTAAAACATTTTTCGTGTTATCACAATTATATTTGTATACTACCTCCCAAAAAGAAGAGTGCAAAATAAAAAAGAGAATGTTTTCCGTGTATATTTATGTGGCCTCCTAGACATGGAGAAGCATAGTAAAGTATAATAGCCACTGGGAAATTTAACATATACTGCAGTTATATTCCATGTGTGACAAGTCACACTGTAACTTTGATTCTACTCTGTGCCACACAGGTACATACATTCTGTGTTGCAGTCTGCTATGTAATACTAAAAAATTTTTTAAAAGCAAACGACGACCCAATTTTGATATTATCCCAGTGGGTATAAATGCTGCCTCCTGAACAGAGAAAGAAGGGAAGAAGAATATAGTAATGAATTCAAACTATGTGTATTTGCTTTAAAAAAACAAAACATAGATCTGTGTTAAGCCATTTTAGCTCTGGAAATTAAGAAGTTAAAACATTTTTCATAATGTCACGGTGATCATGTGTAATACCTCCTAAGCATGGGGGGGGGAGAGAGTAATAATAATAAATATAATTTTTTTTTATAAAGAGTGGATCGTGCATATCTATGTGGCCTACTAGACATGGAAAGGCATAAAAAAGTATAGTAACTACTGGGAAATTTACTGCATTCTCCAGTTACATCACGTGTGGGACAAGTCACACTATGACCTTACTTCTGCTCAATACCACACAGGTACACATTTTGTTATATTATATCATAGAGTTACTGAGAGGTTTAACATGTACTACAGTTATATTACATGTGTGGCGAGTCACGTTATAAGTTTAATCTTACTTCTGCTCAGTGCGACACAGGTACCCACATTCTGCGTTACAATCCGCTATAAAAGAAAAGAAAAAAAAAACAACCCAATTTTCATGTTATCACAATAATACCCCCTAAACAAAGAAGGAAGGGAGAAAGAATATAATAATAAGTTTTAATTCCATGTGTTTGCTTTAGAAACATAGAGATAGAGCTGTGTTTACAACCGACACCGGCGCACATCACCTGTGTTAAAACATTTTATCTCTATAAATTAGAAAATTGAGGCTTTTTTTTTTCTCATGTTATCACCTTTTTGTGTCATCGCCGTACATATCTGTGTGGCCTCCTAAGCATAGAGAGGCATATAAAAATATAATAATACATTTAAATTCCATCCATTGGTTCTCCCCTCTCTTCTCTCTTCCCTCCCCTCTCTCCCTGAAGAGAAAGGAGAGAGAGAGGACAAAAGAAAGAAAAAGAAAGCATAAGTCTATGTGCATGCCTTATATTCAACCTGAAAGGAGCCCCATCTACATTAAACCACTCTAGCTCAATGGCTACGGATACTAAAAGGATTGGATATCATTGGGCAGGTAAGTATATTATGCCGTTATATATTATAGCCCCAGGTCGCTATATAGCTCCCATTGTGTGCCAAAATCAGGAAATGGGAACTCAGTTCATGGGGCTATTCCCCATGTGTCCATTTTATTCTTTAGTTCTTCCTGATCATAAAACACAAATTGCTCGTCGTCCCACCTGATTTGAATCCTTGCAGGAATCCCCCAAGGAATACATGATGTTATTATTTCTTAAGCACCGTGTAAGTTAAAAACTTCTAAGTAAGTTAAAAACTTCTAGTTGCAGTCGATAAGTCCGCGAAGGTTGTTAGGCCTGTGAACTTCAGATTTTTAGCAGGGTTCTTTCTCATCTCGCGAACCAACATTTCTTTAACCTTAAAAGCATTATATAATAATAATTATGTCCCCAGTGCTGATAGGCTGAGACAGGTTAGCAGGCTTAGGAAGTCTGTGTACCCGTTCTATTGGAAATGGTCCAAGTATTTTTGTGTCCAGGTGTACAGCAAGTAATTCACAAACATATTGATCTATATTTACAATTTCCTCAGGTACTCCTCTGATTTTTAAATTCTTGACCGGTCTTCTATGTCCGCAATTTTTAAGTTAATTTCTATAATGTGAGTTCAGAGAGTTCCTCTGACTTTGAAGATCATCAACTTTCTGCTGCAGCAGAATTATCTCATTTGATGGTGAAAGAATAGTGGTTTTTATATGCAGAAGCTCCTCTTTGTATTCAGCTTAATTGGGGTCAAGGTCTATCTTTATTTTTTAATATAGAGACCCCAAAGCGGTAGTGATTTCTGATTGTGAGATATAATTTCCAGAGTCTAACATGTTTCCTTCGCAGGTTCTATCAGATAGTGGTTTCTCAGACAAGACGGACAAGACAGATTGGCTTCGGGAGCGTAAAATGAACTTATGGAGTATGTTTTATTAGTTTTAGCAGAGTTTTTATTCTTATCTCTTTTTTCCTCTTTTTTCTGTCTGTTTTACTGGGCCTATCAACTTTAGGGGCCATTTTGGATAGAAAGAATAGTAGTAGGGGAGAGCGGTTTAGCTGTCTTGAGAGATTGTGTAAAAGCTGACAATTCAAGTTGTATGCCCCTTTATTGCTTGCCTTTATAGGTTTTTAGCAGCTGATCCTTAATGTGTGTCACCTCGCTCACATATAAAAACTGTTTTAGTCTAGCTTGTCACACAATGTCTTATCGTGTCCGTATACACGGTATCTGCAAAAAGTAAATATTATTCAGCAAAATGTGTATCTGGAAAGTTAGAAAAGGTTTTTTTTTTCATTTGTTTATCATATTTTATGATTTTTTTTGTAGTACATTATAAGATGAATATATATATATATATATATATATATATATATATATATATATATATATATATATATAGATAGATATATATATATATATATATATTCTAGTCCATACATAATGAACCATACACCATCAATACAGATATAGTTCATACATAATGAACCATACACCATCAGTACATTACTAATACATAGCCAGCACATCACCAATTTGATACAGACACATTCATCAACCCTCCCCCCAGAGCATTCCACTGTGGATACTCCACATCACTTTATATTTATATATATTTATATATTCGCTATTGTGTGCTATTAAGTGAAACATTAGAGCTGACACACAATTTTCACATGGATTTTGTTCACAGATATATTTCTAGTAAAATTCATATTCAGGAATATTGCTGTCAGCCTACATTTTCATGTCAGTGATCACAGCAAAATGTACCTTTAATCATTGTTCTTAGGCTTCCAGCAAAACTAAAATGCAGATATAGCCTATAGCGTATAATTCTGATGAATTATAGCATAACAACAGCTTTTTGTTATTAATTATTTACTGTTATGAAGAACCACAAAATCTAGTTGGTACTCAACAGGGATGAAAAGATAGAGATGTAGACAATAATATTAAAATAGAAAATTCAGGTAGCAATATGAGTTCAATCATAAATCAAAGCATAGATGAGAATTTACAACCTGTGCAAGTTCTTGATTATTTCTGGCTGTCAGGTTTTTTTTTTTTTTAAGAAGGAGGAATTTCATAAAAGCTTTACTACTGGGAGAGCATACTAAAGCAAAGGTAGATAGACAATAGAATACAAAATATCATACAAAATATAAATGAAATTAAAATCTTTATTTTAATTTCATTTTTAAAAGATGCATTTGGGAGGTTTGATAAGTGGATTAATCTCCATGAATTGACTATAGAGGAGGGGGCTATTGTACAAACACAACATCTACTCAGGTGTTAACACCTTCCCGACAAAGAATTGCAGACATTGGACGAACCTAGTACATCTTGCGGTTAAATGAGCGGTGTTTGCGATCTAAGTTAGCAAACACCACTCAGACAGTGATGCTCCATGGAGCTAATTGTGGTTGCCATAATGGAGAGCAACATGCTCCTCCAATATGCTTGCTGCCCTCTTGTGGGAAAAGCGTCAGAACTGAACATTTTTTCACTTCCATTGCTCTGATGTGGTTCCTAGACTGCCTCAAGCAAGGCCGAACTTAAGTGTACTGGTGCCCTGTGCGGGCTTCCCCCGTGGTGCCCCGTCTCTTTCACCCCCTATGTATGTCTCTCTCTCCCCTCCCCTGTTCTCTCTCTCTCCCCCCATCCCCTGTTTTGTCTCTCTCCCCCCTCCCCTATTCTCTCTCTCCCCCCCTGTTCTGTCTCTCTCCCCCCTCCCCTTTTCTGTCTCTCCCCCCCTGTTCTGTCTCTCCCCCCCTGTTCTGTCTCTCTCCCTCCCCTTGTTCTGTGTGTCTCTCTTCCCCCTCCCCCTGTTCTGTGTCTCTCTCCCCTCTCCCCGTTCTGTGTCTCTCTCCCCCCTCCCCCTGTTCTGTCTCTCTCTCCCACCCCTCCCCTGTAACACCCCAGGGGGTGCCTGCCCGCCCGCCCGCTCCCCAAAAAAGCCTGTAGGGGCACTGGATTGGGGAGATCAAAAGATCCCCCCTCACCAGCCCTCTGCTCGGCATGCTCTGCTAGATCCGGGGAGGGGGCGGAGCTAACTTAGCTTGGAGGAAAGACGTAACAGGGGGGATATGATAGAAACATTTAAATACATAAAGGGAATCAACACAGTAAAGGAAGAGAGTATATTTAAAAGAAGAAAAACTACCACAACTAGAGGACATAGTTTTAAATTAGAGGGGAAACGATTTAAAAGTAATATCAGGAAGTATTACTTTACTGAGAGGGTAGTGGATGTATGGAATAGCCTGCCAGCAGAAGTGGTAGAGGTAAACACAGTCAAGGATTTTAAGCATGCGTGGGATAGACACAAGGCTATCCTAGCTATAAGACCGGGAACAGGGGACTAATAAAAGTACTCAAAAAAAATTGGGCAGACTAGATGGACTGAATGGTTCTTATCTGCCGACACATTCTATGTTTCTATGTTTCTATAACCGGCTGATAGGTGTAGCTCCGCCCCCAACCTGTGAAGCAGAGCAGAGTCTGCTTTACGGGGAGCCACGGGCAGCAAGAGAAAGTGCTGCTAGGCTCTCCATGCTTAATGCAAGCATGGGGAGCCTAGCAGCACTTTCTCTTGCTGCCCGTGGCTCCTCATGAAGCAGACGCTGCTCTGCTTCACAGGTTGGGGGCGGAGCTACACCTCTCAGCCGGTTGCAGCTGAACACAAACACCCCATAAAACAAGGTCAAAAGGTGGTGTCACTAAGGGGTTAAAATAAGATAAAAAAATAATAAGCAGGCTTACCACCCAGTCTGTATTTTATTGGCACTAGGGGCTTTATTCATGAAAAGAGGGAATTGCAGGTAATTAAGAACGGAATTGCAAACTTAAGGCCAAAGTAGCAGAGTTGGAAGTATGCTTTCCAACTCTGCTATTTTGGCCATAAGTTTTTAAATTCCCTCTCAATTCTCTATTTCATGAATAAAGCCTTAAGTATATAAGCCTAGACGCAGTGCCTATGTGAAATGAATGACCACCAAATTGAGAGCTATCAAAGCCCAGTCTAGTTAATGCCAGCTTGAAAACACTCACAAATTGATATCATGATAAGAAAGCCCCATCCCCATGAATTAGAAGAGGGCCCGCAGCAGATAGCCTAATGCTGTTATATGAATCAAAGCAAGACACCGGACACACCAAGGACTCCTGTACTTTCTGGAGCCAAGACGTCAGTCTTGGAGCGGCGAATCTGAAACCGTAACCCCCCCGGTTCCCGCAAGACATCCTCGACCAACAACCCCCCAGAAATACACTTGGACGGGCTGACCAATTCCCCTATCCTCATACATAGCCCCGAAAAAAGCCAACGCAAAAGCGAAACGGAACAGCCCAGTCTCAAACCCATTCATGCAAACCTCACAAGGAACCTCAAAAATCTGTGCCAGAAGAGCCCCAGACACCGGGAACCTCTGATCTGACTCTCTGGGACACCGTCTCCACCCTCTCAGAGACTGGCGGACCAAGAACTCACTCGTGACATTCCGAAACCCTGAGATTTTAAACCAGAAACTAAGACCCGCTAGCTTTGAAGTCACCACATTGACGGAAACTCCGGAACCCTCCCAAGACCACAGCAGCCAAAGTAAGCCCTGGAGCCTATCCGCATCAGAACTGAAACCCCCACGGGATTGTTCGAAAGCCAGCCAGTCGCTCCAGACCTTACCATATTTTGTCCACGTGGACTGAGAGACTGAACGACCAATCCAGTGGGCTATTCATCCAACCCAAGGCTCCACAGGACCAGAGGGCAAAGAGCCCCTTCCAAATCCGCCGCCGGTGCCACAGTCGTGAACGCCTCCCACTGAAAAAGAGAGCGTCCGCCATGACGTTAGAAACCCCCGGGATGTGAACCGCTCTGCATGATATGTTAAAATTTAAACAATGCAACACGAGCAGGTGCAAAATACGGATCACTGGAGGGGACGAGGCAGTCAGGTTATTGACTGCCATCACCACCCCCATGTTGTCGCAATGGAACACTACCTTCCTATCCCTGAAAATATGCCCCCACAGGACCACGATAGGGAAGAGCTCCAATAAAGTTAAATTCCTAGTCAGCCCCGCCTCCACCCAAGAAAGCGGCCAACTGTCAGCGCACCAATGTGCACCCAGCACCGCCCCGAAGCCCACGGACCCGGCTGCATCCGTATACAGGTGAAGATCACTGATGGACACTTCGAGGGCCTGCCACAATGTCCTACCGTTATAAGAGGCTAAGAACATCTCCCACACTGCCAGATCTGCCAAATTAGCGGAATGAAATGGCGAGGATGCCCCACCCCAGCTGTCGCCCCTGCCAAGCGCCTGTTGAAAACCCTACCCATCGGCATTATTTTGCAGGCGAAATTAATCTTCCCCAAAAGGGACTGCAGCTGTTGTAGGCGAATCTTTTTTAACCCTTTAGCTGCTGCAATGTCAGCATGCAAACCTACCAGCTTATCCTGAGGCAACCTGCCACTGAATCCAGCTCAATACCCAGAAAACTCAAGCAAGTAGTGGGACCCTCTGTCTTATCTGAAGCTAAACACCAAACCCTGGAAACCGCAAGCATCGTGGAGAGCAAATGGCTACAGACGTGTGAATACCGAGGGCCTACTAGCAAAAAATCGAAACCCGACTCCTCCCGCACCACCCAATCCACAAAAGTGCTAAAGCACTCGAAATAAAAACACGATATAGAGCATCCCATCGGGAGGCACATGTCCACGTAGAACCAACCCTCGAAATAGCACCCCAGTAGGTGATGACACTCTGGATGCACTGGCAGCAGACGGAATGCTGCTTCCACGTCTGTTTTTGCCATCAATGCACCGTGCCCCGCCTTCCGTGGACCGTGGAATCAAAAGACGCGTAAGACACCCTGGACAACTCCGTACTGATATCATTATTCACCGAATCCCCATACGGGAATGATAAATGTTGAATCAGACAGAATTTTCCCGGCTCCTTCTTTGGAACCACCCCAAGAGGAGAAACCCGTAAGTTATGGAGCGGGGGGGACTCAAACAGACCAGCCATGCGCCCGAGAGCCACCTCTTTTCCCAACTTTTCCCTAACCACCCCGGGGTGATCTAATACCGACTTAAGGTTACGTAAGGACAACGGGACCATCCGCTCCTGGAAAGGAATTCGAAAACCCTCTTCAAAACCCCCCAAGAGGATCTCTGCTGCTCTGTAATTATGGTATCTATTTAGCCAGGGTCGCATCGCGGCGACGTCCAACGGCATCCTCCCCTTTTTCTCCCATGTCTGACTTATCACCTCCCTTACCCCGCTTAAAACACTTTTTCGCCGGAAACCACCACAACCGGAGCACTCATGCCGGAAACGTCAGCCAGCGCCGAACCTGCACTGGCCCTCGTTATATTTGCAACAATCCCCGCTGCATTGCTGGGTGGCCGGAGGGGGGGTGTACCCATCCCGCCGCCCTGCCCCCCCCCCCCGAGAAAAGACGTCAGGCTGCCCTGTTGCGTGGCTGGGCGTGTCATGATAGAGAGCCAGAGGCCGATATCCATTTGGTCCCATGACAACGACGGGCGTACTGCAATCCGCTGGTGGAATTGCTCGTCGTACTTCCACCACCCCAGCCCACCATATACCCTACAAGCCGTCCAGATCATATCTTGGTAGCAAAATAAAGCCGAACACTTATCCGGGAATTTTCCCCCCAACACACTAGCCAGGATTGAAAAAGCCCGTATCCAGTTTCCAAAATTCTTTGGAATCTTACGATACCGGTGCTTTTCTTTTTCCCGCTCTGACTCCTTCAAATCCTTGTCTGGGGGAGGAACCTGCTCCAGAGGAAGGAGTGAATATATCTCCAAGTATTCCCCTTTCCATATGCGCTCACGCACCTCCTGCTTTAGATGTAAGCCTAGAGGGCCAGACCAGTACATGTATGTCACCCCTTGGGCATTTGGGGCCACGGGTGCCACATCCTCCAAAGGATCGGGAAGGGAAACTGAAGACACCGGCGCCTGATGGATCTGCGGCCCTCAGAAGCGGGAACCAACGCTGGGGCAGCCTGCAACCATCCACCAACGCTTCAACCGTCCACATCCATGCCCGAGGCCGTGGGAAACTCCTGAAAAGTATGAGAAAATAATTTCAGCAAACTTTGAGAGTGAATTATGGATTTTTAAAATGGCTGCTGTAAGGGGGAGGATATCCCAGCTATATATACCCTACATTCCAGATCCTCCTCCTGCCCCAGCCATGACCTGATTCCCTCCCCCAGCCTCATACATGTGCTGTCCGCTAAGCTGCGCATCACTACCAGGATTCTAATGCTCTGAAAAAAGCCCCTTTTCTTACATTTGAGGTTTTTCTTATAATCAGACCTCAAATAGAGGTCCCCCTCTCAAGCAGCCGGGAAGGGGAGGCAGCACTGGTTATGTCTGGGACTGTAGGGTCAGCATTTGCTACATCTGGGGAGCAGATGGGCCAATAAAAGGAGATAAAAACAAGAAATGCATTTTTTTGATAAATTGCTTTTTAATATTTAATAAAAATGATGTTACTTGTGAATATATACAAATTGGGGGTAGTCTTATATTCAGGATTTTTTTCCTAAAGGAATATTCACAGTTTGGGGGTTGTCTTATAATCAGGGTCGTCTTCTATTCGAGCAAATACAGTAGTTGCTTCTAGGGTTGCCATCCAGCAGGTAAAATGTTATCTTCAGCTAAACGTTGAAGACAATAACAAGGAAATTATTTTTTTGAGTAAAATATGGCATCCCTACTTGCTGAGAAAGATCACATTTTACAGAAGTTTATATGTACTAAAAGCACTATTTCCTGCCATTCTACCAAATGTGTCAGTCTCACAAAAATGGTGAATTTAAATATCAGCACAAAAAACTGTTTATTATCTGTGTGTTTTAGTTATGTATAAAAAAGGTTTTAATGTTTATTTCAGCAAAGAATGACACTATGGAAATATGACATCAAATGTATACATGCTGTTTACACATAAAACCCAGTGCATATACACACTTTCTAAACATCAGTTTAATTGCAATTCAATTTGTTAAATTCAATATATAGCCCCCATTGTATTCTGCTGTTTAAGCCCACCAGCGATTTTGACCAATTATTTTGACATGAGTTTAGACTGATTCAAACTGATCATACACACACAATGTGCTGCAGGGAAATTGCACAATACATTAGGCATTTTACCATCATAATGTTCTTAAAATAGCCATTAAAGTCAAAGGGACTCCCAGCAGGAACTGAACAGCTGACCTATTATGTGTCAAAGGAATGACATATATCTGGGGGCTGGTTTTGCCATGCTTTCAAAAAGAAATGTGTCTTTGGTTCATACGCTATACAATGTAAAAAATATGATAAAAAAAATAGATACAAATACAACACAGATTTGACAATTGAAAGAAGAACTAACCTTAAATCAGTTTTGTTTCTCAATTTATTCAGTTAACAATCATAGGTTTTCCCCTTCAAATGTTGTAAATAGTTTCTACATCAAGAAAATCCCAGTTTAATCATGGTCTCTTTTTATCCTATTACAGCATCAGTTCTGTGAAGGAAGCAAGATCAACTATGTATAACATTCAAATGTGCTGTGATGTATTATTTATAATACTGGCTACCTTCTACTATAAAATGCCATAGTGAAGTTTTCCTATAACTTTCCAATTATTAATTATTATTACTATTACTTGTAGCCTGAGCAGCAATCCCTCTAAACCAGAGGCATCCAATGTGCGGCCCTCCAGGCATCGAGGTGCGGCCCGCCTGAGCCCTGCTCAGGTAGCCAGACCTCCACTGCTCACCGCACAGGAACTTTGTCAGGGACAAAGTTCCCTACCCAGAGCGGTGCTGCTTTCCCCTCCTCTACCCTGTGTGTGAGGTCATGCACAAGAAGTGCACTGGAAAAATGAAGGTAATAGAGAGCCCACAGCCTCAGGGATCAAGGAGCACACAGCCCTGTTTTAAAAAAAAGACCTGTTTGTTATGTGTATGTATGTGAGTATGTGTGCATAAATGTGTATGTGGGTTAAATATATGTATGCATGTGGGTGTGTGTGTATAAATATGTATGTGTGTGTGGGGTAAGTGTATGTATGTAAATATGTGTGTGTGTATAAATGTGTATGTGTTTGTGGGGTAAGTGTATGTATGTGAGTGTGTGTGCATAAATGTGTATGTGTGTGTGTGGGGGGGGTTAAGTGTATGTGTGGTGTGTGTTTGGGGGCAAGTGTATGTGTGGTGTGGGTGGGGTAAGTGTATGTGTGGTGTGTGTGTGTGTGGGGGGGGGGGTAAGTGTATGTGTGGTGTGTGTGTGTGTGTGGGGGGGGGGTAAGTGTATGTATGTGTCTGATAAGTGTATGTATGTGAGTGTGTGGTAAGTGTGTGTGTGTATAAATGTGTATGTGGATGTGTATGTGTATTGCAAGGGGTCCCAGATGGTAATAGAAAATGAGATCAGGAGCTACGTTGCAGGGTGGAGACACAGGACTTGGTGCTGGATAACTACAATCCCTTGGAGGTTTGGGACCCCAAGTTTTTGCAGCCACTGTATCCAGGTCCCAGGGCTTAAGAGTAAATTAACTAAATGATAGCCAAGCAGAGCTAAAACAGAAAAGTAACTGAGGGATAGCAGAACTGAAATACAGAGTGCAAGGCTACAGGACAGAGGCAAGACATTAGATAAAGCAGAAACCAAACTAAGGATAAATAATAGAAGACACAGGGTAAAAGGGACACAAGAAAAAGGAACAAAGGAACAAACAGAAATACAGGAACTAGCCTAACACTAAATATGGTAAAGGTGAAGGTTTGGTTCACCAATTGGCCAATTAGATGTTAGCTTGTCAACCATGTCAAGGTACCTGACATTAGGCAAATCCCTAACTAAAAAATATTAACAAAAGCATTAACAAAAAAAAAATCTAAAAGACATACATGGAATAGACACTTAGACACAGAGGAAATACCTGTAGACTGCACTACTAGGGACTGAACAGAAATGGGTGTGGTTTAAATAGAATTAAACTAACAGGGCAGAGGGAATCAGAAAACCTGGAATGAAACAAAGACAGGCAGAAAGGAAAACATAACAGGACTGCAGGGCAAGGCAGGAATAAGCATAAATAAACAAGAAAGCAAAGCAAGAAAAATACAGAAATGCCTGGATACAGCCTGGATAAGCCTGCACAAGGATGCATGGTTACAGTACCCCCTTCTCAAGGAACTCTGGGTGCGACCAGCGGCACTGCTTAGCAGACAAAATTCCTCAAGAAACGCGACAAGACGAACCAGGGTTAGGAAGTTGTCTCATGCAGATTCTCTGGTCTAGATGAAGATCCACTTCATAGGAAGGGTTCAAACACCTAACTAGGAAAGACCCAGGAACCAGTATACTCAAGAAGCATCCTAGCTTTTTCAAAAAAGCGACCTCCGGACAAGACCAACCTAAATCTTCTGAGTGACTTCTTCAAGAAGCAATGGACCATGTCAATGAAGTCCTCTTGACTTAATCAGGAAGCAACAATCCACGCCGGTGAAGTCATCTCAGGACAGGATTGAGATCCGCTCTGCAGGAAGGCTTCAGACGTGAAACTCTAATACTCACAATATTAGACTGGAGCACGAAGTTGGAGGGTCCCATGAACTAGCATGGATCAAAGGCAGACTCCAAACAGGAACAGCTAACATGCTGAGGTTGCTGCTAGCAAAACTCCACTCTGCGAACTCCTGCTGTTTGCTTACAGCCAAATGTAACGCAGCTGCTTCACAGGGCCTGGTTATGGCTCCAAAAACTTGGGGTCCTAAACCTCCAAGGGATTGCAGTTACCCAGCACCAGGTCCTGTGTCTCCACTCTGCAACGTAGCTCCTGATCTCGGGTGCTCAGGGTCTATTTCTATCTGGGACCCCGTGCGTTACAGTATGTGTGTGGTAAGTGTGACTGTGTGTGTGTGGTAAGTGTGACTGTGTATACATATGTATGTATGTGTGTAGTTAATGTGACTGCTGCACATTAGTGTGAATTATATGTAATATAAATACACACACACACATGTATATATGTATATAATTTTATTTATATTATTCTCTGAATGAATGAAACATGAATCCGGCCCACACACACACACACACATTTCTATCGAAGTGGCCCTTTGCAGAATAAACTTGGACACCCCTGCTCTAAACCATACTTTCTGAAGTGAAAAATATATTGAATACATATCTTAACTTAAAGGGAGTCTGTCAACCTAATCATTGCTTATACTGAGAATGTAGAGAATAAAAAAAATGATGAAAAATGATCTGTATTTTTGTGGTACGCAAAGTAACTAATTTTCAGTGGGAAATATCTAATTTGCATATCAAGCCACAAGGTTATGTCATAAGCAGGAGACTCCATAGACACATTTTAAACTTATGTTTCTCTGCTCGTATGCATTTGCATGCAGTACGGCGAACACAATTCTATATGGTGCAATTAGACCTGAAATTTCGAAAATTCTGTCTTTTGGCTTTTAGCTGAAGTAAGACCGATAAACCAGATGCATTTGGATCAAGGAAACGATGCCATTTTAAATATAAGATTTCACCTAGTCTAAAAGTGCCGATTACCTTCGAATAGGGCCGAATACAGCAATCATTTCCAAAAGTTCAGACATTTCAATGCTATATCAAATTTTTGGCGAACTGAAATCTAAACTTGCCTAAATGTACAAAAAAAAAAAATATTTGAAAGTGGTTATTTCATATTGAAATTGCTCCATTTATTACCTAATTGCATATTTGATTAAAAAAAATCATGATTGGAATAACAATTGGTAAGGATTATTATTAGCAGTATGTGGAATATAAATACATATTTTGACCTTAAAAATCGCTGTGAGTCTTACATATAGGTTGATTAAACATAGTAATTTGCCGCATGTAATAGAAACATACCTGGGAAATTTATAGATTTATTGTGCCATATGCTAAATAGTGGGAATTGTTAAAATATTACCTAATACTGCAAAATAACAAATTAGAGCAAGATATATTGTGGATCAGCCTTTTCTGATGGAGACATAACTTTTAAATGCTTACCTGCAGAATGTATAATTCATAGATGTTCAGAGAAATCAGTTAATCAAGGTTGTTCTCATGAGATGCCCTTTTGATTAATTAACTGGTTACATGCACATGCATATTATATTCCTTAATGTTTTTTACCAATTGCAGGTATGTATGTGTGCAAACATTTTAGCTTGGTGGAAAAACCCTGCAGATTGCTGTGCAATATACGTGCGCACACCCTGCAAGTATAGTTATTATTTATAACTTGGATTGTTAATTTCTATGGCATTTTCAAAACACTTTAAATGTTTTTATTTTTACCCAGGATCCCTCCAAATATCCCTAGTCTTTTACAAGAGGGTTGGATCTCATGCTGTGTAATCAAAGCCAAGCTATGCTATTCACCATCAGATATTCAACTGATGGTGAAATTGGCTGGCTATATTGCTGTGCTGTTAAAGAATTTTGTGGAATTTAGCCTTGTGGTGAAATTGTGGTTCCAGTAGACTTCCGTTTTGTGCCTTTTCATGATGTCATTTATTTTTGAATGTTCTTTCTAGTTTTCCTGCTCTTTTTCCCCTGTTCTGTCTCTCTCCCCTCTCCCCCTGTTCTGTCTCTCCCCTCCCTTCTGTCTCTCTCCCCTCTCCCGTCTCTCTCTCTTCCCCCTCGCCCTGTTCTGTCTCTCTCTCCCCCCTACCCCTGTTCTGTCCCTCCCCCCTCCTCCTGTTCTGTCTCTCTCACCCCCTGTTCTCTCTCTTCCCCCCTCCCCTTCTTTTGCCTGCAAATGTGGATCCAGGGAGGGGGTGGAGCTAACTGGCTGAGCTGTGTAGCTCTGCCCCCACCCTGTGAAGCAGAGAAGAGTCTGCTTCACGGGCAGCAAGTCAAAGTGCTGCTCAGCTCCCCATGCTTAGTGCAGGCCCCCAATGCTTCACAGGGTGGGGGCGGAGCTACACATATCAGCCGGTTAGCCCCGCCCCCTCCCTGGATCCAGAGCAGAGGGCTGGTGAGGGGGGATCTTTTGATCTCCCCCATCCAGTGCCTCTATCGGCTTTTTTTTTTTTTTTTACTTTTTTGGGGGAGATGGCGGGCGGGCGCCCCCTGGGGTGTTATACCCTGTGCGATCGCACAGGTCGCACACCCCTAAGGCCGGCCCTGGTCTTGCAAGGGCGTACTGTCACCTGTCAAGGGGTTCTACTACAAGCAACATACCTGCCGGTGGCCGTTGCCACAAAACTTAATTTAATATTTCATTTTTTTTTAAATGCATATATTAATATTATATATATATTGTTTTAATATATAACATGAATATATTGTATTTGTATATTATTTTTTTTCTAATTTTTTTCATAATTTTAGTTAACTTTGATGTTCAATTGAAATGCCAGAATTTGGCTTTTGTAGCCAAATTCAAACCATTTTGAGGGCTTCCAGTTCTTTTTAGAGTAGAGGGAATACAATCCATGGGATTTCCCAGGCTTAAGGCTCCGACTAGCGGAGTTCAGGAAGGAATTCAAGATGCAGGAATTGGAAAACAGGAGGACAAACCATGGTTATAAGGCAGGGGGCAAGCAAAGGGTAAGTCCAATAAAGAAACCAATGTCAAAGAGCAGGCAATAGGCAAAGGGTAAGTCCAGTAAACAATCCACGGTCAATGGGGAGGTGGCATGCAAAGGGTAATTCCAGTAAACAATCCAAGGTCAAAGGGCAACAGCAGCAAAATAGGGTAATCCAATAAACAGACAAGAACAATAGGAAATCACAATAAGGAACAGTCAAAAGAAACTGAGCACCATGTTGAGGGAGCCTGGGGTTTTTATAGTACTGTGGGTTGGGGTTGCAGAGATGTCAGAGGGAGGTGCGGCATACCCTGCCAGAAGCCCTGCCCCCACAAGCCCCATCATCTCACCAAGATCCATGGCTCTGCCCCTATGGGAGGACGCTGAGAATGGAGCCATGGACTCCCAGGTGGGACAGTGGGTACCCATGAGGATTGGAGGAGGCAGCCACTACATTTTCGTGCAATGTCTGTTTTCTTGTTTGTTTGATGCAGGAAAAACTCTAGAATCATGAAATTTGCACAGCTTATTCATGCTGGAATTTCTAGGTGAACACAACTATTTAAAGACTATTTATGTCTACATTGTTCCTTGAGTTAATTCATTTTTGAGGTAAACACCACATAAACTGTGAAGTTAATGGGTCATTGTTCTACATCACCAATGATGTCATAATCGATGGCGCATAGGCTAAACATCACAATTTTTTACAGGCTGAGAGTACATATTGCATGTTGTTTACAAGATAGAGCAACGAGCATACGCACCAAATACTTTCGAAACTGAAAGCACACCCAAATACACTGAACCGAGGAGCAGCGACAAGAATCTAAATCACAGGTGAATCAGGATTACACATGAAAAGCATCATATTTTTAACAAGGGATACAGCAAATCATTGTATCATAATGTTATTATTCCATTTAATGAGATCTACCTCACTCAATCACAAATGGGACAATTAAGGTTTGAATAGTTCAGAGAGAGTAACAGATACAAATGATGTTAGGTGTGCACAGCAAGGATGTGAAATTTAAAACATACTTGAAAGTAACACTGGAGAAAAGCTTTGTTATTTCATTATTCTTAACTGTGGTTTTAGGTAAAGTATCTATAATAAAAGAGAATTATTGTGTATAGCATGTGAAGCCATGGGATAGGAAAGCATCTGGTGCATGGTAATTCAGAAATGCATCAGCGACTGGATTGCTAATTACAAAATCTTACATGCCCTGTAACCAAGACTATCTATAAAATGACTTCCAATATATAGATACTGTGATGTTGCCCTTGGATTCCCCTCTGCTAACAAGAACACTGTCTTGTACAATTTTCCATTGGATAGTGATATTTTGTTCCATCATTATCATAGTTGCCAACATTTGAAAAACAAAATTCCAGGGACACTTTGCAGCTTATCTTCCAATTTCCACACACTTCCTTTCAAAAGCTTTGCCCACATGATATAATTAGCATAATGTAATTCCACATACTTGTCACAGTGTAGATTATATCACCAAGTTCCCACCAACATTACCAGCATCCTTGGTATACAACAGATACATTCACAGCACAACATCTACATCAGGCATTTTATCACTTTAACGTGAAATATAGTAAGACCTTGTGCAGATATGCTTCAATCAGAGAGCTGTGTCTACACCATAAAACATACATTAGTATGAACCTACCACTTCTGCTGGAAGGCCATTCCATGTATCCACTCCCCTATCAGTAAAGTCATACTGCCTGGCCTTATCTTATATCTGGGATAGCCTTATACCTATCCCATGCATAGAAGACTATTCCATACATCCACTACCCTCTCAGTAAAGTAATACTTTCATTAGTGTAGCACTTTTCAAATATATTTTTCTCTTTATTTATCTATTTGCATGCACCACTGCTATCATAATATACAGATCTTTTTTTTTTGTTATTCTCTACAACCATAATCAATGTTTAGGTGACAAAATCACCTAAACATTGAACAGCCATTGAACACTTAATTTACTGAGGCTCTAGAGCAGGGGTCCTCAAACTTTTTAAACAGGGGGCCAGTTCACTGTCCCTCAGACCGTTGGAGGGCCGGACTATAGTAAAAACAAAAACTATGAACAAATTCCTATGCACACTGCATATATCTTATTTTGAAGTGAAGAAACAAAACAGGAACAAATACAATATTTAAAATGAAGTAAAGTTAAATCAACAAACTTACCAGTATTTCAATGGGAATAGTGTGCCAGTCAGATGCCCAGGGATATTATGCCATTCAGAGCCCAGCAATATTATGCCAGTCAGAGCCCAGTAATATTGTGCCAGTCAGATGCCCAGTAATATTGTGCCAGTCAGAGCCCAGGAATATTATGCCAGTCAGATGCCCAGGAATATTATGCCAGTCAGATGCCCAGGAATATTATGCCAGTCAGATGCCCAGGAATATTATGCCATTCAGATGCCCAGGAATAGTGTGCCAGTCAGATGCCCAGGAATAGTGTGCCAGTCAGATGCCCAGGAATATTATGCCAGTCAGATGCTCATGAATAGTGTGCCTGTCAGATGCTCAGGAATATTATGCCAGTCAGATGCCCAGGAATATTATGCCAGTCAGATGCCCAGGAATATTGTGCCATTCAGATGCCCAGGAATATTATGCCATTCAGATGCCCAGGAATAGTGTGCCAGTCAGATGCCCAGGAATATTATGCCATTCAGATGCCCAGGAATAGAGTGCCAGTAAGAGCCCAGGAATATAATGCCAGTCAGAGCCCAAGAAAATTATGCCAGTCAGATGCCCAGGAATAGTAGAGTGCTCGTTATACCTCCCTCCTCCCCCTCCTTCCCCATCACTTACCTCCAGCTGCTGTGTCCCCGGGCCGGACGTCTCGCGCAGTGTTCCCTCCTCCCTGCACGGAGGAGGGAAACAGTTACCGGGTCCGGATGTGACGAAACGTCACATCCGGTCGCGGTGATTTTTTTTTTTTTTCCGTTTTCCTGCAGCCGCATCTTCTGCGGCTGCAAGAAAAAAAAAAAAAAAAAAAGGTAAACAGCGGGGAGCGGGGGGTGCCGTCACAAATGTGCTCGGCGGGCCGCATGTGGCCCGCGGGCCGTAGTTTGAGGACCCCTGCTCTAGAGAGAAAGAGAAAGTGCCTATCTATGTGTGCATAATACTGAGCTAATATATACTGCTTTGTTCACTCCAACTGTGCTGTGGAACGAATGGATTACACAACAGAGATGTATGAAATATGTCACTTTCATTATCGTGAGCTGTCAAAGTAAATCTTTTACGACGGTCAGAAATCTGCAGTCCCATGATGGGAAATAATGTATAAAATATTGCAGTGTACAGGACATATTTACACATTCCATGTAATAATATATAAAATGCTAGCATGCAGGTTAAATACTGACGAGAAGGTAGCAAGTTGATTTATTGCATTGTTTTGCATGTATTTCCCTTAAAACAGTTTCTGTTGCGGACTTTATACTTCTATTTGGTTTTTGCATTTAACCTATCAAGGAAGTGAAATGACAACTAGTAGACAAGGTCATTTTTGCTCAGACCACTCAAAAAGAACTAAAAACAACACAAATAAGGGATTTCAGTATATGGCCTTGTCAGAGATAAGTGGAATTATGAAAGATTAGATGCCACTAAAGATGGCCAATAACCATTCATAAAAACAGGATCTCCCAAGTTCGTTTTACAAGGCAATAATATGACATATACTTAAACCACTATAAATATGAAATAAAGCATACAGTAACAAAATATGAAAATTTATTTACACACACTAATATAGAAATAACACACAATAATAATAATACATTGATTGAGCCAATACACCAACAAACAACAATCTATTGTTAGTCAATACAAAACAGTTACAGACCTGAGAACTCAATAGGTTGTAAAACAGAGACAGTGGCAGAGTAAACAAACAGACCAGACACACACAATCTATCAATAGCAGCTTTACTGTGAGCAATGTAGTGACTTCTACCCACACAATCGTAGTGTATCAGAGTAACCAACACTAATGCAGAACCAGAATCTACTAAAACCCAATATTACACTAACTGATCTGATCTTACTTAATATAATTTATAGATCTACTAATATATTTATTTTAGTATTTCAGCATATAATGAGTACAAACACATATGATAAATCAAATATTCTCAATTATAAATATTAGAATTAGGCTGTTATTTAATATCTTCATCTACAGAAATAAGGATATCAAGCTACAGCATGCTAGGTCTAATGGCTTAGAATTGAATCCAGTATAGAATTTGATTTACCATACAAGATTGCAGAAATAAACTAAAATATAAAATTCAAAGTAGATTATATTTACCAAGGTATAACCAATAGTTTCTGGATCTGTTCCCTCTGGAATGATATTGGATATAGTCAGTATGGCCTCTTTGGATCAAGAATCTCCCCAACGTGGATCTTTCAGACTTGATCCCCAAACTCTCCTCTAGCCTAATTTTATCCCAAATTTCCATCTCTATACCACACCCATCGAAGGTGTGTCAGATGTATGTGTTTTAATCTGGTTGGTTCTCTGAAAACACTCCTCTGTTCAGGGTATAATAATATTAATCAAAAGGTGGCGCTCTTAGCTCACAGATCTGACCATGTTTAAATCACAAACTTTCTAATCACCAGGGTCCCACCTGAATACAGTTTAATATATATGTGCCCTCTAAGATTTTAGCGTATCATTTCCTAATTGTGATAAAAACCCAGGAAGCATTCAACCTACTCTTGATTGTAGGCATATGAATATATATATATATTATATGACTACATTACAATTAAAATGAATATAAACACTCATAACTTATTCTATGGCATATTATGTAATAGCTAATCACTTCTACTACACCACATGTACCAAATATATTGTTCTATGGTATTTAATTGCGATATTCATGGTTAAGGTATAGTAAAGTTAATGAATTAAATAGATAAAATCAAAGAGTGTATCTTATTAATAAAATACAGAATATCTATTTATGCATTCACATATGGATGCCTTTACATATGGATGTAAATATATATGTAAACAGATATCTATATACATGTATATTACTTTTCATGTTAGCAGGTCACATCTTAATTCATTCCATTTTCTAGGCATTTTTTAGTTAGATTTCTCAGGTTTCTATTTGCACACCTTGTATATACCTATCTCACCTTGAGCTCTCTTGGGATGGCCATTGAACTATTTGAGTTTCACATCATAAAATATACCCCTGCTGAGCACGATTGCTAACTTAAATTGTCCCATTGTCTTCTTAAAATCTTTCCCAAATATACCTTCAGGAGGGACTTAGATAAGATTTACTGGTTAAAGTAACTGAAAAAAAAACTGTTGGAACTTTGAGAAGGGTCATTGGGAGGTTATTTAATATAAGAGACTGGGCCCATACTAGTACAAAAATTTATGTTTCATGTTAGTGTAAAAGATAAAACTATAATAACATAGAAAGATAATAGATATGTCTAGAGGTTACGTAGGCGATTATAGTCGTATATATATATATATTTCTATATTAAAATCACTGATTTATAATTGTAAATTGTTATGTCTAGGTCATATTTTAGCTGTATTTATTTGTATAATATCAGGTAATCTGACATTTCCCCCTTCTATTTACATCTTTCCTTCTTGTTTTACTTCTGAGGTTAGATTTAAATCGATTGTTCACTGGCCTAAACATTAATTCATATTATTTTAAATTTGTGTTGTCAGTCCCTCTTTGGTTAAACGGAAGGCGAGTGGTAATTGTCTCTTAAATCTGTAGATCATTTTATACAATTTGACTGTCAGTATGATTAACCACAACCCAACTAACCCAGTCAATAGTCCCATAATAATCTCATTCCTACCTATTGCGTCCCTCTTTTCCAATGTCCATGTATCTTGTGCGGTGTATTTGAACGTGTCTACCATAATGTTATTTTTACGGATAACCATTTGAATGGTATGGTTAATTTTATGATCAAGTAAGAATTTTAAAATCGGGATTTATTGGTATTTCTTGATTTTGAAATGCGTCAATACTTTCCACTTCCCCGGCCCATACATCTATGTTAACTGGGTAGAGGGTGACATCACCGATGGTGATTCGGGCATCTTGTGGTACCTTAATGAGGGAGACTATAGACGGTTGTGAAATAATTTTGTTCATCATCTGATTTTTGAAAAAGTCACTCATGTTTTTCATCAATGTGCTTACTAACCATTTATCATTTACTAGGATGACGTTAACTGCCATTTGATAATTTGATTTACTCATTGTCACTTGACATTTTTCAGATCCGTGTTTCAAATATTCGATTCCGCACAATGCCTGTGTAGCATCAAATACAAACAGATTTCCATTACATTGAAAGTTATTGTCCTTGAATTTGACACAGTCATTCAAAATTGGGATCGAGTATAGATCCGGGTTCCAGGGCTGAAAAGCAACAATGTCTGGTGTTTGAATCTTCACATGTATGCCATATTGTCATGTCCCAACATTATGGATGGATTTCATTTGGCAGACTTTCAATGATGTCAAGTATAGTATTGCCAGTAGGAAACAGATTTACATGTGGTCAGGGTCGATGTAGAGGGGTAGCGCACTTCCCATTTCAAAAGCCAAGTTGATTTGTAAATTATCCAACTTTTGGTCCTCTACTCGATATAGCATGTTCCTTATCATGTCTGTAGGGACAAAATACAAAGGGATATGTCCTCTGGTTAGATCGTTCATTCCATTCTGTACTTCATCTAGGAAAGACAGCGTATGGAAGAGAATGGGATCTTTTATAAAAAGTAAATCCCTTTTGAATTGTTCATGACTCTGATGTAATTTTGTTGAATGGTATATCAGTTCGGTATGCTTGTTGACTGTTATGACAGTGTCGTTGATTACGGTTATCATATCCAGTAGATTCATTTTCTGATTTTCCAGGACTTGATGGATAGCCTGTATGTTTCCTTGTAAGTTGATTATCTCCATTTCTAGGGTTTCGACAGAAACTGAATTGACAGTTGAAACAGTAGTGGCTACCACCGTACCTAATGTCACAAAGATTAGGGCAGCCATTAAAGCACCAATGAATCTTTTTGTCTTCTTTATGGCATTAGTGATGCTGAAACGAAAGGTTTTCTTGCCTGTTCCAGTATTTCTTTTGCTCGGTTCTGTGATCAGATCAAATGCATTTCGTACCAGGCTTGTATTTCTGGTGATTGAATGGCAGATCCATTAGATTTCTTTTCCACCGATATCTTTGGGTCAACACTCATGCAGACTTTTTGTGATAACACTCTCTTCTCTGTGAGTATGAATCCCGGTGTTTCCTGCGTTAATATTCCTGAGTATGGTCCTAGCACTGCTATTGGTTCTGCTTGGATTTCTTGGTGAGGAGTTATCCAGACATAAAGGATTATCATCCAGAGGGTCGACATCTTCAATTGATCAGATCTTTTACCGTCATTTCATTCATCTATGAAGAAATGTAAAAGTATAAGTATATGTGTTCTGTTTAACATGCAGAGTGATTCTGACACTTAATACTAGTCTCTCTAACTTAGACAAATTGATAAAGTTTTAAGAAGGCCGATCTAGTATGCAAGAGTGATGGTTACTCATTCATGGTGGCAGTTCCATAACAATGGAAATCATACTTCATATGAAAAGACATTCTCCATGTTGTATCATGACTGTGACCTTTCTTTTACCCCAGTGTCATCTGGGATGACAGACACGTCTCTGCGGTGTTATTAGGGCAACTTATACATTCAATCCATTTAGTAAATAGACACGTGACAGTTACCATATACTTGTTACCTCTCAAAGATCTAGTTACCGGTCCGATGAAGTCAATTTGGATGTCAGTCCATGGTATCACCACCCCTCGTTTTTGAAGAGGTGCACGATGAGTGGGTGCTTTTGGCTGAAACTGAGAACAGATTAGACAACCCTGGCAATATGTCTGAACATCCTTCAACATCTGAGGCCAATAAGCCTACTCCCTTAATATCTCATAGGTGATCTTATCCCCACAGTGACCAGATGTGGGAGCATCATGAGCATGTTGCAACATTAAACCTCTGAATGTAGTAGGGACAACCCATTGTGGAATACCATGTTTTGATGTCCTCATTAACAATTCATCCTGTAATTTGAATTGGGATTTTGATTTCAATAGGATTCTGAGGTCTTCCTTACCATCACAATCTTCTTTGGAAATTTGATTGTTGGCAGGATCTTCAATGTATCTGTAGAAGATACCAATGATGGGATCCTCTTTCTGACTGGTAATCAGATCCTCACTAGGAAAATCTTGGCTCCATTGTACCACCTCGTTTCCTGATTGTATCTGAGCTTGTTGTCGGGTAATTACTTCCACATGTATTACACCCATTAAGTGGTCAATGTCCAGTAATTCTCCACTTATGGCTCCTTGTTTTGCCAATGAATCTGCCAGATCATTTCCTTCTTTGTCGATTCCCTGAATTTTGGAATGACCCTTGGTCTTTTTCCAATAGACAGTTAATCCATTTGCTACAACCATTTCATCTATTTTGCCAAATAACTTACCATGTTTCACTGGTTTGTGGTTGCTTTTGTGCATGCCATTTTTTTTCCAGGTAGGTAAGTATTCCACGAAACTGTTCCGGACATAATTGGAATCAGTAATAATTACAATCTCTTTGAGTCCATACTCAATGGCCATCTAAATTGTCTTATAAACGGCAGTAAGTTCCGCCACTTGGCTGCTCTTAGGACCAATGTTATATCCAATAGATATATTTGGGAAGTCACTGGTCCATGCAATGCCAATACCGGCCACTAACCTGTGTTCATTTCCAACTGTAGCATGATAGGCACATCCATCCACAAATACACATGGTAATGTGTGACAGGACTCCTCATCGAATACTTTGTTGGGTGACTGTAGTTGTTCATCTAGGAAGTCATCTTCAATGGTTTCCGGACTCGTGGAGATCAGCGAGACCTTGTGCAACTGGGCTTCTCTCATTCTGTTTGTACCGGATCTCTTGTTGTCCAACCTTGCAAAGATAAAGTCCAAGCAGTTATCCTACTATTAGACAAGTTACCATCCCTTATTCTTTCACTTTGCAGATATTGCAATGGTTGATGAGCTGTTTCCACAATAATTTTCTCTCCTTGGATATAACTCCGAAAGTTTTGCAAGGCCCAGACAGTTGATAATAGAGCTTTTTCACACTCACTGAATTTAACTTCCACAGGAGACAACGATTTACTTGCATACGAAATGATTTTACCCGTGTTGTCTTGCTTCTGGTAGAGAACGGCACTCGTAGAGAACGGCACTCATGCTGACATCAGTAAAACCTGTTTCCAAGTAAAAAGGCTTACCTCCTTCCGGAAACGCTAAACAAGGTGCTTGGGTGAGTTTCCTCTTTAGCTGATTCATAGCTGCTTCTTGGGCTTCACCCCAGTCCCATGCCACATCCTTCTTCAGGAGATGTAAAAGGGGCTTTGATAATTCAGCATAATTATCAACGAATTTACGGGAGTAATTTGTCATACCTAAAAATGATCTCAATTCCTTCAGGCTAGCAGGGGTCTTGGAATTCAGGACTGCCTCCACCTTCTTTTTCTGAGGATTTAAACCTTCTAACGTTACCTCATGTCCAAGGAAGTTGACTCGAGTGCGACACCATTGGGCTTTCTGTAAAGAGAGTTTGACACCCGCCTCCTTCAGTTGGCCTAAGACATGCCTGACTTCCTGGATATGTTCCTCAAAAGTTGAGCTTTTAAGTAAAACATCTTCCACATAGGACAAGGTTCCTCTTTCAAGTGCATCCGGCATAGCTTTATGCATGAATACAGCAAATTCATGACCGGAGTTGATATATCCAAAAGGCATACGTGTCCAGGTAAACTGCTGTTTCCCAAAAGTAAAGGCCAGTTTGTACTGGTCCTCTTCCTTCACCTTAATGGTCTAATATCCTTAAGCACAATCAATGGCAGTGAAATTCTTGGATCCTTGCAGTTGTGCTAAGCACTGGTCAATATACGGTACGGGCCAGCCGGACATGTATACACGATTATTGAGCTGCCTTAAGTCAGCACACAAACGCCATTGACCTTTGGGTTTGAGGATTCCTAAAATTGGGTTATTATAAGAACTGTGCACCGAACTTATAATACCTCGTTCTGCCAGATTTCTTTTGATTTCGGATAGTGACTCATAGGAGGCTAATGGAAGTCTATATTGTTTGACAAATACCGGAGGTGAATTGGGATCAGTTTGGATTCGAGCAACCTGCAAGTTTGTTGACCCACAGTCAAAAGAATCCTTGGCAAATATCTCCTGAAATGCCAGAAGGACTTCCTTTAGCTGCTGACGTTCTGCATCATTAGAGCATCAGTCAGCTAGGGAGATTTGCTCTGCCACTCTTTCCTTAAATCCTGGAGAGATTTCAGGCTGAACAATCTCAAATGCTTCTTCTAGCCTTGAGGTAAGGTCACCTGGATATTGACTTACCTTTCCCACGTTGTCTGGATGTCCTGGAGATTCATGTTCACTGAGCTGGTGATCGAAAACAAGAGAGGATTCCTCAATCCTACAGATACCTTCCTCAGAACTGAAAGGATAAATAGACTGAACAGTGAATAACCCCTCCGGAGAGGAGGAAAAAGATTGTTCCACTAACTGTTCCTCCGTTAGGTATTGTTCTGGTATGAGGCCAATCACATAATTTTGAAAACCAAAAGTATAGTATCCAGACTCCAACGCCAATCCTAAAACCGTTCCCTTACATAGGGATATGTCCTGGGGTGCCATATTGTGAATCACAATATGTATTGAAGGTTGGTTTATACTTACCATGGGTGTATGCGTAACGGCCAGACCTAATTGCTGCATCCTGTTAGAGAGACAGATTAAGGCATCTGGGTTGTTCAGCCTTTGTCCTGAATTGATTAGCCCCTACAGGAACAGTAACATCATTAAGCACTTGAATACTTACCGCGTAAGGCATCTGTTGTGCTGATTTCAGGGCAGCATCCTCATCCTGAAATTCACATGGGTCCCCCTTTAGTCTACTCCAAAGACAAAAGTTAACCAGGTCTATTTGAACGGCAAAGCAATGTAACACATCATTACCAATATACATCTGGTATTGGGGATTGTCAAATACTAGAAATACATGTTTAACTGTTTTACTACCTATGGATATAGATAATAAACATTTAGCAATGATATTATACCCTTCGGCATGCTCATCCAGATCCTGTATCCAGTGATTTTGGGGAGAGAGATATCTAAACCATTTAGGGTTAGCAATTTGCTTAAACATGCATTCACTAATATAACTACATTCCTGCTTTAGGTCCAGTTTGGCATATTTGGTCTTTCCTAGATCATGGATCTGTATGGGAAAAAAACACATTTTCATTAACCTTTTCAATTTCTGTAAGGAACTGGGAATGGTCACCCCCTTTGGCGGGCTCCTGATCCTTCCTGTGGAGAAATATGATTAATACATCACCTTCCAGAAAAATACTTTCAATTTTCTCTGGGGAAACCCTGATAGTATGATCATCCTCATAGTTTCCTCGTGGGTTATGATCATCTATCTGCAAAATAGTTATATCAGGTAGCTGACTGTTTGTAAAATGGATCTCAATTGAATCGGGCCTCTCTTCAATCATGTGGCAGTTGCGTCTGGCATGCTGGGAATTAGAACGCTGGTATTGTATTGGCACATTCACCTGGGACCAAATGATATTGTTAATGCAATCAATAATAGTGTTTAGTCTCCGGAGTAAATCTATTACAATGATGAAACGATCATGTGGAATTTCTACTATGATAACAGGGTGTCTAATTACCTTATTACCAAGCCTGAGTTGCAGCCAAGCAGCACCTAGAACCTGTAAGGAATCGCCACCAACACTCAACAACGAACCTGTAAACTCTCTGAGCTTTGGCTTTTCTGCTGCTAATTCTACTATTTGTAGGTAATATCGGTGTGATAATATAGTGGCCTGTGATCCAGTATCAATTAACCCCATGATTGATTGGGGCAATGATTCTGGGAATTCCAATGACACATAATATCTACCATCATATTCATATAGTTCACACATGAAATTAGCATGTTCCAACATTTGTGGATTCTTCCATTGGTTGGCTTTAACAGGAATATTACCTTGTGCAGGAGACTGCATTTGCTTACCCACTGGCCCTTCTATGGAAGGGTCTCTTAGTTCCTTTTGAAATGCATTACAGCAGGTTTTTGGCTTTTCATCTGTCAGCGCTTTTATGGAAGTATCCTGTGGATTTGCGACTGCTAAAGACATTAGACATGTGCATTCGTTTTCGGACGAATGCATTTTCGTCTGAAAATAGCATTTTCGTCCATTCGTCCGAAAAACGAAGAACGAAAATGCTAAGCTAACGAAAGCCGAATGAACGAATGGTTAATAAACGAAAATCATTTGTTCATTCGTCCATTCGTAGTACTATTGCATTCTATAAGCCGAAATAGAGTCGGTTTATAGAATACAATAGCATTTCACTACACGGAGACAAAGTCTCCCTTCATAAATTTATGAATGGAGACTCTGTCTCCGTGTAGTGAAATGCCGACAGCCATAATGAATGTAGACTCTGTCTCCGTATAGTTAAATGCCCACAGCCTATAAACCGAACGTTTCGTTTATAGGCTGTCGGCATTTTACTACACGGAAACAAAGTCTCCATTCATAATTTTATGAATGGAGACTCTGTCTCCGTGTAGTGAAATGCCGACAGCCTATAAACCGAACGTTCGGTTTATAGGCTGTCGGCTTATGGAATACATGTATTCCTATTGCTATTCTAGAAACCGAACGTTCGGTTTATAGAATAGCAATAGGATTACATGTATTCCATAAGCCGAAAGTCTATAAACCGAATGTTCGGTTTATAGACTTTTGGCTTATAGAAAACATGTAGTACTATTGCCTTTCTATGAACCGAACGAGAGCCCCATTCATAAGAATTTCTTATGAATGGGGCTCTCGTTCGGTTTATAGAAAGCCAATAGTATTACATGTATTCTATAAAACGAACGAATAAAAATTAACGAAACAAAAATAATTAACGAATTTCGTCTGAAACGAATGCAGTAATGAACGAAATTCGTTTTAGACTAAATAAATAAAATTTTCATCCGAATGGACGAAAACGAAACTAAATTTTTAGTTTTGCACATGTCTAAAAGACATGTTGTAGTGTACTTCGGATGGCTTAGGCTTAAATTGTGAGACACAAGAATCATTAATACATACAGCACCTTCATCCGAAGATGAAGGATGGATATTAATATTGGATGCAGATCTTTCCTGATTGCACATATCATTTGGAGAAGAAACAGAGTTAGAATAAGGCTGCTTTACCACATTAACCTGTTTCCTTTTACAGGCGATTGTTGCCTGAGTACCTGTGTTCTGGATTATTGATTGGTGTTGACAGGTATAGCTCCCCCTAAAAAAGAATTATTGGGCTGGGCAGCAGCAGCAACACCTGGGTTAATGGTAGCCATTCGCTCCATTAATTGAGCCATCTGACTGGTAAGCTGATTTACCTGAGCATACAAACTTATCCTCCCATTACTTCTAGGCCCATTATCCCTAGAGGGGGATGGCTGAGGCTGATAGGGATTAGAGTTAGGGTGACTATGCCTTTCCTGGCGTGGGGGTTGAGACCTGCGATAGCTGGGCCTGTAACTCCCATATCTCCACGTATTCCTAGGTATTGGGGGGTTTTCTTCTCTATTTACTCGGGGTTCCCTGGCCTCAGTACCTGAATGGACAGGCGTGGGATTAACCCTTTCCTGCCTGGTAGGTTTAGGACCTTTTACCACTGCTGCATAAGTCCTTCTCTCAGACTCCAATTCTAAGTGTTCATTTTTAACACTAGCTTCGACTATGGTATGAGTATTTGTTTTGGAAGCTTTTGTTCCCCCATAGTCACCATTTTGTTGCACAGAATACAAAGTAATACTTTCTCTTACCAACCATTCCAAAGGCTTACCTACATGGAACTCTCGAGCCAATATTACCTTTATCTGGGGATGGAAGGCTTCATAAAATAGGATTTTAAACTCTGGGTGCTCAAAATCTGGATTTTTTTCAGTAAGGGTCTAGGCATTTTTTAATATGGCCAGAAATTCAATGGGACTCTGATTTGGGTGACACCTTAAATTATACATAGCCGCATTGGCTGCAGTAGTCGTCCTAAACTGCCCAAACTCTTGTTGGCAATGCTGTTTGATATCATTCCAGGCATGGATTTTCATATCCTGCAGTGAGTCAAAGAAATGGCTATATTTGTTCTCAAATACCCAGGGGAGAAAAGTAATTTTATGCAGGTCAGAATTCATATTCAATGTGGCCATGGCTCGCTCATAGGAGTCTAAATGATCAGTTATAGAGATGGATCCCTTTTTGGAAAACATGGTTACAGTCTCTTAGAAATTTGATTACTTTGGGCGAGTCATACCTGTGATCCTGGGTGGATGGGTTACTCCTACTGGCTCTGATGCCTCTCTTGGAGTACCTTTTAGGGTTACCCCTGCCTGCCCCCGTCTGACTAGGCCCCAAAAGTAAAACGGGAGCTACGTCCTCAATACGACCCTCTGAATACAATGTGTCTCCCTCAGAGTCACTGGTATCACTACGGTACCAGTCCTTTAGATAAGAAGGTACAGCAGGCATATTTACTGTGTCTGCCATAACTGAACTCTGTTATCCAGATTCCCTTGTTTCCATGATTACCTGTGACATCTGACTTTGGAGGGTTTCTATCTGGGAATTAAATCTTTCCTGTATGATTTGCATCTTATCAGTAGTGGTGGTTAGTTATATCTCTGCTAGGTAGAGCATCCTTTGCTGGGGATCCCCTTCCCAGATGTTTGAGGTGTGCCTCACATTCTTTTTCTAACTGTATACACATTTCTCTGAAATGGTGGGCTTCCTGTTCAAATTTACAATTTGCAATAAAGGCCTCTTAATTTCATTCTTAAACATGTATTTGTTTCTCTAGTTTGATTTAAGAGTGATTTATGGTTTTCTAACTGACCTTTGATCACGTTTATCTCATCCCTTAGCTCTTCTCTTTTTAAATCCAGATTGATGTGTGTCTTAGTCAGTTCAGAATGAGCATGAGTTATTTGAGATAGGTCCTTATTTATTTGTTTTAATTCTGAATTTTTCTTTTCAACTTGCTGAGCAAATTCCAAATTCAGATAAAACATTGTAGGCCATGTGTCAAATATTGATTTATTTCGAACTGACTCTTTCATTGCAGGGAAATGTTTTATGAATTGGGCTACTTCACTTTCCTCATGCCATAAGTTTTCTGCAATAAGTTTGGCTCTGTCTTGTAAAGTGTCTATCCATGCATTTACTTCTATATTGATGTCTAGTCTTTTACGGATATATTGCATGATACATAGTTTAGCACATTCTCTATTAGCTAATGTCCTAAAGGAATTATCATTGTTTGCCTGACTCATCTGAGATTCCTGATCTGAACCACTTTCAGCAACAGACATTTTAGAATGTATTATCTTAGCTCAATCAAATATAAAATACAATATATCTACACTGTGAGTGCAATACCTTTATCTCAGATACAGGGCTTCAAGTATATGATATTAATCGCTAGTAATCTCAGCAGTGCCTCCATATAAATGTCAGAGATAAGTGTAATTATGAAAGATTAGATGCCACTAAAGATGGCCAATAACCATTCATAAAAACAATATCTCCCAAGTTCATTTTACAAGGCGATAATATGACATATACTTAAACCACTATAAATATGAAATAAAGCATACGGTAACAAAATATGAAAATTTATTTACACACACTAATATAGAAATAACACACAATAATAATAATACATTGATTGAGCCAATACACCAACAAACAACAACCTATTGTTAGTCAATACAAACAAAACAGTTACAGACCTGAGAACTCAATAGGTTGTAAAACAAAGACAGTGGCAGAGTAAACAAACAAACCAGACACACACAATCTATCAATAGCAGCTTTACTGTGAGCAATGTAGTGACTTCTACCCACACAATTGTAGTGTATCAGAGTAACCAACACTAATGCAGAACCAGAATCTACTAAAACCCAATATTACACTAACTGATCTGATCTTACTTAAAGACCATAATTATCAGGGTGCAATGGTATACATAGACTACTAATATATTTATTTTAGTATTTCAGCATATAATGAGTACAAACACATATGATAAATCAAATATTCTCAATTATAAATATTAGAATTAGGCTGTTATTTAATATCTTCATCTGCAGAAATAAGGATATCAAGCTACAGCATGCTAGGTCTAATGGCTTAGAATTGAAGCCAGTATAGAATTTGATTTACCATACAAGATTGCAGAAATAAACTAAAATATAAAATTCAAAGTAGATTATATTTACCAAGGTATAACCAATAGTTTCTGGATCTGTTCCCTCTGGAATGATATTGGATATAGTCACTATGGCCTCTTTGGATCAAGAATCTCCCCAGCTTGGATCTTTCAGACTTGATCCCTAAACTTCCCCCTAGCTTAATTTTATCCCAAATTTCCATCTCTATACCACACCCATCGAAGGTGTGTCAGATGTATGTGTTTTAATCTGGTTGGTTCTCTGAAAACACTCCTCTCTTAATATTTGATCAGGGTATAATAATATTAATCAAAAGGTGGCACTCTTAGCTCACAGATCTGACCATGTTTAAATCACAAACTTTCTAATCACCAGGGTCCCACCTGAATACAGTTTAATATATATGTGCCCTCTAAGATTTTAGCGTATAATTTCCTAATTGTGATAAAAACCCAGGAAGCATTCAACCTACTCTTGATTGTAGGCATATGAATATATATATGACTACATTACAATTAAAATGAATATAAACATATTCTATGGCATATATGTAATAGCTAATCACTTCTACTACACCACATGTACCAAATATATTGTTCTATGGTATTTCATTGCGATATTCATGGTTAAGGTATAGTAAAGTTAATGAATTAAATAGATAAAATCAAAGAGTGTATCTTATTAATAAAATACAGAATATCTATTTATGCATTCATACAACCATACATGTACCAATACATCTGCCTTTACATATGGATGTAAATATATATGTAAACAGATATCTATATACTTGTATATTACTTATCATGTTAGCAGGTCACATCTTAATTCATTCCATTTTCTAGGCATTTGTTAGTTAGATTTCTCAGGTTTCTATTTGCACACCTTGTATATACCTATCTCACCCTGAGCTCTCTTGGGATGGCCATGGAACTATTTGAGTTTCACATCATAAAATATACCCCTGCTGAGCACGATTGCTAACTTAAATTGTCCCATTGTCTTCTTAAAATCTTTCCCAAATATACCTTCAGGAGGGACTTAGATAAGATTTACTGGTTAAAGTAACTGATAAAAAAAAACTGTTGGAACTTTGAGAAGGGTCATTGGGAGGTTATTTAATACAAGAGACTGGGCCCATACTAGTACAAAAATTTATGTTTCATGTTAGTGTAAAAGATAACCTATAATAACATAGAAACATAATAGATATGTCTAGAGGTTACGTAGGCGATTATAGTCTTATTTATATATATATTTCTATATTAAAATCACTGATTTATAATTGTAAATTGTTATGTCTAGGTGCTATTTTAGCTGTATTTATTTGTATAATATCAGGTAATCTGACAGCCTAAAATACATTGTGCAAAGGTTATATATGTACGTGATTATATATATATATATATATATATATATATATATATACACACACACACACATATACACACACACACACGTACATACATATATACATATATGTACGTGTATATATATATATATATATATATATATATATATATATATATAAATCCAAAAAACACGCACTCACGGGGCTTATGCAAGAACAAGTCGATGCTTTACTTACTCATACAGGTGTGGAATTCACATGAGGATACAATCGACGTTTCGGTCCACACCGTGGACCTTTATCAAGACAGTGAGACATGGAATAAACACAAACTTATATAGGGGAGAGGAGAGGCAGTATTACTTACCCCCAGCGTGTACCAACCCCGTGCTGATGAAAAAACCGCTGGCCGTAACGCGCAGCACAGCCATGTGGGCGTGTAAAGCAGGGTAGTGAGAAAGACGCGGTGCCATGGCAAAGCGTGTAGTAAACAGACCAGTTCTCATTCAAGTCTGTTAAGCCGACCTCGGGGAGAACGAAGTTAAGTTAAACCGAAACTGACTGAGCGGCGAGCGGCGTATAAACCGACCTCGATGCACATTTATCAATGGGAAAGTTACATAGGCAGTTCGGTGAATGTACTCCGAGTGCTGAAACCCGAATGCTGATCGGGTGAAGCGGCTACAGCGCTTGAATGAGTCGGGTGTGTATAAGAACACACCGAAGCACCAGATCTATAAACCGAAAGACCAAGTCAAGGAAACAGAGTATCCCTCAGATAGTACAAGGCGATCCCTCAGATTCACTCCTCGTTTGTAACAAATGAGGGGCTGTTGTTGAAATGTGTTAGACAGAGTGCTGTCGCTTTGCAGTATGTGCCAGTTGCTCCGAATGCTCTGTGCTACTTGTGGGGAGGCCGTGTGGAACTTAGTGGGGAACACTACTCTGGTGGGACTCATCTGTGGAGTGGGTACCTGGATCTCGTTGTTCATCTTGTTAATAGCCTTCGTCATAGCTGAGTTGATCAGGAATTTGGAATACCCACGTTGCTTGAACCTCTCGGCCATGTCCTGGAGTTGACTTTCACTTGTGATTTTATCAGAGTTATTTCGTAATACGCGTAAAAATTGTGAGTATGGTAATGACCTTTTCATGGGTTCTGGGTGGAAGCTTGTGGCATGGAGGAGGGTGTTTCTGTCCGTGGGTTTCCGGTACAGAGAGTACCCCAGAGAAGAACCATGTACTGATAGTTCCACGTCAAGAAACTGGATGCGTTTGGGGTCCGCGTGCATGGTCAATCGTACAGGAGAGTCTAGACTGTTTAAATTGTTGACAAACTGGGTCAATGATGCGAAGTCGGCCTTCCATATCAGGAAGATATCGTCAACAAACCTCACGTAGTAAAGAATCTGTTCCTTGTAAATAGGTAGGATGTTAAGATTCTCATACGTGAACATGTATATGTTGGCATAGGTAGGTGCCATGGCCGCTCCCATCGACGTACCCGACCGCTGAATGTAATAGTGGTCTTCAAATTTAAAAAAATTAGAGGACAGGGTAAGGTCTAGAAGTTCATTAAGAAAGTTTATTTCCGGTCCCTGATAAGCATCTGAGTGTTCCACCAACTCTCGTACTGCTTGTACTCCCTCCTTGTGGGGTATGATTGTGTACAGGCTGGTTACGTCCAAAGTAACCAACCAGATTGGCCCTTCAGGCAGAGTGAGGTTCTTAAGTTTGGATAGTAAATAAGGAGTATCCTTGATGCATGTGGGTAATGATGTGGCTAAGTCTTTCAGGTGCCAGTCAATCCACTTGGCTATAGGTTCGAGGAGGCTTCCCCTTGCTGACACTATAGGTCTCCCTGGTGGTCGGTTGGCGTTTTTATGAATTTTAGGGAGTGTGTAGAGAACAGGGCAAATCGGGTGTACTTCATGCAGAAATTCGTGTGTGGTCAGATCGATGTGTCCCGCTTGGAGGGCACGGTCTAAGGATTGTAAAATCCTGTTGTCCACTTCATTGGTGGGATTATAAGAGAGTTCCTGGTATGTGCATGGTACAGACAATTGTTGTAGAATGTCTTCCTTGTACATGGCGTAATTCATAAGGACAACTCCGCCTCCTTTATCGGCAGGTCTAATCACTATCCGTGGGTCCTTGGAAAGTGAGTGAGGTGAGCGCTTTCAATTCACCATGGGATAAGTTCCCCGTAAAATGATGCTTCTGCAGGGCCTTTTTGGTTTCAGCACTGATAATTTGTGTAAAAGATTTTAGTGCTATGTTGGACGTCTGTGGGTCAAAAGTGCTTTTAAGTTTGAAAGGTGTAGGAGTTTGATTGTTGTCTGATTTGAAAAATTCTTTAAGTCGAAGATTTCTGAAAAACCGGTACAAGTCCACCTCTTGCTCAAAGTTGGATGGTTTGTTTGTAGGAACAAATGAAAGACCCCTAGCCAGCAGTTGATTTTCTGGCTTGGTTAGGGTGTGCTCCGACAGGTTGAAAATAGGGATTAAATCTTCCTTTGGGGTCTGCCCTTTGGGGCGAAAAAACCGACCCTTCTGTCCACGTCTGATGTGGGACCTCCTTTGCGTTCTACTTGGCCTCTGGTTATTACCCCTTGTGGAGATGGGCCTGTCTGCTCGTGGGGAACATCTAAAAAAGAGGTCAGAAGTTGAGAGGACATGTGGTCTGAACTAATAGGGAGAGTATCTGAGTCTGAGGCAGATTCACCTGAGGTGACATCGATGGTGGGTTCTCTTGGTTTACGAATTCTGGTTCTGTCGCGACGGGGTTTCTGGGTGCTATTCTCCTGTTGGCCGCTGAGCCAGCGGTAGACCTGATGGCCGGCGTAATCATTGTTGACTTTGGTCAATTTCTGTCGTTTAAAACGAATCAGGTCATTCTTGTATTTGGTGACCTCTTCCTGGAGTTTAACCATTGATTCAGTTCCTGCTGTAGTGGTGAGTGTCAAAGCGTTAGTGTTGTCAAAGTGTGCAATTTTGTCGCGGACAACCACCAGGTCTTTACCAACTTCTTCTATAACCAATATTAGCAGATCTAAGGAGCATTTGTTTAAAACAGCAATCCATTTACGGCAGAAATCTGGGTTACCACGACCGATTGTAGGTGTGTTTTTAATCCTGAATCCACGAGAGATGCGTTTGGCACGAAAATAGTCAGAAAGAAATAGACCATGTAAATCCATGTCCACTTCCCTTTTCTTCAATTTGAGTAACTCAAAATAGAGGTCTTTAACTGTGTCAGTGCTGGGTAGATCCGAATGGGATGTAGTCCACAGTACTTTAGAGGCATCTTCATCTGTGAACAGAAGTGTTTCAGCTTTGTCAGCCAGAGCTCCTGCTCTGGATAGAAAATCATCCATGGTGTATTGGGGGGGAAAGACCCGATAATGGGGAGTGTAGTAATGTCTTAGCCAATACGTTCACAAAAATAGGCAGAAGAAATCAATATGCGGTGCAATCAAAGAAGCAGTAGCCATCCTGCTTCAAATACAAAAAATCCAAGATATGATGCACTCAGCTAGGGGCAATCGTAACAAACACTGGCCCGGGTGCTGTGTAGCTAAAGAATAAAGGAAGACATTGACAACACTAACGCTTTGACACTCACCACTACAGCAGGAACTGAATCAATGGTTAAACTCCAGGAAGAGGTCACCAAATACAAGAACGACCTGATTCGTTTTAAACGACAGAAATTGACCAAAGTCAACAATGATTACGCCGGCCATCAGGTCTACCGCTGGCTCAGCGGCCAACAGGAGAATAGCACCCAGAAACCCCGTCGCGACAGAACCAGAATTCGTAAACCAAGAGAACCCACCATCGATGTCACCTCAGGTGAATCTGCCTCAGACTCAGATACTCTCCCTATTAGTTCAGACCACATGTCCTCTCAACTTCTGACCTCTTTTTTAGATGTTCCCCACGAGCAGACAGGCCCATCTCCACAAGGGGTAATAACCAGAGGCCAAGTAGAATGCAAAGGAGGTCCCACATCAGACGTGGACAGAAGGGTCGGTTTTTTCGCCCCAAAGGGCAGACCCCCAAGGAAGATTTAATCCCTATTTTCAACCTGTCAGAGCACACCCTAACCAAGCCAGAAAATCAACTGCTGGCTAGGGGTCTTTCATTTGTTCCTACAAACAAACCATCCAACTTTGAGCAAGAGGTGGACTTGTACCGGTTTTTCAGAAATCTTCGACTTAAAGAATTTTTCAAATCAGACAACAATCAAACTCCTACACCTTTCAAACTTAAAAGCACTTTTGACCCACAGACGTCCAACATAGCACTAAAATCTTTTACACAAATTATCAGTGCTGAAACCAAAAAGGCCCTGCAGAAGCATCATTTTACGGGGAACTTATCCCATGGTGAATTGAAAGCGCTCACCTCACTCACTTTCCAAGGACCCACGGATAGTGATTAGACCTGCCGATAAAGGAGGCGGAGTTGTCCTTATGAATTACGCCATGTACAAGGAAGACATTCTACAACAATTGTCTGTACCAGGCACATACCAGGAACTCTCTTATAATCCCACCAATGAAGTGGACAACAGGATTTTACAATCCTTAGACCGTGCCCTCCAAGCGGGACACATCGATCTGACCACACACGAATTTCTGCATGAAGTACACCCGATTTGCCCTGTTCTCTACACACTCCCTAAAATTCATAAAAACGCCAACCGACCACCAGGGAGACCTATAGTGTCAGCAAGGGGAAGCCTCCTCGAACCTATAGCCAAGTGGATTGACTGGCACCTGAAAGACTTAGCCACATCATTACCCACATGCATCAAGGATACTCCTGATTTACTATCCAAACTTAAGAACCTCACTCTGCCTGAGGGTCCAATCTGGTTGGTTACTTTGGACGTAACCAGCCTGTACACAATCATACCCCACAAGGAGGGAGTACAAGCAGTACGAGAGTTGGTGGAACACTCAGATGCTTATCAGGGACCGGAAATAAACTTTCTTAATGAACTTCTAGACCTTACCCTGTCCTCTAATTTTTTTAAATTTGAAGACCACTATTACATTCAGCGGTCGGGTACGTCGATGGGAGCGGCCATGGCACCTACCTATGCCAACATATACATGTTCACGTATGAGAATCTTAACATCCTACCTATTTACAAGGAACAGATTCTTTACTACGTGAGGTTTGTTGACGATATCTTCCTGATATGGAAGGCCGACTTCGCATCATTGACCCAGTTTGTCAACAATTTAAACAGTCTGGACTCTCCTGTACGATTGACCATGCACGCGGACCCCAAACGCATCCAGTTTCTTGACGTGGAACTATCAGTACATGGTTCTTCTCTGGGGTACTCGCTGTACCGGAAACCCACGGACAGAAACACCCTCCTCCATGCCACAAGCTTCCACCCAGAACCCATGAAAAGGTCATTACCATACTCACAATTTTTACGCGTATTACGAAATAACTCTGATAAAATCACAAGTGAAAGTCAACTCCAGGACATGGCCGAGAGGTTCAAGCAACGTGGGTATTCCAAATTCCTGATCAACTCAGCTATGACGAAGGCTATTAACAAGATGAACAACGAGATCCAGGTACCCACTCCACAGATGAGTCCCACCAGAGTAGTGTTCCCCACTAAGTTCCACACGGCCTCCCCACAAGTAGCACAGAGCATTCGGAGCAACTGGCACATACTGCAAAGCGACAGCACTCTGTCTAACACATTTCAACAACAGCCCCTCATTTGTTACAAACGAGGAGTGAATCTGAGGGATCGCCTTGTACTATCTGATCCTCGACACTGCTATGAAAAAGAAAAGCGTGTTGAAGCTCACCAAAGACCAGGTTGTTTTAGATTTCTCAACGGTGTTACTTGCTCACATATGGCAGCAGGTACTCCTTTTGTACACCCACACACCGGTAAGAGATACCTTATCAGACACCGTATCACATGTACTACAGAACATGTGATCTACATGATTACATGCCCATGCGGTTTATCATACATTGGCAAAACCATCCTCACCCTGCGGGACAGAATCAGAGGACACCTTTCTTCAATCATGTTTGCCTATCGTGAGCTTAAATCGGACAAACCAGTGGCCAAGCACTTTCTCCAATTTGGTCACAGACTTTCACAACTTAGGTTTATCGCATTTGACCACATCCCGGCACCTCACCGTGGTGGAGACCGTGCCAGAACATTGCTACAAAGAGAAGCATACTGGATACGTACTCTTGAAACTATCTCCCCGAGAGGACTGAATGAACAAGTGGCACTGTGGCCATTTCTGCCCAGGCGTTAACAGTACTTTATTGCCCCTATCAGCTTTGTCACTTTTAATGATATGTCTGCTTGCTTTTTAGGTCTTTTTTTACTGTATTGACTGTTTTCTTTGTTTATTTATGGTGGTTGTTATCTTATGTATAACATGTGGTGACTCTGCAGGGATACTCTGTTTCCTTGACTTGGTCTTTCAGTTTATAGATCTGGTGCTTCGGTGTGTTCTTATACACACCCGACTCATTCAAGCGCTGTAGCCGCTTCACCCGATCAGCATTCGGGTTTCAGCACTCGGAGTACATTCACCGAACTGCCTATGTAACTTTCCCATTGATAAATGTGCATCGAGGTCGGTTTATACGCCGCTCGCCGCTCAGTCAGTTTCGGTTTAACTTAACTTCGTTCTCCCCGAGGTCGGCTTAACAGACTTGAATGAGAACTGGTCTGTTTACTACACGCTTTGCCATGGCACCGCGTCTTTCTCACTACCCTGCTTTACACGCCCACATGGCTGTGCTGCGCGTTACGGCCAGCGGTTTTTTCATCAGCACGGGGTTGGTACACGCTGGGGGTAAGTAATACTGCCTCTCCTCTCCCCTATATAAGTTTGTGTTTATTCCATGTCTCACTGTCTTGATAAAGGTCCACGGTGTGGACCGAAACGTCGATTGTATCCTCATGTGAATTCCACACCTGTATGAGTAAGTAAAGCATCGACTTGTTCTTGCATAAGCCCCGTGAGTGCTTTTTTTTTGGATTCCTGTATTCTTTAGCTACACAGCACCCGGGCCAGTGTTTGTTACGATTGCCCCTAGCTGAGTGCATCATATCTTGGATATTTTTTAAATATATATATATATACACACACATATATATATACACATATATATACACATATATATATACACACATATATACACACATATATATATACACACACACACATAATAATTATTTATATATATATATATATATATATATATATATATATATATATATATAAATAATTAAGTAATAGCACTGCTCTTGCCATCTCGTAGTATAAAGCCCCAGACATTGTCAAGTCATAGAAAATAACTATATAGTGTGGTTACTATCCTGTCAGTGAAAATAATTAACCCATTTGTAAATAAGGCCTCTATTCTATTATCAGGTCACTGGCTCAGTTTGCTTTGAAGAGAAAGATACATTTACATTTTGCTTTTTCACTAAATCTCGGTTTGCCATTTCTTATTTCTGTGTCGAGCAGATTCTTTATCAGCCACAGGGCTTTTCAGTCTCTCTGGCATTAATTTAGAAATTTAGGTCACTATACAAATTACACTTGCTGAAAACTGAGTGATTCTTAAGTATTTAAACTTGCTCATGCTGATATCAGTTCAGCATTTAGGTAATTTTAGCTACAAGAGCACACTACTGGATGGTAATCCTCTTAGGAGGCAATGGAATTGCATAAGCATCATTGATTTAGTTTGATCTAGTACACATACAATAATGTACACCTACACACACCCACACGACCAACAAAACAACATTGTATTATTTTAATGTAACCTAAAAATTATATCCACTAACTCCTTGGAAGGTGAACTGGTGGCTGACACTTTCCATATTCTCTTTTTGATTGTGTCCTTCCCCATCATTCTCATACTGATGCAGGCAATAGATAAACATAAAGCTTTACCTGGCTTAAGTGTCAACATGTGCAATCTGAATGCTGGTTGGCGCATAGCCTGGGTGTGCAATCTGGGAGCTGGCTGGGGATTTTCCTGGGTGTGTAATCTTAATTCTGGCTGCGGTAAGTCTTTGGTGTTCAGTCTTGGTTCTGGCTGGGGCATGTCCTGAATGCTGGGGCATGTTCTGGGTGTTCTAGCAAGATCTGTGGGTGCAATTTAGTTGCTCTGGCAAGACTTGTTATTGGAATCTTGGTGCTCTGGCAAGACCTGTGAGAATGGATCATATATTGCCATATAACATGCTTAGCTCACCACTGCGTCAAAGTACTCCTATATTGGTGGGTCCTAAAAGTAAATATTTTTTTACAGAGCTTAAATGTGCAAACCAGATGAAACACTGACAATGTGCTTTATATGACACGAATGGGCAAGAATACCAGTATGACAACAAGTTAAGAGCAATAAAAAAAAAGTGCTACATTTCTTTTTCAAAACCATATTTTTATGATAGATGGGATAACAGATTTTGCAACAAAATACAGTGCAAAGCAGACTTGGGGGCCACCATTTTACAAAGAAAGGCTCAGTGGGAGAGACAGAGTCAAGTCACCGGCTCTATCTGTCATTGGTGTGTGGGCTCATCATTCGGGATGCATACAGGAGGTTCTGATTTCCTCACATTTGGAGCACCTGTCAGTTCCTGTATGTCAGGAAGTTGTTCTTCAATCATCGTGTTTGAATGATGATGTTTTAGTAATATCCAGTCCAAACCCTATTTAAGACAATAAGACTAGAATACAAAGCTGAAAATGAAGATTCCATTCACAAAGTACTAATGTCCAATGCAGTTGAGGATTAGCATACATATTATTAAAGAGCTACAGCTGAGATAAGTCGTTTTGGAGAGACATTAGAAGATGTCATAAATCATTGTGTGCTGACTTATCTTCAGTTACAAATCAGTGATCACATACAATTTTTGAGAAAACAAATATGTCCATTAATGAGTTTAATTCTCTCTGTCTGCGGCTCCTGCAGTTTACCTCCTCACCATGAGTTATATATCAATACAAAGTGAACAGCTGTGAATGTCACATACTTACAAATGCTGCAAATCAACCAAGCTGAAAAAGCTACCTGTCAAAATGACCATATGTTGGCTATCTACTCAAACTATTCCTAAATATGCAATCATACTCTTTGCCTTTTTGTCAGCTTTTCTCCCTATTGTTCAATCTTTGGTCCAAAGTTTCTCTATGTTAATAAATGCTGTCGACCAAGGGAGAATTTCTCATAGCATAGTAAATGTCATAATAGCAATAAAAATGAATATAATAATAATAATAATAATAATAACAACAACAAAGTGTTTAACCAGGAAGGGTACATTCACATATGCTCTGGTTTTCAAGTACTTCCTAAAAAGGAAGTACTTATCAAAGGCTTTCTTACAGCCAAATATCACTTGAATTTACAGAACATTAATACATCTTTTCTTTAAAATAAAAAAAGGTTACCCTCTAGGTAGCGAGAAATAAAAGTGGAACAATACTGCATCAGCATAGTTAAAACATTCTAGGTTTTTGCTCTAGATTTCACATTAACCATCACTATACCTTACATGGTAAGTGAAATAATTTGCAATCTCCTTAATGAAAACCCCTTATACTTGACATGACCCCTCTCATACACGTTTTCCCACCCCTTTCCTGCAGCCAGGTGCAATATGCAGCTGCCTAGCTTGATTTCAAGGATTAAGGTGCCCTAAGGGGCATGAGTGTTGCCAGGACTGCATTTATATCAAATTCTGCCTGCAGTTCAGTGGCAGTAGCTACACAGGTGATTCAAGGAACCTAATCAAGGGGTTTTAAAATGTGTTGCATTTTGTACCAGGAGGCCAGTACCACCCTTCAGTTAATTTCATTTTTGCTGTTTAATAACAAGCAATGCATCTCTGAAGTTAAGACACTGTGTTTACTGGGCTATATAGTAATATAAAGATGAATTTATTTTGTAACTTCCATGTTCTGTCCTGGTATGTGAGTACCCTGCAGAAGCACACAGTTATACTGTTGTTTGACACTCTAAGGAATATAAAATTAATTTGCCAGTGGGTACTATATTTGAAAAAAAAAAAAAAAAAATCAGTAAAGCTCTTTTTCTTAACAATATACAACTTATTGTATATTCTATAAAAACTTTCTGAGCGTTAGAGAAGAATCCTAAATAAACAAAGACAAGAAAAGGCAAATGCAGTGGGGATGAGTTTTTTCTTCACCAAATCACAGGCATAGAGTCCACCAGCAGAAAACTGCTCATAGACTATTAATAGCAGTCAGACCAAATCTAAAAGTGTATTGTCTATAACAATTAGATTCAGTACCAGTCTCTATTCTATTATTTAATGCTACAGTCCACCTTTTACCTTACCCTATTTCAGAGCTGCTTTAATCCCTTAGTGACAAGACATTTTGACCTTGACTTTCCCTTGGCGACAAGGACTGTTTTTACATTTCTGGGGTGTTTGTGTTTAGCTGTAATTTTCTTCTCTCACATACTGTAACCACAAAAATGTATGCTGTTTTTATCGTCATAAGAAGGGCTTTCATTAGATACCATTATGTTCATAATATCTTATAATTTACTTTTAAAAAAATCATAAAATTAAAAAATTTAAAAAAAAAACACTTTTTCAAATTTTGACCTAAAATATAATTTACACAAATACAATCATTAAAAAAGACCCCATCTAAATAGTTTCTAAATGTTGTCCCGAGTTCAGAAATATGCTTGTTTCCATGTTTTACTGCAGGTTTTTGCGAGTTATAGGACAAAAACCAAAGATGGTGTTTTTTTCGTTTTTCCTATATTGACCTTTTGACCCCAACCCGAACCCTAAATTTAACCCTAAATTTAACCCCAATTCTAACCCTTATGCTAACCCTTAATATATTTTAATTTTAATTTAATTTTAACCCTATCCCTTATGCTAACCCTAATTTAATTTTGACCATAACAGCTGTTCTAACCCTAATCCTAGATTTAAGCTAATTAAGTCTCTCTCTTTTTTTTTTTATTGCAATGTTGCTGACTGCTTCTAGGGGCAGTCAAGCAACATATTCAGAGCCACGGAAGTTCATTTTTTTTTCACTTTCGCAACTCTGACCACAAGAGGGCACAGCCATATTGCCGGAGCATGCTGCCCCAAAGGCTGAACTTTTGATGCTGGCTATTGCCTTGACATTGAGGCAATAGACCAGCACCGTCAGAGTGGTTTTTGCAATCGTTGATCGCAAAAAACGCTCGTTTCACTGCAGGACGTGTCAGGCACGTCCATTGTCGGGAACAGAGTTTATCTTCAATTGGGGAAAAACTCAACCTGGCTGTGGGTCCCTTTGGTGGTGGGCCCTGGGCAAATGCCCACATTGCCTATTGGAAAAGTGGCCCTGTCCTATTTTTCCATGACCTTTTATAGCTAATTGTATTATGAAAAGTATGCACGTGCACCTGCACAAAGCCCCCTCCATCACCACTAAACCGGTTTACAGCTTAATCCTCTCTACCAGGGATTTAAAAATGGAAATGGACACATAATTGGCTCAGAGTAGCATTTTGTGTTTCTACTTGCTATGGCTTTGTTACAGTAATTCATCCTTTCAAACTGTGCTTTTAAAAATCAAGAGTAAGCATTTCGATGAGTTTTGCAAGCCTTTTTCTGTGTTTCTATGTTAAACCATGCACTGCTTTACAGCCCACAAACCCACAATCAGCCCTGGGCATTCCCTAATCTGTACAGAGCCTAAAAATAACAGAAGAAATCACTTGTTAATAATTCCCCCATTCAGCTGCATTGGAATTCCCATCTCAATTCCCTGCAATGCTCTCTTTATTGAGTAGATTGCTTAGTGTTATATCACTAAATAAATAAGATACCGTATTTTCCGGCGTATAAGACGACTGGGCGTATAAGACGACCCCCCAACTAAGTAGTCTTATAAGCCGGAAAAATCGCATCCATATTTTAACTTTTTAGGTTAAAATATAGAGTTTGCCACCCTCCTCCCCCCTTCCCCAATCCCCAGTACTTACCTATTTTCTGCTCTGTTTCCCGCTGTTAAGCCGGTCCGTGGCTGTGAGGGAAGCGTTGTGAGCTCCCCTCAGGCCGCGCGGTCATAATAAAAAAAAAGTTTAAACAAAACTTTATTGAAGCCACGTGGCCTGAGGGGAGCTCACAACGCTTCCCACACAGCCACGGACCGGCTTAACAGCACGAGCGGAGACAGAGCAGAAAATAGGTAAGTAAATCCCAGTACCCGGCGTATAAGACGACCCCCCAACTTTTGAGAAGATTTTCAGGGGTTAAAAAGTCGTTTTATACGCCGGAAAATATTGTAACTGTGTACCAGTATTGTCACACACGTCTCATATGAAGTGGTAGAGAATCTCTGCATTATCTTCTGTATAAGTAAAGGGCCTTGATGTATCTGGATTTCTACTGGTTCTTCTGTACAAGATTTACAGATTTTGGACTATAAACATTCATTGATACCAGGAAGCCAATGATAAATGGTTCACTGTTTTTTTGTTTTTTTTTAGCACAGGTTACTTGCATTTTGTTCAACTTCTGATTGTGTTGAGTTCACAAATAAGAGATTTAAAAATTAACTGTTTTAGCAGATTTTTTATGTTTTCCTTTTCATTTCTGACACATCACACAGCATGATGTACTACAAAGAGAGCGCCAATTGTACTGCTCCATGATACTCCTCTGGCTCTTCCAGTCTATCCTTCAAGCCATACATTCCAGCAAGATGAATTATATTATGTCAGCATTTTCCTGGACAATGCGTTAAGCTACCAAATACAGCATTTATAATCTTAATAAAATGATACCCATTTTTATTCAACAACTAAGGAACCCGTCTCTGATGCCCAGAAAAGAAACCAGCCCCATTATTTGTATTTTAGGAATACAAATGTTTTTCTGTCTCTGATCATTTTAACTCTTATTTTAGAGACTGTGAAGTGTGTCACACTAATCCGTGTATAGAACAGAGAAAAATAGAAACTTGACAAAGGCTTTCCAGTTTGATATATGAAGATGTCGACAGTTTCTGGGTTGAACAATTGCCGCGCTATTAAAAGTTGCAGATTTGCATATGTTAAAAAGAAACTAATCTCTTTGAATTTTGGGAAACTTGACAAGCTAAATCCTGGCAGATATTAGGAGCACCATTTGGTTATCAAATGTTAACTATCTAGGTGCCAACATAATCTTCTACTTCTCTCAGCATAAACATCTCCGTTACTGAAATATATTCAGAATCTACTCATAGCTATGCAGTTTAAATTGGGAAGAAAAACAAATATTTTATAAGACAGATGCTGTGTTAAGCCAAGGCACTGAAACCCAATACACTGGGTTTTAGACTGGTGAACGTATTGGTTTGGATAAGCTTGGATCCACTTCTATGAATTTAGCATTTCTGAAACTACTGGCCTCGAGAGAATCCTAGTCACTAATTTATTTCAAAATATATCTTCTAATTTATGTCACGATGGCAATCGGCATCCTTTTATCTTAATTTCTTATTAAATATTGCATTGAACTAATGTTTAATGTTCTGATTTCAGTTCTCAGAAGAAGGGTCATTTGGAGTTGTTCTAAATATAGCTTTCACTGTATTAGAAGATTATATTCTAGCTCATGATATGTGTATTCAGATCATTGCTAGTGTGCTGTAAATCTCTTCTGAAGACTGGAGTGGTAACATATGAATCCACATGCACAGCCATTAACACCACATCTGCTAGACATGTTCTGACTGACAGATACCTGAATTAACGTAAATGTATTTAATACAATTTACTATGTTTACTTTGCAGCATGAGGTTTTGAAATTGTAAAGCAATGAGTCTCTGTGTTAATGCATTTTGATAAATTGCAAATTATACATTTTTGACTCATACTAAAAACTGCAGTATTAAACTATAGCATGTTTTATTATTTTACTATCATAGTGACTAAAGCCTTTTGGAATTTCAGTGTTTACTCTTCTTTAAAGCCTAGCAGACATATTCGGAGGCACATCAGGGCTACCTGAGTAGCTGAAAATTCAGTGAGCTGAACAGATGTGATCCGAATTAGTCCACAGAGTCAACTGTTTAGTAGTGTTGAGCGAACCTGAACCGCACTGTTCGGGTTCATACCGAACATTGCGGTTTTTGGACCCCGGACCCGAACATTCCACTGTATGTTCGTGTTGGAGTTCGGGGTTCGGCAGGGCCGGCGCCTAGGGTGCAACTTAGAAGGGGGCGCTGGAACCGTGAAAAAAAAAAAAAAAATCCTCCCCCTTCCCCCTTACTTACCTCCTCGCTGCTGCTCTGTCTCCCGGTGCAGATCCGTGGCTGTGAGGGAAGTGTTGTGCGCTCCCCTCCAGCCGATGCGGATTCAGTACAGTTTGTTTACATTTTTTTTAAAACAAACTTTATTGAATGCGCATTGGCTGGATGGGAACGCACAACGCTTCCCTCAGAGCCACGGACCTGCAGCACCGGGAGACAGAGCAGCAGCGATGAGGTAAGTAAGGGGACAGGGGGGAGGAAGAGGGTGGCTATATCCTGGCACATTGAGAGGCATAATAATCCTGGCATATTGAGAGGCATAATAATCCTGGCATATTGGGTGGCTAAGTCCTGGCATACTGAGGGGCATAATCCTGGCATATTGAGTGGCATAATAATCCTGGCATATTGGGTGAGAAAATCCTGGCATATTGAGCGGCATAATAATCCTGGCATATTGGGTGGCTAAGTCCTGGCATATTGAAAGGCATAATAATCCTGGCATATTGAGGGGCATAATCCTGGCATATTGTGTGTGAAAATCATGGCATATTGAGTGGCATAATAATCCTGGCATATTGGGTGGCTACGTCCTGGCATATTGAGGGGCATAATCCTGGCATATTGAGGGGCATAATCCTGGCATATTGGGTGGCTACGTCCTGGCATATTGAGAGGCATAATAATCCTGGCATATTGAGGGGCATAATCCTGGCATATTGTGTGGGAAAATCCAGGCATATTGAGTGGCATAATAATCCTGGCATATTGGGTGGCTAAATCCTGGCACATTGAGAGGCATAATCCTGGCACATTGAGAGGCATAATCCTGGCATATTGAGAAGCATAATCCTGGCATATTGAGGGGCATAATCCTACAGCGATTATTCAAATTACAGTGATTATTTTAGTGGGTGCTATACTACATATTTGTACCCTGCCCTGAGCCCAGTGCCACAGAGAGTGCAGTGCACTTGCAACTGCATGTGTGCCAGGCACATGACTTTAATCCTGTTCTGTTAGCTCAGTGGGCAACATCTCGGCATTTTTAAATACTGCAATTTGTTGGTGTTAAATATTACATTTACGCCTGCACTTCATATCTGAGAGTCAAATAGAACCGTCAAATACTGTGCTTACAGCGCACTTTGAAAAATTCTAATAGTTTTGGGTGCTAAATAGTACATTTGCGTCTTGCGTTGCACTTCATATCTAAGAGTCCAATAGAACAGTCCAATACTGTGCTTACAGCGCACTTTGAAAAATTGGCTACCTCCTCCTCCTCCAGCGCCGCTTCCACCTACACCGCCACGGTCACCGCCTTCTCAACCTATGGGTCACTTAGTATAAATTGAAAGAGAATACCCTGCACTGCAACCCACTCAAATGGATAATTCTGTTGATCCTCCTGGCAGCCATGCTTTAGATTTAGATTTATGTTCTTCCAAAGCTAAAATCAAAGATTCCATCTAGTGCTATTTTATGGCTCAGCTGCATTTGTAATTTGTATGTATTTTATGTTATTTTAAGTTATTTCCCTATCCACATTTGTTTGCAGGGCACTTGTCCTACTCTTACCCACATTTTACTTCATTTTGCAGCCCTCTAGCCCTTTCCAGGACTTTTTTAGAGGCATTTTAGTGGCAAAAAGTTCATGACCCCATTGACTTCAATGGGGTTCGGGTTCGGGGTCAAGTTCGAGCACGGACCCGGACATTTTTTCGAAGTTCGGCCGAACCTGCCGAACCCGAACATCCAGGTGTCCGCTCAACACTACTGTTTAATCATATTAAATTGACATAACAATAGACAGAACCTATGTTTACTAGACATATTGTAAAGAAAATACTATGTGCTATTCATTTTTAGCTAACAGTTATATGCTTAATTTTCTTTTGATGAGTGTAAAACCTCTTATTTGCGTACAAGCTCTTTAATTTAACTTTCTACTTACAGAGTACAATTTGGGCTAAGAAGAATTAATGTATTGTCTCTTGGCAGTTCTGTGAGACATGATATTTACATAATCTATCAACAGCACATGATAACCATAAATTAAGTGTAATCTTTAAAAATAAGGCAAAAAAAAAAAAAAAAACCCAGCATAGAATTCATACATCCAACACAAATGTCTCATGGGTCTGCCAATTATTTTAATTTAAATCTGATTAACGTTAAACAAGTTATGAAAATATAGAGCATAATTTTTATCAGATGCGTATAACACCAAAAGCACGAAGCATGATAACAAAGCAAAACATGTCTTGCTGTAGAATAGAATAGAAGTCATTTTCAAAGTGATACATGAGGATCTAAGAAGATATGTTCATAATAAACATATTGCTGATTAATTAGTGGCTGATTAGAATCAGAATGAGTGGCTGATTAAACTGTCTGTACTGATGGGATTAATCCCTGAAAGTATTGTTGAGGGCTTTAGGATTGAATCTTGACATCTGGCATGTAAATACCCAAATACTTCTGTTAATTTGGAGCCGATCTTATGCCATAGGAGCCGATCTTATACATAGGCAAGATAATAAATATATGTATCTATGTTTTTACTCTAGGTTTCTAAAATTTAGAAGGCCCGTAAACTAGTTGCTTTCAGTTTCGGTATTTTTCCAACGACAAAGTGTTCACAAACTATAGAAGCCGCTTGGTACCATAACTTGTCTCAAAGGACTTCATCAGGATTATGTGGTGGGTGCTAAAGAGGTGCCTGATATACATAGTAAAATAAAAATGGACCTCACAAAGTTACATTTATTAAAGGTATAACCTTATACAAAAGGAAATAATGGTTGAAAGCATATCATTAAAAATATCACATTAAAAACATGCATCCTGTGATTGTATAAACATAATGGTAATTATACCAAATAGAGAATAATACAAGATAAAGAAAACAAATTAAACAAGATATTAAATGAAAATCGAAGGAGTGAATGGAGTATGTCCCACAACAGGATGATAAAGTGAGCATAATATACAGGACCGGCCCTTTAATGGGGCAGACTGGGGCTGCTGCCCCAGGTGGCACCCTGGCAGAGGAGGCACTTTGCTTCTCCATGCAGCTGTCTTTCTTTTTTTTTCTGTGTCCGGGGGAGCTTGATGGAAGAGGTCTCAGACAATCTGGTGAGACCTCTCAACTCTCCTGATTGGCTGAGAGTTCAGAAGCCTCCTGTGATTGGCTCAGTCCCTCCTTCACACAAGGAGCTCAAAGCACAGAGATAGACAGTGTGTGTGTGTATGTCAGTGTGAGTATATTGCATGTGATCCAGGATGGTAAAGGGACCCTAAGCGCCTGAGATCAGGAGCTACGATGCAGGGTGGAGGCACAGGACCTGGTGCTGGGTAACTGCAATCGCCTGGAGGTTTGAGACCCCAAGTCGTTGCAGCCACAACCAGGCCCTGTGAAGCAGCTACTGTATCCAGGTCCCAGGCTAGAGAGGAAATGAACTAAGTGATAGCCAAGCAGAGCTAAAACAAAAAAGTGAAAAGAGGGATAGCAGAACTAAAATACAGAGTGCAGGGCTACAGGACAGAGGCAAGACATAAGCAATATAAAGCAGAAACCAAACTGAGGCAATACAAAGCATGGGATTATGGAACACAAAAGGCACATAGAAAGGAACAAACATAAATACTGGTACTAGCCTAACACTAAGGATGGTAAAGGTGGGTGTTTGGTTCAACAAATTGGCAAATTTAGATGTTAGCTGCCAACCACTTCAAGGTACCCCACATTAAGCAAGTCCCTAACTAATACATAATATTAGCCAAGCATAAATAGAATATAATACACATAAATGGCATTGAACTTAAACACAAAGAAAATACCTGTAGACTGCTGCAAAGGACTGAACAGAAACGGGTGTGGTTTAAATAATAAACTGACAAGGCAGAGTTAATCAGAAAACCTGTAATGGAACATAAGGACAGGCAGAGAGGAATACAGAGCAGGACAGGTATACAGGGCAGGACAGGTATACAGGGCAGGACCGCTATACAGGGCAGTAATACGCATAAATAATAAGAAAGCAAAACAAGAAGGATAAAGGAATGCTTGGATACAGCCTAGATGAGCCTGCACAAGGGTGCATGGTTACAATGAGTGAGAGAGTGAGTGTGTGTATATCAGTGTGAGTGAGTGTGTGTTTGTGTATGTGTGAGTGAAAGACTGTCTGTGTATGTGTGTGACTGAGTGTGTGGATAAAGGGGTTAACTCCTCTGACACTGCCTGTATCTGTCTATCCACCCAAGGGGTTAACTCCTCTGACACTGCCTCTATCTGTCTAGCCACCCAAGGGGTTAACTCCTCTGAAACTGCCTACATCTGTCTAGCCACCCAGGGGTTAACTCGTTTGACACTGCTTAGCAATCCAAGGTGTTAAACCTCTCTCACTGCCTATATCTATCTGGATTTTTTTATAGGTCACTGGTCACATTATTATGTTTTAGGGAATTGCACAGTGCATTATCATAATATTGTTTTACCGTTACTTTATTTTCCTGAAGCTTCAGCACAGAAAAAAAAAGAAAAAATATGCTGCATGGAACAGCAAAGTGCTCCCTCTGCCAGGGTGCCCCAGTGTGCCCCATTAAAGGGCCAGCCCTGAACTCTGCCTTAACACTATGGTAATTTGTTTAAGTTATATAGTAAGTGCAAACTTTTTTATTAGCACATAGTGGTGTTTTGTGGTTTATGCAGATCAACCTACGTGGGGATTTTTTCTATTTTCTCTGTTTGTTCAAAGTAGTTTGTGTGCTTGAAGTATTTTTATATTTTTCATAAAAATCCCTGGATAAATGATTAGCAGATGGAAAGGACAATGGAGGAAAAAATGATGTTGAACACATACAGGCAGGGCCGTCTTTAATAGTGATTGGACCCTGGGCAAGAATTTGCTTGTGTCCCCTGGACCCTGCCCCCTCCCCTGCATGCAATCACTCCATCCATCGCAATGTGCCCATCAATATGCCAATATTATTTTGCCATTAATATTCAGTATTATTTTGCCATTAATATGCCACAGACATTTTTCCCATTAAAATGCCAATATTATTGTGCCATTAAGATACCAGTAATATTGTACTATTAAGATGCCCCAGCCAATTTGCCCATTAAGATACCAGTATTATTGTACAATTAAGATGCCATAATTGTTGTGCCATTCAGAGCCCAGTAATATTATGCCATTCAGATACCAGTAATATTGTGCCAGTCAGATACCAGTAATATTGGACCACTCAGAGCCCAGTAATATTGTGCCAGTCAGATGCCAGGAATATTGTGCCATTCAGAGCCCAGTAATATTGTGCCAGTCAGATGCTAGTAATATTGTGCCAGTCAGATACCAGGAAAATTGTGCCAGTCAGATCCCAGGAATAGTGTGCCATTCAGAGCCCAGTAATATTGTGCCAGTCAGAGCCCAGGAATATTGTGCCAGTCAGATACCAGGAATATTATGCCAGTCAGATACCAGGAATATTGTGACATTCAGAGCCCAGTAATATTGTGCCATTCGGAGCCCAGGAATATTGTGCCATTCAGAGCCCAGGAATATTGTGCCATTCAGATACCAGGAATTTTGTGCCAGTCAGAGCCCAGTAATATTGTGCCAGTCAGAGCCCAGGAATATTGTGCCATTCAGATACCAGGAATATTGTGGCAGTCAAAGCCCAGTAATATTGTGCCAGTCAGAGCCCAGTAATATTGTACCAGTCAGATACCAGGAATATTGTGCCATTCAGATACCAGGAATATTGTGCCAGTCAGAGCCCAGTAATATTGTGCCAGTCAGAGCCCAGTAATAGTTTGCCAGTCAGATACCAGGAATATTGTGCCAGTCAGAGCCCAGTAATATTGTGCCAATTAGAGCCCAGTAATATTGTACCAGTCAGAGCACAGTAATATTGTGCCAGTCAGATACCAGGAATATTGTGCGAGTCAGGTACCAGTAACATTATGCCAGTCAGAGCCCAGTAATATTGTGCCAGTTAGAGCCCAGTAATATTGTACCAGTCAGAGCCCAGTAATATTGTGCTATTCAGATACCAGGAATATTGTGCGAGTCAGATACCAGGAATATTGTGCCAGTCAGAGCCCAGTAATATTGTGCCAGTCAGAGCCCAGTAATATTGTGCCAGTCAGAGCCCAATAATAATGTGCCAGTCAGAGCCCAGGAATATTGTGCCAGTTAGAGCCCAGTAATATTGTACCAGTCAGAGCCCAGTAATATTGTGCCAGTCAGATACCAGGAATATTGTGCGAGTCAGATACCAGGAATATTGTGCCAGTCAGAGCCCAGTAATATTGTGCCAGTCAGAGCCCAGTAATATTGTGCCAGTCAGAGCCCAATAATAGTGTGCCATTCAGAGCCCAAGAATATTGTGCCAGTCAGATACCAGGAATATTGTGCCAGTCAGAGCCCAGTTATATTGTGCCATTCAGATGCCTGTAATCCCCCCCTCCCCCCCCCCAGTACTCACCTAATGCTTGTGCTCCGTGTCCCTGGCCGGATGTCTCCTCCGTGCAGGTGTCAGGTTTTTTTTCGTTTTTTTTCTGGTCGTCGCATCCAGCGGATGCGGCTTGCCGGAAAAAACGTTCACAAGCGCGATGCGCTGTGAACATGGCAAGCAGGGGCTGGGGGCCCACGGGACAGCTGCCTTGGGCCCCCCAGGAGTAACTGGGCCCAGGGCAGCTGCCCCGTTTGCCCCGCGTTAAAGACGGCCCTGCATACAGGTGTGAGTATGGGTATTATATATTATTAAATACATATATCATTTTATAGGTACATTTGGATATTGTTAACACTGAGGACATACTTGCTGCTTTTTAAAAAGCTTTATAAAATACAATGAGGGATATTGTGCAGTAAAGAAAATGTAATGTTCTCCACATCATAATAAGTTAGTTTCACCAGAACTGGTGAATCAGGTGAATGAGGGCTGACAATGGCAGTTATCAACTTCGTGACAATGGACATGTCAGGCGCATCCAGCCGGCAAATCTGTTGCGGACAATGGATGTACCTGGCACATCCTGTGGTGGAACAAGCGTTTTTCGTGATTAACGATTGCGAAAACCGCTCTGACGGTGCTGCTTTATTGCCTCGATGTCGATGCATTAGGCAGCACCAACATTTTTAAACTAGGGCTCCATATTGGAGGGGCAGCATGCTGCCCTCTTGTGGGTAGAGCTTCGGAAGTGAAAAAAAATTAACTTCCGTCGCTCTGATGCTGTTGCTTGACTGCCCCTAGAGGCAGTCAGAAACATTGCATTAATGAAGAAAAAACGTAATCTAGGGTCAGGGTTAGAATAGTTGTTAGGGTTACAATTAAATAGGGTTAGGAAAAGGCAGAGGCGTCCAACCTGCGTCCCGCGGGCCAAATGCCCTGTTCAGGTAGCTGCACCTCCAACTGCTCACTGCACGGGAACTGTGACAGGGACAAAGTTCCCTACACAGAGCGGTACTGCTTTCCCCTCCTCTATCCTGCGCGTGAGGTCATGTGCAAGGGTTAGAGGGAGGGAAGAAGTGCACCAGCAGCATGAAGGTAATGGGGAGCCCACAGCATCGGGGATCAAGGAGCCCACAGCCCCGTTTAGAAAACCCACTAAAAAACTCTTTGGTAAGTGTATGTATGTGAGTGTGTGTGTATAAATATGTATGTGTGTTTGTGGGGTAAGTGTATGTATGTTAGTGTGTATATAAATGTATATGTGTTTGTAGGGTAAGTGTATGTATGTGAGTGTGTGTATAAATGTGTATGTGTGTGTGGGGGGGTAAGTGTATGTGTGGTGTGGTGTGTGTGGGGTGTAAGTGTATGTGTCGTTTGTGTGTGTGGGGGGTAAGTGTATGTATGTGACTGTGCGGTAAGTGTATGTGTATATAAATGTGTATGTGGGTGTGTGGTAAGTGTGTATGTGTGTGGTAAGTGTGACTGTGTGTGTGGTAAGTGTGACTGTGTATACATATTTATGTATGTGTGTAGGTAATGTGATCGCTGCACATTAGTGTGAATTATATATGATATATATACACACAAACACACACACACACACATGTATATATGTATATAATTATATATATATATTATTCTCTGAATGAATGAAACATGAATGCGGCCCACGCACACATACATTTCAATCGAAGTGGCCCTTTGCAGAATAAACTTGGACACCCCTGGCAGAAGGGATAGAATTACAATTAAATTAAAATAGAAAATAGAATAAGTGGGTATTATAAGGGTTAGATTTAGGGTTCAATTTAGGATTAGGGGTTAGGGTTAAATTTAGGGTTTGGGTTGGGGCAAAAAGGTCACTGTAGGAAAAAAAGCAAAAAACTGCAGAAAAACATGGAAAGAAGCATATTTCTGAACTCGGGACACAATTTAGAAACTATTTAGATGGGGTCTTTTTTAATGATTGTATTTGTGTAAATAATTTTTTAGGTCAACGTTATAAAAAGTGTTTTTTTATTTTTTCATCATATTTTATGATTTTTTTGTAGTAAATTATAAGATATGATGAACATAATGCTATCCAATGAAAGCCCTTCTTATGACAATAAAAGCACCACAATTTGTGTCGGTACAGTGTGAGAAAGAAGAAAATTACAGCTAAACACAAACACACCAGAAATGTCAAAACAGCCCTTGTCACCAAGAGAAAGGTGGAAATTCTTGATTTTGCTTTGTTTACATTTGTTTACTTGTAAAATACTGTTTAGAAACTGCTGGAGCTCTAACTTATTGTAGACATTTGTGTGTAGAACTATATAAAACCCAACCTTATTTTGTATACATATGTTTAAATATACACACATATATCATATAGTGTATAGTATTCCTAGGATGTATAGTGATCTAGTCATTAACCCCTTGGCGACAGATGACGTGCCAGGCAAGTCACGGCAAATCGTGGACTTGCCGACAGGTGACGTGCCTGGCACATCATGCACTTAACAGAGTAAAGAAAGCGACCAGCGGTCGCTTTCTTTACTCTATCGGTGTTGCTACAATGCCTCTAGGTAGAGGCATTGTGCAACACCCCAAAAAAGTGCAGGGGCGTGCTACGATCACTCCCCGGAGTGATCGTAGCAGCCATTTAAAAATGGCTGCGCCCGCTGCACACATGTGCTTAGGAAGCGAACGATCGTTTGCTTCCTAAGCACCTCCGGTGTTGCTAAAGTGCCTCGCTAGCGAGGCACTTAAAAACACCTTCAGGCTCCCCAGAACCGATGGTGGTAGCTCTCCTGAGCGACCCCATCGGCTCAGTAGAAGGGAACCTTCCCTTCTACTGGCAAGAGCATCGGAAGTGAATGTATTTCACTTCCGATGCTCTAGGGGGAGCCAATCGATGCCTGCACAACAGATCTGCGTGATCTGTGTGCAGGCATGTATGATAAGTGTTCTGATGAGCACTTATCATACAGTCAAAGGCAATATTAGTAAATATTGCCTTTGACAAGTATTGATCTGCCTCCCTCTCCTTACTAGTTTTAGTAAGGGAGAGAGACAGATCAGATAATGTAAAAATAATAAAATAAAATAATAAAATAAAATATTTAATACAATTTTAAACACCAAGTGCTTTTATAAAAGCCATTTAACCCCTTCCCTGCCATTGATAGCTGTGTACGCAGTGATCATCCACAGCAGCACATTTTTTGCTGTCTGTGCATTTTTAGGGGTTAATTTGTTTTACTGTAATTCATTACAGTATAAAAAAGGCTCTTTTAAGAGCTATTAACCCCTTGCTTGCTGTAGATCACTGCCTAAGCAGCGATCTGACGCAAATGCAGCAATCTTGCTGCAGAAGCATTTTTACTTTTTTTTAAAAAACTTTTTTATTACACCCGTCACGGGTTAATTATATCCGCTAGGGGATTACGTTTATTTTTTTTTTTTAGCTGTCTGAGCGCATGTATAGCGATCAGTAACAGCTGATCAGTGGCAATGGCGGTTTGGTGCTCAGATGAGCATCATCATTCGCCTGGTTAGATCAATATTTGTCAATATTTGATCTGACCGGTGTAGATCTGCCTCCCTCTCACTTGAGTTTTAGTGAGGGAGACAGACAGAGCTGTATAATGTGAGTTTTCAATTATAATATATTTAATAAAATTGAGACCCAAAGGCTTTTATAAAAGCCGTTTCCAGTGTTTAACCCCTTCCCTGCAATTGATCGCTGTGTACGCAGTGATCTTACACAGCAGCACATTTTTTGCTGTCTGTGCATTTTTTTAGGGGTAAATTTTTTTTTACTGTTTTTTTTTTTTACAGTATATCAAAGGCTCTTTTAAGAGATATTAACCCCTTCCTTGCCATATATCACTTCCTAAGCAGCGCATATGGTCACTGCCTAAGCAGTGCATATGGTCACTGCCTAAGCAGCGCATATGGAGCGATCTGATCGCAGAAGGATTTTTTTTGCCATCAGCATTTTTTTTTGTCACACTCGCTAGGCGTTAATTATACCCACTAGAGGATTACGTGTATTCCTTTTGAAGCTGTCTGAACGCATGTATAGCGATCTGTAACAGCCGATCAGTGGCAAAGGTGGTTTGGTGATTTCTCAGAGTAGCATCACCATTCGTCTGGTTAGATCAATATTGGTAAATATTGTTCTGACCCATATGGATCTGCCTCCCTCTCCTCACTTAGTGAGGGAAAGAGACAGAGGTGTATAATATAAGTTTTTAATTGTAATAAATTAAATAAAATGTTAAAAAATTGTGAGACCCAAGGGCTTTTATAAAAGCCATACCCTTTGTATAGTGTACCCTGTATAGTAACCAGAAACAAGAGAGAAACACACTGCGCCCAATTGTGGTGGAAACAGCTGCAGCAAATTCTACCAGTGTCTCACTCCTGGCAATAAACAAATCAAAACAACACACAAGTGAAAACGTGCACTGTGACCCAACACTTCAAAACACACAACTCAGGAAAAATAAATAATAAATTGTTACCCTTAAAGTAAATCAGCCTTAAAGTAAATCAGCTCAATATTCAATCCGAAGGGAAAAAAATAAAACAAAACAGAACAGAAATAATATAGTGTAGTATATCACATAAAAGTGCTGATAACAAATAATACGTGAGAACACACTCACATCTTCCTGAGCAGAGATCTGCTCAGTCTATACAGCATCCAGGGAGCCCACCAAGGGGTTAAAGATCCAACTGGTTCACAGAGGAATCCTAGGCAGCTTATTCAGGGTAGCAGACCCAGAAGGTACTCCCAGCAGTAGTATAAGAGAGGGTAAGGAGGAGACTATTTAGCTTCAACGATTTTAATACCAATAAAAACATATAAAGAATCTTACATTCAAAGATCCACTTGAACAATACATATATAGAGTCCCAGTAGCAGTCTCCTCTTGTCCACAATGCGTTTCACCCCCAAAGTAGGGCTTTTTCAGGAAGATGTGAGTGTGTTCTCACTTATTATTTGTTATCAGCACTTTTATGTGATATACTACACTATATTATTTCTGTTCTGTTTTGTTTTATTTTTTTCCCTTCGGATTGAATATTGAGCTGATTTACTTTAAGGCTGATTTACTTTAAGGGTAACAATTTATTATTTATGTTTTGAAGTGTTGGGTCACAGCGCACGTTTTCACTTGTGTGTTGTTTTGACCTGTATAGTAACCCCTTCCCTGCCACTGATCACTGCACAGCAGAACATTTTTTCTTGTCTGTGCCTTTTTAGGGGTTAATTTTTTTGTACAGTACTACAAAGGCTCTTATAAGAGCTATTAACCCCTTCCTTGCTCTACATGTCAAAATTCCAAGTTTGAAAATCAAAAAGCGCACCTCTCAAATGTAGCCTTTCAACCCCCAACAAAGCTGACAAACCTATGCATGGGTGGTATCCCTGTGCTCGGGAGATGTTGCTGAACACATATTGTGGTATTGTTTGTCAATGACACATACCGAAATATGTGAATTTGTGTCTAAAGTACAATGTATGTGGGATAAAATACACAATAAAATTACTACCACAAACTTTGACAAAGGCTGGTGGTAGAATTGGTGCATGGAAAGTGGTAAAATACCACCATTTAAAATAGCCACGGGTGTCTACTTTTACAAAATATATACTTTTTTGGGTAAAATACACCGTCCGGCTTAAAAAAAAAGTCCCAAATGAAAGATGGGCTCAGGCCGACTACACGTCAAAATTCCAAGTTGGAAATGCGCACCTTCAAAATGTGGCACTTTAGCCCCCAAACAAACCTAACAAACCTATGCATGGGTGGTATCACTGTACTCAGGAGATGTTGTTGAATGCATATTGGGTTATTGTTTGGCAGTGACACATACCGAAATCTGTGAATTTATGTCTGAAATACAATATTTGTGGGGGAAAAAACACACAAAAATTATTACCACAAAATTGGACAAAGGCTGGTGGTAGAATTAGTGCATGGAAAGTGTTAAAATACCACCATTTGAAATAGCCTAAGGGGTCTACTTTTAAAAAATATATGGGTTGATGGGGTAAAATACACTGGCTGGTTTCAAATATGTCCCAAATGGGACATGGGTGCAGGCTGTCTGCATGTCAAAATTTCAAGTTGGAAAACCAAAAACTGCACCTCCCAAATTTGGCCTCCCCCCCCCAAACAACTCAACAAACCTATGCATGGGTGGTATCCCTATACTCAGGAAATGTTGCTGAACACATATTGGGGTGTTATTTGGCAGTGACACATACCAAAATCTGTGAATTCATGTATGAAGTACAATGTTTGTGAAAAAAAACCACAAAAAATATCTACCACAAACTTTGACAAAGGCTGGTGGTAGAATTAGTGCATGGAAAGTGTTAAAATACCATCATTTGAAATAGCCTTGGGTGTCTTCTTTTAAAAAATATATGAGTTGATGGGGTAAAATACACTGGCTGGCTTCAAATATGTCCCAAATAGGACATGGGTGCAGGCTGTCTGCATGTAAAAATTTCAAGTTGGAAAATCAAAAACTGCAACTCCCATATTTGGCATTTTAGCCCCCAAACAACCCAACAAACCTATGCATGGGTGGTATCCCTGTACTCAGGAGAAAATTCACCATAGTTCACTGTTTAGTGAATAGACCCCAATGAGTATTCTAAACGGCTCTGGCTTGGAACTACAGTAAAAGATGTTGTATGTTCTAAAATTGGTGTTAAATAATATACTTTTTCCAGTAACTTTGTGTGATAATAATTCCAAAGTCAATTTATCTGACCTTCCCAGTAAAAAGTCAATATATATTTGTGGAAATATTCAAGAATGTTCTGCTTTTAGAAAACTGTGTTCTATGCCAATAATTATAGCAATTTTATGATCATGTTTTACTCTCAGGCTTTTAGACCAGACAATAAAAAAATAATGGTAACATGTTGGTAGTTCCATAAGATGTTACAATTGTTGACAAGGTCAGCTGTTTTGCTAAAGGGCAGCATGATCATAGCTACTCAACTTTGCTATCCATTACAGCTGGCAGTATCATTCTCTTGAGAGGTGGCAACTATTGTAAAAAGCAAGAAAAACAATTTATAGAAAATACAGACAGCCTTGGAGGTAAGCATACAGGTTTATAAGGTTAGATGGGTGATCAAGCATATAATCAGATGTGCCAAAACTATTACACAAGAATAAATAGTTTAGTCAGTAAGGAAGGCTGCCAAAATGTTCCCAAGGTATATCAATGGAATGACAAAAAAACAAAAAACAAAAGGTGATAGTAGACTTTAAATTAAACTAGTATGAACTAGGACAAATAGGATATCCAGGTTTTACATGAGTATGGGAGCATAAGACAGGTAATGTCATGCTAATAAATATTCATGGGGTAGTAAACTGTCAGTTGTTTCATTACTTATCAATCAGGCATACCATGGTTCACATCACTATAGGAAACAAAGATATCATCAGCACACAAATATTGCAAGTTTGCTTAAAGCTACAGATTTCATGTATACTATTTATAAACAGCCATCAGTGAGTGGTTTATGGACCTATTCACTAAAAAATGTATTTGGCAAGAGTAGGCTGAGTTGAATATTGGACCTAAATATTCGACCTCTTCTCCCTATTCACTACACGAAATCTGACCTCTCGTGCCAAAGTCCAACTCTTACTCCCATCTGGAACTCACCTTCACGGGAATTAGGTATTCACTATAAAATGAAGTAGGGAGGATGGACTTTGCTGTCTAAATTTACCCAAGCAAGTTTAACTGAAATGACCATACCCGTTAAATAACACTTAATACAAAAAAAAAAGTTAAAAATATCTTTCTACCATTTGTTATATCAATTGCGCCAGCAGCTGCCCAAATGCACCTGGCCACCATTAATGTATTGGAGCCAGTGGCTGCCTAGACAGAACAGGGACAGTACCTGGTCCTGTAAATAAACCCCTTTATTAAATAAATGGGGCCTGTAACCATTCACCTTGTGCTGGCTTATCTAGACAACATCTAGGCATTTCAGTATTCTTTTTTCTTTGCTTTCTTCTTTATTATTCATACTATTTCCGTCTGCTTGTATTCATGACCTGTTTCCATGTTTCCATTGTTCTCTTGTTCTCTGTTCTGATCCATTTCTGGTGTTCCATTCAGCCTGTTATCATGCTCCATTCCAGGTCTCCTCTGCTTCCCTCTACCTTGTTAGTTTGCTTCTATATAAATCAAACCCATTTGTGTTCCGTCCTGTGCAGCTCAATCTATAGGTATTTTATGTTTGTATATATGTGAAATGTAAATGTTTAGTCTTATGTTATTCATTTGCTAATATTAGTTAGGGACTTGCCTAATTGTAGGGTACCTTGATATGGTTGGCTTATTCATCTCACGGTCATCAATCGTTAAATCAAATCCTCACTGTTAACAACTTTAGTGTTAAATTAGTTTCTGTATATCTGTTTGCTCCTTTGAATGTTCTCATGTGTTCCCTAGTCATGTCCTATGTATGTAATTTTAGTTATATCTGTGCCTGTCCCTTTAAGGTCTGTATTCTGTATCAATGTCCTTTGTCTGTACCCTCAATTATAACTATATTTATGTGCCTTTTATTACATCCTTAGTTTGGTTTCTCACTTTGTCCTGCTTTAATCTCTCTTTATCCTTTTACTCTGTATACAGTTCTGTTCTGCCTTCGCTCTGCTTGGTCTGTCTCCTAGTTTATTTTGTTCTAGCCTGCAACCTGCTTTCTTGCTTTCCTGTCAAGTTATTTTCCATGCCTACTCCAGGATGTCTGCAGAGTTTCCCCAGTCATAGCCATGTAATGTTGGATACAGCAACTTCCTCCACAGGCCCTAGGTATGTGGCTGCACAAATCTGGAGGGACAGATTAAAAAAAATTCTGGTGTTGAATCTGCAAACTACAGCGATTATTCAAACTACAGCGATTATTCAAATTACAGTGATTATTTTAGTGGGCGCTATACTACATATTTGTACCCTGTCCATAGCCCAGTGCCACAGAGAGTGCAGTGCACTTGCAACTGCATGTGTGCCAGGCACATGACTTTAAAGCTCAGTGGGCAACATCTAGGCATTTTTAAATACTGGAATTTTTTTGGTGTTAAATATTAGATTTGAGTCCTGCACTTCATATATGAGAGTCAAATAGAACTGTCAAATGCTGTGCTTACAGCGCACTTTGAAAAATTCTAATAGTTTTGGGTGGTAAAGAGTACATTTGTGTCTTGCGGTGCACTTCATTTCTGAGAGTCAAATAGAACAGTCCAATCCTGTGCTTACAGCGCACTTTGAAAAATTCTAATTGTTTTGGGTGCTAAATAGTACATTTGCGTCTTGCGGTGCACATCATATCTGAGAGTCAAATAGAACAGTCCAATACTGTGCTTACAACGCACTTTGAAAAATTCTAATTGTTTTGGGTGCTAAATAGTACATTTGCGTCTAGCGGTGCACTTCATATCTGAGAGTCAAATAGAACAGTCCAATACTGTGCTTAGAGCGCACTTTGAAAAATTCTAATTGTTTTGGGTGGTAAATAGTACATTTGCGTCTTGCGGTGCACTTCGTATCTGAGAGTCAAATAGAACAGTGAAATACTGTGGTTACAGTGTACTTTGAAAAATTCTAATTGTTTTGGGTGGTAAATAGTACATTTGCGTCTTGCGGTGCACTTCATATCTGAGAGTCAAATAGAACAGTCCAATACTGTGCTTACAGCGCACTTTGAAAAATTCTAATTGTTTTGGGTGCTAAATAGTACATTTGCGTCTTGCGGTGCACTTCCTATCTGAGAGTCAAATAGAACAGTCCAATACTGTGCTTACAGCGCACTTTGAAAAATTCTAATTGTTTTGGGTGCTAAATAGTACATTTGCGTCTTGCGGTGCACTTCATATCTGAGAGTCAAATAGAACAGTGAAATACTGTGGTTACAGTGCACTTTGAAAAATTCTAATTGTTTTGGGTGGTAAATAGTACATTTGCGTCTTGCGGTGCACTTCATATCTGAGAGTCAAATAGAACAGTCCAATACTGTGCTTACAGCGCACTTTGAAAAATTCTAATTGTTTTGGGTGCTAAATAGTACATTTGCGTCTTGCAGTGCAATTCATATCTGAGAGTCAAATAGAACAGTCCAATACTGTGCTTACAGCGCACTTTGAAACATTCTAATTGTTTTGGGTGGTAAATAGTACATTTGCGTCTTGCGGTGCACTTCATATCTGAGAGTCAAATAGAACAGTGAAATACTGTGGTTACAGTGCACTTTGAAAAATTCTAATTGTTTTGGGTGCTAAATAGTACATTTGCGTCTTGCGGTGCACTTCATATCTGAGAGTCAAATAGAACAGTGAAATACTGTGGTTACAGTGCACTTTGAAAAATTCTAATTGTTTTGGGTGGTAAATAGTACATTTGCTTCTTGCGGTGCACTTCATATCTGAGAGTCAAATAGAACAGTCCAATACTGTGCTTACAGCGCACTTTGAAAAATTCTAATTGTTTTGGGTGCTAAATAGTACATTTGCGTCTTGCGGTGCACTTCCTATCTGAGAGTCAAATAGAACAGTCCAATACTGTGCTTACAGCGCACTTTGAAAAATTCTAATTGTTTTGGGTGCTAAATAGTACATTTGCGTCTTGCGGTGCACTTCATATCTGAGAGTCAAATAGAACAGTCCAATACTGTGCTTACAGCGCACTTTGAAAAATTCTAATTGTTTTGGGTGGTAAATAGTACATTTGCGTCTTGCGGTGCACTTCATATCTGAGAGTCAAATAGAACAGTGAAATACTGTGGTTACAGTGCACTTTGAAAAATTCTAATTGTTTTGGGTGCTAAATAGTACATTTGCGTCTTGCGGTGCACTTCATATCTGAGAGTCAAATAGAACAGTGAAATACTGTGGTTACAGTGCACTTTGAAAAATTCTAATTGTTTTGGGTGGTAAATAGTACATTTGCGTCTTGCGGTGCACTTCATATCTGAGAGTCAAATAGAACAGTCCAATACTGTGCTTACAGCGCACTTTGAAAAATTCTAATTGTTTTGGGTGCTAAATAGTACATTTGCGTCTTGCGGTGCACTTCCTATCTGAGAGTCAAATAGAACAGTCCAATACTGTGCTTACAGCGCACTTTGAAAAATTTTAATTGTTTTGGGTGGTAAATAGTACATTTGCGTCTTGCGGTGCACTTCATATCTGAGAGTCAAATAGAACAGTCCAATACTGTGCTTACAGCGCACTTTGAAAAATTCTAATTGTTTTGGGTGCTAAATAGTACATTTGCGTCTTGCGGTGCACTTCCTATCTGAGAGTCAAATAGAACAGTCCAATACTGTGCTTACAGCGCACTTTGAAAAATTCTAATTGTTTTGGGTGCTAAATAGTACATTTGCGTCTTGCGGTGCACTTCATATCTGAGAGTCAAATAGAACAGTCCAATACTGTGCTTACAGTGCACTTTGAAAAATTCTAATTGTTTCGGGTGCTAAATAGTACATTTGCGTCTTGCGGTGCACTTCATATCTGAGAGTCAAATAGAACAGTGAAATACTGTGCTTACAGTGCACTTTGAAAAATTCTAATTGTTTTGGGTGCTAAATAGTACATTTGCGTCTTGCGGTGCACTTCCTATCTGAGAGTCAAATAGAACAGTCCAATACTGTGCTTACAGCGCACTTTGAAAAATTCTAATTGTTTTGGGTGGTAAATAGTACATTTGCGTCTTGCGGTGCACTTCATATCTGAGAGTCAAATAGAACAGTGAAATACTGTGGTTACAGTGCACTTTGAAAAATTCTAATTGTTTTGGGTGCTAAATAGTACATTTGCGTCTTGCGGTGCACTTCATATCTGAGAGTCAAATAGAACAGTGAAATACTGTGGTTACAGTGCACTTTGAAAAATTCTAATTGTTTTGGGTGGTAAATAGTACATTTGCGTCTTGCGGTGCACTTCATATCTGAGAGTCAAATAGAACAGTCCAATACTGTGCTTACAGCGCACTTTGAAAAATTCTAATTGTTTTGGGTGCTAAATAGTACATTTGCGTCTTGCGGTGCACTTCCTATCTGAGAGTCAAATAGAACAGTCCAATACTGTGCTTACAGCGCACTTTGAAAAATTTTAATTGTTTTGGGTGGTAAATAGTACATTTGCGTCTTGCGGTGCACTTCATATCTGAGAGTCAAATAGAACAGTCCAATACTGTGCTTACAGCGCACTTTGAAAAATTCTAATTGTTTTGGGTGCTAAATAGTACATTTGCGTCTTGCGGTGCACTTCCTATCTGAGAGTCAAATAGAACAGTCCAATACTGTGCTTACAGCGCACTTTGAAAAATTCTAATTGTTTTGGGTGCTAAATAGTACATTTGCGTCTTGCGGTGCACTTCATATCTGAGAGTCAAATAGAACAGTCCAATACTGTGCTTACAGTGCACTTTGAAAAATTCTAATTGTTTCGGGTGCTAAATAGTACATTTGCGTCTTGCGGTGCACTTCATATCTGAGAGTCAAATAGAACAGTCCAATACTTTGCTTAGAGCGCACTTTGAAAAATTCTAATTGTTTTGGGTGCTAAATAGTACATTTGCGTCTTGCGGTGCACTTCATATCTGAGAGTCAAATAGAACAGTTAAATACTGTGCTTACAGTGCACTTTGAAAAATTCTAATTGTTTTGGGTGGTAAATAGTACATTTGCGTCTTGCGGTGCACTTCATATCTGAGAGTCAAATAGAACAGTCCAATACTGTGCTTACAGTGCACTTTGAAAAATTCTAATTGTTTTGGGTGCTAAATAGTACATTTACTTCTTCCGGTGCATTTCTTGCAGTCCAATAAACAAAAAAAAAACAAAAAAAAATTGCCCTTTATGCCTTGGAGGTGCATAATAAGGTGGATAATTCTGTTGTGCCTCCTGGAAGCCATTCTTTAGATTTAGATTTATGTTCTTCCAAAGCTAAAATCAAAGATTCCATCTAGTGCTTTTTTATGGCTCAGCTGTATTTGTAATTTGTATGTATTTTATGTTATTTTAAGTTATTTCCCTATCCACATTTGCTTGCAGGGCACTTGTCCTACTCTTACCCACATTTTACTTCATTTTGCAGCCCTCTAGCCCAGGACTTTTTTAGAGGCATTTTAGTGGCCAAAAGTTTGTGTCCCCATTGACTTCAATGGGGTTCGGGGTTAAGTTCCAGCACGGACCCGGACATTTTTTCGAAGTTCGAACTTGCCGAACCCCAACATCCAGGTGTCCGCTCAACTCTAATATTGTGCCATTCAGATGTCGCAGCCAATTTGCCCATTCCTCCCTCCTCCCTCCGTCCCCAGTACTTACCGCCTGGCTGCTGCTCCGTGTCCCCCGCCGGAAGTTCCCGTGCAGTGTTCGCTCCTGCACGGAGGAGGGAAACACTGACACCGGATGTGACGTAAAGTTTCTTTTCTTTTTTTTACTTTTTTTTTTTCCGGCAGCCGAATCCAGCAGATGCGGCTGCCATAAAAAAAAAAAAAAAGTTAAGCAATGCTTAACTTTGCTGCGGGGGGATACCGGCAGCACGGGTGTCACCCCCGCTGGAGGTGTCACCCGGTGCGGTCCACACCCCCTGCACCCCCCTCGGGACGCCACGGCATCAAGCTATCCCACTCCACTCCTGCATCATAGCTCCTGAACTTGGGTGCTCAGGGTCCCATGCCACCTGGACCCCTGTGCATTACACTGCCCAAATGCCCCCAAATGTGCCTGTCCACATTAACCTCCCTCTAATATGTGTGGTTTGAGTCTGGCCTTGTTAAAGGGACACTCCCACCAAAAAAACAATTTTTTTTATTTTTATTTTGCATTGTTAATTTCAGATATGTCTTTTGTTTTTGTTATGTTATGGTTTTTTTATTAAATATTTTACTAAACAAGTGTGAATGGGTGTGGCCATATTGTGAAATATAGTGGTTCTGGGTGCCACTCTCTAGTGGCTTTACAGCACTAGTATCTCACTTTGGGGGCAGATTACATTTTTTTTGGGTGGGACTCGCTAGAGGACTGGGCGTGAATATTACACGCCCATTTCCCAAGCATTTTATTAATGTGGAATTGGGGATAACAGCTGTTATTCCTTTACCGCAATACCAGTGCTTTATTTGTGGTCCCTGTTTAGGTGGAATCGCATTTAATTCCTGCAGGCCTTAAAGACCAGCATTTAAACTACCCCATTATGTCAAACAGTATCACTTGGGCACAAAAGCCACGATAACTCTGGCTGCAGTTTGAGCACCTTTGCATGTTTGGGGTGTTACATCTATACATCTATCAGTATTCAAATTTATAAGTACCCTTCACAACATAAATCTTAATCTTTAAATAAATAATATACATAGCCCACCCTAAATCAGCAAATTTGTATATCAATGTCATTTTTTTGGGTCACTTCAGCGTTATTTCCTATTACATTGTTATCTGTTGGTTAAATGTGTTCATATAACTATAGAGTAAAACTGTTTAGCTGTGTGCACTTTTGCACATGGAAGTATTGTATAGATTTCTTATCCTGCGGTTGCTTATCCTGCCACTCAATACTGAGCTCAATGAAGGGGCAATAATCCATAAGTGCACTTTTAGGTGACGGGATTCAGCATTGAACTCATTGAAGTCACCCACAAATATATTATTGCACAAGCACATAAATACACTGAAATAAACAGTAGGCACTTTTAAAGGTTTAACCATGCATTTACAAAATTAAGATAAAATAAAGCATGTCGGCAAAGGTCTGGTAAGTCCAGAGGCTCTATGAATCAACACTAGCCAAGAAAATGAAACGATAAAGGGGACATAACAAGATCAAGTGATAGTGCAGGTATCATGTACTAAATAAATGGAATCTATTCAATAACATCCACAATATTAAGACGATTGAACAATGCAGAGCAGTAGCAATCTCTTTCTGCACCAAAGGCATTAATAGAATATTTTACATCGTTTTTTACTAGTTTATTTTTCAGCAAATTGAAATCACAGTGGATGTTTGGCATGCTCATTTCCCAGAAGGCACCTCTTCACAAGTTGCTTGATAACCCATTTCATACCCCACTCTCTGTCCTTGTGAAGTGATTGAGATTAGGGAGCAGGTTAGCTGGGACAAAGACTTGCAGCTCTGTTGCATAAGAGGACATCAGTCTTGTGATGAAGCCATCATCACTTCACCCCCTCAATTGTATGCGCTTGAGGCTCAGTCAGCCTCACCCTCATTACTGCTCTGGCGCAATGAAAGAGAGTCTACTGAATAATATGGCATAATGACTGTTACTGTCATGGTCTGTTATCATCCATCAACTCTGGAAGATTACATAGGTTGCAGAATCGCATATAGATAGGCACCGTTCTTCTCCGATTCAGCAAAAGGCTACATAGGAAAGAAAATACCACCACTATGAAGCTGTGTACCACTACGTTCTTTGTTCCACCAAATAAATGGGAATATTATTGATGTGTACAAAATACATTATTTAACTTTATTTGGCCACATTGAAATATTATCCAATATAAGTCAATCTAACCCTGCTATCATTATAGCATTTCCACAATGTTACAATGCCTTCTGTATGACATCAACACATATATCATAATTTCCCCTTTATAGTCTGAAATAATACAGTTGTTATTGTTATTTTACTGAAGCATCCCCTTGCTATTATCTGATAGACCAAAGGTAAATGAAAGCAATTCCCCTGCCTGCATTAAGGTGAAATTTCTGCTCCAGTTACTTGAAAATGCAGGGAAGCTGAAATAAACCAAATAACATTCCCACACAAATATTCAAGCTTGAGTAACCAGGATTGATTTTCTTTTAATAGTGCTCATTAGAAATTCCTAGACATATCAAGAGGAAATTCCCTTTTATCCTATGTGTTTTCACATATTTTCCAATCTTGTTTCAATGCTATCATAAAGGAGCATGATCTATACTGAACATAGCACAGTAAATATACAGACAAAAAACTGCTGTAAGCATAAAATATAATGAAACAGAAGTGCATGGGGGAATTTCTCAAATGACTTTAACCCCTTGCCGACACAGGATGTGCTAGGTCCGTCCTGTGTGGCGAGGCATTAATGACACAGGGCGGACCTAGTCCGTCCTGCACCAAAACAATTACTGAAATCGATATTTTTTCCCTTTAAGTGCTCAAACGGTATTGCTATGATGCTTCCATGCTAAAAAAAAAGCCTGCCAACGCCATTTTGATTGCTCCAGAGAGTGATTAAAATGACGGTTTTAAAGGCGCAGTGCCTTTAAAACGCTTGGCGGTGAAAACGAGCATAGGAAGCAAATGTATCACGTCCTATGTCTCTGTAAGTGTTGCTGACCTGCCTTGGAAGTCACGGCAATCAGCAACACTAAAAATACACAATTTTGGTCACTGTGTGACCAAGATGGCGCTGGCCTTCTAAGGGAAAGAGCACAGGAAGCAAGAAGTAGCTGCTTTCTGTGCACTGGAGGCTGTCACACATTGCCTCATCACAGAGGCAATCTGTGACTGCTAGGCACAGATGAGCATCCCCACTGCCTGGTCAGCTCAATATTAAACCTATATTGATCTGACCGCTTTGGATCTCCCTCCCTCTTCTTACATTTTTTTTTAGTGTGAGAGAGAGACAGATCAAAGTAGCAAAAGTAAGTGAAAGTAAAATAATAAAAATACAATAAAATAATTTAAAAAAAATTAAGACCCAATGGTTTTATAAAAGCCATTCCCTGGCGTTGATCATGCGTAAGCAGTGATCTTGCACAAGCAGCACATTTTTTGCTGTTTGTGCATTTTTTAGGGGTTAATTTTTTTGTATTGTAGAAGAGTTTTGTACTTAGAAGATGCCATAGCAATTTCTATCTGTCTGCATATTATTTGATAAAAATATTTTTTACACCCGCAAGGGGGTTACTTGTAAAGTAAACATATTTTTGAATGATTTAAAGCTGTCTGAGCAGGGCCGGTGCAAGGATTTTCGTCTACACAGGCGAAGGTGCATTTTGGTGCCCCCCTCCTTACATTATATATATATATATATATATATATATGTGAATAATGTATAGTGTAGAAAATAAATACATCTAAATATTCAACTCGCATGCTCTAAATGTGTCACACATTGAAACCCTTAAACACAAAGACACCCTTGCAGTCACACACACAGACACCCTTACCAGTTACACACACATAGTTACACCAATTCACACATAACCTGAGACACACTATTTTGCCACTCAATATGCCAGTATTTAGCCCAGGGGTCCTTAAACTTTTTAAACAGGGGGCCAGTTCACAGTCCCTCAGACCGTTGGAGGGCCGGACTATAGTAAAAACAAAAACTATGAACAAATTCCTATGCACACTGAATATATCTTATTTTGAAGTGAAGAAACAAAATGGGAACAAATACAATATTTAAAGTGAAGTAAAGTTAAATCAACAAACTTACCAGTATTTCAATGGGAATATTATGCCAGTCAGAGCCCAGTAATATTATGCCAGTCAGATGCCCAGGAACATTATGCCAGTCAGAGCCCAGTAATATTATGCCAGTCAGAGCCCAGGAATATTATGCCATTCAGATGCCCAGGAATATTATGCCATTCAGATGCCCAGGAATATTATGCCAGTCAGATGCCCAGGAACAATATGCCAGTCAGAGCCCAGTAATATTATGCCAGTCAGATGCCCAGGAATATTATGCCAGTCAGAGCCCAGTAATATTATGCCAGTCAGATGCCCAGGAATATTATGCCAGTCAGATGCCCAGGAATATTATGCCAGTCAGATGCCCAGGAATATTATGCCAGTCAGAGCCCAGTAATATTATGCCAGTCAGAGCCCAGGAATATTATGCCATTAAGATGCCCAGGAATATTATGCCAGTCAGATGCCCAGGAATATGCCAGTCAGATGCCCAGGAATATTATGCCATTCAGATGCCCAGGAATATGCCATTCAGATGCCCAGGAATATTATGCCATTCAGATGCCCAGGAATATGCCATTCAGATGCCCAGGAACATTATGCCAGTCAGAGCCCAGGAATAGTGTGCCAGTCAGATGCCCAGGAATATTATGCCATTCAGATGCCCAGGAATATTATGCCAGTCAGATGCCCAGGAATATTATGCCAGTCAGAGCCCAAGAGAATTATGCCAGTCAGAGCCCAAGAATATTATGCCAGTCAGATGCCCAGGAAAATTATGCCATTCAGAAGCCCAGGAATATTATGCCAGTCAGATGCCCAGTAATATTATGCCATTCAGATGCCCAGGAATATTATGCCAGTCAGAGCCCAAGAGAATTATGCCAGTCAGAGCCCAAGAATATTATGCCAGTCAGATGCCCAGGAAAATTATGCCATTCAGAAGCCCAGGAATATTATGCCAGTCAGATGCCCAGTAATATTATGCCATTCAGATGCCCAGGAATATTATGCCATTCAGAGCCCAGTAATATTGTGCCATTCAGATGCCCAGGAATATTATGCCATTCAGAGCCCAGTAATATTATGCCAGTCAGAGCCCAGGAATATTATGCCATTCAGATGCCCAGGAATATTATGCCAGTCAGATGCCCAGGAACATTATGCCAGTCAGAGCCCAGTAATATTATGCCAGTCAGAGCCCAGGAATAGTGTGCCAGTCAGATGCCCAGGAATATTATGCCAGTCAGATGCCCAGGAATATTATGCCAGTCAGAGCCCAAGAGAATTATGCCAGTCAGAGCCCAAGAATATTATGCCAGTCAGATGCCCAGGAAAATTATGCCATTCAGAAGCCCAGGAATATTATGCCAGTCAGATGCCCAGTAATATTATGCCATTCAGATGCCCAGGAATATTATGCCAGTCAGATGCCCAGTAATATTATGCCATTCAGAGCCCAGTAATATTATGCCTTTCAGATGCCCAGGAATATTATGCCATTCAGAGCCCAGTAATATTATGCCAGTCAGAGCCCAGGAATAGTGTGCCAGTCAGATTCCCAGGAATATTATGCCATTCAGATGCCCAGGAATATTATGCCAGTCAGATGCCCAGGAATTTTATGCCAGTCAGAGCCCAGGAATATTATGCCATTCAGATGCCCAGGAATATTATGCCAGTCAGATGCCCAGGAATTTTATGCCAGTCAGAGCCAGGTAATATTATGCCATTCAGCTGCCCAGGAATATTATGCCATTCAGATGCCCAGGAATATTATGCCAGTCAGATGCCCAGGAATATTATGCCAGTCAGAGCCCAAGAGAATTATGCCAGTCAGAGCCCAAGAATATTATGCCAGTCAGATGCCCAGGAAAATTATGCCATTCAGAAGCCCAGGAATATTATGCCAGTCAGATGCCCAGTAATATTATGCCATTCAGATGCCCAGGAATATTATGCCATTCAGAGCCCAGTAATATTGTGCCATTCAGATGCCCAGGAATATTATGCCATTCAGATGCCCAGTAATATTATGCCATTCAGAGCCCAGTAATATTATGCCATTCAGAGCCCAGTAATATTATGCCAGTCAGAGCCCAGGAATAGTGTGCCAGTCAGATTCCCAGGAATATTATGCCATTCAGATGCCCAGGAATATTATGCCAGTCAGATGCCCAGGAATATTATGCCAGTCAGAGCCAGGTAATATTATGCCATTCAGATGCCCAGGAATATTATGCCATTCAGATGCCCAGGAATATTATGCCAGTCAGATGCCCAGTAATATTATGCCAGTCAGATTCCCAGGAATATTATGCCACTCGGAGCCCAGTAATATTATGCCAGTCAGAGCCCAGTAATATTATGCCAGTCAGATTCCCAGGAATATTATGCCAGTCAGATGCCCAGGAATATTATGCCAGTCAGATGCCCAGGAATATTATGACAGTCAGATGCCCAGGAATATTATGCCATTCAGATGCCCAGGAATATTATGCCAGTCAGATGCCCAGGAATATTATGCCAGTCAGAGCCCAAGAGAATTATGCCAGTCAGAGCCCAAGAATATTATGCCATTCAGAGCCCAGTAATATTATGCCTCTCAGATGCCCAGTAATATTATGCCAGTCAGATGCCCAGTAATATTATGTCTCTCAGATGCCCAGTAATATTATGTCTCTCAGATGCCCAGTAATATTATGTCTCTCAGATGCCCAGTAATATTATGCCTCTCAGATGCCCAGTAATATTATGTCTCTCAGATGCCCAGTAATATTATGTCTCTCAGATGCCCAGTAATATTATGTCTCTCAGATGCCCAGTAATATTATGCCTCTCAGAACTACCCTCCTCCCCATCACTTACCTGGTAGCTGCTGCTCCGTGTCCCTGGACGGACACCTCCTCCCTGCAGAGAAAAGCCCGCGAAACGGCCGAAATCTCGCATCTCGCGAGAATTGGACTTAGAAAAAAAAAAAAATAATTTTTTATCACGGCGGCTCAAATCCAGATCCGCCACTGCAGGAGCAAAGGGAACGGCGTTCCTGCCATGAAAAAAGTGCAGGAACGCCGTTCCCACGCGTTCCTGCAGGACTCGAGCCCTGGAGGTAAGTACTTGGGTCTGGGGAAGCGGGCGATTTTCCCGCCCCCCCATTGGTGCGCCCTAAGGCAGCCGCCTGTGCTGCCTTACGGTAGCGCCGGCCCTGTGTCTGAGTGCATTTAAAGTGATCAGTAACAGCGTATTAGTGGCAAAGGCGTTTTGGTAATTCACCATTCACCTGGTCAGATCAATATTTGTGAATATTGATCTGACCAATTTGAATCTGCCTCCCTCTCCTCACTTACTTTTTTGTGAGGAAAAGAGATGTATCAGTATTAGTGTTAAAATCTAATTTTATAAAATTGTCAGGTTTTGTGAATTCCCTATGTAGTAACCCCTTCCCTGCCATTGATCACTGTATAAGCAGTAATCTTGGACAGAAACAATTTTTTGCTGTCTGCAATTTTTTAGGGATTAATTTCTTTGTACTGTAATGTATTACAGTACTACATAGACTCTACTAAGAGCTATTGACCCCTTCTTTGCCGTAGATCACTGCTTAGGCACTGATTCTGAGGCCGCTGACTCAGGGTTCGATATCAACCCTGGTCAGCTTTCTGATACATCATCTAGTGATGTATCAGTGGCTGCTAAGCCCTTGCCACAAGGAGTCATGGGTGTCTTCTTTCAAAAAAAATATGGTTTGGTGGAGGTAAATTACATTGGCTGGCTTCAAAGATAGGGGCGTTGCTAGGTCTCCAAAAGATCCGGGGCTGGAGCCCATGACAGATTTGATAGAAGTGGAGTAAATAAACTCACATGCTTAGGCGGCATACAGACTGATATTTTTGATGCCAATGAACAATAGGTATATATGGGTATATATCAGGGCACAACAAATCCTGGGCACCAGGAAATTATACCTGGCGCCTGGTTATTGTTGTCCCTGCCTGGTGCCCTCACCGCTGGGATAATTTTATTTATTTATTTATCCAGCAGAGCGCGAGGAAGCAGTGTGCGCACTGGCTGCACAGTCCTCCTGCTCCATCCCCACATGCACCACACTATAGTGTCCGAGCGCTGAGTGTGCTTAGTGGGTCTAGAAACAACAGCAGGGCACAGACCAAGCTAGAATGAGGTATAGCAGCCAGGAGGTGGACATATTGATTGATGCACTTTTTATATCGTAAACAACAACAAAATTGTTGACGTGTGTAAGTGTATGTGACTGACAGTGTGTGTGTGTATATGACTGACTGCATGTGTGACTGACTGTGTGTTTACGTGACTGACTGTGTGTGACTGACTGTATGTCTGCCTGTGACCCACTGTATGAGTGTGTGACTGACTGCATGTCTGACTGTGACCGAATGTATGTGTGTATCTGTCTGTGACTGATTGTATGTGTGTACCTGTCTGTGAATGATTGTATGTGTGTACCTGTCTGTGACTGATTATATGTGTGTGTCTGTATGTGACTGACTGTATGTGTGTGTCTATCTGTTACTGACTATATGTGTGTGTGTGTGTGTGTCTGTCTGTGACTGATTGTGTGTCTGCCTGTGACCGACTGTATGTGTGTGCCTGTCACCAACTGTATGTGTGTGCCTGTCTGTGTGTGTGTGTGCATGTCTGTCTGACTACCTTCACACCAATAAAACTCACAGTAATGTGCAGTGTGTGAGTGTATCACACACTCATGCTGCACATTACTGTACCACAATACACAATCAGACTCACAGCACAAAAAACAACATTACTCGAAGTTACACTTATACACATAAATACACAGCCACAAATACACACACATACAGCCACGTATACACACACATTTACACTTGCAGTCACACATACATACACAGACCCTTACACACAGACACACAATCCCACTTACACACACACACACTTGTATGTGAGCAAATTCCCATGATTTCAAAATAACTGAGCATACACAATGTTGTGTACATTGCAAACACCATTTACCAGACTTTGAGAAAAAAGTTGACCAACAGTCTCATAATATGTCATAATAAAGGGGATATCACACAGACACCCACCCTTACACCCCCACATAGACAACCTTACACTCACACACTCTCTTACACACGCACACACACACACACACACATCCAGACAAACTTACACACAGACACCCTTATACACACAGATGGCCTTTCCCACACAGATATTCTGCCACGCAGACAGGTGTGTAAACCTGCAACTCTTGCACGCACAACATGATTTTTTTTTTTTTTTTATAAAAAGGGGTCAAAAACCTGGGAAGAATAGGCTGAGGTATGAAGGTATGCTCCTTCTACCCTGGGGAGAATAGGCTGAGGTATGAAGGTATGCTCCTTCTACCAACCTCATAAAAGAGAGAAATGCAGGGAATTGAGATGGGAATTCAACTGAATGGGAGAATTTTTCCAACTTTGCTAATTTAGCCTTCAGTTTGAAATTCCCATCTCACTTCCCTGCACTTCTCCAGTCCATAATATAATGAGCAGCACATTCACTCATAATGTATGGGTTTAATACTATAACCAGGTACATGGGATTTTTTATTGCCATGTGTATGGACTTTTATTGCCATGAATATAAAGACTATATATAAAGATGAATCACTATTATTCATATTGAATGTGATAATCAAGTGTGAAAAAAAAAAAAATGAGATGATAACATTGTTTCACACTTGATTATCACATTCAATATGAATAATAGTAATTAATCACATTTTCTCCTAGTAATCTCACTGGGATTCACACTCACACTCTGCCACTCATAACTTTGCCACTCATGCTTACACTCACACACACACTCATAACTCTGCTGCTCACACTTATACTCTCACACACTCTGCCACTCACACACATACACACGCACACTCATGCTTACACTCACTCACACATGCTTACACTCTTCCAAACACTCACACTCTGCCTCACACACTTACACTCTACCATTCACACTCTGCCACTCACATACTCACTCACACTCGGCCACTTACACACACTTACATTCTGACACTCACACACATACACACTCATAACTCTGCCACTCATGCTTACACTCAGTCACACACACTTACGCTCTTCAAAACACTTACTCACACACTTACACTTACTTAGACGATGCCACTCACACCCACTTACTCTCTGCCACTAACATACGTACGCATGCACATTCATAACTCTGCCACTCACATCCATACACATGCACACTCATAACTCTGCCACTCACACCCACTTACACTCTGCCACTCACATACATACACATTCATAACTCTGCCACTCACATACATACACATGCACACTCATAACTCTGCCACTCACACCCACTTATACTCTGCCACTCACATACATACACATGCACATTCATAACTCTGCCACTCACATACAGACACGTGCACACTCATAACTCTGCCACTCTCACTTACACTCTGCCAGACTCTCACGTTCAAAGCTTGAGGGGTGGAGTTAACCGCGAGGGGCTGAGCCTAATGCAAGGGGGCGAAGTCTGGTGCTGTTCAGCACCCAGAGTGCAGCATGCATGGGGCGGAGCCGAACGTGAGGAGGCGGGGCCGAGCGCAAGGGGCCGTGGTCAGAGTCTCCATTCGGAGCTATGGAGGGGAAGTCCGGGGCTTCAGCCCCAGTAGCCCCCCCCCCCCCCCAGCGAAGCCACTGTTCAAAGATATATCCCAAATAGGACATGGACGCAGGTTAACTACATGTCAAAATTCCAAGTTGGAACACTGAGATGTGCACCTTACAAATGTGGCCTTTTACCCCCAAAAAACACAACAAACCTATGCATGGATTGTATTCCTGTACTCAGGAGATGTTACTGAACACATATTGAGGTGTTATTTGGCAGTGACACATAACAGGATCTGTGAATTAATGTCTGAATTACAAAGTATGTGTGAAAAACAATGACTACCCAAAACTATGACATATGCTGGTGGTAGAATTAGTGCATGGAAAGTGTTGAAATACCTTAGGGCAGGGGCGTCCAATGTGTCAGTGTAACTGTATGTAAGTGTGGATCTGTATGTAAGTGTGTCAGTGTAACTGTTTGTAAGTATGGATCTGTATGTAAGTGTGTGTCAGTGTAACGATATGGTGAGTGTGGATCTGTATGTAAGTGTGTGTCATTAGAACTATATGTAAGTGTGGATCAGTATGTAAGTGTGTGTCAGTGGAACTATATGTAAGTGTGGATCTGTATGTAAGTGTGTATCTGTATGTAAGTGTGTGTCAGTGTAACTTTATGTAAGTGTGGATCTGTATGTAAGTGTGTGTCAGTGTAACTATATGTAAGTGTGGATCTGTATGTAAGTGTGTGTCAGTGTAACTATATGTAAGTGTGGATCTGTATGCAAGTGTGTGTCAGTGTAACTAAATGTAAGTGTGGATCTGTATGTAGGTGTGTGTCAGTGTAACTATATGTAAGTGTGGGTCTCTATGTAAGTGTGTGTCAGTGTAACTGTATGTAAGTGTGGGTCTGTGTGTAAGTGTGTGTCAGTGTAACTATATGTAAGTGTGGATCTGTATGTAAGTGTGTGTCAGTGTAACTATATGTAAGTGTGGATCTGTATGTAAGTGTGTGTCAGTGTAACTGTATGTAAGTGTGGATCTGTATGTAAATGTGTGTCATACATATTTTTTCCTTCCCCCCGGTGCCTCGTTTTTAACTGTTGCAAGTGTTTCTACTTTTATATCGTTGGCTGGTGCGGCGAGCATATTTTCTCACCTTCCAAGGAGCCCACTGTTTCAAATTACAAGAGTATATTTTAGTTTACATAAATGCTTGAGATTTAGGCAATAGACAGTCTTGTGGTGTAACAAAATAAGGCATTATATGCTATTTATATATTGTTGTTGTTTTTTAAAGTTGGAACTTCCCCTTTAAAAAAGCTACAGTAGCAGAAGACATAAATGGGAACCCACTCTCCACAACAAGTTTCACAAGTGCTTGCTTTGATTATCTCCTCTATAGAAGACCAGGAGAAGCTTAAGTGGTACTTGCCATTTGTTTCACACTTGAAGTCACTTCAGTGCTTCATAAATCCTTTGTTGAGGACATCTATACATAACTGTATGTTTAATGGCAATTATGCTAAGTTTTGAATGCTGTCTTGTACCAATCAACACTTTAATGAATGTTAATTGTCATCCTATTCAATCCTAAGTACAGTCAAAATGATTATACATTGCGTATAGTTAAATCTCAAACTATTATTTAAAAAATAAGTGTGAGATCCTACTTTATGGCTTTCGTTCTGCAGATGTTTTAATCCACAGAGAATTTGCCAGTAAATGATTACTTACAGCAGAATCTTAATATCCTCAGTATTCAAAAGATAAAAACATCTAGATTGTAAGAAAAACTGCATTCAACAAGTTCCAGTTTATAAAAAACTGTATTGCTTTAACTACTATTTTACAGTAATCAATCTGTTTTTTAAGTGGTAAATATTAACATCATCGTTTTATGTTATTGTCTACCTAAGCTTTCACACTGACTAATTTCTGTGGATGAGAAAATGTGTTTTATTTTTCATTAATAATTAGCTCCCCAATTGTTGAATTTTGCCATCTTGCGGATGTTTCCAACTCAATCGTCATTTTACTTTTATTGAATAGCCCACTCATTATTCTGTATCACCAAACATGGGTTATGGGAGAAATAAATCAACCACTGCTATTAGCATATAAAATCCTCCGCATATTATTAGAGAAATAGTAACGGCAAAATGTTATTTTTCTTAAATAAAGTGACACTTGATAATTAGTAAACTTATTTTTAAATATTCTTTTTATGACTTGGGATTACTGGTTTATTAAACTTTTACTGCAGAAATTTGTAACACTACATGAGATTAATTTACCAATTCTAGCAGTTTTGCTGTTAGCATAGATTGTGTTGAATCTAACAGCAATGTTGCATATCAAAGGATTGATACAAATTGTAGATGCACTGTGGCATTTTATTTATCATAATGTGGTAATTTATTCAGGAAAAAAATTATTGCTGACTTTACTCCCAATTTAAGTAAGTAAGCATCTGAAATTAATATGAGTTTTTTTAAGGCTCTATTTTATATTTAAAATAAATTAAGTGCTAAGAAGATCAATATGCTCCTCATTTCGATTGCACTGAGCAAAAGAGGCAACAAACTTATACATATGGATTTTTTATTCAGCTGTTATAGCATACAAACAATGAACTGAAAAGTGTGGTGAAAAATGTATTCGATCATAATGCATTGGCATCATTTTGGAAACCTATAATTCTGGTAATGTTTTTTTAGTGTCATAGTTCCACATCTTGTATTTAATCTTTTATGATAAATCTGAAATAATCCTCTGGATCTAATTCATGTTTTTCATCCACTGGACTATAAGAAGCATTAGTCATTAATACTATTTTAATGGATACTTTAAAATAAGAAAACTCTCTTCTGAATTTTCTTTCTATGATGTACCATTTCTAACTTTATTAAAGTTTTATTGTAGTATTTTCTTTTACTTTGATGCTTTTATTTGACAGATCTGACAGCTGTGGAGACAGTCTTTTGATAGACAGTGTTGCTCTCCAAATGACCTATAAATGTGTCAAAATGGATAACTTCACATAAAGGTATATTTGCATCTCTAGGGATTATTGAGATGCTAATGTGCCTTTGAGTTAAAGGTATAAGTAATGAAAAATGTATAGGTCACTGGGGATTATCTTAACAAGCAATGGTTTAGGAAATATGTTTTAAAATAAAATCTTAACATCTTGTCAAGGGTAGAGGATAGTTTGTTCCTACTTTAACAACATACACATCTATTTTTCCTGTTTTTCATGTTTGATCGAATGCAATTTAATATTAATTAAATATAAGCTAAAAGCATAGTTTCCAGCATCGGCCATGTCTCCAGAGACACATGTTTGTTCCACATGCTGCAGAAAGAGCATGCAAAGTGCAGCCCGGCAATCTGTAGGACTCATAAAGCAATTAATTAATCATGACAGGTTCTAAGACATCTCCACCTTGATTAATTAATTGGATTCTGTCTGTGTGTATATACATCCTACATACGGCCGGGCTGCACTTTGCACGGTCTTTCTGCAGCATGTGGAACAAATATGTGTACCTGGAAACATGGCCGATGTTGGCAACTATATAAAAGTAGTATAGTATGGGAACTGTGTAATTTGCATACTGTGCCACATGTGATGTCATAAGCAGTAGACTCCACAGACACAAATAAAACACATTTTTCTCCTAATTTAAGCATATGCTTACAGTTTTCCTAATAAAATGTTAGATCATTTTAAATATATTTTTATGCTTTACATGCAAGGTAAAAACAATGTTCAGATGATACAATCAATTAAATATAAACCTTTTTTATTATTACGCTACAATATTGCACATCCAAAGTCAGTTAATAATACATATCCTTTGCCTGTAATTTATGTATAGCTTTTTAGATGAATAAAGAAAAAGAGACACAATCTGACTGGATGAACCACCTGCTTTATTCAACTAATCTCATTACCCCTTTAGTACATTTGTAATGCAGTGAAGAGGACTGGAATTAACAAAATGCAATTTACCAGCTTTTTACTTATGCTTAATTATCATAATAGAAGTTATTACTATAATGAAGTTGAATAGCCATTTAAAAGGAAATAAAAAATACCCCCACACAATAACCCCTGCCGTGCCATAGAGTTGAGCCATGCATTCAGGGCCGCCATCAGAACTTTCAGGGCCCCTTACTGAAAACAATTTCTGGGCCCCCCACATATCTTGCTCTCGCCCCCTACCCTCCAAGAGTCATTTCATCCAGGTCTTTGTATCATGCCAATGATTTAAATACACCCCAGGACATGCCCCATCACCTGTATTGCAAATCCAGGATTTGCTGCTGCCCCCCCCCCCAGGATCTGCCCCATTACTGGATATCACATCCAAAACTTATCCCATTAAGATGCCACAGAACGTTTTTATATTAATATGCCACAGTTTGCCCATTAACATGCCACAGCCAGTTTGTCCATTAGTATGCCACAGCTTGCACATGAATATGTCACAGTCAGTTTGCCCATGAATATGCCACAGCCTGTATGTCCATTAACATACCACAGCCATTATGTCCATTAACATACCACAGCCATTATGTCCATTTACATGCCATTGTTTTTCCATTAATATTCCACTGTTTCACTTTAATTTGCCACAGCCAGTTTTCCCATTAGTATGCCACACTTTGCCCATTAATATGCCACAGCCGGTTTGCCCATTAATATTGCACAGCCAGTATGCACATGAATATGGCACAGCCAGTATGCTTATTAATATGCCAATATATGCTCATTAATATGTCACAGTCAGTATTCCCATTAATATGCCACCTATGCCCATTAACATGCAACAGCCTTGACCCATCCCCCATATACATCTAATCTCCAAATGCATAATCTACAGTCCGTGTCTGACCAAAGTCGAACCAAAGTGCATTCGCACTTGCATTACACTGATGGATGGGGTCACATGACCTGTGCCACGTACCTTGGTGGTAGTGTCTCAAGATGGAGGAAGACTTTTTTTTAAAAGAAGTGTGCTAATTTGGTGCCGGGGTACAGAGCACCCCATGCACCCATATAGGCTTGGCTCTGCATTTACAACACTTGAGACCATACTTGTGAAGAAAAAGATTAAAAACTCTTGACCAGTTCTTTACTAGCACAAGTGGGCTGCTACCAGTGCCAATGGGCTTGGATCCTAGGGGATTATATTTGAAGGTCAATTTTATGGCACAATTCTAAATGTTGAAAAAAACACTATGAACATACTGTCTCATTATACCAGGGATTTCCTTATTCTGCATGGAGCTAAGTAAATAGATAATAAATGATTTTTCCATGTGTGCTTCAACTATAAATACACTAGTGAAAAATGTGTGGTCCTAGTATGAGGATAAACTGTACTTTTAAGGTACATGCCAGTTTATCCTCTGACCGGCAGTCATGATCCATCCCTGGGAAGCATCAAGACTGCAGCTATCACCTGTCACCAACAGAGGAGACGTTAAATAGGTGCCCTCTGTTCGTGGAATGGAAAATGAAGATCTCTTCTCTCTTCACTAGCACTGAGAGACCCTGATCAGATGGTGTGGCTGAGCACCCATGTTGATTGGTGGAATCAAGTTTTTAACTTTTGCTTCTATTTTATCACAGCAGCGCTGTATTTAGCACGAGGCAGAAAAGGCACTTGCCTTTCCTGTCAGAGGTGGGTGGTGGCAAAAAATGCTGCCCCTTTAAAAAAAAAAAAAACTTCTATGCTACCTGTTTGGTTCCCCAGGGCTCTGATGTCAGTCACATGCTGGGACAAATTACATATTGGCACTCACCTGTCAAACCATGCGGGGAGCAGAACATGCAGCATGGTAGGACACTATGCTGACTGCCACTAGATACCACGGAACAATGCTGCCCAAGGTAAGTCCTGTGGTGATGTGGCATGAAATGGGGTATTGGAGCATGTAAGGGGGTCATGTAATAGAGTTAAGGCGGGCATGTAATGGGGGTGATGGGCCATTTAATGTGTGTGCAATGTGGGTGTTGGGGCATGTAATGGGGGTGATGGGGGGCATGTAACCCCTTGTAATGGGGGTGATGGGGCATGTAATGGGGGTGATGAGGCATATAATGGTGTGATGGGGCATTTAATGTATGTGCAATGTCGGTGATAGGGGCATGTAATGGGGCATGTAATGTGTGTGCAATGTGGATGATGGGGGAATGTAATGGGGGTGATGGGGCATGTAACGGGGGAATGGAGCATCGAATGGGGGTTATGGGGTCATGCAATGTGAGTAATGGAGCATGTAATGGGGTGATGGTGGCATGTAATGGGGTGATTGGGCATTTAATGTGCATGCAATGTGACTGATGGGGCATCTAATGGGGTGATTGGACAAGTAATATGTGTGCAACATGGGTGATGGGGTATGTCCTGGGTGTGCAACGTGGGTGCGGGGGTGCCCAAATTTGGTCTGCCTAGGGCAGCACAAAACCAAGCAACACCACTGGTTAGATTAATAATCCCTATTGAGCTTTTAGTCTCTCTTTTCAGAAAGTGACAGATACATGCTGTCTATGTAGAAAATAACTATGTTTTGACAGTAATACAGGAACAAACACACATAAATATAAAGTATAATACAAGTATAAGACAGAAAGATACACAACAGAGGCACATGCAATGAGTCATAGAAATGTTTAAATGTTTAAAAAGAAAAACTCAAATCATTTAAAGGAATTACTGCTAAGTACATTAGGATTCTGGTGGTCACTTTTAACTTTCTCAATTTTTTTTTTTTTTTTTTACCAAAAAGTGCTGTTTAGACACGACTCACTGACTCTCAATCATATTCAATGAATTAAAGTAGATAATCCCCATAACTCTGTGTGAGAAATAATGTTGCAAACTTGCAATTTAAGCCAAAACATAACAGGGAGTGGATAAATATTATTTCCCCTGCTTGCTGTGAAGCTTTGCACTGGTTCTGCAGTAGGATTAAGACTTCTATGTGTAAACCATTTCATGGCCTAAACTCTTGTCTGTGAAAGAGCCTAGTGCAGACTTTAAATCCTGCATTTTATACTGACACATGAATGTTACTCTCATTTCATTATCAACATAATTAAAGTTTATCACCAATTTCCCATGATGATATAACTGTACAGATACAGTCCTGAAAACCCCCAAAAATCAGCACTTTCATTGTAAATTCATAATGTCCATCAGACATACTGAATGTAGGCTCTTTTTACCGTCGTGGCAAATTTTACATAAACTATCTTCCATTTTTAAGGTACCGGACACCTATCTGCCAATTAAAGGGAATCTATCACCTAAACATTGTTTATCCTGTAAATCCAACATCTTTGGAAATATAAAACTGGATAGGAATATTATGGTGTATAACATATTTGGTTAATTCTTCATGCTCTTCTCAATTCTAACACATACTCTTCCAAGTAGAAAGGGTGATCCATTTTTAAAAATGTCTATGTTTAATGTGCCATTAAAATAGCAGTGAATCTTATTAATCTCCGGGAAATGTATGTTAGAGTTTACATGTTCGCTAAAGAAAGGGAACACAATCATTATGCTAATATCAGTCTGCTTTTTTAAAATAAGAAAAACAAACACACTAATTAATAAAATGATAAACTGAATACCTAATGTCAGGGATGACAGTTGCTGTTTCTAGTATTGCATGATAAACAATAAAGTCTATCATCATAGCTAAGATTATTGTAACAATACAAGGGCCAATTAGCCAGAATGCGAAAACTGAAATGTAATATTTCCAGCATCAATATAAAACACTGACCATGTTATCTAAAGAAAGCCTAATTCATCTGCAGTATCATCTGGTGCCCAAAATGCATCTTCCAGTTAATAATGCATCTTGAAATACTTTTAAAGTACTTTAAAATGCATATTTTACACTTGGCATTGCTTAAAATCAAAACAAAAACAACAACTTACAGTTAGATGAATTTGTTAAATTACAACAGTTTTCAACTATTGAGGAATGCCCACTGGCTGAGTAAAAGTAATTATTTTTTGCAGCAGGATCCAATCAGAATTACTCTCATTCATATGAATCCTGTTTTATTGATGTTATATGATAGGTTCCCATTGTACAAGACCATGAAAAGTTAGTTCCCTCCTGGAAACCAAATCACTTAAATTGTATAACTTAAATAGGTCTGATTATGTATTAGAGTTTTACTAATATTTTGAAGTACAATTGTTATGTAGATGTATTTTGAATATGCTGTTTTGAAAGGTATCAGATAAACATGTTTAAAGCAATAAAACATAAATATGTTTAAAGCATTTCAAAACAATTTAACACTTCAAAGCAGAGACACCTTATTCAACAGCTGGATCAGGGCCGATCCTAGGGTCACGGGCGCCTGGGTGCAGGTTTTCCTTTGGCGCCCAAGGGTGGGCGTGGCTATATTATGAACTCCTCCCCTTTAGACATTTCTGTTCCAGACATGCCCATTTCAATATTGGGGAGAGGGGGAGGGAGAAAACGTTATTTTAATGTAAAGGACCAACGTTTATTTTAAATAAAGATATATATTTTGCCATAATACTGTGTAGTGGTTTTATTTATTTCTATGATGCTCAGCCAGCAACATGGGAGACTTTTTGCTGGCTAGCAGAATGAGTTTTTACTACTGTTTTACTACCATACTACCCATGATTCCCAACCAACCAAAGTCTCTCATTAGTCTGGCTGAGCATCATTGGAAAAGAAGTACACAATGAGTGATAAATAATATTCCACCAAGTCAGTCACTCACGTGTCTCTCTCTCTCCCTGTACCCTCATGTCTGTCTGTCTCTCCCCGTACCCTTATGTCTGTCTGTCTCTCCCCGTACCCTCATGTCTGTCTCTCTCTCCCCGTACCCTCATGTCTGTCTCTCTCTCCCCATACCCTTATGTCTGTCTCTCTCTCCACTCATGCTCCATGTCTCTCTCTCTCTCCATTCATGCTCCATGTCTGTCTCTCTCTCTCTCCACTCATACTCCATGTCTGTCTGTCTCTCACTCTGCACTTATTCCCCATGTCTGTCTCTCACTCTGCACTCATTCCACATGTCTGTCTCTCACTCTGCACTCATTCCCCATGTCTGTATCTCACTCTCCACTCATTGCCCATGTCTGTCTCTCTCTCCACTCATGGCCCATGTTTGTCTCTCTCCACTCATACCCCATGTCTGTCTGTCACACTCCATATCTTTCTCCTATACCTCCTACCTACCATGTATTTGTCTCTTCCCATGTCCCTTTTTCATGCCCCCTACTGACCTCATCTCAGAACTCAATTAGCACTGCCTTGATCACCCCGCACATAGTGATGACTCTGACCGTTATGCTCCGACGCTCTAAGTCATCACTGTGCACGGAAAGAGCAGAAAGCGCTGACTGAGGTCTAAGGGGAAACATGGCGTCAATCTGCAGAGCTGGCTCTGAGAGGCAGCAAAGCAGCACATGGGCAGCCCATTTGCAGAGGTGTTCTTAGGGTACACTTTGCCATTAACATAAGCAACAGCCAGTTTGCCTATTAAAAATGCTACAGTTTGCCCAATAAAAATGCCAGTTCGTCCATTAAAATACACCAGTTTCCCAAGTAATATGCCAATTATTTTGCCCATTAATATGCCACAGCCAGTTTGTCCATTAATATACAACAGCCAATTTGCCCACTGATATGTCACAGACAGTTTTCCCATTTATATACCTATGCTAGTTTTCCAATTAATAGGCTACAGCCAATATGCCACAGTTAATTTACCCAATAAAAGCACAATCTCCTCTCCTGCCTTCCCCAGTACTCACCTTGCTGCTGCACTTGCGACCCCGGCCTTCTCCTCCGCACAGTCTTCCCTCTACGCACGCTGAGTGCAGGAGGCGGGAAATAGACGCCAGCTGGTGCCCTACATGTGATAAATTGATGAGCGCAGTGAGGGCCCCGGGCAAGAACACACTTGCACACAGCCACACATAAATACACACAGTCATACATAAATACACACAGTCACACATAAATACACACAGTCACACATAAATACACACAGTCACACATAAATACACAGTCACACATAAATACACAGTCACTTATAAATACACACAGTCATACATAAATACACACAGTCACACAAACACAGTTACACACTTAGTCACCCTCACAGACATACATTTACACAGACACCCTTATACACACTGTCACACATACATAAATACACACACAGCCACCTTTACACACTTAGACACAGGATACACTTGTACAGACACTCATGTACACACACATACACAGACAGTAACACACACATAGTTATACACAGTGACACACACATACACATTCACACACACACAGACAGTAACACACACATAGTTATACACATTGACACACACATACACTTATTCACATACACACACACTTACACAGACAGTAACACACACATAGTTATACACATTGACACACACATACACACTTATACACATACACACACACTTACACAGACAGTAACACACACATAGTTATACACATTGACACACACAAACACACTTATTCACATACACACACACTTACACAGACAGTAACACACACATAGTTATACACATTGACACACACATACACACTTATACACATACACACACACTTACACAGACAGTAACACACATAGTTATACACATTGACACACACATACACAGTTATACACACACACTTACACAGACAGTAACACACACATAGTTATACACATTGACACACACATACACACTTATACACATACACACACACACTTACACAGACAGTAACACACACATAGTTATACACATTGACACACACATACACACTTATACATATACACTTACACAGACAGTAACACACACATAGTTATACACATTGACACACACATACACACTTATACACATTCACATTCACACACACTTACACAGACATTAACACACACATAGTTAAACACATTGACACACACATACACACATACTCATTCACATACACTTCCAAACTTTCTTTTTTTATTTTATATTTTAACAATACCCCCCCCCCAAACTGTTATCACCTCCTTCTCCTTGGTAATCCAAGCACAGAGCAACGGGGGAAAGCTCCGCCCCAGTTGCATTCTGTGATTGGCTGCAGGGAGGAGGATGTTCTCTATGGTGTCTTGGCAGATACTCTAGAGAACGTCCTCCTCCCGGCAGCAGCCAATCACAGAACGCGACGGGGGCGGAGCTTGCACCCGTCGCGCTGTGCTTGCTTTAACAAGGAGGAGGACGGCAGGGAGAGAGCTCCCTGCTTCAGCGCCTTTCCTCCCGTGCGCCTGGGCGCGGTGCACCCCGTGCACCCGCCCAGGATCGGCCCTGGGCACAGTCACAATACATAGAGCAGTTTGTCTTTACACAGAGGTACAGTCACTATACAGGTTAAAGCTCAATCTCTAAACCGATTCAATCTCAATACAATGAGCCGCTCAGTCTATATACAGAAGTTCAGTCACTATAGAGGGAGCAGCTCACTATCTATACAGAGGTAGAGGTGATTTCTGAGTGATGTTGGGCACTTGTAAATGTTAAAAAGGAAATACATAGTGGTCAATTCACTAATTAGACCTCATTGCACTATTCACTAAAGGAAACTTGACCTCCCTTTCACCCCACCTCATCAAAATCCATCTCAAGCTCTCACAGTTCAAACTACCTTCATTTTTGTTTTCTTCTAATTTGGCTCCTGGAGTGCCGTCTTTCTGCATCTCTATATACTGAGGTCTTACCATGGACTTATAAAAAGGCTGAATAATATCTTCCTCCTGTGAGTCAATACCCCTTTTTATACACCTCAATATCTTATTAGCCTTTGCAGCTGCCAGCTGACACTGTACACATCTGCTTATATCAGCATCTAATATTAAATGAGCGTATGCACTATTCTCCAATGCAATTACAGGATTTTGCAATCTTATGAACATGCACATATCTTGTGCAGAGAGGTTCTACTGTAAGTTCATCCAGCTTCCTTTTTTGCTTATTAACTTATCTATTTTTAATGACGTAGGCCATGTTTGTGGATGAACACAATATCACAATGTATACCTGATGCATCAGGAATCAAGAAAGAAGCTTACTGGGTTGTTTCCTGTCTCTTTTTTTTTGTTTGTTTCTCTTTAGAACAAGGTCAGAGTCAACAAAAAAACCTTGAAAAACATTAAATCATAAAAGAATATATAAGGAAAACAAATCATACAAGTTGACAGGACAGATAATTGTGTGAAAAATACAATTTTACTAAGAGCACCTTCTCTGGGTCCTGACAGCTGTTGTAGTTTTACATCAGAAGGAGAGTTTGATAAGAGACAGATAACCTGACAGCAAAAATTAGTAGTCAAAATGCATTGATGTTTATGATACAAAACAGCAAAATGTTTTCATGAGGCTCAGCAAAACCTGCTTATTCACAGCTTTTTTATACTTTAAAGAAGACTATGCACATATAACGTGGTCATCACCACATGGTTAGTATTTGGCTATTAGGACGCTTCATACCATATTTTTTATTGAACATCTTAAAGATGGAATAATGACAACATTTTAAAACTTCAGATAGTATATAGGCTATCTTGTGTCTCTGTAGGACAATCTAGTGCTACAATAATAATACAATTTGAAAACTTTTACTACTTGGTCCTGTTGTGTTAATTTAACCACTTTTTAAAATTATATTTCTATTATTTATTGTTTAGAATATATTATTAGGTTTGAATGGAGAAACCAAGCAGTAGGAGAATGGCTTCCTGGTATCAGTCCAATGGCCTGTTGCCAAAAAGATGTGCCTTATTTTGTTCTATCAGACTGTGTCCTAGTGCTTATTTTCAAAATATAACATAAAAAAAAAAGCAAATAAACAAAACAATGTTTTATTCATTTTTGAATGTTCGTCATTTTGATAAGCGCTTATATTCTTAAGGGTTGGAGTATATTCTACAATAGGTTGCTTTAGTATCACGTATTTACCTGGTCACTCAAGATTGACCTGCTACCTTGGGTCAATAGTATCACTTCTAATAAATTTAAGAAGAAAACTGAATCAATGTTGTAACTGCTATACCTATGTCAATAGCAATTGATCAGTTCAAAAGCTTTCTTGTCATAGAGAGACTTGGAGAGGGAGCAGTACAGACATGATTTTGCATGTCTATTTTCACAGCTTGAATATCATTTGGTGTATTTCTAATTATGAGAACCAAATTAAAGTGTAATACAATACAATCTTAATTTACAGTTTTTGAAGAAATTGTTTTTTTGCTTACAAAAGCATGGTATGACATTACTAAATATACTACATTTATACATGCAATCCTTAATGGGTGCTTGTAACGGGACAGCTATCCAAGGCTGGTGGCACCTCTGCCAATTGTAGGAAATCACCTCCTTAGCCCTCTATTATAGCTCAGCATTCACCCAGCAAGTCTTCCCTGGAACCTTGCTTTTTTCCCCCAAATAGTAGGCAGGACCACTAGCAGTTAGGGACAGCAAGAATGAACATTTATTTGTGAAAAAGCACACCGGGGAACTAATTATACCATGGCAAGCCTCAAATAATAGAAAAACTAATTTAAAACAGGTCAATACAGTAAGACATAACCTAATTAAACATGACACCTTAAGATATAGACATCCAGACTACAAGAGACAATAAATGGCACAGAAAACACTTTAGATAAGTACACATTTCAAAATTAACATTTAATAACATTTCTTAACACCTCCTGAGGGACTGGAGTTTGAAGGACAGGATACAATCTTAACCTGGCATTTCCTCAGACAGTGTCTATAGTCCACAGGGAGGAGTTTAGCTCTCAGGGCCCTCCAGCAGCTGGGTCTCTGGCTTACACCCAGAGAAAATTGGAAAATACTCCCAAAATGCATGAGCCAGGGCTACACAACTCCCAGCAAAAGGAAAAACAGACATGTTGCTCAGCACTTGCGTGAGGTGAAGTTGTTAGTCCAACATGCAAGGCAACGTTTCAACCCCCCTGGGTCTTTGTCAAGCCAGTGTCTGGCTTAGTCTTGGTGTGGTGCATGACCGTGATGCTTACTAACTTTTGAAACTAAGTCATATTCATCTCCTTCTTGGTGCTGACAGGAGATATAATTTTATCTCGTGCTATCAATGCTATCAGCATGATAAAAGTGAGGCAAACAATGGTTTTATTGGGTAGTATAGTTCTTATTTCAAATTTGGCCATACCATTCTCCTTTATTTTGTGGACTTTCAGTCCCATGATGCTCCAGGCTGGCTGAACGTCATTGGAGTCAAGGCCCAGAGCAGCTTTGGTATGATGCCTGTTATTTCCTTTTTTATAGCTATTGGTCATTTAGTAGTATATTTATTCTCTGCTATTTGTGACAGGCACTTCGACTTTGTAGATTAACTTCTCCTTTGTAGATTAGCATATATTAATATTTTTTAATATACTAAGTTTTATAAGAACCTTTGACTTTCAGGATATAAATATATCTATCATGCTGTGCCATATGCTCAGCAGATAGGCATTAATAAACAGCCTTCAGGGTTCAGCCTGTAGGAGATTTCTGTGCCCAATAGGTTTCTTTAGTTAGGTAGAAATTATATCAGAGGATACATCATGTAATCCTGGTTCCCCACTAACTGCATCTGATTGTACAAACTACTATTCATTATTAGATAAGGCCATGTTTCTTGGTGATTTCTGGCTTTAAATTGTCTGCAGGCGGTGACATATAAATTCATTTATTTGTAATTAAGAAATCATTTATACATAGCTCTTTTAAGACTTTTGTAGTTTGAAAATGAGTGCAAAGGTTCATGGCTGTAATAACATTGAAGGACATTTAACGTTAGATCTTCCTTTCTTTACCAATATTTATCTGAGACTCTGGGGATTCCAGGTTTGAACACCTAATGGCCACAAATGTCAACCACACAATAAAAATGTGCAATTTGTGCACAAGACAATTTAATCATGTTAATGCTATAATGGAAGCATGGTATCAAATTGTAGTACCTAAACTGGGTGTTATAGATCTATTAGAAATATTCTGGAAGTTTGACAAAGAGGAAAACTTGGATTTAACAAACTCCATAATTATGTCTAATGTAGTCGCAACCTGAAATCTCCTTATTAAGATAATACAAATATGTAACAAATGTATTGATGGTCTGCCATTGAAAGCTATATCATATAATGCTAATTATATAAATTTAAATCTTGGATAAATAATGGCATATTTACAACTGAGAATTTAGTGATGAATAATGAAATTCAATCATTCCAACAGATTCACCAATTTGATATTTCAAATAAGCAGGTATTTATTTATTTTAGGATTAAAAATTGTCTGCAAAAACATAGATTGGAAATTAAAGAAGAGGTGAAATTATTTACTAAAATAAAGAATTCGACTAGCAATGATAATATAATCTCAAGAGGTACTCATTTAATTAGAACTCAAGCTAAAATACCTGCTTTTCTAGAATTGAAGGTATAGGAAAAAGCCACCAGCAGCAGAAACTATACAGTACTGGAAGAATATATGGGAGAAAGAAAAGACACATAATACCAGTGCAACGTGTCTGCAGGGCCTGAGAACAGACCACAGCAGTCTCCAAGGGAAGGAACCAGTCACCATCTGTAACCATGCACCCTTGTGCAGGCTAGGGTTGCCACCTTTGCCTGAAAAAAATACCAGCTTTAGGAGGGCGGAGTCAAAAAGGTACGGTCCAGAAAGGGTAGACCCATGGGCAGGGCTACTCAATGGGGCATTAGTAAGATAAGGACTACTGTTCCCATCATATTCAGCTCAACCCAAGTAAAATGTTAGGAGATTTAGTTCATTGCATCTAGTTTCATTGAATTGCAAGGCACACACACCATACTTTTTTCTATTCTTGCATTTGGTAAAAAAAAAAGAGGTATATCAATGGACAATATGATTATAGAGCAGGACTTCATATTCACACTCCACAATCTCATCATTATAATGAGTTTGTAGGTCTATCCATATTTATATAAATACATAGCAATATTAGAGCAGGTGGCGGATTATATCATACCGTGTATTTGAATGTGTGTAGAGCTCCCAGCACATAAGCGCTGTTTCATGTGTATGCAGCATGGCATATTGACCCATATTGACCCATTCCTGTCTTTTTACAGGAATGGGGTTCATCACTTTCCACTACTTGACAGACTCTTACCTAATTCTGGAAGTAGTGACTGTGAGCAAACCACATGGTGCTTCAGCTCTCAGACCTGGTAACACTGGTCTCATAGCAAGCCCTGCCCACAGACTGTGCGCCTCCTCCAATAACATCATATTTTCTGGTCACTATCACCTCCTTCTGCATATAATAGCTTCAGCAACTAATCAGATGGACAAGGTAGTGTTTGACTGCTCCCTTGAAGCGAGGTTTGAAGAAAGACATCTCTAGTCTGCATTGAACAAGTCTACATTGAGCAAGCTGGGTCAGGCAGCAGTTGTAAAATTATAACACCACCGCGGAATGCCCTAATAGACCTGCTACCTGCTCATCCCCCTCTTCCAAATGGACAGTGCATTGCTGGTATGTCAGTTATACCGGTACCGGCTTGAAGGGCTGAATTACTGGCTGTACTGGTAAAATACTGGCCAACCCTAGTGAAGGCTCATCCTGGCTGTGTCCAGGCATTTCTGTATTCTTCTTGCTATGCGTTCCTGTTTATTATTTATGATAATTCATGCCCTCTTTCCGTGTTTACCTTATTATTTGTTCTGATCCATTTCTGGTTTTTCATTCTGCCTGTCTTTGTTCCATTCCAGGTATTCTCTGAGTTTTATTCTTGTTAGTTCACTTCTATATAACCGCACCCATTTCTGTTAATTCCTTGCAGTCTTCAGTCCTGTGCAGTTGAGTTTCTACAGGTATTTTCTGTTTGTATGTATCTGCAATGTTAATGTTTTAAGTATGTTATTCTTTTCTTATATTCTGTCTTAGTTAGGGACTTGCCTATTGTGTGGTACCTTGACATGAATGGCAAGCTATCATCTCATTGGCCAATAGGTGAACCAAACCCCCATCTTTTTACCATCTTTTTTCTCCTACCTTCATTTTTATTACAAATTTTCGTACAAAATTAACATTAATAATTAGCATCAATAATACATTTTGTGTCTTAAAATAACATTCCATATTATCAACTTAAATACATTCATTCATCCTCCATACATACATTGGGGGAGTTACTTAGAAGAAAATAATTTCTGATGGCAAGGAAAAGTTCTATTACATGTTAGCTATTTAATTTTCTTTCAATGACCAGCGGCGTTAGGTGTCATAGTACCAACTCTAATTATTCATATTTACATAAAAAACCTCTTTCCATATAGCATAGATAATTTATTTGAGCTTTAATTTCCACCCAGCTTGGGCATGTGGTGTTTTTCCAGTGTCTAGCAAGACATAATTTAAATCCCGTAAGGCATCTTCCTGTTCTGGCCATTATAGACATATGAAGCGGAATAAGGAGTATTGTGCTGAAATTTCATATGTTGGTTCTATAATAGACTTCACCACTAGAGTTGAGCGGACACCTGAATGTTCGGGTTCGGCAGGTTCGGCCGAACTTCGAAAAAATGTCCGGGTCCGTGCCCGAACTTGACCCTGAGCCCCATTGAAGTCAATGGGGACACAAACTTTTGGGCACTAAAATGCCTCTAAAAAAGTCCTGGAAAGGGCTAGAGGGCTGCAAAATGAAGTCAAATGTTGGTAAGAGTAGGACAAGTGCTTTTGTAAAATAACATAAAATACATGCAAATTACAAATACAGCTGAGCCATAAAATAGCACTAGAGGGAATCTTTGATTTTAGCTTTGGAAGAACATAAATCTAAATCTAAAGAGGATCAACAGAATTATCCATTTGAGAGAGTGTTGGAGTGCAGGGTATTCTCTTTCAGTTTATACTAAGTGACCCATAGGTTGAGTAGGCGGTGACCGTGGCGGTGTAGGTGGAGCGGCGCTGGAGGAGGAGGAGGTAGCCAGAATTTTTCAAAGTGCGCTGTAAGCACAGTATTGGACTGTTCTATTTGACTCTCAGATATGAAGTGTACCACAAGACGCAAATGTACTATTTAGCACCCAAAACAATTAGAATTTTTCAAAGTGCGCTGTAAGCACAGTATTGGACTGTTCTATTTGACTGTCAGATATGAAGTGCACCGCAAGACACAAATGTACTATTTACCACCCAAAACTATTAGAATTTTTCAAAGTGCGCTGCAAGCACAGTATTTGACGGTTCTATTTGACTCTCAGATATGAAGTGCACCGCAAGACGCAAATGTACTATTTACCACCCAAAACTATTAGAATTCTTCAAAGTGCGCTGTAAGCACAGTATTTGACGGTTCTATTTGACTCTTAGATATGAAGTGCACTGCAAGATGCAAATGTACTATTTACCACCCAAAACTATTAGAATTCTTCAAAGTGCGCTGTAAGCACAGTATTTGACGGTTCTATTTGACTCTTAGATATGAAGTGCACCGCAAGACGCAAATGTACTATTTACCACCCAAAACAATTCGAATTTTTCAAAGTGCGCTGTAAGCACAGTATTTGACGGTTCTAATTGACTCTCAGATATGAAGTGCAGGACGCAAATGTAATATTTAACACCAACAAATTGCAGTATTCAAAAATGCCTAGATGTTGCCCACTGAGCTAACAGAACAGGATTAAAGTCATGTGCCTGGCACACATGCAGTTTCAAGTGCACTGCACTCTCTGTGGCACTGGGCTCAGGGCAGGGTATAAATTTCAACTGACCTATTCGTATGAATGGGGACTCTATTTCGGTTTATAGAAAGCCAATAGCATTACATGTATTCCATAAACCGAAAGTCTATAAACCGAAAGACATTCGGTTTATAGACTTTCGGTTTATGTAATACATGTAATGCTATTGGCTTTCTATAAACCGAATCTCTTTCAGTTTATAGACTTTCGGTTTATAGAAAGCCCATAGCATTACATGTATTATATAAAACGAAAGTCTATAAACCGAAAGAGAATCGGTTTATAGACTTTCGGTTTATAGAAATCCCATAGCATTACATACAATGTATATGTATGTAATGTTAGGGGCTTTCTATAAACCGAAAGTCTATAAACTAAATTTCTTTCGGTTTATATACTTTAGTTTTATAGAATGCATGTAATGCTATGGGCTTTCTATAATCCGAAAGTCTATAAACCGAAATAGATTCGGTTTATAGACTTTCGGCTATTATTAAGTAACTTTGAAAGATACATTTAAACCTTCAGGTTACACGAATGTAACCATTCATATTACAACAGTGCCATCTACTGGCCAAACGTAACATTAACTGCCATTGAACATACTTTTGTTTTATAGAATGCATGTAATGCTATGGGCTTTCTATAATCTGAAAGTCTATAAACTGAAAGAGATTTGGTTTATAGACTTTCGGTTTATAGAAAGCCCATAGCATTACATGCATTCTATAAAACGAAAGTCTATAAACCGAAAGAGATTCGGTTTATAGACTTTCGGTTTATAGAAAGCCCATAGCATTACATACAATGTATATGTATGTAATGCTATCGGCTTTCTGATTGGCTGCCCTGTAGCCTTTCAAAATGCGCCATTAAATCACCGAACCCCGAACTCCAACCCTAACATACAGTGAAATGTCTGTGTTCGGGTCCGGGGTCCAAAAACCATAATGTTCGGTACTAACCCGAACAGTGCGGTTCGGGTTCGCTCAACACTATTCACCACCTAATTAGCTTTCCTCTTTTCTTTTCTTTTTATTTCTTTATTCAAGTGAGTGCATACATAACAAAGATAACAAAGATACCGGACTCATACCAGGCAAAATGAGTACAATTAATAGCGAAAGGGTATCTCTACGAACATATAATAATACATACAATGACTGACCACTGGCACTTATGCATCGTTCATATTTTGCATCATAACCTTAACAAAACATATTATATACAAGACAAAGATTGTTAAATGGAGGTGGCTGCTCCTGGGATAGGATGTCGGCCCAACAACATTTGTGAGGAGAGTCAATTGGTGCTTTGGAAAGTTGACAAAAGCGATGACTGGACTTGATTGTCCAATGTATTGATGTAAGGGGACCATTTAGTAAACAATGCCTTTGTTTTGGTTTCCTTCTGAAGTGAGGATTCCAACCAATCCATTTGGAATAAGTATTGAAGTCTAGTCAACACCATAGATAATAAAGGGGGTTGGGAATGAACCCATTGTGATAGGATTGCTTTTTTAGAGATGGCAGACACTATTAACAACATGGTTTTCATTTTGCATGGCAAGCTACAGTCCTGTTCAGAGAAAGGTATGTTGAATAAGGCCCACTGTTTGGATAGGTGAAACGGGATATGTAATTGTTGGGTAACATATGTGTGGATTTCTTTCCAGAATGTTTGTATGTGAGTACAAGACCAAAGACAGTGTAACAGATCGGCATTCGATTGTGTACATTTAGGACAATTAGAATTATCTGCCAAACCAATTTGCATTCGGAGTTTAGGTGTCACATAAGCTCTATGTAATAGTTTCCAAAACAATTCACTATAAGATCTGGACACCAGGGTTTTGGAGGCTAGTTTAGTGAGATCAATGAGTTGTACTAAATTATACCCTGGGATGTCTGTCGCCCAGGAATGCATGCCTGAACCCTGGGACTCCAGATCTAGAGTTGGGAATATAAGGCTGTAGATTATAGAAATCTTTGAGGTTGGGGTTGTGCTGACAATGGTAAGATTGTCTAGTGGATTGGATTTGTCTAGATCGTGAGGTGAGGAAAAATAGATGAATGAAAGCTTTAGAGTTGTAGATAATGTAGTGGATGGATTGTGATTGTCGGGAATCTATCGTTTAACTCTGCAAGTGATAGAAGTTTGGTCGTAAGTTTGTCAAGGAATTGGAATAATAAGTGGCCGTTTTGAGTTTTTAAAATTTGGAAAGTAGCATCAGCTGCCCCATTCTGAAAGTTTGGGTTGCCTACTAGGGGTTGAAATTTTGAATGTGTCCAATTTAGGCCAAATCGTTTCTGAATGATTTTCCTGACTTGCCAGGTATGACTTAACAGAGGGTTATTAATTTGGTCTGGAGACCATTTGGATTTTGGGAGATGCAGCAGGGAGGCCAAGTGAGTACCAGGAGAGAACTTCTGTTCCAGAGCATACCAGGTGTATTTTGAGCTTTCCAGGACCCAGTCTATTGCAATTCTATAGATAGCTGCTAAATGATAGTCCTGTAAGATTGGCAGGTTCAGTCCTCCCCGGCTGACTGGCTGCTGGAGCTTGAAAAGGGCTACTCTACTCTTTTTGTGTTGCCAGATAAAACTTGTTAATTTGCGATTAAGTTGGTTGATATCCTTTTTTTTAAGTTGTATTGGTAGCATTTGTAAGGGGTATAACATTCTGGGGAATGTTACCATTTTATATAGGTGGCATCTACCTGTAAAGGATAAGTAAAATTTCTCTCAGGTTTTGAAGTCTGTCTCAGTTTGATGTTTAATTTATAGAGCTGAGGAAGGTTTGCAGGAATTTGTAAACCCAGGTAGGTCAATACAGGAGTCGCTGTCCATTTGAATGGAAAACTAGTTTCCCATCCCCGTTTTGTCAATGGGAAGATTGGCAATGCTTCCTCTTTAATTGAAAGTGTTTAGAACAATACCACCATATATGATGGAATGATCCATAGTGATCATTACACCTCCAGCATATAGGGGGAGTGGTGTTAGAAAAGGTGTGTATCCTATCTGGAACCATATACCATCTGTGTACCAGTTTAACCCCTTAGTGACAAGACATTTTCACCTTGACTTTCCCCTGGTGACAATGGCTGTTTCGATGTCGAGGCAATAGACCAGCACTGTTAAAGCGGTTTTCGCGATCGTTGATCGCGAAAACCGCTTCATTCAATGCAGGACGTGCCAGGCACGTCCTTTGTCGTTAAGGGAGTTTCTCCCAGGACGTGCCTGGCACGTCCTTTGTCGACAAGGGGTTAAGATATGATTCCTGTATATTAATACAATGTATTGATTTTCTTGTCAGTTCAAAGGCTGTCTGCCAGTCCGAATAAGAAACAACTATATATATTTCCCTTTCCCATTTTTGAATAGATTTCATTTTAGTTATATTAAGACTCTGTTTGATGACTTGTATCCAGAGCTAAAAGTCTATCCAAGGGTGCTTCATCCTTATATGCTTTATTCCTTATATAGTGCTCAATCCTATAGTAGGTAAATGGTTCTTTCTTATCTACTTTATTTGGGACTATAGTTGGCCAAATGATTTTACACCAATTTCTGTAAATAGGTCCTTTATTTTAACAATACCCCCTTTTTTCCCATTTTTTCAAACTCAAATTATCAATACTTATCTCTAGTAGCTCAATCAGTGCTGTCAATGAGGTCTGGGGCTCTGCCAAGTATTTTTTTTTTTTGACAATATCTTGTATTAGGACATTATCTGTAACAATCAATTTATCCTCCATCCAGTAAAGCAGGGGTCTAAGTCTCCAAGTTCAGCTCTTTCATATCTATACCAGGGTGTGTTGTTAATATTTCATACCACCATCATTTATACCATTTCTAGTGTTAGGCTAGTTCCTGTGATGTTTGTTCCTTTGTATGTCTGGTGCACAGATGTACCACCTCCTGGTAGCAGGCTCCCACCCATACTGGCTAACATGAGGAAGGACAGTACTGATCATGAAAGACCCACACAAGGTCACAGCACCATACAACCACTGGTCAATAACCTGCCTCCCTAAAACATGACTTTTCCTATCAGGCATCATAGCCTCCAAGCTACATATAGAGGCTCAAAACACCAGTTACTCATAGATAGAGCAGTCTCCCAGTACTCCAGATCTAGACAGAATAACCTGAGCACAGCCTGGACTGACTACAGGAAAGCCTATGGTTCAATGCCACACACATGGATCTGTAAATGCCTGGTGGTATACAAAGTAAACAGGACACTAGGGATCTTGTTCAAGAACTCAATGGGTCTCTGGAAAAGCCAAAACACTGGTAGTCAACTAAAGGCAGTTAGCACAAGTGACCATCAGATTCTGCATATACCAAGGTGATGCATTGTTCCCGCTACTGTTCAGCAAAGGCTTGAAAGCCCTCAACCAGCTAATCACAAGGACTGGATATGGATACAAGTTCAAGATTGGAACCACCATCAGCCACCTACCCTGCATGGATGACATCAAGCTGTATGCTGAGAGTGAACGAGACATCGACTCACTCATCCACCTGACATGGATTTATAGTAATGACATTGGAATGTAATTGGGACTGGAAAAGTGTGGCCGGGTGGTAGTAAAAAGAGGAAAGCCACTTAAGACTGATGGGGAGAACTGCCAGCAAGGCACATAACAGACATACAGACCAGCTACAAGCACCTTGGTATACCACAATCACATGGGAACCACGATAAAGAGGCCAGGAAGACAGCAACATCCAACTACCACAAAAGGATAGAACAGATTTTGAAGAGACAGCTGAATTGGAGGATCAACACATATAGGATGGTCATCAACACATATACCCCGCCAGTCATCAGACACCCTCAAACTCCCTAAGATACAGCTAAGATACTGCGCAAACCTTTTTGGTAGAGGACCCAAGGTTGAGGATGACACATATCAATCATAGGAGGATGTACTCTGTTTCTGGTGAAACATATAGTTACTTTTATATAGAATGTGTGATGTATTGATGTATTTATTTTATTTGCTTTATGTGTTTAGATGTATGTCTATTAGATTAAAAAGCAAATAAAGTAATACAAATATATAAAACATTTCAACCCTCTTGCTCCATTTTCTTTGCCACTATCAACATATGCATTTTCTGCTTAGCGGCCTGAATTTATCTCTGGACAGTCTTTTGGATTTACCACTTTAATTACTCTAACTTTATCATACTCATTTTATTTGTGTCAGTGTGGTTTCATCTATTAACCATAGTCCTATCCACTGCACCACACCACAGATCAGGTGTCACACAAAAGCAATTCCCTATGCCTCACGGACCATTGCTCCTGCAAAATGCATGCTTATCACTAATGATAAATAAGATTTACAGGAAACCATGGGGCAGTGCATAGCTTCCAGTGGTTCTTCCAACATGGTTGGTGCCTTTAAATATGCTACTTGATTAAAAAATTAGATATGACAGTCACCCAGTAGGGCAGTTCAGTCCTGTTGGTAAAAAGGGAGTTTAATACATTGAGGAATTTCTGACTAATTTAATCACATTTTAAATTGTCTTAATATCATGTTTAGAAGAGATTATTTGTAATGTAGAGGAGAAACCAAGCTGTAGTAGATCTGCTTCCTAAAAACCAGTCCAATGAGGCATGACTGCTCCCGTATTGTTGTTTTCAGACTGTCAATGTAGCAGATAAAACTTTGCAAATACCCATATTGGTCAGACTGTCAGTTTATCAGATGGTATATTTTAACATTGTACATGGCCAACTGTACTGTACTGGGGACCTGTTTATTAATAGAGATGTACAAAAGGTCATCCAGGAAAAAAACTATTTCCTTTGACAGTGTGATTATTTCTTCCAACAAGAACATGTCACCAACCTGCCTTGTGCACCCTCTGTGTCTATCCATGCAGTCCTCATGCTGCAGCCAGTTTTAGTTTCAAAATCCTGCAGCACCATGTTTTTGGAGCTCTATTGTCTCCAACATGGCTGCCACACTTATAACCATTTTCCCACGCCCATGGGCAGTTCTAATGGCACCTAATGGTATAAATTCAGCTCACTTACCCTCTCTCATTGTGGGTATTGTGCTGTGTGTTCCTGTGTATACCTTTGGCTTTCCTTGGACTACCACAGTAGTCTACTGTGTGTTCCTGTGTGTACCTTTGGCTTTCCTTGGACTTCCCTCATTCTCCTGCGTCCCTTATTTTGACCTCGGCCCGGCTTTATCTACAACATTGTCCTCTCTATTCCTGACCTCAGCTTTCTAGTCCAGTCCTCCTGGCTCCATGACCCCGGCTCATCATCCTGGTGTGCTGCAGCTGTGACTACTATGTTCTTCTGTCACTGTCCCAGCTTGTTGTCCGGAGAGTGGTAGGGGTGCAGCAACCTTTCCTCTGTGCCTGTGGCTCAACCAAAGGTAGCTCTGGTTGGGGCAGAAGACCTCCTCTCACCACACAAAGACGCAGGTAACAGACGTGTCTGTCTCCTTAAAAAAGTCAGAGTGTCAAGTATCTGCATCGCGGATTCACCTGCAGTCATTACAGTAATGGTATATGAAGGAGGTGATCAAAATATATGTTTAGAAAAAAAGACAGCATGTTCTTTTAGCAAAGTAGGATATCATAAGTTATACTTTCTCATATGCAATAATAATAGTTTGATAATCCAGGTCATCCATAAATATCAGATTGCCATTTTGTTAAGTAGAATGTTTGCAATTTATTATATTAATTGTTTTTGTCCACCCAGAGCATCATGGGATTTATGTACCATATAATGTTAGGAAAATTGACAAATTCATTGAATAAGTGCTACATCATCTAAAGGAAAGGGGTGGGGTGGGGGAAATCAGTTCTATAATTTATTCCTCCCCCTAAACTCTTCTCATTATATTCCAATTTAACATTATTTTTAGTAGAGAAACTACAGCAACAACCTTCCAGTCCAACAGTCCTTCTCATGCTCCATCAGAGAGGTGATTGACACCCTTTCTACCTGCTCATCACTTACATTTCCAAAGCTCCCCAAAGGTTGAACCCAATGTTGATTATTTAAACACTCTTTAAGTACTTCTCCCATGAATTAAATTGGACCAATTATTTAATATCAAGGAAATGTGCCTGTAGACATATTATGTAATTAGAAACTATGCCAAGCACAAGATATACTACTGGGTGTAATACATTTTCCTGACTTTCAGCCTCATAGATGAACATATATAACATATATGTTTTGTTCCTTCTTCAGTAAAGTGTACATGTTTCTGTGTATACTTTCTCTTTTACTAAGGAGATATAAGATCTTAATTAGCATATATACTTTTTACTTCACAAACGAATGGCATTAAGCTAATGGATAGCAATAAACAAAGAACACAGCTTCAGTTAAACCAACTAATGTATTAACACCCCACTGTGAGAGCCAGAGATAACAAAGGGGCTTTTGGCTGTGAAACAATTTTAGAATCAGCTTGGGCAAAGCTTTACAGCCTCTTCAGTTGTATTGGTATCTTGGACTTATTACAGAATTGTTATCCAAATTAAAGCAATAGCACAATCTGTGGTTGTGAGACAACTGATTTATTCATTAAAGATTGATAAAATCACTTAAAAAAGAAATCCAATAAAACAAGGCCAACATTGCATTACATTATTGCTTATTCATATAGTACCAACAAATGTACACAGTAGGTAGGGAAAGGACTGCCTCCAAACGTCAGTGTAAACATATTGGGGGACAGGAGATGTATTAAGTGTTACATAAGAAGAACGGAAAGAAGAATGACGGAGGAGTGGATTGGTAGAGAACCTTTGAAGTTAGTGTAGGGATTAGAAACCAGATAGGTTCAAAGAGATGATTGGATTATAGAAACCCTGTCAAGAAGTCCTTTCTCATATTTCTAAGGAGAAAGGAAGCCGAGCAAAAGGACGGTAGTTTGATAAATGTTAAGAATTTAAGGAAGTTTTTATTTTTTAAGACAGGTGTTATTAAGACATGATTAAAGGTTAATGGTACAATTCCAGATAAAGGTGGTTTAGGACTAGATTGATGAAAGGGATGGGATTTGGTCTAGTTTTGTGATGGCTAACCTTGACACTGCAGCTGTTTGGGAACCATATATATCCAGTAATGCTCATAAGTCGACAATAGAGTGATGCTTTAGGTTGTAAAGAGGATATGATAATTGCTACCTCTTCCTCAGGTAGGTATAATAAAGTTTTAAGTTGCAATTTTGCGCCAATTTTGGTTTTGAGGTAAGTGGTGCATTGTTTGGCAGTGAGAGGCTAAGGGTGTAAGTGTATAGGTGAAAAAGGAGGAAGTTCAAGGTTAAAAATATACATTGGTAGTTGTCTCAGCTTAAGGATATAAGGATTGACAAATAATGTTATTTTGCAAAAAAAAGAGTTGTCGCAACATAGTATACATTTACAATGAACAAAATACTTTTTTCAGAGTGGGATTTCCTGAAGTGTTGCTCAGCAACAAGTGGGTATGTTTCTGAAAGTATTTGTGTTTGTTTAGTGTGCCAAGGTTACCGTGGAATTTGTCTAGGTTGGTTGTTGAAGGGATGTGGACTTTGATGAAGGAGATTTCTGTCAAGGACTATGACATATTGAATATACAAAAAAACTATTTGCAATCATTTAAAATCAGTCAAAAATAAATACCAGTATACAGACACCGTTACACTTGTATCATACGCTTTTATGTTATTTGAAGAATGAAGTGTTTTCTGTAGGTGAACAATACTAAACTCCACATCCTTCTGCTACTATTTGTTTGAATAAACAAATGCTTTTGACAAAAAAAGAAAACAAAACATTTATGGGATCAGGCATTTATCTACTATATAAAAATATATACACATATATATATATATATATATATATATATATATATATATATATATATAGTTTTACCTTTTACTCTAATTGGGTTAAATTGTATACAGACAGAGGGTTAACTAGCTATTTATTTAAACTACCGAACATAACACAGGATACAGCTACAGTGGTTTTAATCTCTGAATGTTCCACTGATTCATCCTATTAACTCAATTTACCATGAAAATATAGCACTGACATGAAGGTTTTTTTTAAACAGCTTTCTACCCTGGTTTCTTGTCTACACAAGGGAGATACTTGTAACATACTAGCTTAGAAGTGTCGTTAATTTTTGCTGATAGCGTCTGTTCAGTGCTCTTTTAGTTTAACTTGATTTGTTATTTTTGTTAGTCTGAACACAATGCAGATTATATTGGCTATTTATTATTTTTAGTTTAATATGCACCATTACTTAGTTATTGGCACCATTACTTACTTATTGGCGCCATTAATTACCATTACTTATTTATTGGCAGTATTACAAAATTAAATTTTTTAAATCCAAAATATAAAGGGGAATAAACAAATATGTAGTTAACTTGCTATTTAAGTATAATATTTTTTCTGTAAATATATAAATTACTATTTGTATTTCTGATAAATGCAGTTTGAAACATATTTGCATATCAAATTACACAAGGATGAGCAGACGTTCCTGCTTGCATAGGTGCTATACATCAACAATAGTTATGCAAAAAATATGTAAATCAATTGTAATTTCTCAGCCGTCACTCAGATCCTACAATGCAATGCTGCTGTAGACATGTCTCCAGGCAGATGTCCACTATAAATGCAAAAGATGACAAATTACCAATTGTATTTTTTAACAGAACTTTGAATTTCAGTTGTTGGCCTTATTTGTAATAAACTCATTAAAGTAAGAAATGTTAAGAAAAAAACAAACAAACAATAACAAAGACAGAAACATGAGGCATGCCAAAAGAGAAATTAGGTATTAGGAGAGGTAATGTGGGTATTGGGAGAGAATAGTAAAATACATAGCTATTTCTACAACTACATATCACACAGCGGTCAATTCCCTCTGTATAATAATGTTATGAATAAGTTCTAATTAAGTCCTTATATTTTGGATATGACTAAAGTTAAAATAATTCCCTGATTAGATAACTGAGAATATCACTGCAAGCTTTAATGCCAGTTTCTAGGTCACTTGTCTCATGCATTAAAGGGACTGTATCACCCAAACATTGTTTTTACTGTGAATGTAGAGCATAAACAACTGCTTTTCAATGGGAAATGTGTAATCTGAATACCATGCCACAGGTGATGTCATAAGCAGGAGACTCCACAGACACACTTGAAACCCATTTTTCCACTAATTTAGGCATTTACACTTAATTTTGCTAACACAATGTATAGATCATTTTCAATCAGGTGATATAGTCCCTTTAAGTTGTATATGGTTCAGATGTTAGATTTCATAGATGGCAAATATAATTTTATTCAAGGAGTTGCAATCTGCTTGTGTTAAGATGTTTGTATCTATATTCTATAACATTCCATAATATAATATATTCTATAATGGCCACACACTCAGAAAGGTGGCTTGGTTGACTTACTCACTTAAAGTGAAACTGTCTTACACAATATATGTGGATGACAAGTTCAGTTTCAAGGAGTTGTAGACATTTTACCTATACTAGAATCAATCAAATTGTCAGCAAATGTGTGGATGAAAAGACAATTTAAGAACTATTTTGGCTAACCCCATCCTTCTATCAGTTTGTGAACATGTAAATGTTTAGTTAAATATATAAATAATGTACCTTCTTTTTGTGGAAAACTACCGCAATGCAAATGTAGCATCTTCTGTCAGATCTGTGAATTCTTTATTTTGTTTTTACAATAGAGATATAGGAGGAAAATGAATGTTAGAGCTGGAATGTTAACCTGTCTATGAAGGAAAAACATGCATTGCTGTTTAAGAGGATACTTATATTGCTTGCAAAGACTCGTGCATTAAATAATATGCAAGTGCAATACTGTAAAGGAATTGAGGAAGCTAGAGTGCCCTGCCAACATCTTCATTCAGACCATTGTTACATAGTTACATAGTAGTTTAGGTTGAAAAAAGACTTGAGTTCATCAAGTTCAACCCTTTTCCTATCCCATGTTTACCCCTGTTGATCCAAAACAAAGCAAATAAAAACCCCTTCAGCAATTTCGAATTCTGCTTTCAGTGGGGGAAAAAATCTTTCTTGACTCCCAATGGCAATCAGATTTCTCCTTGGATGAACAAGCACTAAATAAATATTAATGCCTATACTAACATGCATAACCCTCTATGCCCTGGGCTCATTAAAAAAGTATCCAGGCTGTTTTTAAAGGCATCTAACATATTTGCTAGAACCACTTCTTCAGGCTTCTCTTCTTCATTTATATGAGCAGGAACAAAAAAGTGTAAAAAAAGTGCAATAATTGCAAAAAAGAAATCGCTCGACACTTGTATCCACGTTATGGGCAAGTGCATCATGCAGACAGCAAAATAAAGTTTAGGATTATGAGTAAATGCCCAGGGTGCAAATTCCAGAAAGCTTTGTTCACACTTTCTCTACATTGGTGGTTATTTGTCACCATTTCTGAATTAAGTGTACAAGTTTGCAAACTGGAGTGCCCGTCACCAGAGAGTGCCGTTAGAGTTGCCACCTGGCCGGTATTTTACAGGCAGGCCGGTAAAAAATGGGCATTATGCCAATGTTAAGTCTATGGAGACAGTACCAAGGCCGGTATTTTTCTGAAGAAAAGGTGGCAACCCTAAATGCTGTGCTTGCATGATGAAGCATGCTAATCAATGTGCATCTATTTCAGCGGCCAACTTTATAGTTTCAAAGCAATGCCCTTGATACAGGAGCAGCTTATAGTTGTATTGGGGCCATTCACTTAAAGCTGAGTTGCAGGTGAGATGGAGTGAGTTGAGATGAATATTTCATGTCACCCATTTAGGTTCCCCCTGCTAAGCAAACTCACCAGGTTTGTCCCAGCACAATGTATAGATAAACTGGTGAGAAGAAATATTGATCTCACTTCAACTCACCTGCAACTCACATTTTAGTGAATAGCTTCCCTTTGTCATATGCATAGAAGTAAAGCTGTTTCTGCACATTAGTTAGAGATATATGGTTCTACACTAATATATAATGAAAACAATATTCATGATCCAAATGTATGATATGTGACATTTATATTGCTTTAAAAGCTATCATACAATAATTTACACTGTGATTAAAATAGAATAGAATAATTAAATGAAAGCACAGCAGTTTCGCTTTAAAGTGGAGTGGCAGTGACATTAGCTTTGTTTGGTGCATTCAGTATAATGTTAGAATTCTAGGCTTACATCTTACACTTTTATGTAATTTACATGAAAAATATTTTTTAACCAACATAGACACATGATCACTCAGTCTCTAAATAGACCTGCTTGTCTTTCATAGTGTTTTATAATTGCCAGAAAGGACCATCGATTTTACAACCATTGATAAAGTGTGTGTTTAACATTACTATTGGGGTACTGTTTATATGACAGCAATTATTGTTCTGGTGAATTATATTCAAGGAACAATACAAAACATGTAAAGCAAATAACATTCATCTTTCTCTTATCTATATAGGGCTATGGTGATATACTATTCACCATTTGCCTCTGCACACCTCCCCTTGCAATATTACCTTTCACCTTACTTATCTATAAATCATACTCTGCTGTATTGTCAAATATTCGACTTCATACTAATTTAATACCTGCAATTGTATTTCCCTATTTTTGACTAATGCAATGAGGGAGAAGGTTTGGAGGGGTGGTTGCTGGGGGGAAATTCACCATTTTTTCTATGTTCCAATTCGGCTATAAATACCTGATTTTTGCTATTCCGTTGTCTGTTTCACTATTGCACTATTTAATAAACAGGCCTCGCTATAATGTGTTACTACTCCAATTATTTACCATGAGCCTAACATTGTACCTACCGTATTAATCTCTGCTATTATTTCACACAGATTTGTTTTGCTTGTAATGTGCTATTGTTATACTATAGTTATTGAAACCTTGCTTTCCCTGTGAAAGACGTTCGGTTTATAGACTTTCGGTTTATGGAATACATGTAATGCTATTGGCTTTCTATAAACCGAAATAGAGTCCCCATTCATACGAATAGGTCAATTGACCTATTTGTATGAATGGGGACTCTATTTCGGTTTATAGACTTTCGGTTTATGGAATGCATGTAATAGAGTGCCACAGAGAGTGCAGTGCACTTGCAACTGCATGTGTGCCAGGCACATGATTTTAATCCTGTTCTGTTAGCTCAGTGGGCAACATCTAGGCATTTTTAAATACTGCAATTTGTTGGTGTTAAATATTACATTTGCGTCCTGCACTTCACATCTGAAAGTCAAATAGAACCGTCAAATACTGTGCTTACAGCGCACTTTGAAAAATTTTAATAGTTTTGGGTGGTAAATAGTACATTTGTGTCTTGCGGTGCACTTCATATCTGAGAGTCAAATAGAACAGTCCAATACTGTGCTTACAGCGCACTTTGAAAAATTCTAATTGTTTTGGGTGCTAAATAGCAAATTTGCGTCTTGCGGTGAACTTCATATCTGAGAGTCAAATAGAACAGTCCAATGGTGTGCTTACAGCGCACTTTGAAAAATCCTGGCTTCCTCCTCCTCCTCCTCCTCCAGCGCCGCTTCCACCTACACCGCCACGGTCACCGCCTCCTCAACCTATGGATCACTTAGTATAAACTGAAAGAGAATACCCTGCACTCCAACACTCTCTCAAATGGATAATTCTGTTGATCCTCCTGGCAGCCTGCTTTAGATTTAGATTTATGTTCTTCCAAAGCTAAAATCAAAGATTCCATCTAGTGCTATTTTATGGCACAGCTGTATTTGTAATTTGTATGTATTTTATGTTATTTTAAGTTATTTCCCTATCCACATTTGCTTGCAGGGCACTTGTCCTACTCTTACCCACATTTTACTTAATTTTTCAGCCTTCTAACCCTTTCCAGGTCTTTTTAGAGGCATTTTAGTTGCCAAAAGTTCGTGTCGCCATTGACTTCAATGGGGTTCGGGGTCAAGTTCGGGGTCAAGTTTGAGTACGGACCCGGACATTTTTTAGAAGTTCGGCCGAACCTGCCGAACCCGAACATCCAGGTGTCCGCTCAACTCTAGTGGCAATATCTCCCTGATGTGGATTTTTTTTTAAGAAAACCAGGGCATATAGTACTATTAATAATAGAATAAGCATTAACAATAGATATTCTTGATTCAGTGAGAAATCTGATTGCCTTTTGGAGTCAAGAAGGATTGTTTCCCCCTAAGTGGCAAAATTCAAAATGGTTTATTTAGAGGTGTTTGCCTACTTTTGGACCAAAAGCAGGAATGATAAGTAGAAGGGTTGAACTTGATGGACTTTTTTCAACTTATGCCAGTATGGATTAGTTGGTCATGATATGCTGAGGTACATTGTACACTTATACAAAAAATGGTGCACACTTAAAGAATGTGACACTCACATTCCAACTTATGTTCATAAAATAAAGTGTTGTTCGTGTATCTTCTTTCTTGGTCTTTGTTGCCTAGTAGCCTCCAAGTAATTCCAGGTTCTGAGGAAGCCCAAGAGCAGGGTGAAACGCGTCAGCCAGGCAATGCTTATCGGGGTTTGAGACTGTTATTACCTGTGAGTCAGGATCTTCTCTGGACTTCATTCAACTTATGTGTAAGATATTTTATGCACTTTTATTAAACTTGTTCTGTGTTTATACTGGTATCTTCATATTACTTGGAGGCTACTAGGTAACAAAAACCAAGAAAGAAGACACATGATCAGCACTTTATTTTATGAACATAAGTTGGAATGTGAGTGTCTCATCCTTGAAGTGTGCTCCATTTTTGTATACTACTTTAATACAGCAACAGGCTTTTTGTAAAATTTGTATTTGTATCTAATCACTTTACACCTTTTTAGCACTTTAGCGCACTGTCACTTTTTGTTGTGATTTTATTTGTATTGTATTGGGCACTGAGGGATAGTTGCCGGACCATTTGCACTTTTGCAAATCTGAAACAAGCGACACTAAACCTCTTCACTTTACCTAAAGTTGTACACTTATGTAATAAATATAAAATAAACATGTTAGAGTATATTCACAAAAACAAACTGTGGTGAACTGACATGAAAACTGCTGACATCAAGCATTAATAGCTGAGTTAGAAATATAGGAGAGGTGGGCGGGGGGCATGGCTAGCCTTCAAGGAAAATGGCAGCTTGAGACTTGAGCTCCAGCATCCACTCAGCTATAATGGTCCAATCCACCATATTCTTGTACCATGGACAGAAATCAATGGACAAATAATGAACCTAAAACCCCCAGGTACAAGGCGCTAACAATTTCACCATCTTTGTGGAAATATTTCTGCACTCCGGCAGACCTGACATTACAGTCCCCAGTGAGCCACATGGCAGCCTCCCCTGCAAGCTCACATGAGTCAGATGAGCAAAGGCCAGACCAGGCCCCCACATCTGCTCAGCAGAGGCCCACCAAATCTTCTCCTCAACTCCATGGAGGGAAAACTTCAGTTCTCCCATCTCTGAAGGCAAACAGACTGTGGAAGATGCAATAACAGGCCTGAGATCTGACCTGACTTGTCTAGAGCACACGTTGTCAGACAGGAGGAAGAGAACGCATAGCATACGCAGAAAATCTCCCACTTGAATCAAATTACAGCATACTCTTTATCTGACAGACTACAACTGGAGATTATAGGACCTCAATAATTAGGAAAATGTCCTTGTTAGAGGCCTGCCTGACAACAGAGACGGAAAATGTTTCAATTGTGGTTACCTGTTTATTCAACGACCTCCCAGAGAAACAACAATCTAAATGGACAAGGTGCCTTGTATGTCTTTAAGGGAATGCACAACATAAAAAAATGCCGCCCCGAGGGAGGAGGCGTGGCTTCCCATCGTAATGGCAGCTTAATGCTAGTGCTCTGCGGTATCCGAGCCATCTTTCGCCTACAATAGCTTCTTCAGCCAGCCTAAAACAGCCAGCAAGGGTGATTTACATCCCTAAATGGGTCCACCATCTAACACCCGCAAAACCAGCCGGAAAGATCCACCCGAATGTTCAGATTCTCTGGAAGCAAGTTCAGAAGCTACTTACCCGCATTTTTCGTAAACCAATCCCATTGGATCAATGCATCTTCCTCCTCTCTCAACCAATAGAGTCATGTACCACTAAAGAAAATCAACTGATCTCTAGGATAGCTCTCGCTACCCATAGAGCCATCGCACAATTGTGGAAACAACTAAAAAGGGTATTGAGGGTAGAGAGAATTAGAACTCTTGCAGAGTTAGCCTCAAAATCAGAGGATACAACTGAAATATACCAATACACGGTTCCATTTGCTACCATACATAGTAGAACCTCAGACAACCCTCAATGAGGCTACCCTCCTAACCTGTACGTATCTGTAGTATTCGCCCTAGTATTCTCCCTTCTCCCCCAATTCATTATATGTCTACAATTGGAACTATTCAATTTTAATAATCTTCTCCTCTACAATAACGTTTAATAGGTGGAATACTGTGATTTTTTAAAAAAAAAGCTCTTTATTCTTTTCAGAGGATGTTACATATACTCTATCATTGTTTTCATGTTCCCGGTTGATTTACTCGCCCTGCTGCGTCAGGCACTCCTTTATGTTCCCTTCTCCCTTTCCCCCTTTTAGATACTTTATACGTTGAAAAAATACAACAATCCTGGGGCAATTTTCTAAAAGTGATTTAACTACCCGGAACATTCCATCAGTTTCCATGGTGACTGGATCCCTTTAGAACTTGGCCCTACAATTGACCCTTATACTGTACATAATCACCTCTATCCTATGTAATGTTTCCTCATTTGGATCCACAACATACAGTCCATCCTTTTCTTAAACATGTTATATTTCTTAGATTTTAATGTTGTTTTTGTCTTATATAATATAATATATTATTATTACTTTGATTATTATAGTTTGACATCTGCACAACATTATATTTATGTCTAAATAAAACCCAGAACAGACTTAATAATGGTACTGGTAGAAAATCAGATCCTATTTTGCACATCAGCAGCTGCACAGTTTTTATAAATCAATTTACCAAAATGTGTGGAAGCATGGCCTGCTGGTACACTGCCTGGATGAAGAAATACATTTAGCTGTACAATTTTTCTGATCTGAAATAAGTAGAAATGGGTGCAGTCAATTCCAGCAGTAAAAAAGGATTGTTAAATCATTTGATTTTTTTTTTTTTAAATTCTGATTACATCATTGCTAATCCTCACCCTTCAGACGACTTAGTACCTGCCTTTACTCTCTGTAAAAATGGTTAACATAATTACATGAAATGGTGAGTTTATTTTATCCTGCTGTCAAACCATTGTGTTCTAAATAAATTATAGCAAATACTTCAAGCATCAGAGCTAGCTGAAGCACAAATGTGCTTGTCATCATCAGTATTGTATTAATCCACATCAGCTTGTCTGCACTGTCTGCAGATGAACGCATGCTTGCAATGTATGTTTAGTTCCTGTTATACCTTTTGTTGTCATGTCCTTTACTTTATTTGTATTATATACAAAACACCTCATTTTATATGTAAAGTAGCTCTTCGGCTAATGCTTGAGTGAGTATTTGGTAGCACCATACCTGGTATAGGTTCTTCTAAGCGTCTTTGGGTTGGAATAGGAGCACTGATACCACAAACTGCACTGATTTAGAGCCAGTCCACGCCCCATTAATGGTAAAAACATTATTATTATAAAGTTTCAATAAACAGGATAATAGCAAGGTTATTTTAGGATGTATATTTCTCTGTGCTTTGTTCCAGAGTTTATTTTCAAAGGTTACTTGTTATGTGTATCTATCTTTAAGTATCACACTAATACATTATTTCCTGAGACTATGTGGCTTACATACTAAGGACTAGCTGAGCATTCAAAGCCCTCCACACCTCAAAAACAACAAATATTCTGCATATACTACCCTGCAATGGCATCCCCTGACATCATCACCACTGCTATTTTACTTTAAATTTCAGTTCACAGAACTGGCTGTGACATAGGAGGTCATGTATGGATGTGGCGCACATGTGTCCCGTGAGAATTTCAGGAGTCTGCGTTGCTTCCACCGGCTACGTACTTTTTGGTTGTGCCGGTACTCAGAGCGCCGGACCAACCAATGCATAAAAAAAACCATGTGCTAAAAAGTAACTGTTTAGTATCGAGGTATCTGGAGGCCCCTCTTCCCCACTGAAAAGTGTTGAGATTTATAAAAAGGCACAATTGCCGGTATATATAACAAACAGCGATTGTGACTTTTTATATTATTTATGTCACTAGGCAGAAAAGAGATGCATAGCTGTTTCATTATGTGTTCCTGTAGATGTCTGAATGCTTAACCTATGGAGAGGTCTTCTTAAATACCGAAATAGTACTTATTCTGCGTTAGAAGAGACTAAAAATGATGATCAAGACATTGTGTTAGCAAAATTACACGCAAATGCATAATATAAGAGAAATATAGGTTTTAAATGTTTCCTGCTTATGACATCACCTTCTGGCTTGATATACAAATTACACATTTGCTATTTAAAATGAGTTAATTTGCATATTATGCCCCAAGCTAATGTCATAGGCTGGAGACACCACAGATAAGTTAAACACATCTTGTTCTTCTTAACAAAATCAACATATCAGTGGTTTACAGTACTTTTGATTAGATTGCCAAACATGGCTCTAGCCAAACTCTAGCCGACATACAAGCTAAATATTCAGAGAACATCCTCCGGGCCTAATACTACATGGGTCATTAGCTTGGAAATCATTGGAAGAAATTAATGTTATATGGACTACATCTCTATGTTATATCATGCAACATTACCTTTATAAAGACCATGGTTGATCTTGCCTCTAGAACGTATGTCAAGGCAGGCAATTTTATGAGTTAAAGGACATACTGCAGAGCTGCTATCAGTTGTCTGACTTTGCTTTCTACTAAGTAATAACATCCAAAAACAGAATGAATGTATTACAAGACTTAGCCAGGAACTAACAAAAAAGGGCAGCAGGCTTAAAATCAAATCATGTCATGTTCTGCAAGGCAGGGATCAAAGGCCATAGGCAGCAGACAGCTGGCTATAGGATTAATATGTTGATTTTTTTTACAAATATGTTTTCCATTTCTTAACATATTTTTCTAAATACTGGGACATTGTTAAGAAATGCAAAGTATTGAGACATGTGATGTATATTGTGGAGGAAATTGAGTGATTTTACCTTTTCTGGTATTTCTGGCATGCAATACCTCTCCAAACATCAATGTGATGATCAGGTAAATTTTCCTAAACACAAAATTTGCTGCTATTTGGGAAATTGCACTTACAAATTGTAATTGCATAATGACAACTGACACACTTTTTGCCTTCAGCACCAACATATCATGAAAGCAGGAAACAGATGGATTAAGCACATCAGATGGAGTCCCTAGAAGGCGAGGACAGACCTTGCACTGAGTGTCTCGTGGGCAATCCTCCATTAGAGCAGATCCTGCCGCTAGTGCGGCACCTAAGGTAACATCACCTTTATGGTGTTCGATCTCCACACAAATTCCCAGTGAATACCATTTTGCAGGATTCAAATGGGGCATCTGAGGGAGCAAATCTGCCCAAGGTTGTAGATCAAAATGAGTACTACCGTATTTGCTCGATTATAAGACGACCCTGATTATAAGACGACCCCCCCAACTTTGGATATTCCTTTAGGAAAAAAACCATATAGGAAAAAAAATTCAACTTGTATATATTAACATGGAAATTGCTTTTTTAATAAAAAAAATTATATAAAACAATGCATTTATTGTTTTTATTTCCTTTTATGTGCCAATGCTGCCTCTCTCTTTCCCTTGCCCCCAACTTTGTCTCCCCCCCCCTTAGTGTTGTCTCTCTCTCCCCCTCCCTTTGACTCCCCCCTCGCTCCCCTTGTCTCTCTCTCCCCCCTGTGCCCCCTCCCTTCTCTTGTCTCTCTCCCCCCCCCTTGTCTCTCTCTCCCCCCCTCCCTCCCGCAGACATCCCCTGCTGTTAGAGAGGGGGATCCAGGTCAGATTATAGGACGACCTCGATTATAAGATGAGGGGTAGTTTTCAGAATTTTTTTTCTGAAAAAAACCTTGTCTTATAATCGAGCAAATACTGTAATTTCAACCTCCAGAGTCGAATGTTAGTGAATAGACCCTTTTAAATTCTGCTGGGCAGTCCCTTGAGATGGACTCTGTTCACATTGGACTCTCAAGGTTTATAATTCTCATACTGACAGACTCTGGAAGGACTATTCACCAAACAGGGAACTGTGGGGAACTGACAACTGTTTTCCAAGAATCCTGACAAAATAGCTAAGCTAGAAAAATGTCCTATTCTACTATTTTTCCAACTCTGCTATCATGGACTGATATCTTAAACTCGGTTGTAAATTCACCAATTTTGACTATTTAGTGAATAGTTATTAAACATAAAGGAGTAGAACAGTTTAAGATAAAATCACTGATTCTTGAGGTAGTATACAAAATGTCTCAGGCGTCACTTACATGACCATTTCTTTATGTCTTTTCAATAAGTCATTGGTTCCTAGGCAATGCGATCTGTAATTATTGTCTTGGAAATAGTAGCATTGATCTCAGTTTTCTTCATGGACATCAAAGTGTGCATTAGAGTCATACTCATATAATAACCATAATTACAATTCAGAGTAATAATGTTCTGTCTGTTCCTGATAAAATGCATAGAATTGCACTGCACAAAAGGGCAAACTGCACAATGAATTACATTGGTTTTATTTCCACGCTGGCAATGGAAAAAAAGGAACAGAAATAAACATTAACTAAAATATCTGACTTTTTTTTATTATGTCTTTCCATATTAGAGACAACCTATGTCACACAAAGTGTTAATGCACAAAGTGCATCTAAGAAACTCATTGCAGGTATTCCACGTTTGAGGAAATTATAGCCCACCTGTTAGCAGGTATACTCTACCGATTTGCATGTTAAATGTGGGCTGGTTGCTATAGATACACGATTTGACTCAGAGCACTAAGCAAACCAAAGGTTTGAGAACCACTAAGCTGCTGTGGTACAATGAGGTACACTTTTGCTGGTTTCAAACAATTAAAGTGAGACTCCCAGACTGCCGACCTATGGTTCTATGAGAGAATACCCCAAAACACTTTGGGGTCTATTCACTAAAATTCAAGAATACAGAGAGGAGGTCAATTTGGGTGGTCAAATTTGACCAAGTGTCGAAGTAAAATTCAACCTCCAAATTGACACCCTTGAACTATTCACTAGAGAAAATGTGGTATGCAATTCAACCACCACTCGCTATCGTATTTAGCCATATGGTAATGCATAAGAAATTAGTTTTTACTAAAATGTTCACAAGATTGAATTGGGAATTTGACTGAAAACTAAGCTGCTGTGGTACAATGAGGTAAACTTTTGCTGGTTTCAAACAATTAAAGTGACACTCCCAGACTGCCGACCTATGGGTCTATGAGAGAATACTTCACTTGAAATATTTATTGTTCTGTTTTTACCAAATCTGATTAATGACTGTAATAACGTCTATTTTGTGTAATGTTTATAACGCATAAATCTGAGAAGCATTGTAAGAAAACAAAATCACTAGCTTAAAACATGAGGTCATGTGGTGCGAAGCTATAGTGCAGCTAAAGTATGACATTAGAAACATGATGAAAGACTTGGAAAGCAGCCAGAAAATCTCATCCTAAGCCACCAGCAGAATCAAATCCATGTAGATTTAGAAAACATTCTAATTCAATAGATGAATTAAAATAATATATTGGATAGGAATAGATGGAATAGGCGATTGTGATTTCTTTAATCAGATGGTTATCGTTGATAAATGTTCTACACACATTTTTAAGATCTCACAAGTGTTTTTTCTGCAGACAGGTTAATTAAGGACATGCAAACAAACAAACAAAAAAAAGAAACTGAAGCATGGCTGAGTTCATGCCTAAGAAGATACTGTATTATTATAATGCATATTAATAAAATATGTAATCTCTACTATACACATGCAGTGAGATTATTATACAAAGCGATAAGCAGAACGCCTGTGTTTTGGTTTATTAGACAATTTGTCAAAACAGGAAAAGATTTTTGAGGTTCATAGCGACTGTTTTTGCAAAAGAAAATCCTGGTGCTCTGTGGGTTTTGTTATTGTAATGTAATATATTCCAATGAAATATATGGAATGAGCTTGAAAAATGAAGCTATAAGACAGAATGTATCAGTGTTTGCTGATAAGTATCTACGAAAATGGAAGCCTCTGGGACACCGAAGCAAAGTTGCACATGTTACATAGAATGAAGCCATGATCATTTAACTCAGTTGTCCTTTTTGGGCTACATCGTAACTGTGAGAGGATAAGATTTACAAAATATGTATGTATATTTCATAAATCTATATCAGAAATGAAAGTTACCATTGGAGGGTCATTGCTAAGATTTGAGGGAACATGTAATAGTGATAAAACGAACCACAAAGTAATAATTGCAGGCTTGTTGACTGAACAAATTGCCTTGTAGCAGAGGGAAGAGGAAGAATAATTTTCCAGGTCAACCTCTCACATGGAAATACATTAGTGAACATGGATTTGGATTATTTTCCATGCAGAGAAAAGGACCTTTCTCTCTTCCCTAGAGAGCTTGATTGCTCAGAACAGTGCATGATTCTCCTTTGTTTATCAATGTATTTACAGTATTACTATTAACCATTGCTTGTGCTGACCTGAGGAATGTGGAGGGCATTTGTCTGTTGGTCAGGTGCAGTTTGATACATAGTTGCCTCACTTTGGAGCCTCAATAAAGAACAACTAGATGAAGTAAATTTCCATTATATTTTGGTCACATACGGCTAATCCACGAATTTTTAATAAGGTACCACAGTTTGGTCAGCTAGAGATCTTACGATGGACTTGTTTTAAATAAATATGTTTAGCTGGAGAGATCACACGTCCTTTATGATAAGCCAAGACAATTTGTATTATTAATGTTAGAATTCTTGCCAAATATATATATATATATATATATATATATATATATATATATGAATAACATACAGGTTGAGTATCCCTTATCCATAATGCTTGGGCTTGGAAGCATTTCAGATAGCGGATTCTTACGGTTAACAGATCATTTCAGCAGCACCAGCCCTGTAAATGATCTACATTACCTAAATTCAATTAATCAAACTTGCTCACATTGTATTTGGGAAATGTAGGTAATTTCCAGCAGAGGAACTGGTGAGCTTACCTGCTCGATGCTGCTGCAGAAATGATCAGTCGGCGCGCTGTAGTCCCTCCTGTTGCAGCACTCTGGGAACTACATTTCCCAGGAGCATTGGCTCCACATTTACCACAAAGGAGCTTCACCACCGGACACCAGGAAGGTGAGTATCCTTTATCCGAACTGACTAATATCCAATTTTCTTTTCTGAAATATGGGTTATTTGGGATTTTGGATCTTCACCTAAGAGACACTCAACCTGTAATGAAAATGTCAATGTTATATGGCTGACCTTATCAAACTACTCATTTATTGACATTAAATATATGAAAAAATGTGCGGCACTAGGATGAGAAGAAACAGGCATGTATATCTAATATACCTCCAAACCTGGACTTTAGTGAATAGACTTGAAAAATATAGATGTATTCCATGCATGCAAAAGTAACATCCAGCTTGTGACCAGGTGTGCCCGCCTCTCTGTTCCAGCGGCACCACCGAGCATATAGATTAAGAAACAGCAAGAACTTAAACTGGATCTGCAAAGGATTGTCGAAGAGAGTTGCTTATTGCAGGCATAATGATTAAACAGTGGGTTACCTCCACTCGAACCACAGGCTTCGCCTAATACATTTCATGCCTTCTACCGGTGTTTAGTCTTAGACAAATTTAGACTCAAACTTTTACCAAGCCCAGATTTCCCATAATGCAAATGTGGTGAAGGGTGGAATAATTCAGGGTGTATCATGCCCCTGAGTGACAGGTGTGTGCCGAACTGGCAGCACACCTGCACCAAATAATAACTCTGTATACTTTTCATGCTTGTCAAATTGACAACAGAGTGAGTGACCCTGATGTCGAATTTGTTGCTGCCGTCGGCCTCTCGGATATAGTTGGTGTATTTCTGTGGTTTATTTATAAAAATCAAATCAAAGGTTCTAAGAGTGGACCACTTACCATGGAAACCAAAGGCATGTTCCTGCTGTTTAGACCACTTTTAGAATTTTCCCCAGAATTCCACTTTCTAAATAGCCCCCATAGTGTCTCTGCCAATGGGCGCCTTTGATTTGAATCTGTGCCTTTGTTATCAGGTCATACTGTATATTGTATATTTTATAATGTATCATTTCTTACATGCTGGTGCAAGCCTTATAGTCATGACGCCACATATTTGGAAAAAAAAATAGGTTCACCTCCATACTTTAATATTGCTGTAACTTGTACATTTCTGTTTTCTTTTGTTAACTGAAAGATATATAATTTATTTCCTTTTCTCTGTTGGCAAGATTTCTAGATAAAAGAAAACTTAATATCCGGAAGATTTATTTTTTCTTGGAAACATATTTTTTTTATAATCTTCTTGGAATCCAAATCACTGTGGCTTTATGAGTGTTTACACTGCATATATTGCAAATCTAAAATAATTATTGCTACGTCAAAGGACGAACACTTGGATATCAATATTCCATGTTTTTTGTTTTTTTTTGTATAATATCCATGTTTCTTATATGTCTTAAATAATATGTTTTATTTAATATCCGTTTGTTTTTTTGTAATATTATCCATCCAATGTAATATATTTATTACATTATTATATGTTTTATGCTTATATTTATGTATTATGGTTCAATGTGGGGTGTACCCTTGTGACACTTTAAATACATTTAAGATATTGCAACATACCGGTTTGTTGTTTTAGAACAAAGCTATTATCCAACCTTCTTCAACCTGAGAGTATAAAATATAATACAACAAAATAACCTGGGTACACAACACCTCCCAAAATATAAGCTGCCCCAAATAGAGCAGTGGGGGGTGGGTGCCTACAAACCCTAGAGAGACCATTCTAAACAGAACTATGGCACCACCTAGGGGTCCCAGTTCTTAAAGAGGGTCTGTTTAACTGGGCACCCATGACCATAAATAGATATACTCAAATTGGCAATAGAAAAATATTACATTTATTCAGGGTTCCTAATACCAGCACGGCTAGCTCCATGCCTCCTTTGTTATGAATGACTCTCATTAACTACTTTCTGCTTGCAACAGGACCTGTCGGTGATTCCATCATACCCTTCATGCTTATTTTCTGCTTACAGGTTGTTTAATGCTTATAGCATTGCCGTGGACGCATGGCATTAGGCAGTATTTTATGAGCAGATTTTTGATTGCACTTTTTTCAGCACCTCCACTTTTTCTACTCCTATCCTGCAGGATCAGTTTTTTTACTTTTTTATGTATACTGTCATGTATGTTTATTTTTTTATGGTTTTGATATGTATTCAATGTTTGTTACTATGACTAATATCACACTGGGTGTGTGATACAGATATTAAGTGGTATTGTTTTAGACTTGCTCTCATCCAGAGGTACCCTTTTCTAAGGACCCTGAATAAATGTAATATTTTTCTATTGCCAATTTGAGTATATCAATTTATGGTCATGAGTGCCCATTTAAACAGACCCTCTTTAAGAACTAGGACCCCTAGGAGGTACCATAGTTAGGTTTTGTTGTTTTAGGACAAGGGTTTGTAGCTTCTTTTTTAATTATTTACTTTTAATATACATTTATGTGTTATGCATTTTAGATATTTTACAAATTAATTTCTACAAATTGGAATTTCTACAGCATTATCTTACATCTCTAAGTTGTGTATTCACTGACATTAATGACACAATCCATAGATAAATTGACAATTCATTTGGATACATCTTTGCTTCTTTATGGGAATTCTCCAAGTAAGTTAACTGTTTCGAAAAAATGAAGTTATGTTTAATTAACAGATTGCATCAAGTTCAGATATTTAAAAAAGAAATGCTTTATGAAAGAATACAAATAAAGTGTCTTATTGAATGCATTTTTCTTATATTACACTGTCAGGGGGTGGACATGTTGTTTAGAATCTTGGGTCACATGAATGAAGAACTAACCTATCTGCCCCAACGAGTCCATCCCCCTTTGAGAGCAAAGAGGGCAAACAGAAGACAGAGCTGGTGCTTATAGGGGTAACAGCAAAACGCTAAATTTGAATTTCTCATTATCAGTCACCTGATGCGTTTCATAGTTCGTTATTAGTGATTCAGGATCGATAATGAGCAATTCAAATTGATTGTTTTGCTGTTACCACCTGCTCTGTCTTCTTTTAGAAGTTCAAAATCACTTTAGAGGTTTGTGAATGGCCTGAAGTTAAGGGCTATTGAAATCACAAAGTGATCTGAATTTAACTGAATTTCGGAACGACATTCAAAGCTCTTGAGTGTAATAGTTTATTAGTAGTACCGGGAACTGGTATTTCAGTGAGAAATGTGTAATTTGGATTTCAAACCATAGGTGATGTCATAAACAGGAGACACCATAGACACATTTAAAACACAATTCATTTATTACTTTTGCTAATAGAATATATAGATATTTTTTTCCTTTTTATATTCACAGTATAGATAATATTTAGATGACGCAATAAGTAACATGAGATGATACGTTAAGACAAAATGGATGCAAATGGATTAGGGAAATTGCATAGTGTTTCTTAAAACTGCATTATTGTACACTGAAGGGACTGAATCTGATCTTGAGAGTTTTAAAAGTAAAAAATATTATCACCATTGGAGGCTAAAAGATGCATTGTGCAGGGACAAGCCTGATGAGTTCCACCCGCTAAGCAAACTCACTAGGTTTGACCCTGAATAGGTAAATTGGTAAGCTGAAATGTTCCTCTCGCCTCAACAATCCTTTTAGTGAATACACCCCACTGTATAGCTAAATTGGTTAGATGAAATGTTCATCTCACCTAAACTTACCTGAAATCACCTAGTGAATAGCTCCCTATAGGTTTAGGTAAATTCCATGAAAAACTCAATAGATATGGACTGGGAGTATGCATATGGCGATGACTGAACATACATGGGGGATGGTAATATGATCAAACAAGGACACCATGTATTTGGCATGGTCAGTGAAGGTCTTTAGAACATCATTAAATGGTCTGTCACACAGTCAAGTAAATACCTAGCATGTAGTTGGTGGTAATCTCTTACAGGATAGATGATAGATGATAGCAATGTAGGTTAAAGTAAATCTTTGTGATGGCTAAGTGAACCAAGCATTGGGAATCTGTAAGATTATTGACTACACATGAGTACTGCAATGTTTCAAAAGAAAAAGAGAATGGCATGCATCTAGGGCTGCAACTTTGTTTTCAAAATATACTAGCCATGTTGTTGCCTCTTTAGACATAACATTTAGCTCAAGTCATTTTCTATTGGCCTGCTGGTACAATACTGGCTGGGTGACAACAATATGTGCATACATAGAAACATATGTCAGCAGTAGTGTTGAGCGAACCCGAACTGCACTGTTCGGGTTCGTACCGAACATTACGGTGTTCGGACCCCAAACCCGAACATTTCACTGTACGTTCGGGTTGGAGTTCGGGGTACGTCTATAAGCCGAGAGTCTATAAACCGAAAGACATTCGGTTTATAGACTTTCGGTTTATAGAATAGCAATAGCATTACATGGATTCCATAAACCGAAAGTCTATAAACCGAAAGACATTCGGTTTATAGACTTTCGGTTTATAGAATACATGTAATGCTATTGCTATTCTATAAACCGAAATAGAGTCCTCATTCATACGAATAGGTCAATTGACCTATTCGTATGAATGGGGACTCTATTTCGGTTCATAGAATAGCAATAGCATTACATGTATTACATCTGAGAGTCAAATAGAACCGTCAAATACTGTGCTTACAGCGCACTTTGAAAAAATCTAATAGTTTTGGGTGCTAAATAGTACATTTGCGTCTTGCGGTGCACTTCATATCTGAGAGTCAAATAGAACCGTCAAATACTGTGCTTACAGCGTACTTTGAAAAATTCTGGCTACCTCCTCCTCCTCCAGCGCCGCTTCCACCTACACTGCCACGGTCACCGCCTCCTCAACCTTTGGGTCACTTAGTATAAACTGAAAGAGAATACCCTGCATTCCAACCCTCTCTTAAATGGATAATTCTGTTGATCCTCCTGGCAGCCATGCTTTAGAATTAGATTTATGTTCTTCCAAAGCTAAAATCAAAGATTCCATCTAGTGCTATTTTATGGCTCAGCTGTATTTTTAATTTGTATGTATTTTATGTTTTTTTAAGTTATTTCCCTATCCATATTTGTTTGCAGGGCACTTGTCCTACTCTTACCCACATTTTAATTCCTTTTGCAGCCCTCTAGCCCTTTCCATGACTTTTTTAGAGGCATTTTAGTGCCCAAAAGTTCGTGACCCCATTGACTTCAATGGGGTTCGGGGTCAAGTTGGTGGTCAAGTTCGAGCCCGAACCCGGACTTTTTTCCGAAGTTCGGCCAAACCCGCCGAACCCGAACATCCAGGTGTTCGCTCAACTCTAGTCAGCAGATAAGAACCATTTGGCCCATCTAGTCTGCCCGATGTACTAAATACTTTTATTAGTCCATGGCTCTATCTTATATATAGGACACCACATACTTATACTCGTTCACTGTGTTTACCTCTACCCCTTCTGCTGGAAGGCTATTCCATATCTTCACTACCTTCTCAGTAAAGCAATACTTCCTGATATCACTTTTGAATCGTTGCCCCTCTAATTTCAGACTATGTCCTCTTGTAGTGATAGTTTTTTTCTTTTAAATATACTCCCCTCCTTTACTGTGTTGATTGCATTCTCCCCACTGGAGATATGATATAAAACAATGCTTCATAGGGAAAGAAACAAAGAATACATATTTCTATGCATGCAATCCTTTTTTTTCGCATTTACAGCTTTGTTTCTAAGTAAAGAACGTTACCTAATTTGCTTGACAATCAATAATTCAAGTTAGCAGATTGTGTCTGCATTCTAAATGTGTGCTTGTACTTCAGAAAAACACTTATAAATAGCTCACAATGTGACCATAAGCCTGAAATCTAGTTTATATCTCTGACTGGAAACTGTCGGCTTTTTATAGCGTATATTAAATTATCTAAGACATGACAATGAACAGATTATTTCAATGATCATGTATGATGCAAGTATGTGAAATCCTAATTCACCATTTGTCAGTTAAATAGACTTGTTTTTTAGTAAAAGTTAGAATGTGAACAAGCTAGAACATGTGAATATCTAACTATATGCTTATTCTTATTTTTGGTCGGTTGTCCAATATATTCTTCTTCCTGGAAATAACCCACATTAACCCCTTAGTAGCAAGACCTTTTGACCTTGACTTTCCCTTGGTGACATGGGCTGTTCTGGAGTGCTTGTGTTTAGCTGTAATTTTCTTCTTTCTCACATACAGTACCCACACAAATTATATGTTGTTTTTATTGTCATAAGAAGGGCTTTCATTAGATACCATTATGTTCATCATATTTTATAATTTACTACAGAAAACATCTCAGGAAGGGGGAGGAGGTTGCAGTGGCATCCCGAGGGGGGTGCGGGGGGTGCGGACCGCACCGGGTGACACCTCCAGCGAGGGTGACACCCATGCTGCCGGCACCCCCTGCATTGCGCTGCTGAATTTTTTTTTTCTTTTTTCTGGCAGCCGCATCCACTGGATACGGCTGCCGGAAAAAAAAATAAATAATTGCGGCCGGCGCTACTGTAAGGGGGGGGGGGGAAATAAGAGCATTGTGCGCTCCCCTCCAGCGCACAACGTTTCCCTCACAGCCACGGACCTGCACCGGGAGAAAGCAGCAAGGATGTAAGTACTGGCTGGGGAAGGGGGGAGGAGGGTGGCATAACGAGCATACTGAGGGGCAAAATCCTGGCATATTGAGGGGCTGAATCTTGGCATATTGGGGGGCAAAATCCTGGCATATTGAGGGTCAAAATCCTGGCATATTAAATGGCATATTGGGGGTCAAAATCCTGGCATATTGAGGGCAAACTCCTGGCATATTGAGGGGCTGAATCTTGGCATATTAAATGGCATGTTGGGGGGCAAAATCCTGGCATGTTGTGGGGCAAAATCCTTGCATATTAAATGGCATATTGTAGGGGCAAAATCCTTGCATATTGAGGGGCAAAATCCTGGCATAATAAATGGCATATAATGGAGGGGCAAAATCCTGGCATATTGAGAGCAAAATACTGGCATATTAAATGGCATATTGGGGGGCAAACTCCTGGCATATAGAGGGGCAAAATCATGGCATATTAAATGGCATATTGGATGGGCAAAATCCTTGCATATTGAGGGGCAAAATCCTGGCATATTAAATGGCATATTGGAGGGGCAAAATACTGGCATATTGAGAGCAAAATACTGGCATATTAAATGGCATATTGGGGGGCAAACTCCTGGCATATTGAGGAGCAAAATCCTGGCATATTAAATGGAATATTGGAGGGGCAAAATCCTGGCATGTTGAGGAGCAAAATCCTGGCATATTAAATGGCATATTGGGGGGCAAAATACTGGCATATTAAATGGCATATTGGGGGGAAATATCCTGGCACATTAAATGGCTAAATAATGGTATATTGAGGGACAAAATCCTGGCATATTAAATGGCATATTGGGGGGCAAAATCCTGGCATATTAAATGGCATATTGGGGGGCAAACTCCTGGCATATTGAGGAGAAAAATCCTGGCATATTAAATGGAATATTGGGGGGCAAAATCCTGGCATATTGAGAGCAAAATCCTGGCATATTAAATGGAATATTGGAGGGGCAAAATCCTGGCATGTTGAGGAGCAAAATCCTGGCATATTAAATGGCATATTGGGGGGCAAAATACTGGCATATTAAATGGCATATTGGGGGGAAATATCCTGGCACATTAAATGGCTAAATAATGGTATATTGAGGGACAAAATCCTGGCATATTAAATGGCATACTGGGGGGCAAAATCCTGGCATATTAAATGGCATATTGGGGGGCAAACTCCTGGCATATTGAGGAGAAAAATCCTGGCATATTAAATGGAATATTGGGGGGCAAAATCCTGGCATATTGAGAGCAAAATCCTGGCATATTAAATGGAATATTGGAGGGGCAAAATCCTGGCATGTTGAGGAGCAAAATCCTGGCATATTAAATGGCATATTGGGGGGCAAAATACTGGCATATTAAATGGCATATTGGGGGGAAATATCCTGGCACATTAAATGGCTAAATAATGGTATATTGAGGGACAAAATCCTGGCATATTAAATGGCATATTGGGGGGCAAAATCCTGGCATATTAAATGGCATATTGGGGGGCAAACTCCTGGCATATTGAGGAGCAAAATCCTGGCATATTAAATGGAATATTGGGGGGCAAAATCCTGGCATATTGAGAGCAAAATCCTGGCATATTAAATGGCATATTGGGGGGCAAAATCCTGGCATATTAAATGGCATATTGGGGGGCAAACTCCTGGCATATTGAGGAGCAAAATCCTGGCATATTAAATGGAATATTGGGGGGCAAAATCCTGGCATATTGAGAGCAAAATCCTGGCATATTGGGGGGCAAACTCCTGGCATATTAAATGGCATATTGGAGGGGCAAAATCCTGGCATATTAAATGGCATTTTGGAGGGGCAAAATCCTTGTATATTGAGGGACAAAATCCTGGCATAATAAATGGCATATTGGAGGAGCAAAATCCTGGCATATTGAGAGCAAAATACTGGCATATTAAATGGCATATTGGGGGGCAAACACCTGGCATTTTGAGGGGCAAAATACTGGCATAATAAATGGCATATTGGAGGGGCAAAATCCTGGCATATTGAGAGCAAAATACTGGCATATTAAATGGAATATTGGGGGGCAAACTCCTGGCATATAGAGGGGCAAAATCATGGCATATTAAATGGCATATTGGAGGGGCAAACTCCTGGCATATTGAGGGGCAAAATCCTGGCATATTGGAGGGGAAAAATCATGGCATATTGAGAGCAAAATCATGGCATATTAAATGGCATATTGGGGGGCAAACTCCTGGCATATTGAGGGGCAAAATCCTGGCATATTAAATGGAATATTGGAGGGGCAAAATCCTGGCATATTAAATGGCATATTGGGGGCCAAAATACTGGCATATTAAATGGCATATTGGGGGGAAAAATCCTTGCATATTGAGTGGAAAAATCCTGGCACATTAAATGGCATATTGGGGGGCAGAATCCAGTCATATTAAATGGAATATTGGGGGGCAATATCCTGGCACATTAAATGGCTAAAGAATGGTATATTGAGGGACAAAATCATGGCATATTAAATGGCATATTGGGGGGGCAAAATCCTGGCATATTAAACGGCAAATTGGAGGGCACAATCCTGACATATTAAATGGCATATTGGGGGGCAAAATCCTGGCATATTGAGAGCAAAATCCTGGCATATTGGGGGGTAAACTCCTGGCATATTAAATGGCATATTGGAGAGGCAAAATCCTGGCATATTAAATGGCATATTGGAGGGGCAAAATCCTTGCATATTGAGGGGCAAAATCCTGGCATAATAAATGGCATATTGGAGAGGCAAAATCCTGGCATATTGAGAGCAAAATACTGGCATATTAAATGGCATATTGGGGGGCAAACTCCTGGCATTTTGAGGGGCAAAATACTGGCATAATAAATGGCATATTGGAGGGGCAAAATCCTGCATATTGAGAGCAAAATACTGGCATATTAAATGGAATATTGGGGGGCAAACTCCTGGCATATATAAGGGCAAAATCATGGCATATTAAATGGCATATTGGAGGGGGAAAATCATGGCATATTGAGGGGCAAAATCCTGGCATATTAATTGGCATATTGGAGGGGCAAAATACTGGCATATTGAGAGCAAAATACTGGCATATTAAATGGCATATTGGGGGGCAAACTCCTGGCATATTGAGGGGCAAAATCCTGGCATATTAAATGGAATATTGGAGGGGCAAAATCCTGGCATATTTAGGAGCAAAATCCTGGCATATTAAATGGCATATTGGGGGGCAAAATCCTGGCATATTAAATGGCATATTGGGGGAAAAAATCCTTGCATATTGAGTGGAAAAATCCTGGCACATTAAATGCAATATTGGGGGGAAAAATCCTGGCATATTACATGGCATATTGGGGGGCAATATCCTGGCACATTAAATGGCTAAAAAATGGTATAATGAGGGACAAAATCATGGCATATTAAATGGCATGTTGGGGGGCAAAATCCTGGCATATTAAACGGCATATTGGGGGGGGGGGGGGGGATCCTGGCATATTGAATGGCTAAATCATGGCATATTGAGTGTCAAAATAATCCTGGCATATTGAGTGTCAAAATAATCCTGGCATACTGAGTGGCAAAATAATCCTGGCATATTTAATGACTAAATAATGGCATATCGAAGGGTTAAATACTGGCATATTTTAATTGGCAAAGTGATGCTGTGGCATGGTCTGTGGGGAAAAATAACATGTACTATGAGGAAAGTGACACTGGCTATTTCTGTGGGGCAAAGTGACAATGTGGCATGCCAAATCGTGTAGGTGCAATATGAGTGCAAGCCAAGTGCTGTGGTTGCAATATAGGTGCATGGCAAGTTCTGTGGGTACTGTATGGTGCTGCAGCAATGTGGGTGCAGAGGAAGGGAATAGAAAATAGGAATGCAATTTTTCAATAACATTTTTATTAAATATAATATTAAATAATTCAATAAGTATAAATGCAACTAGTTATAGAGAGATGTCTGTGTTTATAGATATGGATTGTTTTCGAATTGTACAATTGTCAACGTGTGGGGCTCCTGTGTGTTGCATAATTAATGGCGGTCCCATGTGTGGCATATTTATTGGGCCCCATGTGTGGCATAATTAAGCGGCTCTTTTGTGTGGCATAATTATGGGGCAGTTATGTGTGGCATAATTAAGGGGGGCCTGTGTGTGTGGCATAATTAATTGGGCTCCAAGGTGAGGCATAAATAATGGGGCTCTGGTGTGGCATAATTTATGGGGCTCTTGTGTGTCATAGTTATGGGGCTCCTGTATGTGGCATAGTTATGGGCTCCTGTGTGTGGCATATTTAAAGGGCTCCTGCGTGTGACATAATTTGTGGGGCTCCTGTATGTGGCATATTTAATGGGCCATCTGACTGGCATTACTAAGGAATCTGTTTGGCATGGTATTGGAGGAAATCCAGGGGGGTGACACCATGAGTTACCGCACCGGGTGACACCAACCCTAGTGACACCTCTGGGAGGGTGGCATATTATTGGGCAAATTTGCTTTGTCTTATTAATGGCAGCATAATACTGGCATATTATTGGGCAAATTGGCTGTGGCTTATTAATGGCAAAATAACACTGGCATATTAATGGCAAAAGTAATACTGGCATCTTAATAGCAAAAGTAATACTGGAATATTAATGGAAAAATACTGCATTAGCTCGAAAAAAGGACGACCCTGATTATAAGACAACCCCCCAATCTTTGGATATTCCTTTAGGAAAAAACTAAAAGCCTGAACTACCCTATAGGAAACATGTTTAATTTGGATGTATTCACATGTAAATTGCTTTTTAATATTTAATAAAAATTATGATATAAAAAAATGAATCTCTTGTTTTTATTTTTACTTTTATGTGCCAGTGCATTTGCTCTGGAAAAACCCTCATCCTATATTCGAGCAAATCCGGTAATACTGGCATATTAATGGCAAAAAACACTGGCATATTAATGGCAAGCTGTGGCATATTTAATGGACAAACGGTGGCATATTTTAATAGGCAAACTGACTGCTGCATATGTTAATGACAAAATGACTGTGGCATGCTAATTGGTACCTGGCAGGGGCTTATTTTAATTGTCAAAGTGATGCTGTTGCATGTTCTGTGGGGCAATATAACATGTACTATGGAAAGTGACTCTGTGGTTTGTTCTGCAGGGGCAGTTCTGTGGGACAAAGTGACACTGTGGTATGTTCTGTGGGGCAAACTGACACTGTGGCATGCCAAGTTGTTTGGGTGAAATATGAGTGCAAGCCAAGTGCTGTGGGTGCAATATAGGTGCATGGCAAGTGCTGTTGGTTCTGTATGGTGCAGTGTTAAGTCCTTTAGGTGCAATGTGGGTACAGAAAAAGGTAATAAAAACAAGAAATGCAATTATTCAATAACTTTTTTACATATAAGAATTTTGAATGTGATATGAAAATGGTTGCATATAATATTAAAAAGGTTACATTTACAAACAGTTATTTGCAATGCGATTTTAGAAAAAATGGGTTGAGGGGGGCCCACTAGAGTCTTAAAGCAGCCCTGTATACAGTTACATACTATACCACAGCTGTATTAATAATGAGCTAAATATATGATGTAGTGCATTCAATCTCAAATTAAATCTTCAATACAGTATGGCGTCTATTCACTAAATGTGAACTGCAAGTGAACTAAAAAATGTCGACATTTAATACTGATGGAAAGATACACAGGTTGTAGAATTTTTCCAACATATCTCATATTTCACAATGTCTGATTTGTTTTAGTGTTTAGATGTTTTCTATACTTTATGGTATTATATAGTTTGCACAGCATTATCATCCTCTATAATAAAGTTGAAGTGTCTCTGCGTCCAGTCCCTGTGTCCGTGGGATTGCGCTACTGCGCATGTGCCCCAAGGACAGCCGTTGGGAGCGCAGAGACTTCGACGTTGCTAGGGCAACAGGGACGCTCACGGACACAGGGACTGGACGCAGAGACACATCACACCATAGCGTCCCTGTTGCCCTAGCAACGTCGGGGACATGCGCAGACCCGCCGCTTCAAGTTTCGCCCGGCCTCACGAAGTCTCTGTGCTCCAAGTCCCAACGGCTGTCTGAAACTTGAAGCGGCGGGTCTGTGCATGTCCCAGACGTTGCTAGGGCAACAGGGACGCTATGGTGTGATGTGTCTCTGCGTCCAGTCCCTGTGTCCGTGGGATTGCGCTACTGCGCATGTGCCCCACGGTGGGGGGGACATAAGGGGGCAAGCACCCTGGCGAGGGGGGGGGGCCTTGAGGGCTGCCTCATCTTGATGGGAGTTGTGATCCCCCTGCTGCATCAATAATACAGCAGGAGGATCACAACTCCCATCAAGATGAGGCAGCCCTCAAGGCTCCCCCCTCACCAGGGTGCTTGCCCCTATGTTGCCGCCTTATGTCCCCCCCCCTCCACATATGTTCTAGCGCCCGTTAATTTAACGGGTTTAAGGTCTAGTGTTCATATAAAGATTTAAACAACCAGACAGGATGAAATAACAAAGCATTTAATAGGGCAAGCTATATATACATTGAATTCCAAATGTTTGGGTTTTTTTTGGTTCCTAAAAACAATCCCTTATGCTGTTTAACATGACACGTCCTTTACTCAATACCAAGGGAATATCCTAGATTATATAGCTCATTAATTAGCAGGTCCCGGGAGAGCTGTCTGCACTGACCATACAAGACATTTTATATAATGCTATGATATTTTCTAATAGTTGCTGGTCTTTTAGGTTAAACAAAACGAATCTTGCCATCATTCATGATTAACATCAACCTTTTCATTTCCTTGACGATTTTTGTTAAAGCCACTATGCCATGTATACTTCATGGGCGAATTAGTGATCTGAATTGCATATATACTGCATAGTATAATTTAGGTTGAAAGGACTCATTGTTTATACTGTCAATGCAGGGAATAAAAAAGCAATTGAAAATAATCTATAGAAAGGCAATCAAATGCATAAACTAAGAGAAACATATGTTTTAAATATGTGTGTGTTCTATGTGGATTTGACATAGTTGCCAACAACAGTTCTGAATTTGCCAGGACAGTCTCATGTTTTAAGGTTCCAAACAAATGCACATTATGTTTCTATACTGTATTTTATATAACTTTTGCTAAAACAATGTATGCTTTATTTTTTATATATTTTATTCTATAAGTTCGCTGCATCCATAAGTTTTAGGTGATGGAGTTCATTTAACCAATATTTCTTAAAGCAAATTGATATATTTGCCCCTCGCCCCTGGGAGTTACAGTTAGCTAGGGTTGAGCATATCTCACATATTATTTAGTAATGCTTATGGAAAAATAATACTACCGGGGGCAGATTAGCCCTTAATACATTCTTATGTAAGCATCTTTTAAAAGCTTCCTTGATTTCCAGGACAGCATGATCACCTTATTTATAGAGCATAGGACTTTGCATCTGAATGAGAATTAAATATATAGACTGAAAACTATAATGCTAAACTTGTTGCAGTATCATCCTGTATGGTGTATTTTTTTTTATAATTTCCCTTTTTAAAGGGGAAGGCTGTTAATATGAACTCTTCTATATTATTAAATGCACATCTAATAACCAACCACCAAACACCAACATTCCTTTAACTCGTTTGTGAAGCTAGGACGTTTTATGCCATCCTATTTTACTGGTCCTAACAGATGTCAGGACAGCATAGAACATCCAGTATTTAACCACTTATATGTCAGCTGAGGCCATTTTGATTATCCTCAGTCTGACAGGGAACATGTAGCCAATGCTCAAAGTGAGCAAAGTGATCGGTGGCCAGTAACAAAATGTGGTGTTTTGGTGCTTTTGTTGTCTGGATTGCGTCATGTGTCACAAAGGGGATAAGACAGGAATAAAACATGCCACTTCTTGATAGCTTTTAACTCTGAACTGTGGGGAATTGACAAGAAACGTGCAGAAATCAGGGCAGAATAGCTGAGATGGAATAAATCAGAAAGTTGGCAAATATTTCCAACTCAGCTATTTGGTCTGTTTTTTTGCAGTTCACTTGTCAATTCATTGCAGTTTACTGAATAGATGCCACTTGATTTTGGGGGTAACCCCTCCACTTCATTCATATTCCAGGCATAATGTTGATTACATTTAAATGAAAGAATTCCTAAAACTCTGACATGATTATTAAGACTAAATCAGGTATTCCAGTTCCAGACCTAAGTGACATTAACAATTCACATGTTTTTAATAGAACAAGAAAGGAGCCTATCATTTATGTACTTATAAATGAATGTATTTCTATTACTGGAATTTCTGAAAGACCCATTTAGAATCACCTGCCCTCTCCATATATTGTTGTATAATCCTTATGGTATAAGTGATCTGTACAATGTTCTATCATGGTACATTGGCAAGTGAAGAGAGAATATGCATTTAGCAGTGCTCTAATAACAGTTAATGGTATTCTCTGCTTTCCACCGAGTGCAGTCTCTACTGAGGATTAAGATATTACCCTACAGTAACTTCCTATTTTAAATTAAAGTCAGCTGCATTCGCCCACATGCAGAAAAAGCCATCCGAAATAGGCTAATTGTGATCCATTTAAGAATGAGGTATAATACAGAGGCACAACATATACTACAGATGGATCCTGTGCAGTTTCCCATGTGAAACATTGCATTAAATGTTGTTACAAGACCAAGAATAATATATCATTTTGCAGTATACAAAATGTAATATTAGAATCCACTCTTCATATTTTAGTACTTTGTAATGAAGGCAAATATTATGGTAAATAATTGCAGCATTTCCATATATTTACTTTCTTTTAATATCAATTAAGTGCAAATGTATTAAGAGTCAAATAATGTTTTTTTTTTAGAATGAGTTTTAGAAATTCCTAGCATTCTCAGGGGACATTCAGTAAATTAAAAGTACCTGTTTTCCTTTTGTTTTAGAAGCTACATTAGGATCAGTAATTCACTTTGTAGATTAAGGATGCATGGATTTAGAGATGCATGTAACTTTCCCTCCCCTAACTGATCCCTTGAGATAGTGGCAAGGTCAATAAATTACAAATTGGTTTGCAGATAGATATCGGTGCAGATATTCCAGATTGCTGTCTAGATTTGCTTAGTTATAGTACCAAATTCAATTAAATAGAAACTATTCTGCAAAGTAGGCTTAAAGGGACACTACCACTTACATAAGATGTAACTAAATAACCTGGTAATTTAAAACAAACACATTTATAAATCATATACCACTGGGCATTTTTATATGATTGTATTAATTTCATTTAAAAGGGAAAATAAAATTAGGTATTAATCTCCAGCATCCATTTAGAGAATATTTCCCATGATGCAACATCATCCAAAATCTTCCAGTCAGTCTTTACAATTGTTGCCAGAGCCTGCATGATGTCAGAAGATACTCCCCTGCTCTCTTACACATCACAGTGGGCAGGAATACAACTTTTGTTTTACCTGCCTTCCAACACAAAGAGAGGATTAACCTGATCAAACAGGATCATAACTCTGCCCCTTTGTGATGTAATCATTACATTACCCTCCCATTCAATGCAAGTCTATGATCAGAGTTCTGACTACTAGACTACATTCTGTCTCCCAAGCCCCAAAGTGAGAAATTTGTGCTGTAAAATCTCTGAGGGGTGGCACCCAAAAACACTATATTTCACAAAATGGCGGCGCCCAGTCACACTTGTTTAGTTACATATTTTATTAAATACAGTCACATAAGAAAAACAAAAGACATATCTGAAATCAACAATACAAAATAAAAAAAAGTAAAACCTTTTCATGTTTTGGTGGCAGTGGGCCTTTAAGGAAAGAGGGGCATTGTACAAAACTGCGGAGTTGATTTCACTAGAGTAGATAAATTTAATAATATATAAAACCAAATGCAATATATAAATACATATAGAAAAAATATACACAAATGTAACAAAAAAATGACAAATTGTTAAAAACAAGAAACAATGATATGTGCCTTTAAATACAAATGAACAGACACAGATACAAATGTAACCACAGGCAGAGTGTCAAATTACTCACTTGCTGATTAGGTTAGCAAAATACCATGAATAGTACATGGATACAAAAACGTGCTGGTCAGTAAGGAAGGAAGAATTTAGAACCTGGCCAGGTAACTTCACTTAACAGGAGGGACGAGTTTCGTTCGGGGAACTTCTTCAGCCTCTAAACAAACAGACCAGCATGCTTTTGTATCCATGTACTATTCATGGTATTTTGCTAACCTAAAGTGACTTGTTCCACTGTTTTCTCATAACGACTAGCAGCTTATTTTCTCACTGCGACTCATCTGTCCAATCCACTGAGATATTTCATTGTCAATATCCTCAATCAGTGTATCGCTGGGTTTGTATACATTTATAATAATTTATTTTTTTTTGTATTTGGTAAAGGGTTCACTTTGATTTCACAAAATAGGCGCTGTGTATATCACATTTCTAGAGTAGATCCTGTAATTGTCTGGGTTCTATTAATTACTCCAAATTACAATGGTCAGTAAAAATAGAGACAAAGTGATTGCTCCCTCTAAAAAAGTCTCCATATTTTAAGAGCAAACTTAATAGTAAGTAACTCCTATCACCCACATCAAAATCAGAAAATCAGTACATTGAACAGATATTTCTCCAAAGGATTCACTGTAACTCAGCAGTAGACATACTAACGGCCGTTCAGTGTTAACACCATCCGGGTCTGATTCAGATTTGTAATATGTGTAAATGCCAATGCAATAGCCCAACAAAAAATAGTTGTCTCCTAAACATCTCATTTCACAGGCTCCTGTGGCAAGTCTGGTTATGCAATACTAATATAAGATCGTATCTATTCTATTATGAGAGAATTGGTAACTTACATAAGGTGTTGGAAGTTATTCTATTGAAAAAGAGAAGGCTACCTTTCTTTTTTACAATTCTAACCAATCTGTCACCTTACCAAGCAGTGAATATTTCAAAATCCAAAAACAACACATAACAAAAAGAGAGCAATACTCTTTTTCACCATCCAGTCATCCAAAAGGGTTTTATCAAATACCATAAAAGAGTGTAGTTATATAAAAAGAAAAGATGGACTTGCATAATGCTTACAATCTTTATGGCTTATTTGTAAAATAAAGAAAAGGCAATAGTGTTGATATACATAAGTCATTGATATATACTAAAAAAAAATGAAAAAAAAACCTCAATTGAAATGGCTAATTCACCTTAGTGCACATACACTCGTGAGTAGTAAAAGGTCCCCATGTGTTGCATAGAACGTGCTCACTTTTCACTGTGCTCCTGAAGTTGGCAGTCCGTGATAAAACAGGTTTGACCTTTTTGCTACTTACCTATTTCCATATATTCTGAGGTGACCATTTAATCTCCCAGAGCTGGGCTGCAATGTCTTGTATTTTGATTTGAATGGATCATCGCATGCTGAATTCCTTCACTTCTAGAAAGCACTGTTTCTACACTATGTGTATGGGTGGTGCTTTTTGCACTAAGGGTTTCTTAGCACACATGTTGTTAACAATATAATAATAATAAATAATAACATAATAAACATAATTTAGTTTTCTTTCTGCTACATTTGTCCATGAGGATTGCTATTGTTGTGGATCTTTCCCTTTGAAATTGAATCATAGCATCAAGAATAATAGACATGGAATATCCTAGAAAAAAAAAAGCAACTGTGACAACTGATAATATAGCAATTTGTAAAACAGGTCAAAAAACAAACTAAAATAATTTGGCCTTGTTAACCCAAAACTTGTAAACAGGGAGTTTCACTTGTCTTTATATTGTCATTTACAGTCACCACAAATCACAACAGATTATAAGATCTTCACAGGTTGCCCTGATTTTCAAAATGAAAATCTGAGCTCCGAGGTTCGGACCTCTGTGGATCACATCTACGATTCAAATATTCCTTGAATTCAGGCATCTTAGAGACCACCAATGTGGTCCCAAATCGGCACAAAAATCAGCCATTCAGAAACCTCCATAATAGTACTTCCTCCTTTTTGATTTTAAAATCCCAACCTGATTGGCTGACATTTCATTAGGTATCCATCCTCCAATGAGGGTGTATTGCTAATAAAGAGCTCTGATAGATTTTTTAACAGTGGGCTGCAGCTGGGGATTGAGAGCATCACCTTTACGGTGCCTTGGGAGTTGGTCTGTTTTCACTGCTCACCCTCATGGCACGCTAAAGGTGTTTTTGCTTAAAGGCTAATATATATATATAATATTATATTATTTTCTATGTTATATATTTTATTTTTTTCCACAATACAAATAAATAATAAAACAAAACACACTCTATAAACATCTCAAAACCATCACTCATGCATGTTTATATCCATACAAAATACCACAATGCTGACAATACACAACATACAAAATCAGCCAGCATTACATATATATTACGACATCTGGACCCCCACCTCTTCGAAGAATATAATTTATCTCAAGCATAAGAGGAAACATAAGTATGTATTATGGAGCCAGGAGCACTTACCCAGTTCTCAGCACTGTTTGTCACAAGCAAGCAACCCTGAAATACAGCATCTTGTGAGCAGTATGTCTGGATGTCCCATGATGCCCTGTCACCTGAAAGTCTCCTATATGTCTCATATAATATGTTTTATTAAGAAAGCTAATGTGAGCCTCCCTCCCAGGTGCACACCTTTTTGGGGTTACTCAGCTGGATTGGGTTATGTCTTGCTAACTATATACTGATGGGAGGTATGGTGAACCACAATTAATATCTGGTTAGCTACATAATGTGAGGTGCTCCACAATACCACCTATCTATGTCCAGCTAATGTATATTAATAGGAGCTATACCATACCACCCTTTTTACCTATTTACTGGAAGGATCAATTAATTTACTCAAAGTGGCCTCATCTGACACTGGGGATCCCGCTGCAAGTCCCTGCAGCGGGATCCTCAGCACAGCTCTTCGCGGAGAGCTGCGATCATCTGTTCCTGTCAGGATGGTCTATGCCATCCTGCAGGTTTTTCAGCAAAATGTAGCTGACACTCACTTTGAGTGAGATTGTCACCTGACAGTCTGGACCCCGCTGCAAGTCCCTACATTAGGATCTGCACACAGCTCATCGAAGTGGGGTAGTGATGAGGTGTTTTAATGCTGTACTACTAGCCTCTAGGCACTAAAAAGTAGGACGGCATAGAATGTCCTATAAGCGGGAAGGGGATAAAATAACAGTTGTGAAATTATATTGAGGGGGCACAATTTTCTATTCTTTCCTTCAGTGCAGAAAGCGCTAGCTATGACTGCAGTATACAGACATTTCTTAATTGATTGATGCTGAATGCTCTATGCTTCCTTATCATTGGCTCAGTCAGCCAGGGAGGGTGTTAATGTCTTTAATGGTAAAGTGCAATTTGCAAAAAGCGCTTGATGTGGGTACCTTTGATTAGGTCTCACCACCTTCTATTGTAAGCTCTCCAGCAAGCTTTCATTTTTTTTTTATGTGTGTTATGCTTTCTACACCCTGTTCCAAATTATTATGAAAATTCTATTTAAGTGTCACAAAGATTAAATATTTTGTTTTTCAGTTTAACTCATGGATGGCATTGTGTCGCAGGGCTCTTTTGATCACTGAAAACAATCTCGGACACCTGTGATAATTAGATTGCCAGGTGAGCCCAATTTAAGGAAAAACTACTAAAGGAGGGTGTTCCACATTATTAAGCAGAGCACCATTTTCATGCAATATGGGGAAGAAAAAGGATCTCTCTGCTGCCGAAAAGAGTGAAATAGTTCAATGCCTTGGACGAGGTATGAAAACATTAGATATTTCACGAAAACTTAAGCGTGATCAACGCACTATTAAGAAATTTGTGGCTGATTCAGAGCACAGACGGGTTCGTGCAGATGAAGGCACATTGAAGAAGATTTCTGCCAGATCCATGAATCGGATCAAGAGAGCAGCTGCTAAAAGACCATTACATAGCAGCAAACAGATATTTAAAGCTACTGGTGCCTCTGGAGTCCCACGGACATCAAGGTGTAGAGTCCTCCAGAGTCTTGCAACTGTGCATAAACCTTCTATTCGGCCACCACTAACCAATGCTCACAAGCAGAAACTGCTGCATTGGGCAGAAAAATACATGAAGACTAATTTTCAAACAGTCCTGTTCACTGATGAGTGCCCTGCAACCCTGCATGGTCCAGATGGATGGAGAAGTGGATGGTTGGTGGACGGCCACCCTGTTCCAAAAAGGCAGCGACATCAGCAAGGCGGTGGTAGAGTCATGTTTTGGGCCGGAAACATGGGAAGAGAGCTGGTCAGCCCCTTTAGGGTCCCCGAAGATGTAAAGATGACACCTGCCAACTATGTTTAGTTTACTGACCACTTTCTTTCCTGGTACAGAAGGAAGAACTATGCTTTCCATAATAAAATCATCTTCATGCATGACAATGCACCATCTCATGCTGCAAAGAATACCTCTGCATCAATGGCTGCTATGGGATAAAGGTAGAGAAAGTCATGGTGTGGCCTCCATCCTCCCCTGACCTCAATCCTATTGACAACCTTTGGAGCATCCTCAAGCAAAAGATCTATGGGGTGGGAGGCAGTTTACATCCAAACAGCAGCTCTGGGAGGCTATTCTGACATCTTGCAAACAAATGTAAGCAGAAACTGTCCAAAAACTCACAAGCTCAATGGATGCAAGACTTGTGAAGCTGCTATTAAATAAGGGGTCCTATGTTAAAATGTAACGTGACCTGTTAAAATGTTTAAAAAGTTAAAATGTTGTTATAAGTTTGATTGAAATAGCTTTTGATTTCAGTAAATATGCTGCAAACACAACAAATGACAATTTTCAGTTCTTTACAACCTATAAAGTGTTTTGAAACTTACTGTGCGTGATAATTTGGAACAGTGCATTGTAAGTTTTTTATGTTTAAAAAAAATACTGTTATCATTAGGAGATTTGTTCAATAAAATTTGAATTGTACTCTTAATAGTTGATAACATGAGAATTATGCTGACTGTTATTTACATCAATTATTTAGGTAAATGAGAAAAATATAATTTGCATAATAATTAGGAACAGGGTGTATTTATTTTGTACATGTCTTTATTTCTTTTATATACAGCTGTATAACTTTTTATTATATTTAGATTACAACTTTATATTTTTTATAACACCTATATATGTTTTATTTAATCATTTCATTATTCTTTTTCGGTTTCATTACTATCAGTCCTTCTCATAAGTTAGACTGCTTTATAAATTATACAATTTTTGCTACAACTCATTGATCTGTGCGTTACAGGTAGCACTATGTTGTAAATGGTTTCCTTTTTTCCATTTACTTTTCTCCCTGAGTTCTGCCTTTGAGTGAGGAGCCTTCAATCAAGAAATTAAACAGCTCCTGACTCCATACAGTGGATATAAAAAGTCTACACACCCCTGTTAAAATGTCAGGTTTCTGTGCTGTAAAAAAATGAGACAAAGATAAATCATTTCAGAACTTTTTCCACTTTTAATGTGACCTATAAATTGTACAACTCAAGTTGAAAAACAAGCTGAAATCTTTTAGATAGAGAGAAGAAAAAATATAAAAATAAAATAATGTGGTTGCATAAGTGTGCACACCCTCTTATAACTGGGGATGAAACTTTGTTCAGAATTAAGCAATCACATTCCAAATCATGTTAAATAGGAGTCAGCATACACCTGCCATCATTTAAAGTGCCTCTGATTAACCCCAAATAAAGTTCAGCTGCTCTATTTGGTCTTTCCTGAAATTTACTTAGTCGCATCGCACAGCAAAAGCCATGGTCCACAGAGAGCTTCCAAAGCATCAGAGGGATCTCATTGTTAAAAGGTATCAGTCAGGAGAAGGGTACAAAAGAATTTCCAAGGCATTAGATATACCACGGAACACAGTGAAGACAGTCATCATCAAGTGGAGAAAATATGGCACAACAGTGACATTACCAAGAACTGGAGCTCCCTCCAAAATTGATGAAAAGACGAGAAGAAAACTGGTCTGGGAGGCTACCAAGAGGCCTACAGCAACATTAAAGGAGCTGCAGGAATATCTGGCAAGTACTGGCTGTGTGGTACATGTGACAACAATCTCCCATATTCTTCATATGTCTGGGCTATGGGGTAGAGTGGCAAGACGAAAGCCTTTTCTTACGAAGAAAAACATCCAAGCCAGGCTACATTTTGCAAAAACACATCTGAAGTCTCTCAAAAGCATGTGGGAAAAGGTGTTATGGTCTGATGAAACCAAGGTTGAACTTTTTGGCCATAATTCCAAAAGATATGTTTGGCGCAAAAACAACACTGCACATCACCAAAAGAACACCATACCCACAGTGAAGCATGGTGGTGGCAGCATCATGCTTTGGGGCTGTTTTTCTTCATCTGGAACTGGGGCCTTAGTTAAGATAGAGGGAATTATGAACAGTTCCAAATACCAGTCAATATTGCGCAGGCTTCAGGCTTCTGGCTTCTGCTAGAAAGCTGAACATGAATAGGAACTTCATCTTTCAGCATGACAACTACCCAAAGCATACATCCAAATCAACAAAGGAATGGCTTCACCAGAAGAAGATTAACGTTTTGGAATGGCCCAGATAGAGCCCAGACCTGAATCCGATTGAAAATCTGTGAAAATCTGTGGGGTGATCTAAAATCAAAAGGTGATTCAACAAAGTATTAGTTTAAGGGTGTGCACACTTATGCAACCACATTATTTTATTTTTATATTTTTTCTTCCCTCTATCTAAAAGATTTCAGTTTGTTTTTCAATTGAGTTGTACAGTTTATAGGTCACATTAAAGGTGGAAAAAGTTCTGAAATGATTTATCTTTGTCTCATTTTTTTACAGCACAGAAACCTGACATTTTAACAGGGGTGTGTAGACTTTTTATATCCACTGTACATATGCTGTGTTCGGCATTTGAATAAGAAAGAATCATACGAATCTAATAAAAGTATAATACGGTTTATTTTTATTTTTTTGCGGGTGTTTTAAATTGTGTAGTTTATACTAAAGAGCTTGCAATGTGTTTAACTGTTGTTGATCATGCTAAATTGTTCCTTGTGCCAGAAGCTCAGGCAGCTAGAATTAACCATAATTGGCATTATAATCCTGAGATAGATTTATATCACTGGTGCTATTGGTGGACTACATCTCCATGCCTCTCAGCTGTCATCCCCAAGGCAATCATGCTCTGCCACTGAGCTTTACCTCTGTCCCACTTTTTGGGGTAATGAGCACATACAGCATTATGTGTATGTACACTAGCGCGAGTGACAGCGTGACAGCGCCTACCGCACATGCGTGATAGAGGAGACACTCAACCTCTCAAGATCCGCCACCTGACATCCCATTTGCAGGGGGCAAGATTTGGGAGGTATGCATCTCATATGCATCTCTGACAGCCTCATAGTTGACAGAGTATTATGGGAAGTGTAGGCCAGTCGATGAGTCTAAATAAAATGGGAAACAGTAGTGTGTGTATATATATATATATATATATATATATTCCCATTATATTTAAACTCATCGACTGAAAATGCATGATTGCACCGAAAATGTAAATTGGTTGTAGCCTTAACTCCGCTCAATTTCTGTTCTCAGCTAAAATCAATGCAGTGTCAGCTGTGATACAAGCAAGTTTGACATTGGCAATAATACAGTAGTCTCAGGAATGTCTAACTGTTTATAGTATATTTTACTTGTGAACCAATAATACCAGGTATACATAACGATTATTACACATGCCACTCGCCTTTTTAAGTAATTTATTTTTACTGATGTTATCCTTGTAGTTAGGTTCTCCTGTTCAGTGAGCATAATGGTTTTACTGCAACTGTACTATGACATCATGGGATTCCAATGACATCACAATACTTTGGTTACAACACAGAGTTCTAAATTACTGGCTCATGCAGTCCTCACCTAACCACTCCACTAAGCAATATCAAACATCAAACACAAATAAAGCTGCAAAAATGAATATAAGGAATACAAGTCCATACTGCAACAGGAAAATGTATGTATAGCAATGTACAATTCAAACTTACAGACATTATTAGTAGTAAATATATATTTTATATGCAACTTGTCCAAAACTAAAGCTTTAGTGCTCTGATAAATGTGCAGGAGAAGCCATGTATTGTAATATATTTAAGTTTAGCAGGCGCAAACACTATAATGTATAAACACATTTTGATGGGAGTAAATATTATATGTATAGTTCACTAATTCACCACCAGCCTCACATACACACACACACGTGTGTGTATATGTATATATATATATATATATGCACAATCACACATATTAATCTATACATCATCTTAGGCCATTTATACATATTTTCTCCCTTTTTTCACTTTTAATTTAACTTCATTTAAGTAACATATTAGATTTATTTGCCCCTTCTTTTCTTAATGTGCATCAAAGCTAATTCTTGGAAGGTCCCTTATTGAGGATCCATACATGTTTCCAAATTATTAATCCCGTACTCAACAATGTTGTACTCACTGCAATCAGGCTTTTCATTTTGTTCACTCATCAGTGAGTGGCCAATTAGCAAACATATCCTGCCTTGTACATCAATCTTTCTTCCAGCACTGCCACTGAATAACTAACCATCTACCAAGTAAGCAATTCTGTTTGTACTGCCACCATATTATGATATCACTGGATTCTTATGACATCATGGTGACACTCAGTGATCAGGCTTTTGCTTTTCAAAGTACACTGATTTCAACTAATCCCTAAGATATTAAGTATTTCATAAAAGGAAAGTGGAATTTTCACTTGTACCAAAACAACATGTTCCACTACATGCAAATAGTTATGGTTCAGAAATTGTTTAATAGGATAAAATAAGGGTAAAAAAAAACAAAGAAATATGTATTTATCTGCTAAAAAAATTCGATTTGAAAATGGTGATTTATATATATTAGTATTAGTATTATTAGTATTATTAAAATAGGAGTAAATCGAAAAATATCTTCTAGCTGCGCAATTCATAAGATATTTAAGTTTTGTTATGAACAAAGAATTACAGGCTGCAAATCAACCAGAATACACCTTTAAGTTGGGTAGATGGTGTATCTCTTAGCAGTTAAGGGTCTTATCCTTGCTTTAATACACACCAATCAAAATTTTATTTTTTGCTGTGTCCATGCCCCTCTTTGTGTTATATCTTTAAATTGATGTTATTGTGATTCAAGGAACGATTCACACATGATCAGTGTTATGATTACAGTCCTTTGCTTACGTGGTATTCTCAAATCAAGAATACTAAAATGAAAAACATTTTTGCCTATATTATCTAGTGCACCATTATCCTAAAACGTGAGAAAGATTAGCATAACTGGTTGGCATTGTGAAATACATATGTGTGCACCTATGCTAAGAAGAGAGATATCCCATTTGACACTCCACATGCCTGGGGTCCACTTTTGATGGCACGGATCATGGACATGTATCCCTGGGGAAAACTTCAGTAATGTAACAATAGTTCGTCTTCCAGTTTTCTTAACCTGATCATTCCTATTCATATTATTGAAGTTCATACCCTCACATGATCACTACCAGGATAGCATTTGCAGAAAGAACCAGCTGGTAATAAAGCAGAACGTGCATGAATCAATTAGCAGTTACAATAATACATATATTACATATACAATATAATACATATACAATATTTATATATATATAGCACCTTGGCCTACGTCGACATTTATTACTCACATAAATTACCCATAGCAAGAAGCAAACATGTTACTTTATAGTTAAACTTTTGGAAATGGGTCTTACATAAAAGAAAAGGACACAGATAACACTAACGCACTCTACATCTGTAAATTCATGAGAAACACTAATTACTGTTTCATTTATTATCAAGAGACAAACTATGAACATCTTACAGTTGGACTTTTCCTGAATTCTTTAGTCTTAAATCCCATAATGATTTTGTATAAAACATCATTGATTAATTGTGCTTTAAACTTTGCTGGGTATCTTCTTTGTGTGTGCTCTCATGCATAGCTCCAAACTGTCTTTGCATTACTGCCTATATCCAGATTTTTTTTTCTTTCTCTGTTCTGCATTAATTACAATTTAAAAATGTGATTAAGGACAAACATATATTGCAATATACAATATTTTTGAATTTGTTTGACAGAGTAGAACAAGTATACCTAACTTTTTAATAGCATATCAGTCCATTGTTGCATTTCAGGAACTAGTTACATATGTTTGTCTGTTTTCTGTTTATTTAATTTGGCTTGCTACTTTTTTTAACATTGTGGAAGAACAGTGGCTTTCGATATGTATAATGGATCCAAAGTGCCAAGTTGCATCGATCAATAAATAAGAGTAAAAAGGCCTTATTTATTGACCATAAGGCTAAACCTCTTATTAAAAATATATCTTGGTGCCGAATGCTTATTTTGTTTATTTATTGAACTCATCATTGTTTAGGTAGCCTGCAGGGATTGTAATTGATACATTGATACATCATTCTGCAGCTAAAATTATAAATACTTTATTAAACTGGAAATTTGGTGTTTGTCTTTTTTTCCAGTAACATTAGGTGGACTCTCATGTGTGCTAAATAAACCGTCAGAATCTCAGTACTTGCCAAATCATTGTAACATAAACGTTTATTGATGCATATGTATTCTAGGTACTCATACATCATATGACTCCTTTGTCATATACATAAATAAAACTGCTTGATAAGGCTACTCTACATTTGATTGTAAGCCCTCTCTTGACACTCCATTGTCACTTATATTATTGTACACATTTGATGTACTTCTTATATGCATTTTATTATCCATACATGTGTACCTATTTTTTTGTAATGTATTTGCATAAATAAAACATATTAATTGATAATACGTGATGTGCATCTTGTTGTATATAGACAGATTGAGCTAGTTGCTAAAGATGAGTGAACATTTCATCTCACCAACTCAGCTGTACATTGGGCATAATGCATAGTTAAAGCTTTACACAGCTCTCACTTTTTAAACACAATGTAAAGTTAAGTCAGTGAAAATAAATGTTTATCTCACCAGCAACTCACCTTTAGTGAATAGATGCCTAAGTGACTAAACTTCTACAGCATGGAGAGATGTGAAATCATGTAGATGTCTTCTTAGAGTGCCAGCATTATTGCATTCAAAATGTGTGTTACATAGGGGATTTTGGCAGCCTCTCTATCAACTGAAATTTGGCAGCTTCTTTACCAAATTGCTGGCTGCCAGACCAAGCATAAGCTCTGCTATGTGGTTCATATGTACAGTATATTATCAAGCTCTCCCAACAAGGAAAACATCATTCTCTTGGATACTTTGAGTATAATGCGGTATTAAAATGCCAAAAAGGGGAACAGTGCAAAGCAACACAACTATTATATTGAACTTTAATAAATTGTTTGCATGCTAGCATGATGGAGTACAATACACCAAAACAATTCATCTGTCTTCCGATGGTGCAGATGATGTAGGGATTTTTGTACGGCTGACCAATTTGAGCACTATGCCTTTGACAGTTTGCTTAGATATTGCTTATTTGTTACATCCTCAACTATTGGCATGTTTAGTTTACCCAACTGGACACTGGTGCAAAATCCACCGATCAGACATAACTGTCAGGCTCCTGACTATAGCATACAGCCATGTGTCCAGGATATTATTTGACCCTGAGCGCCCAATGCAGGAGTTAATTGAGCGTGATGTGGAGACACAGGACCTGGTGCTGGGTAACTACAATCCCTTGGTGGTTATGCAGCCACATTCCCAGGCCCTGTGAAGCAGCCATTAAATCCAGTAGATGAGGATTAGGACTAAGAGCTGAAGATACCCAGCAGAAATCCTGGAGTGAGCATGGAGTATAAACATTAACAGAATTAACAGGATAGTGCAGGCTTAGATAGAGAGATGAGCCAAGCAGGGCGAGTACAAAGGAACTGAGGCAGAACAGAACTGAATATCAAGTGTCGGGCTGCAGGACAGAGCAAGGAGCAACGGTGGAACTAAATCATGATAGGGATAAACAATACAAGGTACGGGGTTACAGATAACATAGATATAATGCAAAACAAATAAAAAGGCTATTGATACAGAACTTAAAGAGACAGGCACAGATAAAACTAAGACTACATCCAGAGGGCACCAAACATGTTAGAAATAGATCCTTTAAGTCCTGTAAGTTGAAACGTGGGGCCTCCATGGATTGGATCTTTTTTGTCTTGCAAATCTCACAGATGCTCAATTTAAATTGAGATATTGGGAATTTGGAGGCCAAGTCAACACCTTGAACTCTTTGTTGTGTTCCTAAAATCATTTCTGAACCATTTTTGCTTTGTGGTAGGGTGCATTATCCTGTTTTAAGAGGCCAATGCCATCAGGGAATACTTATTCCATGAAAGGGGTGTACATGATCTACAACAATGTTTTGGTAGTTGGTACGTATTATAGTATCATTCACATGAATGGCAGGACCCAAGGTTTCCCAGCAGAACATTGCCCAAAGCATCACATTGCATCAGCTGGCTTGCAATCTGTCTTTGGTCATAATTGTATGGATGATTGGTGTATGTTTCCACTTTATAAGTATAATAATGTGTTTTTTTCCAACCTGTTATTCCTAATGACATTGATATATCCCTTAACCTCCTATTCCAAACACAACCCACAAAAAAAAAACAACAACAAAAAAAAGCATAAAAAACACAAGTTGCACATAGAAACTGGATACAATAAATACCTAAGAACTTTTTAATTGGATGGGATATATAACTTTTGAAGTAACTATGCGTAACTAATTTCCATGTTATTACCACACCTAGATTTGGTTTTAGGAAGAGCACTGCTTGTGAATAGAACTTGCATTTATTTTTTTAATCCATTTTTTTTTTCATTATATGAGAGATAACATTGCTGTGATAACATTTCTTACTATTGTTTTGGTTTCTGTTATTTTGTGTAGTAAATGGAATGACAAGTACAACACAGCTTGACAAATAAACTCTAGAGAATACTTACAACTTAGGCAATAGGAAGCAATAGGCTGAGTATCTTGAAGTTTGCACCTGAGACAGCATCCTACATTATTACCAACAATAATTGTGATTATTGCAGTTGTACATGCATGCGTCTATATTTTGTGTGTATTGTAGGTTTTTTTTTAAAGATTAAAAACATACAAAGAAACATCCACACACATAAAAATCAGATAAGCCATTAGTGTATTATCGTTTTTGTTGAATAACAGCAGAAATGTCTTTGGAACTGCATACTGTCAATTATATGTGTTTGATTAAATAACTCATTATAACAGATGGCCCTCTTAGCCTAGATGTGAACCAGCCAGCAATCAGGGACACATTTTGAGTTATAGGAAGTCTAGCATAATATAATGAAGACAACATTTATACACAAATATTAAAATTTTACTGCTAATAACCAAAAACAAATTGAACTCTTCTCCAAATCATATGTTGTTTCTTAATTCTAAAAAAAAAATAAAATCATACTTTTTTCAAAGATTATGATTATATATTATAGGCATTAGGCTTTGGGCCAGATATGTATGAACACTCAGTAGCATAAATGGATTAACAGTCTGTGCTACAGTACAGAGCCTCCAGCAATAGGCAAAATAAAAGGGAGGGAAAACCCCATGGACACAAGAGGAGGGCACAGAACTAGGTACATTTGTGGATAATATAAATCGACGCAGCATTATCTTCAAAATAAAATATACAATCACACTGTATGTAGAAACATAAAGATATGTACAGTTTAGAAAGCATGATACACAATAGTAAAGATGATCAAGCTCCTTGTGCAAGTTTTTTTTTTAATTTTTTTAAAGTGTCTGGTTTTCCCTAAAATAAGTTTTCCTGGAACAAATAATTATGTAATACACACTTACTGCAACTATTGTGTGGCAAAAATAGTGCATTGGTAATTGTAATGCAGGGATCATACCATATCAATAGCACTATGTGATGTTACCCAATGTAACAAGAATCAATTTAGGAAAAGCAGAGGGAGTTTGCATTACTTGGAATCCTGCTGGAATAGCTATGTATGTAGATGCTGCTGTAGATTTACATCTACTTATCAATGAAGACATCTATATAGCACACACCATCTTACAGCTCCATAAAGCAGGTATTCATTTTGGAATTACAAATATGTATGCACATTCTGAAGCTGCTTTCAGATCCTGGATCACCCATGTAGGGAGAGGCATTCCTAACATCCTAGATTTATTTATGGAAAGTTAGTCCGCACCTGAGAATGTGTGGAAAATATTCATATCATATTTTCGTGGAGCTTTTTATAAGGACAAAGGGGAATTTTAAAAAAAGAGGAAGAGAAAGGCAGAGAGAGGAATATAATCAAGTGGTTTTAGAAACATAACTTTTAGAAATCTAGTAACGGATATACTCTTTAAACTCTGACCATTTAATTTGGGTAATCAATATGTATAGTGAGGATGTAGACTTTCCTTTTGAGACATCAGTGTTTCGACACGCTGAGTAATCATCAATCTAAGCAGCTTTATTGCAGGGCACTTGTGTATTTATGCAGTGGGAGCAGGTGGTGGGGGGTTGTTTTTTGACGAGGTTACACAGCTCCTCCTATCTTTACCCCAGCAGCAGTAGCAGTAACAGCTTGGGATACGTCAGCATGGATTGAATGCATTTTACTGCTCTACAATGAGGAAGAGAGTACAAGCAATGTGTCAGGAGGAGGTATTAAGCTGAGACACAGAACTGTGCTTTATCTTTCAATGCTTGCTCATTTTATTATGTGGGCTAAGGGTCACTTTGCATAGATTTTTATTCATTCACATAATATTGCTGGAGCCTTTCTTTGCTTTCACAGATAAAACAAATAATTATAATAGTGATACGTGTTTTTTTGTTTTATTTTTATTTTCCTTTATATTGCAATTGCAGTTTTTTTTGAACGTGAAACGGCATATGCGATTAAAGAAAATACAGGTTAGACTGTTAAATATCTGTAACGATCCTCCAGAAAGCTGAGATTTAGTACAGCGTGATGATGGTGCTGTTTGATTTGGATCTGCTTCCCATTGGCTCCTTGTCTATACGTTTTCAATGGGCCTGACTGGCAGGAGCTGTCCAAGGTGCTGGAATGCTCACTGCTCTCCGCTCTCTGTGCTGGAAGGGAAGGGGTTGCAGAACAACAGAAGACAATGATCACCGTCTATGTCTGAAGAAGGTAGGCACTCTCTTTGTTTCACTGTCCCTGATTAATCTACACGACAACAGCATCAACAGACTAAAGCAGCTAGAGAGAGAGAGAGAGAGAGAGAGAGATCAAGTGTGCCTTCAGTCACAAGGGAGGGAGTGTACCATGAACCAGACTGCATCTAAGCACGAATGAGAGACCCATCTTATCACCAGGAATAAGCCATTTCAATGGATCGCGTTTTATTCCACATTTTCTATATATTTTTGCCTAGCTGGAATACATTCAAATGAGGCACCCCATACAGCCCAGTGTGATTGCATTTGATGGTGCTGCAATTTTCTGTGTAGTAAAGTGGAGAGAGATCATCCATCCTCTGCTCTGTTGGACCACAGAACAGGGTAGTATTGCTGGATCTGGGTTTAAAGAGAAGAAACCATTGCATTCAATTTTCACAAACATCTTTTTTTTTACTCAACTTTAAAGGCCAAAGCCTTGATACTGGGAATTTATAGTGTATTACTAGTCAATGATGCAAGATTCCATGCTGTGGACTACCTAGAATAACATGCACTTTATATGAAGAAATATAGTCTCATGTCTGTTTTATGGTGCTGAAATACTCTTTGGGATTGCACTGAGAACTAACCCGGAACAAGGATTATCCGAGTTGGCAAGACAACACATTCTTTTCTGGTAGGTATTTTTTGGGCTATGTGTGAATGTTCATACAACTTATTTATCACAAACTTAATAATAATACTTATTTGAATCTGTGTATCTCTGTGTATTTTTATATTGAATATGCACTTTTAACAAGTAGAAATTTTCTTTTACTGAATTCTAGTTTCTTAAAAGTGTAACTCAAGCATGGAAATTTAGTATATATAAAAAAAGAGTTAAAAAAAAGTGTTTGCCAGTCTGTGTTTCAGTAAATATGTCTCTTATTATCTAGTTAGTCTCATTTTAGTAAACTGTCAAGTTGTTTTGCTTCTGGACATTATTAATAATATATGTTGGAAACATATGTGTGCTTTTTTAGGTCAGTACAGACAGGTGTATTTGGAAATAGGGGTTTCTGGGAAGCCCATATGTCACACAGAAAATAACAATGATGCAATTGTTGAAAGGATTTTGTAAACACTATACAAAGAAGTTATTCATCAAAGGGTTAACCACGCTTACTATTCACAAAGGAAAGATCTATGGAAAACCCCTATCTTTACTTGAATAGGTCTATGGGCTAAGGCAGCACATGTTGAAACTTTATTTCAAAATAACATTGTTATCATTGGTATTTTAACATCATCTTTAACTTACAAATGCTTTATGCACTAGAAGGCATGTTTTATATTTGTAAATTATATTTATTGGTTGTGTAATCTGGTCCTTTTATTTCCCATTTGTAATCAACTAGTAAATTCTGCATGTTAACATGTATGTAAAGACCATGTATGCACACTTTTGAGATACAGTTGCAAATAACCGTTACCCTATTGGATGGTATATTACTGTGCTCATCTGTATACATGATAAATGTGAGTGTACAATTGTAAATAATTGGAGGAACTCACAAGTAATTTGTCTTCTCTATTTTCCCTAGCAAGTCCTTAGTAATAAGTTCTGCATGTAGTTCCCTGTGATGCCTGAATTCCTGTAGTAAAATAGTTAAAACTATGTATGATGTATTTTTAATGCCTTTGGCATTGTTAACTCGGATTACTACTGTGCCAATGCAGCATGTCATATGCATATTAGTTATTGCAGGGAGAAAAACAACAACAACTACAAAAACAACCAAAAACAACCACAAATATCTCAACATATTGTTACACAAGCATCTCAGAGGGGCCACAGATCTTATACTATGACTTCATTCCTATCACGCCGAAGAATACCCTTATTTGGATTATATGCTCTGTACTACCATCATTAGGTACACAGTAAATAACATTTCTATATGTAGAACAAATAAAATAACATAAAATAAATGAAGAGACATCTGACAATGTGGAGATGGAAACATATTTTCCAGAAAACTAAACTATGATATAGATATATATATATATATATATATATATATATATATATATATATATATATAATGCATTGAGAAATATACAGATGGTACAGTGTGCAACAGGTCAGAAAGCAAATCAATTGCCATGGCATTCTATCCACTCTAGACTCTGGATAAGCTGAAAAGCTTTACAGAATAACTGCACGGTCAGATTTAAATTAATAGTTTACATCCCTTGCCTTTAAAAAGGCTACATAATACATTTGTGGGTCAGCATGACATTAGTACTGGGGGAGATGTATAGATGTTGGCTGTTGAAGGACACAGCTGTACACTGTTTACCACTCCAGAAGAAAAAAGTGGTAAATGAGGACACAAAATAATGCTGCAGTTTCTACCGATCAGCATGTTGAGAGGAACACAATGAATCCCTTTACATCTGCCATTATAGAACCTAACACATTCAGACACAAGATATACACCATGCTAAGTAAACGACATATAGAGAAAAATATATACTCGCACATGTATATATATATATATATATATATAAAACATAATATTTTTCTCTTTAACATCTAACATAATTCAGGTCATGCATAAATGTAAAATAATACCTTTTTTTTTTACTGCTTTTTTTACTGCCGTTCTCCTTTATTACAGTAGACCTGATTTTGTTTTACATAATCATCATTGTACTATTACTGTCAACACAATTACAATATAAATGACTTAACTGCAAAAGTCAAATAATATATGCGATTGGATTGGGTATACTTGCTATGTTTTGATCAATATTTTTTTCAGAATGAAAAGGGGAAAAAAACTTTCCTACCATACGTTGCCTCGAACACCAACATTTTTTTTTTTTTATAAAATGTGTAGTGTCCCCTGCCACCAGCAGTATTTATTTATGTATGTAATGAAAGCCTTGAAATATGCTTGGATAATAACAATCATAAAAGACATGTTGATTTTCTAGCAGACTTCAATCATGACAGATTCAGTGCTAGTTAATGAAAATGAAGGATATAACAATGCATAACCATGAAATTAATATGTTCCATTAACAGAATATCGGTGGCATTAAATGTTGCAGAGCTAATATATTATATTAAAGGCAATTTCATTAGAGGCAGATTCCTATAATATTTGCTATAATTACAAGATGGATGATGTTATGTTAGTCATTTTGATTACTAATATGTGAATGATGACTGTAGAAAAATAGAATTGAACACATTCAACTCCCAAGAGAAAAATCTCTCCAGTTTCCATATTATAGTGTGGCAATCTCTGTTCCTGTCTAGTTCCAATGTTAAAATGTGGTCTACCTCTTTATCTGCCTGGGGGGTATTCTAAATCAAGATTGAAAAACGTTTTTGCTCATCAGACATTGAACATACTTTCTTGTTTTAATACATAATTAATTACATAATCCAATGTCCAAGAAAGTGCTGGACTGTGTTTTTTTTTTTTAAATGTGTGTCTCCTGTATATGACATCACTTTATAGCCTGATATGCAAATTACACACCTTCCATTTAAATCTATGCATTTGCATCTCAAGCCACAGGTGATGTCATAGACATGAGACACTACAGACACATTTTAAATGCATTTTCTTTTAATTTCGCATTTACATGGAATTTGCTAACACGATACACAATAACCATGGGATCATTTTTTTTTATATGTTTTATTCTCTTGGCTCTGTTCACTAACATTCACCTTTGGAGGCATTAATGGGAGGCAAAATGAATGAAGCTATTATTGAGACTCAGGTTCTGAATTTAACTTCAAAAAATATCTTTGATCATTTTCACCTCCCATTACTTTCAATGGGGAAAAGTCGAAAAATTCGAATTTTCTTCTAAGTCAAACTCAGGTGCTGAATTTTAGTGAATAGACCCATGTGTGTTTAGGTGATGGAGACACTTTAGTATTAACATGTCTGCAGCCACAAGTAAAGCATATTTGTTTATGATGTTTATTTTCCAGACAAATAACTAATACATAAATGTTGCCTTAGATAGATATTCATTAATTTACATTTTATCTGTGAATGTAAAATGAGAGGATAATAACTTAAACTTCTGGCCATAAGGAACACTGTGGTGTCTATTCTCTAAAAGGTGAGTTGCAGGTGAGTTGAGGTGAGAAAAGGTGAGTTGAGATGAGATGAACATTTAATCTAACCATCTTAACTATACATTGTGCGGGTACAAACATGATGAGTTTCCCCTACTAGGCAAGCTAACCACAATTGTCCCTGTACAATGTATAGCTAAATTGGTGAAATTAAATGTTCATCTCACCATCAACTCACCTTCTATTTAGTGAATAGACCTCTATGAGAACACTAACATGTTAAAAAAAGAGCATGTGTCTTTGCATTTTCTCTAATGAACAGCATGTGTGTTTTAAGACTGATGTGGACTTCCTCAATGTAACAGTTGGGGGAGAGGTGGTGCATTCAAAGATATAAGAAAACGTAAAAAGATCTGCTTATCTGAATTTTCAATGAAATGCAGATTAGCATGCCTTTCTTATGCTGCTAAAACAAATATACACCATAGCTTTTGTGTATCCCAAACTAACACAGTATTATTATTGCTGCCAGGTATTCTGATTTGAAGAATACAAGTCTTCCAAAAACATTACCGGTATGTATTAACTTTTGAACATAATACAGAGGAGGCAGATGTCGCTTTTATGGAGGTGATAACTATAAAAAATATATAAAAAAAGTTCTTGCATTTTTAAAAAATCAATAAAGCATTGATTTTAATTATTTTAATGTAACCCTATATTATACAAGATGCATAACTTTCCCCCATAATGCAAAAATCTGTCCATCCAAATTAAATAAATACATTCTGCAGAGTCAAAAAAGAGGTATGGAATAACATTATATATATATATATATATATATATATATATATATATATATATATATATATATATATATATATATATATATATATACCGGGCATATATGTAACACAAATGTCATTATTATTATTGTTATTATTATTATGTGTCAATATTAACACGTGTTAATCTGATATTAAAGGGGTTTAATTGTATATGCATTCTACCAGAATCTATTTAAATATAATTTTAGAAGAGGTTAAATCATCTTTGCTGGTACTCTGTTTTGTTTTGTATTCAGTCCTTGCTGTAATGTCCAGGATGAAATGTACTTGTCACCCAGACAATTCCACTTTCCAAAGAGCAAGAAACTGACTGTCTTTTGTTTCTGTCTCAGACAGATACTGCATGCAGACACCATGCACAAAAAGGCTAATAATAGACCGACTGCAAAAAAAGCAGTGTGGCCTGAAAAAAAGCTCTAACCTAGAAATCAGCAACTGTGCAAGCTAGTAGGCGGTTTGCTAAATATATGAAATATCAGAACATCAAAGTAAAATATTTACTAGGAATGGAATGGGATAATTATTGTGTCTAAAAGCAGTGAATACCAACCATCTTAGATTTGCGGTTGAGATTGTATCCATGGGAATCAGGTAATACACTTTCCATATTAGCGTTAGGTGGAATGACATAGTATCTTTGGCTGACTCTGTAACACAGAGCTAGAAATCACACTGGAAACAATAATGCATCCAGTCCTGGCACCTGGACTACATTTAAGGGTGTTGGAGTAAACAAATAGTTTTTGATCGGGAAAGCTTCAGTCTTTTTATAAATTAGATATAGTAACCCCAGTGCCAACACTCAGATAAAGAAGTAGTGGCTCTTACCTGATTTCCAGCCATTGTGAAGGGCTAGGTGAATCCCCAGGTCACTTATATGTAAAAAAGATGTTCTTGGGATTAAGGAAGAGGGGGGGATTATTATATTATGATTTAATACGTTGAAAGCGGTCTGCTCTATTCATTCAGTCGCCTACAGGAAGGTTTTACCTTGTAAGAGACAACAATACATTTGCATTTTGTTTTTCTAAGAAACTAAGGTTTTTCTTTTCCTACCTGTCTCTGCACGGAGAGATCTTTATAGCAAAATATGTAAAAAAAAAAAAAAAAAAAAAACATTATCTGCTCGATGGCGTTCATTAATCCAGCTCTTTGGGTACTAAAAAGCTCAGCACCCATAATTGCTTAAACCGTGACCATGTTACGGCTTGGTGAAAAGCAGCTGCCAGACAGTAGTGTGCCACCTGTTGGATGAAGTGGTCCTGGAGAACATAAAGTCATCTTATATTTTTAGATGGAAATGTTATTAGTTCTTATGCAATGTTACATAAGATACCTAGATGGACAGACAGACAGACGGGTGATACACCTGTAAAATAAAGCAAATGGCAGCACATGAATGGGAGCAGACTGACCATGGTGGAGTCCAGCTGAGGGCGAATTTCCTTAAATAGACCAAATGTCCTAGATTAAACATAACGGAATACAATGGGGAAAAACTGACCTGTCAGATACCAGAGACGAATGATACCTTTATCAGTGATATTTGTCCCCTGGAACAGCAAGAACAATATAAAAAAAAACTTTAGTTGGACTCTCTGTCTATGTCAATAATTTAAAAATAAATAAATAAATAAATAATTAAATATATTTAATTTAATGTGCAAAAATGGCAAAGTGCATAACAATGTTTGACCTTTTGTGTATTTACTTTGGGGCTTATGAACTACACACATTCCAAAATTGCCCTCAAAATAGCTAAGTTGGAAAAATTCTCCAGTTCAGCTATTTATCCTAGGAAGCACCTGTTAAAAGTGAATGCATTTTGATTGGAAGTCACACTGAGGCTTTGAGCTGCCATGTCACAGAGCTGTATCTCTTTGACCTGGCAGCATTGATTGGTGTTTAGCACCTGACACACTGAACACACCTCCAGCTGAGGAGATAATCATCATTGGCTGTGTGGGTCACGAATCACACGAGCTCATACCAATGATGGGTAGAGTCAACCGCTTGACCATCTCTCTCAGCTACAATGAACTGCTGCTCTGTAAATTACATCCACTTAGTGTCTAGCTAAAGATAGACTGGGTTTAGTTCCTCTTTAAAGTGACCCATGTTTCTATGTACATGTGCAACTTTCTAACTGACCTTAATTTGATGCTACATTAATATATTTAACAAATTGATTTTAAATATATTAATATTAAAACACTTGCTTAATATTGTTTGAGGACATTTACTGAATGTTAAAGTACTGATATTTACCAATATTTAGTGCTGATAAAAGACACAAAATTAGAATTTGGAGAACATCCAAGTGCACGTGCAAACATTCCAGAAGCGACATTGATAGTAATACTGACTAACACAAGCGCTGAGTCATTTGGCCAAGATGTTTCACCAAGTGAACAATCTGAAGTGACAGTGTCCTCATTTAAACATCTCTTCCTCGAATCTTGATCACTGCATTCTATACACTGAAGATTGGATGTGGCTGAGTATAAATCTGATCAATGTGGATGCACTCTTATATCATGCCCCTGATGGATAATAACATTCTTAGCAGTTGACCTCATTGCTTCCTGTGAATGTTATTGGGTGACTTTGCAATAACTAAAAATCCTCGATATCCTTGTTTGCAGACATTGAGACTTTTTTTTCTGAATGCAACTGAATAATTGCATTTTGATACAGTTTTTTTTTACTAAGAAAAGAACTTCTGGGTTTATGTACAAATGTAGCACACAGCAAAGTGTCATGAACTGATTAAATAAAGATGCAGTCACTACAATTATAAAATTGATTACACCTGTTTAGCAATTTCCGCATTTTGTTTACATTGCGATATTGCTTCCAATCAAAATGGGTTTGGCGGATGTTCTCAAATACTTGTTTATTTTAATATGTCGGCTGTACTAAGTTTGCCATTGCAACCCATAACTGCTTTGCAGCACTCATGCACTAACTTCCAACTTTGCCGTGAGTTATAAATAGTGGCAGCTTTTATACAAAACTCCTTTGTCTTTTGAAGTGTGTATTTTAACTTATAGTGAGTAGGACACATAGGTTGTCTTATTATATAAGCTGCTTCTCAGTTTTACATCTCTATATAATATTAACAAAAAAACAAATGAGTATAAACATATGTATTTGAATGGGTTGATTTACATACATTGCATGTGCTAGATATGTGCTCTGTTAACATGTTTTCCTAAGGGACTCTTAAAACATAAAGTCACTGACTATAAAACATGGAATAATCTGGGGATTTAGCATAGGATTCATTTTTTTAAAAAACAGAACAGGACAAGATATATTTCAGAGGAGTCTCTATGGATGCTGGCTGACAATCAACTTAGTCTTGTAATATTAACAAGCACTCTCTAGTGATTGATACATTGGTATATGTGCAGCCCATACAATCTTGTTCTTGCTGCTTTATTATACTGTAGGAGCAGGAAAGAAAAGTTGGTGAACGAGGCTTGTCACAGGTGTGTGTCAAACTAAGCATTCCAACAATTTTTGTTGTTGTCCCTGCTTGAACATAGTTAATGTTTTTTAATTCCTAATTACTTGGCTGCAGTTTGCGGTCGCAATGTTCGCTGGGAGCAGGCTTAACTAGTTAAAATGTTTTGTATGTAATATTATGTAAGCTGGGGTCGATTTAATGTCATTGCTGTTTTTTTTTATCTCAAAGTATTATATTACAGTACATGGTATTTGATGATGAATATTGCAATTCTCAGGTGATAAAGTAGAACCCAAATAGATGCTTATCCTGTTGTTAATGTGCCATGATGATATGACAGATACATTCTATAAAACTTTAGACAATTATAACCAATACCATCTTTTTTTAAAGATTTACCGTATATACTTTTATATTTGAGAAGCCACCTTCTCACCGCTTAGTTGTTAACTGAACTAAATACATTTCATTTGATGATATTGTAGGAAATAACATATCAGTTAAAACCATGGCATATCCAAGTTTTCATTTGATGCTGGAAAAGCGTACATTTAAAAAAAAAAAAAAGGAAAGCTGTTTATTTGTAAGGCTAACTATTGTGTAATAATGTTCTTAAAATTCTGTCTTCAAACTGATACTGAACGTGTGGATCTACATATGGTTTGCCTTCCACATATTTCATCAGAGTGTTTAGCCAGAGCTGCACTGTGGAGATAATCGGATAGTAGTTTAATCGTTTAAATAAGTATGTGGGTGGCGTAAAGGATTATGTGTAAACACTTCCTAATGTGACTCCAAACTACAATATTTGTTGGCAGTAAAAATTTGTAATGAGGCTTCTAGTTGGATTTTTAAAATGTATTTATAGAGAATTGTTATTGTTGTAAGTGTGTCTATATTCCATATATCTTCACAAGAAAGAGAATGAGTATACATGTTGGAGATTTAATAAGGTATGTGAAACCCAAAAAACAATAAAGATAAGAATTGTGGTTAAACGTTAACCTGTGGCTGACATTTAATCTTGCAAATATCAAAGCCCTTGGAGGTTAAGCAGTTTAGTGTTTCTGCTATTAGAAGGATGTCTGTGATTAAACAATATTTTATCATCTATTTGATTTATTTAAGCAGACTGCTTTTATTTGTGCGCAATATAATTGATTCAGATTGGTCCATAAATGCAGAATCCAGCAAATTACATATGTCCTGTGTATATATACATCTCCACAAATGTGAAAAACACCTTTTACCAATATATAATATTTAACCATTCGTTGACAGGTGAAACCATTACTGTAGCCACCGCTGTGATGGACAAGTAACTTTTGAAGGTTCCCCATGAATATAGATAAATAAGCTAAATATAGGATACGCAAGAGGGATCTCGTAAATATGTATAGTTAAAATCATTGTCAGTAACATGGGATGCATAGATCTACAATGCAAAACTACAGGTTGGCTACCTCTGGTTTAACTCCTTCATTGCCAGTGTGATGAGCAACACGTAACAGTCAACTGTCTTGCTTTGCCAACCTGTTTATAATGCAGTTTGGCATTTTATGCCTGTTTGACAGCATTAACATGCAGTACAGCAGTCACCTTTACACAAATATATTTTTTTATATTTAGATATTTCTTTTATTGATATCATCGTATTTTTACATAGAAAAATGTAAAAAAACAACATATATTTTTTTAATCTTGGATGGATAAGTGTGAAATAATATTTACCAGCTAATTTGTGGTGCTTATGCTTGTACATCTAATGTGTTATATTTGTATTTTTTTTGTTCATTGTTTGTACTTGAATAAATTATTATAAAAATAGAATAACATTTTTAATTAAGTTTAATGTTTAAATGTCTCTACACTAAGCCTATGCTGGAGAAGTATTAACTGTTCAATGATGTTGATTCTTTATTTATTCTATAGGACAGATCATCTGCTTTTGAATTGGCTTCTGCAAAATGATGGGTTCAAACAAAGAAGAGGATACGTTGGGAACATTTCTGCAGTATATCGAAGATATGGGGCTGAAGGCCTATGATGGTTTGGTTATACAAAATGCTTCAGATATTGCACGGGAAAATGACCGGATGAGGAATGAAACAAACCTGGCTTACTTGAAAGAAAAAAATGAAAAACGTAGGAAGCAAGAAGTTATTAAACGGTAAGTCTAAGCCACGGAATATAGTTGTACAAGCTGTATGCTACAATGTTAGAGATTGCATTTCTGTGTTTTATTGATTTTGGTACGTGTTTTGTAAACAAATTCTTAGGAATGCGTACCAATTTCCATAACATCATTACAGTCAGGACCATCGATATCATTTGCCAGTGTAGAACGTATTGCAGCTTTTAATCTTGGATCTAACTCATCCTGGACTCGGGTGTTCCACACCAGTACAATTTGGGTATTCCCAGTACATATCATAATAGTGATTACACTGAACAGAGGGTTTACAGGTGACTTAACCTACCTGTACGGTGCAGACATGAATGGACTCCATTAATTCTTGTAATCTTGTTTTGGGTGACTGCAGTCTTATATTCCTACACATCTGCAGTCTTGTAAGAGACTGAACTTGACAGGCTATCTACATTTATAACTGTACCAGCAGTGGCTGCTGGGAGTTTTGATGACATGGCATGCTCAGGTAGTAGACAGCTCACCTATATTTTCTAATTTCTAAGGGAGACTGCAGAAGCACCATTTTTTGGGGAGCAGATCCGCAGGGCAGTTAGTACTAAAAAAGGAGGATTTTCCCAGACATCATTATTGCAGATTGCAGGATACTGGTGCTTAGAAGATAAAGACACTGTAGTATAGTCCAGCCAATGAACTTTAATACACAAATCCTTTAGAGCAAATACTGTGAATTCACAGTATTCCCATGCTATTCCACTAGCCTCTCTCTTGACATCATGAGTCTCTTGGCATCATGAGTCATAGCTCAGGTCCCTCATACCGGTGTATTTGTATTGTATCGTATTATTGTTAGTGAGTATGTGTTTTGGTTTAGCAATCATAAATATAAATGCATATAGTAGTGGTTTAGTTAGCAATATGAGTGTGAGATTCAAGTGCTTCCTATTATAGTTGTGCTTTCAGGAACTGGCATTTATGCCCAAACCTGTATGATAACACAATATACTTAATCAGACTTTTCCCAATACAACATACTTGTCACAGTTCTGAAATGTATTGGATGGGGTATGCTAACACAAATCATGTCATGATAGCGTGGTTTGTGATATCTGGGGAATTTCTGTGGGTCATTGTGACAGGAAATGGAATGACAGTGCTTGCCAAAGGAGCATGTGTAGAGTGTTTAAGTAACCTTCGAGTTACCATAGCAACAGACAGAAGGAGCGTTCTAGACCTAATGAGTTTGCAACATCAGCAAAGTTGGCCAAGGTAATGTAAGGTTTTAATATGGATCCCTGCCAAAAGGCACGTCTGTAGTACTTAGAGATATAATATTTCATGGACTTGATTGAACATAAGGGGGATTTGGCAATACTCCTAAACTCTCCCAGCCTATTGATGCTAATGAATTAATGTGGTGAACATTTTAAAATTTAAAACCAAACATTTCCAGCAAGTCAGATGACTCTATAAAATAGATATTTCAAACTAAATGATGTATCACCTAATAAGACACTGTTTTGAAACTAGATTTGATTTTAATATATCCTAATAGTTGCACAATTAATGAATACAAGTGATTTAAATAACATTTAGGTAACAGTCCTTTTAAAAACGATGTGGCATTTTGAGCATACATTTACATACATACATTTACCATTTCACATAAAGCAAGTATCCTGCTACCTGTAAGTTTTAGATTGAATAGACTTTGTCACCTTGATACTGTTTACGTAAATGTGAATGTAGGAATATATATTCCTACATTCAGATATAAACAATATCAAGGTATATAAATATTCCTCAGATCTACTCTCTGAAAAGGGTAATGTTGTAGTGTATTGAGTGTTTATTTTAGCGCACAAGTTCACTTTACCTTGTTTTGTTTATATATATATATATATATATATATATATATATATATATATATTCCTACATTCACATATCAAGGTGAATATTCATATATATTCCCTCTATGAATAAGATTATAATATGAAAAGATTACTTCTGCCCACATTTTAAAAGATGAAACTTTATTCAAATATTTATAATAAAAACAGACCAGATATGGTAAGGAGAAGGACCAAAGGCTTCTTCCACAAGTATTAATTAAGGATTGTGCTGCATGCTGTGTATACAAAAGTCACAAAACTAGGGTTATTGCAGCTCACTTTATTGGACTACAATTCTCAGCAGTTTTGACCCTTTTTTTTCCCATTCAGAGAGTTTTATACATACCATACAGACGCAAGAACAAAAACCTGTCTAAAGGAATCAGGATAAGACATCAACCAGCGCCATTATATATACATAACCCCCAATGTATAAATCAGTTTTGATCATTTTCTGATACATTTTCACTCTCTACATTTACAGCACAAGCAATGTTTTAGGTGACTGAATCACTGTAAACAAAAATCTCGAGCATGGGCGTCCGCAGGATGGCTGAGAATCATGAGATTTGCATTCCACAGCAGATACAGTACCGGTCATTAATGACATAATAGTTAAACTTTTGCCCTCCAGTTGTTGAGTACTCAAATTCCCAGATTGGCTGAGAGTCATGAGAAATGTAGTCTCAACAACTACAGTATTAACTAACCCTAGCTGCAATACATGGTTGAAATACACTACCTTGGGCCAAATTTTTCAAAGCAAAACAGGTGCTATTTTAAAAAAAAGTGCATCATGGGACCTTATATCTGCTCAGGCAGGAACTCATTGTCTTTGAATTTCAGCAGCAACAGGGAGAAGAAGAGAGCAGACGAAATCACTCAGAAATGATGTGTATAGATTTGAGTAAAATCTTATTTGCTGCACTCTACCTCCTGTCAGGTCAGTTTCTGCTCTATGTCTAGTTAACCTACCCTCAAGAGCCAACTGTTTTCCCTCTCTTGCTTCGGCTCCAGTGGGCTTGTTGGAATTTCCAGGAGGTGGGCAAATCCCACACATCACTATCACAAAAATTACTAATGTGATAATATAACCACTTAGTTGTGTGCTGCTATGCTGTTCTCCACAAACAAGTAGTACACACTGCACACATCAAGGATCTGTGAATCACATTGATAACTTGCATTTGTACAAACACAGAGTTAAAGAATGCCTAATTAACAAGAGTGTGTTTGGGGGAGGAAATAACCAAACTGGTTTTAATGAATATTCAATTTGCAAATGTAGAATGAATAAAATATTTTATGCTATTCTGCATTTGGTAAATTATTCACCCCATACTATTCATTATTCTTAGATATCAAGGGCAGCTTTGCTACTTAAAGGGACAGTCTAGGTACCCAAACAGCTCTGGTGCAATATAAAGATTGAAGCCTGTGCAGCACTCAGCTTTTTTGCAGAGAAAATATATGCAGGCATTCTTTTATAAAACTGTTTTTAATGTGTTTCTCTAGTCCTCCCCCAGTGGTCTTGCTCTATTATAGGCAAGAGTACATACGTATGCTGCTTAGAATATGAGCAAACGGTTTTGTTTACTGTTGAGCGAGAGGCTACCTGTCAAAGTGAATGAATAACAGAAAGAGGAAGTGCCTTATACTACTGGAGAATGCCATGGTCTGAAAACTTTCCCCTGGAGTTTTCTTGACTCATCTTCTGGGGTCTTCTGTATAGACACTGAGCTGGTCCCTGTAAAGTGACTGAACCTCTTTATAGGCACTGATCCGCTCTCTGTATAGTCACTATAACTCTGTGTAGAGACTTTGCTGCTACTTCTATAGTGATTGTACCTGTGTATAGACATAGCAGTTTCCTGTATAATGACGTTAACTCTGTATAAACACTGACTGCTGTATCTATAGCAACTATACCTCTGTATAGAGCCTGAACTGCCCCGAGCATAGTGACAGAACCATTGTATAAAAACTGAGCTGTATAGTGACAGTATAGTGACTGTAAATCTGTATAGTAACTGTACTGCAGTATATAGATTATATTGCTCCCTGTATAGTGGCAGAACCACTGTAAAAAGACTGAGCTGCACCCTGTATAGTGAATATGCCTCTGCATATAGGCTGAGCTGTTCTCTGTATAGTGACAGTACCTCTGTATAGAGATTTGATCTTTGTATAGACACAAAGCTGCTCCATGTATAGACACTAAACTGCTCTGTCTTTAGTGACTGTACCTCTGTATAGAGACTGTGCTACACCCTGTATAGGGATTAGGAATAGGTAAAATAATAACATGATGTAGATGTTTTAAGCAACCATATTGTCTGGTAAATGGCCAGTGTGTGGGTGCAAATGAGTTAAATACTGGGTTATACTTTCCCAGTATGTTTACTTTATTTTAGAGTTTTTGTTTTTGGTATAAGCAGTCTTGTTTTCATGTGGTATGGCCTTCGCATTTGGCATTCTAGTGCCACTCATTTTGCCTGCAACCAGAATTAAGGAAAAGTGTGCAGTTAAATGTGCAGCTAATCAGTCTAATTAGTGAACAATCTCCTTACTGAAAACTTTTCCCATATGTTAACTACCTTTTCCATTTAGAATTGTTTTTTCATAGCATACAAAATTATACTTAGGGACATCCCTCCTAGGACTCATGATTTTTTAACTGCTGTATTCTTTCAGCAATATCCAAGAGATGAAAAATGATATTCCTGGCCTACTTCATTTGATTAGAAGTATATGTATTCCCTTTAAGCAGCCCGGGGGGAGTTTGGACACAGACTTCAATGCAAAAGCAGTAGACTGTTTATAAATATGAATTTTATTAACATTAAAATCAGCTCGTTTGTGCCAACTAGTTGATTTAATGTTTTACATGTTGGGTTAATAAAAGGTTATCAATATAAAGGAATATTATAAAAGTGTAGTGATATCACGGCATTCAACTGTGCGCTTAGCAACAAAAATGTCTCTTTCCTTAAAGACACACAAAAAGTGAAAATGCAAAAATGTAAGTAACTAAAGTGCTAATAACAAAAACAATTCGTGGATCACCACCTTATATTATTTGGGTAATTGATGTTGTATCCAAGTCAGTATAAATCAGCATCCATAGAAAGAGAGAGCAAGAAAACACAATAGTGTAATACTGCAGATATAATACAATTCAGTAATGCTAAATATTGCACTGACATGCAAAAGCAAAAGGGATCCTATTTGGATCTCAAATGAAGGAAACTGGAATTAGTGTGAATATAATCACAATCATTTTGAAAAGTATTAATTGAGTGCACAGGATTTTACTGAGATAGAAGTCATAGGTAGAATAAAAAGTATACAGCTTCAAATCCACACATTAGACATATGGTGAGGAAGTATTATTGCACAGCTCCAAATTCTTGAAGCCACCCAGTAGAGATGACTTCAGGATGAAACTCAAGTAGAAACACATTATTAATAAACATACTTGTATCAAGCTCAAGGGTGTCAGTCTGTAACCTTTAGCTGGTGATGGACTCCAATACTGCCCATCCTTAGGATAACATGGATATGGATGATGTAGTGCAAATACAGCTGGAGACTACAGTTTGATACTCTTTTTTTTTCATATTTATTCTTTTTATTTAATCATTTTTTCATCTTACAAAAGTATTTCAATCGTTTACAAAAATATGCTGTAGACAACAATATAGTATTGTATATATGGTACTGTTAACAGGGTATGATTTAATTGCATAATCATTAGAAACCGTGGTAACCTAATAAAGTAAGATGTATTACATACAACTAATCTCACTTCCACATCCACATCACATTCATTCATACTATTCCTCGAGGTGAAAATTTATCAACTGTGCAACACCGGCTAATTGAGCTGGATCAAACAAAATGACAAGGATGGAGGTGTGAAGAGTTTCATTCTCTTTTCTTTTCCTTCCCTTCCTCTTTCCTCTTCCCCCCTCTCCTTCTCTTCTTTCCTTCCCCTTCTTTTACGGGTGTTACGCCTTTAGTTTTATGCTGTGGGGGGTGATTTATGTCTCACTATACTAAATTAACTAAGCTTTTGCCAAGGGGCCCAAATTTCATAGTAGCTGTCCAAGTTATTTGTTACTTTATAGAAGTATCTTTCCATATTGTGTTGAAAACTTATCTGAGACATGACTTTTTGCCAGATCGGGGGGTCCTGGTTTTTCCATTCTCTAGCTATACAGATCTTTACAGCTGCAAATACGTGAATCGCTAGGTTTATCTTAGCTTTGTTATCTGTTGGCATATCTAAATTAAATAGAAAGGTTTGGGGAAGTAAACACGAGTCTAAGTCAAAAAGAGTTTTGAGTAGGACCCCTAGATCTGTTTTTAGGGAGTGCAATCTGTCACAGCTCCACTATATGTGAGACATGGATCCGGGCTGGTTCTGACATCTCCAGCATTTGTTTGTAGAGGTATGAAACATTTTGTGCATGACAACTGGTACATAATACCAGTGGTGCAACAACTTAAAAAACTGTTCGTGTAGATTAATGCAGTGTACCGCCTTCCTCATCCTAGACCATGCCCGGAACCATGTCTCAGCTGGGAGGTCTATTCCCAATTCGCTCTCCCAACGAATGATACCCCTAGATTTCTTTGGGTCTGTCTCCCCTCGTAACAGGTCCAGTATTTTGGATATAAGATGTTTTTTATGGTGTGACTCAATAAAGATATCAAGCTCTGAATGTTCCCTCAAAATCATCTAATCCTCTTAAATCAAGGTTGAAGTGATTTATTTCCATGTATGCTGTTGCTCACTGGATTATGAAGGACCATGTTGTCCAGACTACATTAAGAGTCTTTCTACCTAAGAATAGTGGTCAATGGAGTGCAAGTGTAGCTCACTCTTATGACCAAGGATTCAAATAACAGTATTCAGATTGGTCAGTGAAAACTTGAGTACTGCTTGTTTCTGACAAAAGATGTCTGCATCTTGGCTGGGGTTTAGCATACTTAATGAATTCAGTCATGCAACATCAAAGGCACTGCAGCAAATATATATTTTCTACAAACAAATTACGTGTATTCATCAACATGTTAAAGGAACCCCATGCCATTAACAGTTTTATTCTGTAAACAAATGAACTACTTTCAGTGTGAAATATATAATGTGCATATTAAATAACACGGTGATGTCATAAACAGGACACATCATCACATTTTAAACACATGTTTGTGACACAATCTATAGTTGTACATTTGCAGTAAAAATCAGGCATTAAGAGCAAAATTGAAAAAGGTCTTCAACTTGCGCATCTTTCTGTCTTAGCTAATAAAACCTGAATTTGCAGTTTACTTGTCTGTTTACCACAGATCAAATCTTAGTGAATAGACCTCTTATATCTCTAATGTTACTGTGCTGCTTTATTATTGGTGACTTTTACAATACATAAGTGCCTGCTGTTATTTAGAATACTTAAGTGTATGGATTCAAATGACCAATTGACATACTCAACAAAGAAGTATCATTAAGCATCACATAACTGTGGACTAGCTGAAATTCTTTTTGAGACACAATAAGTAGCTATGTAGAAATTCTAAATCAATAAGACTTTTAAGAAGTCTTTAACCAACCATTTATATCAGACTTCATGAGCTTACCAGACGTATAAAGGTTCAGAATCCAAATACATTTTTGTATTATTGATTTCCTTTCTAAGACATTTTCAGGTAAGAGAAAGGAATATTTGACAAGAATGGTTTGAGAGTAATTTTTTTTTTTTACAGTCAGAGTATCAGACTTCTTAATAGGAGATTTAACCATTGGGGGGAGCCCAACAGATTTTGTAATTTAGTAACAAAGTAATTTACGTTGAAAAAAAGACCTAAGTCCACTAAGTTCAAACCTTGGACCTATCCTTCTTCCTGCTGCTGACCAAAAAGAAGACAACCAAACCCCCCCCCCAAAATTCCTTTTTGACTTAACCGGCAATCAGATTTTTCCTTGGATCAAGATCTCACAAATATTAATGTTTATTATATTATTTATAGGACGGTATGTCCTGCTTTTCTAAAATAAATATCCAGACCCTTTTTAAAGGCATCTAATGTGCTTGATACCACCACATTTTGGCAGTGGGTTCCATATTTTTATTTTCCTTACTATAAAAAAATCCCTTCCTTTGTTGTCTATGGAATTTTTGCTCATCCTGTCTCAGAGGTTGAACTCTTCTTGTTCTTTGATGAACATGTCACTAGAGAGCTCTTTATATTGGCTTTGAACATATTTATATAATGTTAAGACACCATTTTTTATAATGTATTTAAATGCAACTGTTTTAGTCTCTCTTCATTCCGGTGCCAAGAATTGAGCTGCCTATTTGCAGTGAGGTTCTATCATTCACTTGTAAAGCGGCAAGATCATATTATCTTCCCGTGAATCAATACCCAGTTTTATACATGTCAATATCTTAATGGCCTTTGCAGCTGCTGACTGGCATTGCACACTGTTGCTAACGCTGTTGTCTAAAAGTCACAGTGACAAGTGGAAAAATACACTACATTGGTGCTCTTACAATTATTAAAATATTTAATCACGAAAGACCTGGTATTTTCATTGATACATAACTGTTTGGTGTTAGCCATAAATCACAGGCTTTACATGTGCCACATTTAAAAGGCCCAGAAGTTGGCGACTGAAGCCAAGCTCTTTTGCTGCTGGAGAGATCAAAATGACTGTGACAAGGATGACACACGTCAGTTTTGGTCTCTTCTCATTCTGGTAATTGCATTTTTGTTTCTATTCTTTAATAGCTCTTCTAGATGTGATGAGTTCAGCTCTATGGGAGATTAATACCCTTTTATATGAATTCTTCAGAGATGTATTAGAGCATCCTATTTCCTAAAATCTGATCCACAGATCTACATTATCAATTACGTCTCAGTCTAACCAATGGAAATCCCTATTTTTAGGGGCTCTGGATCGAAGCTGCCCCATTGGAAAAGCCTATTAGTTGATGCATATTTTCTATATAGTGAAGTGTGCAAAGTGCCATCAGCATTTGAAGATATAGTCATATCTAGAATGTCTACTGTTACTAGTTTTTTTTTTATGCAGTATACTAAATATATGTGGGGCCATATTTAGTCTGGTGTTTTTTCACTGTTGCATTTACACTTTTTTGGTCTTGTTGTATGTATAGTGTCAGTGTACATTGCTTATAATAAAGTGGTCACGTGGACCCGGTTATAAGAAAGTTTTTGCAGTACTGAAAAGGAATATAAAAAAATACACATCTAACACCTCTTCTTCTGGCTTCATAAACTAAGGTGATCTTTTTCTAATTAGCATATGTCTGATTTTATTAGAAATAGGCTTAACTACTTAATAGTGTTGAGCGAACCCGAACTGCACTGTTCGGGTTCGTACCGAACATTACGGTGTCCGTACCCCGGACCCGAACCCGGACATTTCACTGTATGTTTGGGTTGGAGTTCGAGGTTCGGCTATAAACCAAAAGTCTTTAAACCGAAAGTCATTTGGTTTATAGGCTTTCGGTTTATAGAATAGCCAATAGCATTACATGTATTCTATAAGCCGAAAGTCTATAAACCAAAAGACATTTAGTTTATAGAATTTCGGTTTATAGAATACATGTAATGCTATTGGCTATTCTATAAACCGGACGACATTCGGTTTATAGACTTTCTTTTTATAGAATAGCAATAGCATTACATGTATTCTATAAAACGAAAGTCTATAAACCGAATGTCTTTCAATTGACCTATTCTTATGAATGGGGACTCTATTTCAGACTCTATTACATCTGAGAGTCAAATAGAACCATCAAATACTGTGCTTACAGCGCACTTTGAAAAATTCTAATAGTTTTGGGTGGTAAATAGTACATTTGCGTCTTGCGGTGCACTTCATATCTGAGAGTCAAATAGAACTGTCAAATACTGTGCTTACAGCGCACTTTGAAAAATTCTGGCTACCTCCTCCTCCTCCTCCTCCAGCGCTGCTTCCACCTACACCGCCACGGTCACCGCCTCCTCAACCTATGGGCCACTTAGTATAAACTGAAAGAGAATACCCTGCACTCCAACCCTCTCTCAAATGGATAATTCTGTTGATCCTCCTGGCAGCCATGCTTTAGATTTATGTTCTTCCAAAGCTAAAATCAAAGATTCCATCTAGTGCTATTTTATGGCTCAGCTGTATTTGTAATTTGTATGTATTTTATGTTATTTTAAGTTATTTCCCTATCCACATTTGCTTGCAGGGCACTTGTCCTACTCTTACCCACATTGTAATTCCTTTTGCAGCCCTCTAGCCCTTTCCATGACTTTTTTAGAGGCATTTTAGAGGCCAAAAGTCAGTGTCCCCATTTACTTCAATGGGGTTCGGGGTCAAGTTCGAGCATGGACACGGACATTTTTTCGAACCTTTCGAACCGGCCGAACCGGAACATCCAGGTATCCGCTCAACTCTACTACTTAATCATTCTAGCACAATTAATGCTAAAGGTCAGTAATAACCTTTCTGTTCTTGGCAATGAAGGTACAAAACGACACAGGGCATTTCATGTCATATCCATGACTGACACAAATAGAAATTCAATCACACATCTGTGTAGTGTTTCAATGAAATCCGAATGTCAATATACAGCACATCATCCTTTCTTCAGTTTGATGTCACTTGTTCTGCTCCAAGGCACCGTGTGCACATCTCTAAAAGTGCTAGCCATTCAAGTGTAGCCATCCTGCTGCTGATCACATAAATCACATAATCCCTAATAGCCGTTAAGGATTGCAAAGAATCATGGTAGTTGTAGTGCAGAAACAGCAGGAATGCCACAGATGGCCAATACACTGGCCTTAAAGTAACATGTTTCTTTATAATGGAATGTTCTATACGACCTTTGTGTTAGAAATAGTATATACATGATGTATCTATCCTTTTCCTGTCTTACCCAAACTTAATGTATTGTAGTACATGTACTAATAGCACCAACATTTTATTACAGTATTGTAGTATATTGTTTCCATACGTTCTCCGAGTTGAAGGTGATATCTGATCACCTTAGTTTACTACCCATTGAGATTTTTCTGCCTCAGTTTTAATTAGTACATATTGTAAACAGTAAAGTGACCGTGTCACCATTTATGTGAACTTTCCTATCATATCATTTTTTCAGTTTTTTTTTTGCCACATCTGGTTTTAAGACACGTTGTTACATGCTAGATCTGCTTTATATTGTTGTGATGGGATATTTTGAAAACACATATAGTGAAGTAAAGAATTAAGCTCTACTGAGATGTAAAAACATCAGGCAGCTACCTTATGCCTACTAAGAGAAGTTACCTTCTCTAAGCAATCTTCTAAATGACCTTACTTACATTAATGGAGCTTTTCTCCATTTCTCTTGTTCATATTCTGTATGCTCTTTACCAGATTGCTTCCCCTCCCCCATTTACTACAAATGAGATGCCAAGTTGAAAGCCTTGTGTCTGCTCATTATTTGTAGTAAACAGCCAGATGCTATAAAGAGGTGGAGCCTTTTTGACAGTGCTGCATGATTGCTTACGAGAAAAACAAGGCATACAGACAGCAAAGGTAGACTCCAAGGGCTTTGAGTTAGATGCCAAACAATATAATGTAACAGTTTATTACTCAGTCCCCACAGAGAGCTGATTTGTATCACTCTGGATAGAACATATGAACGGCCTCTCTCAGGTATGCATATTCTATTTTATTATATTTTAGTGTAATAGTTGGAACACACTATTACACTCTCTCTTTTTGTTGTCTACACAAAAGTGGATCCAAACACAGTTTGTAAGCATTGTGCAGACCCGGCTGTCCATGTGACTGTGAAACAGAAGGATACATACAAACGCCAAGAGAATACTGTGAATTAAAGATAAGAAATTACATGTTTTGAGGACTTTCAAGAGTATGTAACTAATAGCCTACCGATGGTTTGTCACTGTGTAGATGTTGTGACATCTGCAGGTAGAACATAGTAAATCACTACAGAAAATGGACAAAACTACTAAAGTGGTAAAGAGACTTGAAGATGTTGATTAAATCCAGTTGTGTTACAGCAGCATCAAGTTGCACTGGATCTAGGAACAGTACAAGCTGCAGTTTGTAGATAGGTCATATTGTACAGTTGTGTACATGTTGGTGTTGTGAATGTAGGTTGTCCTGCAATGAACCCTGTTCCACTGTTTGTACTGCATGTCAGAGCCTCACCTTCCCATCTGAAGAATATAAGTTATTAGTAAAATTGTACTTTAGTCAATTAGACAGCGTGAAAGTCAAATTAACATTTCTCCCAGAGGCCATGGATGCTTAGGCTGTTAATCAAGAAGCTGAAACTAAAATATTCTAGGGTTAAAAGGATAAATGTGCTATGGGTATAGAAGGTTAATTACAAGAATAAGAAGGATCAAGAGTATTGTTTTTGAGAACGAGTTTAACAATTGCAATGATATATGTATTTGGATGGCGTGAAATAGAACAGTCAAGTAAGTAATATAAAATCTAAAACTAGAACAGTCATAGAAGTACAGACTGCAGGATGTACAAGAGACAATGCATTAAATGGGAATATGAGAGCTAACAACTAACACCTACATTGATAATTAAACTAAAATAATATAAGGAGCACTGGGCTTTACTTGACCAAGAAGAATGTGCACAAAACTGATTTGTCTCAGTGAAAAATGCATATGCTTAGCCAAGAAGAAAGGGTTCCACCTGCAAATTCTGCTTAGGGTACTGCCCATATGTCTTTCTCAAAAAAATCAAACAAACGACAGTATGTATTCGAGCCAACTTTTAGTATGAGAAGGAGATGTAATCCTTGGAGGGCTAGCAGTGAGGGAGATAATGGAGTAGATTCTATGTAATGGCAAACACTAGTGACTCCCCCCACAAAAAAAATGTGGCCCTTAAGTGACCACAGGCTGGCACGATGTCCACGCTCATTAACTATAAACAATTATTGCGCACATGGTGCCATGGGCTGGTTCAGTGCCCATGACCTGATGAAATAACATAACTGGTTCCCCTGGGCTTGGGGTAATATTAATATTACTTTACCCGTTTAATGGCATTAGAGGCGAGCATTGAATCATTTCCTTTACTGCTTTACCAGGTCAATGCTTGAGACACAAAAATAAATCTCCGTTAGTGCTCCCCCATCATCTCGTGATGTATGAAGAAGTAATATGTACCACAACAATCATGTATTCCTTATATTATATAATGAAGAGGTGAATAGATATTTCAGGGGGGCAGGCTCTGTGGGTTCACTGCAATGCAGAGGTTACACAAAGAGGGAATTGCCAGAAGGGAAAATAAAGTGTATTATGATGGTATTAGGAAGCAGGATAACAAAGCATACCAGCCAGCATCCTGTAACTGGGTCCTGCTGGGGAATATCCAAAAGGGGATGGAGTAATGTGACATAACTTTATGTCATGTGATGTCATGCGATATTCTCTAACCTTCACATATCTGGTGAAGAAAACAGGTGTCTGGAGTGCATGTCTTGCTTTTTTAGTATGTGCTCAGTGCATAGTCAGCAGTCATGACTGAGAAAGCCCATATTTGCTGGAACAGGACCGCAAGAATTGAGACTGTCTGAATCCAAATCCAGGAAAGATGAGTAAGAAACATCTAGTGCTCTTGGTAGACATCATAATTTAATGGTCAAGAGGTTTATTAACACTGTTAACATAAATGTGGAGTGGATAAACAGAAACCATGTACTGGGTAAGGTTCCTGTAAAACTAAAGACCAGAATTTGTATTGGTGGAAGTTAATAAAAGCTAATAATGGAATTATTAGCCATATTTTATCCCACCCTGGAACTGTACTAATAGAATGTTAAAAGCTATAATTCTAATAATGATTCAATGATTTCCAGCATAGCTCTAGCAGTTCAACTCTAAGGTAATTCATGGTTGAATACTCCTAGTTCCATCAGAATGGATCAGCTGTTTCCATGAGGCCTGGATTAGTGCAGTACTGGAACCCAGGCCGTATCTTGTGATTTATTGCTGCGTATGTTTATTCGTCAGGCCTAAAATTCCACCTAAAATTCTAATGTGCTTACTTTGATACAGTACATTCGTTTCTGACATTCTGAATCATATCTTGATAAATTGTGATGCAAAGACTTTGAGGGAGTTTCCACTCCACACAGAGATGCTCAATGAATAGCCTATCAGGTTTTTTTTGTTTCTTTTTTATTTAGGTCCAAACCACACAGTAAAGATAGATCAGCAACACCTAGCCAAAGATATATGACTAATATGACATGTATAGAACACTATGAATTTATATTATTCCTTATAAAGAGATTTAATGAGTGATATATATCAGTTAAATGGTAACTTTCCCTCTCTGCTTTCTTATCCATAATTCCTATCAGGGCAGTACCATGTAGAATATTATGTAGAATATTTTGCATTCCCATGCAAAACTCTGTTACTGGTTGAGTCAGTCCACATTCTGATTTGTAGGTTAGAATGTCACAGGAATTAGGCATAAGGAATCCAGCTCTGTACTTGCATTGGTTTCCCAAGCATCCTTTCCAACATGTCTAATTATGGGTCTGCTATTCGACTACATTGAGTAGAGAATATTAATGAATAAAAATGAACACTATAGTGCAGTAAGTTATGTCCATTGCCAAAGGACATGATTAACTTAGGGAGTCATGAATCATTCATAATTAAAGCTATAACATAAGTCATCATCTTCATTAGTGTAAACATGAATGGGTATAGGATATACAAATCCCTTTATGTAAATCCAATAGGCTGACTATCCTATCCATCCAAGGTCACCTTTCATTACAGACACTGGCCAATTCCCTTGATCCTCTCTCCCACCTTTCCTCATCAATAGAGTCTCAAAAATTGAAATGTATAAACATGTTGAGAACCTTTACCCCTTTACCCCAAGAATTGCTTTCCTACTTTTTATCTTTAACTTGTATATGGCATGTAAAAAAGACACGGTATCACTTTATCGAGGATACGAAGATGCTTATAATTGTGTTCGCCAATCAAGTGTTTATGCCTTGCCACCTTTATGCCAACGGAGCTAAAAACTACAAAGATAGCGAAGAACACAGATGCATAAGCGTCTACGCATCCCCAAATGGAAACATTGGCATCCTACAATGATTGTACTTCTTAACAGAAGTCACATCCAGAGAAATATGGCAGATAAGAACGATTCGGTCCCTCTAGTCTGCCCAATTTTTTAAATACTTGTATTAGTCCCCAGTTCCCTATCTTATAGCTAGGATAGCATTGTGCCTATCCCACGCATGCTGCAGGTGGCGGAAGTTCCAGTCAGGTATGTATAACTCTGGATTTGGCAAGCAAATATGTCGAATAAGACTATATAGCTGCCTCTGTCTCTGAATCATCCATACATTTTTAGGTAACACATTCACTTTAAAGTGCACCTGTCTGCACTCAGTTTAGTGAAAGCAAACTTATGGTATTGATTTTATTTAATCTGTCTTTTCATTGGAAATATCACTAGATTATACAGTATAGTAAACTATTTTACCAGTGTAAAGAAGATATTGCTGTTCAGACTTGAGTGTGTAATTTACATTGAATTATTTAAAAGCTTTAGGCATTAGTAGTTACTTGCAAAGTCATCATGTTCACAAGTAAAGAGCCTGGTACATGGCACATTTGCAATCTGATTTATGCTTTTAATGTTTGTATGATGCCTGTTGTGCATCAGACAGCTCAGGACTCTTGAAAATCAGTCCCATTCCCTACCCATCGCTATTTTCCTGCTGCCGTATTTTTTTGACAAGGTCTGCGGCATCTTGCTGATGGGAGCTCTAACAAGGCACTTATGTAGCATATATGGTCAGCTATCCTTGTTGATCTCTGTGAAAAAAAATATTTTGAAAAAACAGTGAAAGGAATCAACGCAAACACAATTGAAAGTCTAATGACACTTTCACTTAATACTATTTAAGTAAAATTATATTCTAGTTTGACAATTAGGGCACAATTGGAATTTGGTTGGATTCTGTTACTGCTTGACATGGCAATTATCTCATCAGTAATGCACTTTTAAAATAGGTTTTATGCCTTGTCCAAGAGATTTACTATGGTAATCTTAGTGCCCCATTTTGCATTTTAAGTTCCAAGTACATATATTATAACATACCTAATCTGTAGGTAATATAATAGATACTACGGAGAGACCATGCTAAGTCATCCAAGCAAAATACATAGCCGTACAACCAAACAACAAAATGCTGTCTGTATGATTGCCTTTAGCAGATTGTTACATTTGAATTGTACTTAGTAATTTCTATAGAATTCGTACAAACACACACATACACGCACACATCTACACACACACATACATAGTTAACAAATATGTATGTTACATGCTTATATAGATTTTGGTCACACTTTTTTTAGTTTCTTTTACTATTAACCTTAGTTGTGGTTAAGGTTTCATATAATATATTGAATCACTCCTAAATGAATACCAAAATAGGATTATAACTATTTTTCTTGTTTCAAATTAAAAAGAAACCATACATTGGGAGTGATAAGTAATACATTACTTATGAATATATAACCTTAATCATAGGCAAATAAAAAAAAACACTATAATACCCCCCCCCCCCCCCCCAGATTTGTATTCAGAAGGATGGTTTAAATTGGAATTGTAGGATACACCTGTGACCATTATGTAACTGGTAAAGAAAATGGTTGACTAAAATTTAGCATTATTGCAGTTGTGTGGACGGACCATGATCTGTCAGTAGTGGAATGGGACTAATCTGTTGGCCCTGGAATATTATATCATATTACAATTCATTATGATGAAACTTTTACCAGTTTAAGGCCATATGAATTATTCCGAAAACAAATTATGACTTGATGCAGCACCATTGCACAGGTTGCAAGCCATAGTTAATTAGTCCACTGTATCTTGTTTGTGTAAATACGAAAACTTGGAGAAAGGCTCAGAGACAAACTTCTAATGTCAGAATTGGAAACTACATTGCTTTGTTACAGTGGCATCACTTTTGTAGCACGAGCTGTAACATTTGGCACAACAGGTCTAGTTGTGCTTCAGCTCTTGTTCTGGAGAAGTAACATAACAATAGGACACATTACTGTATGTACTACATTATTCATTATTTCAAAAACTATCCTCCCAAGAACATCAGTCACAATGTACAAAACGTTCATTAAGTGCAGAAGCACAGCTGTAACACAACACGGTTTACCTAAAGTCACAGCCACCTGTCATGACAGGAACTATTAATGAGCCTTTTGGGTGGCAGACATCTTGGCCTGCGATCTCCTCCTTTCATACGAGCATAGGATACAAGCATAGGATGGCTTATGATACACCGGTGCTTGCTGTGTCTATATTTTCTTGTGACAGATCGTCGACCTTAAGCACAAATGTCTTGGCATTGTTGAAAGGCAGGATACTATTAGTAGAGGTGGATTTATTTTTATTGCATGTAACACCTGAAAATGTATAGTGTTATACCTAATATAATCTGTCCTTGTTATGTCTTAGCACTCAGAGTGAGGGCAAGATTTGAACCATATAAGGGCTGAATCAGTAAAGAAATAATTGCAAGGAATTGTGATTGTTATTTGAAACGTAAGGCAGAAGTAGCTGAGTTGGAAAAAATCTACCATTCAGCTGCATTGGAGAATTTTTACAACTCAGCTACATTGGCCTAAAGTTTGAAATTCCCATTTCAGTCCTATGCTATTCTCACTTTTTTGAGTAGACCCTAGAGACCTACTTACCAATTGTAAATTAAAAATGTAATTAACACGGTTTCAGGTCTGTATCGCTATCTTTCTCAAGACTAGGCCAGTTGTGCATGTTGCTCAAGGAAAACTCGTGGTTCCCCGCCACCCTAAGTAAAATAATTATGTGTATTAAAGCTAACTCTTCCTGGATCAGTTGTTTTCTCTTTATAAATTCTGCAGTGTTCCTCCCCATTATCTAAGGTACAGTGTGCCTGTGTGTGGCACCCACACCAGACATACAAGTGATGATGCCATCATGTATACCCAGTCATTCATTATGACATCAGTAGACAATCAGTGGTCTTCAATAGAAATACATGGAAATGCTCCAAGCTGTTATTATATAGGCCAATAAAAAATTGATTGGAGTTCATTATTAAGTCTATAGAAACAAGCTGAACTGATCCGCTTGCAAGTAGATAAAAGCAGAGGGATGGCTAGAGCATGGACCTTTGCAAGAGATTTCTAAGGAATGATTGCATGTATTTGTATGCAAAAAAAACCATGTACAGTGCATTTTCTGCAAAGTACTTGTGTCTATTTTTGTTTTATTTTGAGTACTATAACCTATTTCAGTCAATTGCTTTTCTGACTCAACTAGAAGGAATGATAATCTTTGAATTTGCAGTATGTTTAATTGATTATTTGTTTTCTGTTTGTGTCACTAGATTTTGCTAGGAAGAAATTAATCTAGAACTGGGGTAGGCAACCTTTGGCACTCCAGATGTTTTGGACTACATCTCCTAATGCTCTTACAGCTAATGCTGGAAAAGCATCAAGGGAAATGTACTCCACAACATCTGGAGCCTACCCGATCTATAAAAACACTGTACCTAAAGGCTCAATTCAGATCACAAAGATCTTAGGGGAACATTGCCAACTGTGGTATATCTAAAAATTGCTTCCTGTAAAAAGTGCAGACATTAATAGCATTGGCCATGTGCCTGGAGACTAACACTTTAGTATTCTGTTTAGTATTCTAAACCATGACCCTCATTTATGAAAGTGAACTGTAAAGCACAGCCTCTGTGAGAACAGGGTGTGGATGTGGGAAGTGTAGTAGAGGATGGGATTAATGCACTTTATTATATGTGTATTGACTAAACATATATTACATCTGTCAAATATAACAATAAATATATTTTCTCAATGCAGTTCAGGGAGAATTCTGTGAATACTAATTGTACCCCTGTGTAAATATAGTGAATGGATCGCAATCACAATCTTCCCGATATGCCAATGGGCCAAAGAGGGTCACTTCTGCTTTTGGGGGACTGGCTGAAGGTGTGTTATGGGCAGGGAATATTTAGGCGACTTTATGACAATAAAGAGCTAGTTATGACATTTGGTGAGCCATTTAGAATAAGAATATTGCATTTTATCTACAAAAAACATATTTTAACACCTTTGCGGCAATGGAAGTTTCAGGCACGTCCAGCTGGCAACTCTGTTGGTGACAATAAACGTGCCTGGCGCATCCTGTGGTGGAATGAGCATTTTTCGGGATCAACAATCATGAAAACTGCTCTGATGGCGCTGCTCTATTGCCTTGATGTCAAGGCATTAGGCAGCACAGAAATATCTGTTCTGGGACACCCACTCTCGCTATATAGAGCGATCGCTGGTGCCATATTGGAGGAGCAGCATGCTCCTCCAATATTGCTGCTGCCCTCTTGTAAGTAGAATGTCGGAAGTGAAAAAAATTCACTTCTGTTGCTCTGATGCTGTTGCTTGACTGCCCCTAGAGACAGACAGCAACATTGCAATAAAAAAAGACTTAATTAGCTAAAAATCTAGGGTTTTTTTAAATTTAGGGTTAGAATAATTGTTAGGGTTACAATTAAATTAGGGTTAGCATAAGGGATATGGTTAAAATTAAATAAAAATTACAATAAGTTAAGGGTTAACATAAGGGTTAGAGTTGGGGTTAAATTTAGGGTTAGGGTTAAATTTAGAGTTCGGGTTGGGGTCAAAAGGTCACTGTTTTTGCCCTTTAACTCGCAGAAAACTGCAGAAAAACATTGATACAAGCAAATTTTGGAACTCAGGACAAAATTGAGGTACTATTTAGACAGGGTCTGTTTTAATGATTGTATATGTGTAAATTATTTTTTAGGTCAAATTTAGAAAAAGTGTTTTTTTAATTTTTTCATCATATTTTATAATTTTTTTTGTAGTAAATTATAAGATATGATGAACATAATGTTATCTAATCAAAGCCCTTCTTATGATGATAAAAACAACATATAATTTGTGTGGGTACAGTATGTGAGAAAGAAGAAAATTACAGCTAGATACAAACACCCCAGAAATGGCAAAACAGCCCTTGTCACCAAGGCAAAGACAAGGTCAAAAGGTCATGTCACTAAGGGGTTAAACACATTTACTGCAGTTTAAACAGACAATATACACATTTAAAATTGTGAGCTAGAATATAGGAACATCAGAGGACAAAAGAGGGAGACTTGTGAAGACAAAAACAAAATGAAAAAACTGCCAGCTCCCAAGATCTTAAAAGTGGTGCCAGTGTTCAGTATAATACCTCTCAACATGTCAAATGCCCTAAGGAGGGACACTTTTTATGGGATTGGATTGTGAGACATTTTTTCAAGACTTTTTTGTTGTTTTAAAAACCTATAGATCATTATCTATGTCATTAGTGAAATCACTTAGCACATGGCAAAGTGCTTTATTTCATGAAAACTAATTTATAAACACATGTACTGCAGCTTAACATTTATTAATGAGTATTTTATTGCTGCAGAGCTCTGTTTTACACTTATAAATACTAAACATTCTGAACTCCTAAAAAAAATAGGTTTAATAGAATAACTAAAAAGGATAGGAAAATCTGGCTACAAAAGTGTGACCATCTCCCCAATATGGGGACTTTTGAGGGGTATGTAGTATTACAGAGTACCCACAGAAAACAAACCCTGACTATAGGTAATATTCCCCCGACAGCCAGACTACCACATGGGTTTTTTTTTAGTTTTTTTTATAATATAATAATATACTTTTTAAAATATGGCAGTGAGTGTCTAGATAAATACATATGCTTTGGACAGAGAGAGACTTACACATTCTCATATGGAATGATTACAACCTTGTGTTCCACCAAGCACATCTCTATCAGCAAAGGTGTTCATTTCCAAGTGTTAACGAATGATGAATCTCACTAAATTTGGAGGAGCATTTGTCAGCACCAGCTCCCAGCTGACAGCACTGGATGATTTTTAAGGGAAATGATTGCCTCTTTCCAGCATTGAGATATCTGCTGCATGTTCCTTATAGAGTGAGAGAGTACTGTTTGTTGGAAGGAATGATTGAATGCTTTAGCACTTTGTGTAATGACCTCTCTTTTTTGAATACAGAGTAAAACATGGTTTGGAAATACACTGCATAGGTTGAGAAGTCATCTTCAAGTGACACCCCATACATAATTTAGTACAAGTGGCAATCACAATACTACTGGAAAGCTGTAATTCTCTTGTCTATTTCATAAAAACAGATTGACTTTTCCTGACCTACAATTGATATGTGTTTCAAAATGGGTTTTGTACTAGGCTAGCCAGCTGTGAAGCAATCTTTCACCCTGCTGTTAACGCAGATCAACATTTTGGCAAAAGAAGAACACTGCTGTATTCTGTGGACGATATGTATTTCATTACTGTGTGCTGTACCTTTTAATCATTGGTACACCAAAGTTGCCTTGGGCCTTAGGTAGTAATTGAGCCATTGGCAACCCTTGGCTCTGATCTATATTCTGTAGGCCTTAGTTAAAAGGCATGCAAGCTGTTCATGTTTGGGTAAACGCTATACACCTCCACCAAAGCAACTGTTCTGCTTAGTCTGTGACCTACAGAAATGTTCTTTTTATAGAAAAGGTTATCCCGCACTTTACTAAAACAACAACAAAAAAAACACCAATGTTACATTGCAACATTTCATAGTAGAACACATTTTTGCAATTGTGTTGTGTAAACCACATAAAGTAAATAAGTCAAAGTGCAGAAACACACAGCAATTATTCTATGGTATGAAAAAAGATAATAAAACAATAATACTAAAGGGCCACTGCATTTTGTTGCAATAAGGTTGTCTAATTTTTGCAGCATAAACAATGCCTCTTTTTCACATATTTGTACATGGATGGCAGAAGGCATGCACCATTTTTTGCTTCTACTTCTTGTATTCTGGCCTCTCCATAGAGATTTATGAGAGCATACATTAATTCTGCGCAGGTTCTTTGGGATTCCCTGTATGGAAAATCCTCTAGTAGATTCTGGAGAGGTGCTGAGGACTCCCATTTCAAAACGAAGTCAGGAGTGAGGGACATTCTCTGGGAGAAAGATATGCATTGTAAAATTAGTTAAAAGGATTAAATGAATTAAAGCATTTTTTATGTTAAATATCATTTACATTAATATTTTTTTCAACCTAGTGTGGGCCTTTAAGAGAACCCACTGTCCCTTTTTTGGTGGGACAGATCACTTTTGGGCTTCCCTTGATCCTCTGGTGCCACTCCCAGTGCCTTGCTTCGCCAGTGAGGCATATTCAAACATATGGAGAGTGCTTTTTTTATGTCTTATATATGTGTGTGTATGACTAATTATGATCTCACTTTATTGTGGTTTTTGTGTGTTTTTTTGTGTGTGTTTGTGTTCTAAACATAACTTTTAGTTCTAGACTGCGGATGTAGATGCCACATGGATTCGTTCAAACAGTTCCACACTAGGACAAACAATGAAAATTTTCTGCAAAATACTACACAAGTACCCGCTGCAGTACTGTGTTCACACTGTTAAAGCAATGCAAAGGCAATGCAATTGTTGATACTTACAAACAAATGCATTTTTAGACGCTTGAAATCAATATTGTCTAAGTTATATAAATAGATCTAAAAATGTAACCAATTAATGCAGGATAAAGCTGAAATTTTAAATAAACATATGCATCAACTGGGTTACTTTTTTTGTGGGTGAGAAGGTGGGTTCAGTCAGAGGGCACCCATAGTGCTGAATGTAGATCAGAAAGAAAGAGAGAGGGAGAGAGAAAGGAAGGAAGGAAATTAAAAAAAAGAGAATGAGGGAAAGAAATGGAGAAAGAAGGATGGATCAAACTGTCACCTATGTAATTTAAATAATTCAGTTATACAATTTAGAAGTAACAATAAAGAAAGTGCAGAATATGAAAACGCCACTCAAGTAAATGGGCTTGCTAAGTTTTTCGGTCGATGAGGACTGTGCTTATCACATAATAAGGAACCAAAAAGAGAGATGTAGTGAACTTATTTAACATACAGCTCAAAATCTGTGTATTGTCTGATTCGTTATGCTCTGTATTTACATCAAATATTTTTAAGTGATGCATCCCCTTTAAAATGTTTTCCAACCCATTTTTAGCATGATGAGATTTTTAAGCATTTCCCCCAGTTCCATCAATCTATAGCTCAAAGCCATCCGTTTTCTCATTCTTGGTATCTAAGCTATTTGGGACATTGACTTCATACTGGAAAATAGACAATTTTCATTATCCTGTTTCTTGGCAGAGAGTTTTGGAAATACAAAAATAACTGTAGCATCTTCTGAAAGCAATACAAGGCCTTATTTTAAACACTGAGAGGCTGTAGTTAATCATGTACATTCATTTTGAAACAACAAAGATTTTTTCTTTTTTAAACTCTCGCAGCAAGTATTCCCTGCTGGCTGAGTTGAATTATTAAATTTCAAATCACATGCGAGGAACTCTTGAATGATTCCTTTGTAAAGTCATAGGTGACTTTGGAGAATACAGCGGTGTATCACAGCTTTGGTTAATCCCATGTTCTAATTTAATTTCTCCAACATGCTTTAATGGAATCATTAAATACGAAAAGTAAGTAGGGTAAAAACCTTTTGTATTATACAATTGGTTGAAAAATGTGATATGCCAAAAGGCTTGTGTAATTGAATAAAACATGAATATCTCTGCAGCTATGGATAATATTGTGTGATAAAACAGTTCTGCTATAGAGTAACTAAATTATTATTGTTTCATATACTGTTTTGCCCTAGGCACATCCTGGTAAAGGTCCCTATGGATTCTGGACTCATTTTATCAGTTTTGTGCAGTACTTAAAAATAGGATAAAAGGTTTCAAGATTGAAGACAGATTTGATCCATTTGTAGTTTGAAAGACATTTGTAGAATATAAACTATTTATCTCCCCTTAAAATGCCTTTTATAACATTGTTACACAGGATCTTGACAGTTATGCACAAATATCTCCTAAATGTTAAAATTTTATGTCCACCTGTCCTTTTCCCCTGCCTTGCTGTCCCAAATTTTAGGATCTCATTAAACTTGGTGTGTATAAGTCTATGACAGATCCATAGCAATTATACTTATAGTAATTTGTATCTCCTAATGTGATTCACCGACAACAGTGGACAGTGCACATCACAGTATTCGTTCTACAGTGTCTGGAATACGGGATAATGGTCACGAATTAAGACTATCTTACTTAAAGCGGGTTAGTTTAGTGGTACGATTATGTGTGCTTATACTAGATCATGCAGTTTATCTTGATTTACTGATTTAGTCTTGATATTACTTATTTAATGACATAAATGAGTATCACTACTCAGCAATGCAAAAATGTCCCTTATATTAGTTTACATCATATCATAAACATAAGAAATATCACCAGCGAGCGTGACAGATTTAACTAACATTTGGCAAATGTGACGAGACAAAGCTGTTTGTAAAACTGTTTCTCTGAGAATCTCGAGAATCTGTGATTTTGACACTTGTTTTATCTCACTCTGAAAACAAACAAATTATGCTTATTGTTGGCATTATTTAGTGGTTTTTATTTTTGGGGGTAAAAAGCACTTTTTGGAAACAAACATATCACGAACCACCTTTCAACAAAGCAGTTGATTGCAACAAGGCGATGGCATTTGAATGACATCTTATATATTATAGATTTGATCTCTTGAATCAGTTTGAAAGGTCACATCAAGCATTGTACATTTATCTTTTTGAAATGAGTAAATTTTATATTAGGTTTAGATATGAAGCGTATTGACTTAGCGATACCTTTCAATAAGAAACCTCATGATACAAAACCTATTTAAGTATCTAATCATATGTAGTGTCACAGATTGGTAAACACGCCAAATCAACATTTATTAATATACTTCTGGTATATTCAGCATATGTAAATAAGGAACCACTGGTGTAAAAGAGCATCAAAGAAAATGGAAATAATTACTAAGTGTAAAATATATGTCATGCCAGGGGGAAAAAGTCCCATCAATTTTGAACCTCATAGGATGGTATATTATTGTATGTTAAGAGATTAAAACACCAGGGGATTGCATGAATATTATTTTGAGACCTGAGGGATAGTTTGGCTGAGCATAATAGGAGCAACAGGCCAAAACCAACGTTTGGCACTTAAGATAGTTTTACATAAGTTGGATTTCAGCGGATCCCAAAATGTTCAGTCTTTTTGCTGTCTGAGGATCATGGGACATTTAGTTCACAACAGCTGGAGTGCCAAACCTTTTTGTAAAATAGTCCATAGCCGATGGAATAACAAATATAAGCCATGATGCTCAGGCATGTCTTAAAATCTTAAAGTCATAGAATTGTTTAATTATATAATGATTCTTTAAATTTTAGAAAGGATTTTTTTAAACAGTTTAGATTTAAATTGTAATTTCAGTCTTCTATTTACACACCACTCAGCATACTTAATAATAACTATATTGAGGCATCAATTTGTAATAACAAAATAACATCATGCCTAACACGTGTGAATATATTAAATGACTTGTGGTTTGAAGAAAACAAACAAAAAATATGATCTTTATCATAAATAGTTAAAATGAAACTGTATTTAATGGGGGGGGGGGGGGGGATTCTCTACAAGTGTATATCACATCCTGGTATTTTACTCATTTTATTTGGGGCAGATGGAATATTTAAATATATTATTTATATATGCCTCTATGCTTTTTTGCTTATATTTTCTTGAGCATGAAAGCCTAGTTATTTTATATCTTACAAATTGAATCATAAATAAAATAATATTTTCCCAGTGCGCTAAGCTAAGCACATAATTAGTCTTGGGATTCCACAAGGTAGAGTAATGAACCATGTTATTTTGCGTTTAAACAGTCAACCTGTTATTGAAAGAAAATTCATCATTTGTAAATTAACGAACAGAATTGAGCAATATCCAGGTTTAGCCTCTAACAATGTCCACAGGACAAAATAATGATATTCTATTGGCCTTCACAGTTCTTGCCATGGACACTAATGTCGTTGTATGGTCAACTTGACTATCCCTGTCAATAGCTTGTGGTTTTTTTTTTTTAATGTTTTAAAAGGTTAACAAAATGCCTTTGTATATTCTAATAATATCACTTTCAAATTCAGAGAATGTCAGTGCACTCAGACAATATGAATCTAACCATCCATTAATATACCAAACATACATGCAAAACAATCTTAAATACAGGTTCTCTCCCATAAAAACATAAAATAACCCACCTGTAATCATAGTTAAAAAAGAAGAGAAAAAAAGAGTTAATGGGACTTTATCTGTACTGTATATAATGATACAGTGTTTTTAGAGTACTTTTTGTTTTCTGGTAAATGATTTGTAGAAACAAGATGTGTCATCATAACATTTTGTCTGTTTGACAGATTTGTTGCTACATGTTTTATATTCTGATAAAAGGTATGCTGATCTGCTTGAGAATCTTGCATATGCTATATGTAGAAACAATTACTAAACTACAACAGACCAAAGTAAATGTGAAAATATATTAACATTAACAAAACAAACATGCTAAAAAAAATTAATTGTTTGCTGGTTTTGTAGAATTTTTTTTTTCTAGTCCAGTCATCAGGGACGTGTGTTTTTTTTTTTAATGTTATCACCCCCATTCTATGTCCCACAGGGGCTGGGGGGAATTTGCAGAAACTCAGATTGACATCAACAACATTGAGGAAGGAGGATTAAACAGGTGCATTCAGTGAGTTGTTTCCATGATGAATCAGCTTTCACTTCAACAGAAAACTAGTATGCAAACCAACATAGGCTATTGTAGTTCTGCAAATTACATTCACTGTGCAAACAAGATGCCTGTGGCCTACAGAGAAAAAACTGCAGCAGGTGAGAGCATTAGCTTTACATGTACTGAGTGGTTAGACTTTAACTGCATAAGAAAGGGTCTTATAACACATTGATGAATCCAACAGAATAATGGGAGTTAGTTATAACATCAATTCTGGGGCAAAGTTCTAAAACAGAATGAACATTCCATTGGTTTCTATGGTAACAGCTCCCCTTTTAGTACTTTGCCTCAACAATGGCTCCTAGTGTTTCATGGTTGGAAGAACCAAACCCAGGTTAGCTACAAGAGTCATCTAATCCCAGAAAATGATGTCTTCAGGAAAAATAAATAAAGTATGCTTTTCAGTAAATTATTATTTATGGAAAAGCTCGATTCTTCAATTATTTTAAAATTATCTTTCAAGGTTGGTAAAACCTGTCATTGCTTAACAAAACACATTAATAATTATATATAGCATGGGGCATCACCCATATGCTTTTTCAGTTCCCAAACTCTGTTCTGAAATAATTCTATATCCATGTTACATTTCTTATTGGGAATATAATTCAAGGTTTCGTATTTCTACTCTGCACTCATGTGACGCTAAACACAGAAGATGTTGGTTTATTGAATAGCTTTGTTACTGTAGTAGTATATTGTGTTTATGATGTGTTTTGTACTATTGAGGAAACTTTTTTTTTAAGCTACACTTTTTTGGTTTTGTCTAGGTGGGACATCTTTAAGAAAGACCCCTTATATTCAAAAGCAGTGTTGATACACTGGATAACTATAATGTCCTAAAATTAAACCTACAATGTAAATATATATATATATATACTTTTTGAGGTCTTGTACGTGCATTCTTTAGTTTGAAAGCCAACTCAACTGTTAATTTTTCAGTATTTTTTTTAAGAACCTCACATGTCTAATTAAAATATAACAAATGTGAATTATGAGTAGCACTACCTAAATATACATTAACAAAAAATAGGCGGCTAAACTGATCAGGGTGACAACCTGATTATAACTCTTAGATACAGAATACACATAAAAGACTGGAGCACTCTGTGTTAAGTGAATAAAATAATATGAAGTGATAAAAACAGTAATGAATACAGCAAAGAAAAATAGATAAATATAAACAAACATACAGCATATAACATTATAATCAGACTTAAATCTGGGATTTTCCAGTTTAATGCTATCTAAGGAAATCCAGATAGAATAATGGTATGAATCACTGCATGTATAAAATCTGGGAGTTACTGGTGTTTTAACAAAACGAAGTAAGCAACAGGAAATGTTTTCCATTTAAAAAACTATGCTGATTAACATATGGATTAGTATGTAGTTACTGAACTGATTAACATGGTTAAAGAAAAGTGTAAATGAAATACACATGTTAATAAAACACTGGCATTATGTCTGTTTTAATCTTCAATGTATATACGTTGTACTTAATAGAGCATATCTTCCCTACCTTCAGCTGGTAAAGCATTTGATTTATTATTCCAATGGTTACTTCAACACTTGCATAGGTTTTATTTCTTACACTTTCATGACTGTAAAATCACTACCATAACAAGTTCATTAGTTTTTATTTTACAGCTAAAGAGAACAGGAAAAAACTGCATAAGCTGTAACAATTCAACCTAATATGTGTTTAGAAATAAATTCAGCAGTTATTAATTGATTGATTAATAAATTAGGAAATCTACAATTGGTTAGAGAGAGAAAAATGTTTCCAACTGAACATTTTACCTCACATACAACCTCATTACTCTCCTCTTCCGACCACTAGGAAAGCAAATCCCTGTTTGCCACCAAAAAGCCCACCATCTCCAAAAAATAATTATTCTGTGAATAGCTAGTTTTTGCTTGGGTCAAACCATTTCCCCTTCTTGGCCTCAGAGGATCTGCTTCAGCATGGCTTTGATTTCCCAGGTATGTTATGGGTTGGTCCAGTGGCTTTCATATTTATCATTGGAAGGATCTTTCAACAAGAGTACATTCTATTGGAGCCATCTCCTACAGTATCTTAGACACATACACATAGACACTGGTAATCTATTTTCTTCACTGAATGCACTAATACAATATAGAGTAGGTATTAAAAGCTTGTGTAACCATGTTTAAATGTAAGGTCGATGGAAAGGAGGAAGTGAATTCCAATGGATGGATGAATGACAAATTGAGTAGTGACAAGGAGTAATAACATAGAAGAAGTAAAAGTAACAAGTCCCATCAAAACCAAGACAGGAATAAGGGGACATTTATATGGAACACATATCTTAATATAATAATCTTTTTTAACTGTCATTTGTCTTATTATTTCTTTAAACAAATAATATTAAAATGTCTTATAGTTTTTTTTAGATGTGTTTAATTTTTTTATATATATGAATTTTATATTGTTAGTATTAATAATTATATTATGATTACTGAAAAACAAACACATCTGTAATGATGGTATTCGAGCAGTACTGCAGTACTGCCGCGGCCTACTTTATTCTCAGAAGTATCAAGGGCATTGGTGGGCCTGGTGTTAGCACACTACTTACTGGAAACAGGTCAGGTCTCCTGTTGATTGTAATGAATTATGAAGGATAATACGATGCCACTGCTAATGAATTGCAGTATGCGACTTGACCATTTTTATTGCTGCACAATAAGTACATTTTTAGGATGATAGTTAAATTTCATATTAAATATTCAAGAATCTTTGAAGGAGAAACATTTTGGCAATGAATTGAAAACAGTGAATGCCAAATCACGTGGGGACAAAAACTCCTGAAACAGAACTATGTAGTCTTACTTATGTATTTGCCCTATTGTTACCATGGATACATGATACAATGGTGTTCTGCATCACCAGTTAACCCTGCATGTGACAGAGAGGTGAGAAAATGATTGCAACACATCCAGCTCAAAGGGATAAAGGTGAACTGACTGATTAAAATTTATCAGCAGAAAGGCAGCTCCCATTTTTTGGGCTGGCAACCTGCAGTCCCACCAGATTTAAAATGGAATTTAACTCTCTATGTAGACACAAGCCCAAAGCTGCACATTATGTGGATGTAGTTAGATATTTAGCACTATGTCTTTTGAAAATGTGAGCACATTTTTCATATAGTATCTTGATGGATTGTTTGTCCACAATCCCAGAGTAACATTGTGGAAACCACTGCATATGATGTATGCATTTCTGGCAACATAAGAGCCCATCTTTCTCTTGTTGCTAATATGGTAACCTGGGGCTGCAACACGACCCGACTGGCATGATTTGACTTTGCAGATGGGTGGGACCAAATTTTGCAGTCCCTAAACAGTGTTTTAAATAGTAGACAAAAGGCCTGGAAATAAGTTGTTCTACTTACAGCATCTGTGACAAATCAGGACACCATCAGGATTTTTGGTGCATGCCTTTGCCCCATTTTTATATGTATATTTTATTTTAACCATAATGTGGCCATAGTGTGTTGAGCATCCTTGACAATTGACTTAATTGCCGAAAATGAATTTATGTTTTTACAACAAGTGTAATTAAAAAATTGTCAATGTCATCGCACTTTTTTAGATATTAGGATGGCGTCACTCCAGAAGTAGGACTGTAGATAAGTCACCACTGGTGAACAAATATAATTGAGTTCCCACTTTAAATTAAGGATATGCAGAACACATACATTTTTATTTACTGTAACAATGAAAAGCTGGCAAGTGCATCGAGACATGTTGTATTTATTTTAAAAATAATGTCCATGTTATCATTGGACATCATTTTTTTTTGCAAATCTAAATTTTGTCCATTTTCAAGGAAGGGTCCTGTTATGGTTCTATTGCTTATATAAATCTCTAGTAGTCAGTCTTTACTTGGGATGCAGGCAAGTGAACTCACCACGTGTATAAAGTCAGACTCCAAGCACAGGTAACTCTGCACAAGTCCTTGTGTGATAAGATTGTTATTATAAAGGGAATTTATAGCTGTAATGCTGCCATATTTATATGTTGTGGGCCTCATCAGTGATGTGGGTCACCTTTCAATATATTTTTGTTTTAACTTATTATGTTGGTTTGCAAATATAATATATACATACATATCTTATTTATACACATTCCCTTTATAATAATAATGTTTTTTCTCATGATAACATACTTTTTTCACGATAACAAACCTTTTTTCATGCATATGCAAACCTTATATTGGATATTACATGTGGTTTGTTTTAGAAACATTGTTGCAAGTAGCTCCTATGGGGCTTGTAACAGTGATATGTTTTACTGTCTAATTACATGTGTTTCACTGCTTTTTGTGATTATTATCACTTTAACAATTAATGACAGGGTGGGTAGGCATTTTCCCTTTTTGCTTTTACTATCGTTCTAATTGGTAATTTAACTGTATACAGCTGTTAATTATTAGGAGCACTATATATTGGAAGGTGCTCTAGGTTTCAGTAAGCCTATGACTAAGTACCAGAGTGGTACGAAACACGACCGGCTATTCAGGACTGAGTTTTTGTGCACTGTGGACTCTATTAATATTCATTTTGTTATTTTTTTAATACACATTTTTTTATGGTTTTTAAAAACGTCCTGAGCAGCCCGTTGTTTGTTTGCTTTCTCAGTATTTTGTTCATGCAAATATATAATGTAATAGTGAAAAAAAGGAGTGAATGTGCCTAATGGCCCCGTGCAAATAAATTTATAATTTTATAATATAATAAAACTTGTACCACAATAATGCTGCCTTCTGAAGTAATCTCCAAGTTACTCAAAACAATACACAAAAACGGAAGCAGAATGGCGCAACAGTAGTGAATACATAAAATAAGTATTATTCCGATGAAGAGTAATAAAATCCTTCACATTTAATAAGATTCCTGTAAGAAAACACAATAAAACACACACATGTGTATGACCAGATACAATAAATATATATGGGCCCCTAATACAAGGAGAACTTACAAAACGATGGGTGGGATAAAACGGGAAAGGAACAAATCGAGCAGAGATGATGGCTGGAATAGCATCAGGATAGGACTGCACCTCAACTCAAATATATAATGTATACAGGAAATGCTAACATACCTTCCTTAAGGCAGAAAGGCAGGGAATACATTACATTACACTTCCCATAGGCTTGAAAATCATCATCGGAAATGGTGTGACTTTATCATACTATGAGTGCTTCAACAGTGACATACCACAATGAAAATCCATTTATGTAATAGGAAATTACATAAGAAAGGGGGCCGAAAAACAACATATGATCAATACTGTAAAGGCTGCCAATTTACTAAAGGTCACTGGAGCACATACGTTCAGCTGGGTATTATATATTACGGCCCTAACACAATCTTTATAAAAGCACACTGTGAAAGCTTGCAGTCTATGGGGATTGATAAGTTCTGGGTGTTTGACTAAAATTTAGTCTTAATCTGAAGAGACTATACATTTGGGGTTTTATATAGGAAGTCACCATGAAAACAAGAACATTCCAACTGGTCCCAACCCAAAAGTGGGTCACATGCTGGTGTTGAGTAGGTCAACGGACATGTTATTCGGCTCTGTCAAAATGTCTAACTTTTTAAAATACATATATATATAAGTTTACTGAACTTCTGATGGTGCACGTTTTTAGGCTCTTGACAAGTGAATGCATTCTTCAACACAAGGTCAGAGAGTCAATGAAAACTGCAAAGCCAGTATGATCACTGCAAAGAACAACACACACACTAACCAGTGATGCAATAGAAATCTACTTAAAATCACATGTAACTAGGCACAACACTTCACTGAGTCAAAGTACTGTTGCTCAGTCAACATGGCCTTGAAACGTAATATAGCACAAATTATAGTAAATATGGATTTTTGTACACTGAAGACAGAGAAGATGGACAGAATGCTGGGTGTGTAGCAAAACACTTGCTAACAAAAGCAGGAATCCATCAAATCTAAAGTGCCATTTAGACACAAAATAGTTCAACGAAAACTCCAGGAGCTACTGGCATCACAAAAGTGTCCCATTTTGTTTTGTAGAATACATAATTTTTGGGTCATGACTTAATGACCAAGGATAAATGTGGGTCCTAAGTTTAGACAGGTTGAGAAACACTAGAATGAATAGCCCAGGAGAGAGGACTCTGGAGATCTGCAGCTGGCAACCCAAACCTTGGCAGGGGCGACAGGCATATGTAAGAAATTAAGCTCCACTTTTAGAACATTGTCCCACAAGTGCTCTTTTTATCTAACTCCTTTTTAATTATCAGACACTTTCCAGAAACATGGTGTGAGTTTTGAAACACCTACTCTGATTTCTGGTATCCTCACGATGCTGTTACTGACTTTCTTACTTACCTGCCCCCCTTAGTTCTGGGGTTACCCTAGGTTTCTGCATGTCCCACTAATTTCTAGAGGCTTACTCTTTGGGATTAGGTGGTAGAGGGTGAATATCTCCTGCATGGTATCCTAGGATGACTTCCTTGTACCAGGAAGGTCACCATTAATTGCAGTTTACCATGCAGTACAGTTGTTGTGCACAGAGTTTAGACACCACTTATTTTGTGATTTATTTCATCTTAATTTCATCTTGAGACTGCTATGCCAATGATGATCCACTTTTAATTCACATTTAGATTATAGCTAAAAGAAATAATAGATATACATATTTTCATGAATTGAGAGAGCAAACTCATTTTATACTGCTTGTGCATCTTTTGAGTTTTCCTTTCAAATGTTTCCTACTCCACCGGAGCACTATTTATGGACGTGTGGGTTGGGGAAGTAAATTTGTGCAAACCTGTGCTTTGAGAAAAAGATCAGAGAGCTCTCTGAAATTTAAAAACTACTTCCATAAAAGTTATGTTTCAAGTGCAAAGTTCTGAAAGAAGAGAAATCTTCAAGGGAAATCATAGTTTGTACCTCCTAACTGCACCACTTCCAGAATGTTGACTCTTACACATAACTCGTTTTTATCTTTGTGATGTGTATGTAGCGCACTAAATACTAATTGTGATGAGTGCTTTACCGTAAGGCTACTGTTATCCATGTAACCGCAAGAGTAAAAGGCACAGGATTATGTTGTTCTTAAAGAAATTTGTATATAAGAAATCCTAGCTGGACACACAGTATTTATTTTCTTACATTAGGAATTAAAGGGACTGTGTCACCTAACTATTGTTTTTACTGTGCATTTTGAGAATAAAAACAATATTGAAAATGATCTATACATTGCATTAGCAAAACTGCAAGCAAATGCCTTAATTAGGAGAAACCTGTTTTAAATATGTCCATGGAGTCTCTTGTTTATGACATCACCTGAGGCTTGATATGCAAAGGAATTGTTTTTCAGTGAAAAATTAGTAATTTGCATATCAAGCCACAGATAATGTCATACACAGGATACTCCACAGACACATTAAAACACATTTTATATGTCATATTACTTTCCCCTCTGCCTTTCATTTTGTCACGAGCGGGGTCCAGATGGCGTTCAGGTGCTACAGTGAAGATGTAGAGACACAGGAACTGGTGCATGGTAGCTTGATGCTCCAGGTTTATGCAGCCACATTGCAGGGCCCTGTGGAGGCAGCTGCTGTGTCCAGTATACTAAGGGAGAAACCCTGCAGACATCCTGGAGCAGGCATGAAACACAATTATGACAGGATAACAGAATCTCTTGGACAGGCAAACTCTTAGGCAGACTAAGCTGATCAATAACAGAAAAGCAACTGAGTCAGAACAACACTGAATACAGAGTGCAGGACAGCAGGGCAGACTAGAGCAGGACAGAGGCAAACATAAGCAAGATAAAACAGAAAAAAAAGTAAGGATAAGCAATACAGGATACAAGGTTACAGATAATACCGGATTTGCTCGTATACAAGACAAGGTTTTTTTCAGAGCAAATGCTCTGAAAAAGTCCCCTCGTCTTATATCCAAGGTCGTCTTATAATCTGACCTCAATGCGCACAGACATCCTCCCCTGCAAAGCCGGGACTTCTATGATGAAGCCGTGTCCTTCCGGCTTCATCATAAAAGTCCCGGCGGAAGTGCCGGGCAGCAGCGGAGGATGTCTGCGCATTTCGTGCAGACATCCTCCGTCTGCCCCCGCTAGCCACCAGGAGATTTGGGCAGCCAGGGGATATTCAGACATCCTCCATGCTGCCCAACACTTCCTTCTATTATGACGGACTGGCTTCCGTCATAATGGACGGAAGTGTCGGGCAGCATGGGGGATGTCTGCATGTGTCGGGCAGCATGGGGGGTGTCTGCACGTATGGTGCAGATATCCCCCAGCTGCCCCCACTAGCCACCAGGGAGGCTACGTTGGGGGAAGGGAGGGGGGAGACAGACAACATTGGGGGGAGGGTGGGGGAGAGACACAGTCAACATTGGGGGGAGGGTGCGGGAGAGACGCAGACAACATTGGGGGGAGGGTGGGGGAGAGACGCAGACAACATTGAGGGGAGGGTGGGGGAGAGACACAGACAACATTGGGGGGTGGGTGGGGGAGAGAGAAAGACAACTTGGGGGGAGGGTGGGGGAGAGACAGACAATATTGGGGGAGGGTGGGGGAGAGAGACAGACAACTTGGGAGGAGGGTGGGGGAGAGAGACAGAAAATGCTGGGGGGGAGGGGTAGAGACAGACAACATTGGGGGAGGGTGGGGGAGAGAGACAGACAACATTGGGGGGAGCATTGGGTAAGTCTGGGGGGTAAGGGCAGCATTGGCACATAAAAAGTAAATAAAAACAAGAAATGCATTTTTTTATATCATAAGTTTTTATTAAATATGAAAAAGCTATTTACACTTTTTTCCTATAGGGTCGTCTTATTTTCAGGCTTTTAGTTTTTTTCCTAAAGGAATATCCATAGTTTGGCGGGTCGTCTTATAATCAGGGTCGTCTTATATTCGAGCAAATACTGTAACATAGAGACAGAGAGGGCAGAGACAAAAAGCATTGCTATTAACCTAGAACTCTAAGATAGTAAATAGTAGGGGGTTACACCAGTTGGGCAAATGATCATTAACCTTGCCAATCATATCAACATACCCCACAATCTGACAAGTCCTTAACGCTGAAACGAATAATAAACTAGTAAATGAATAACATAACTGAAAGACTTACATTACACAGACACACAGACACATAGCAAACCTGATGACTGCAGACTGGAAGCTAAACCACTGATCAGAAACCGTTGGGGTTGCACATTCAAAAATAGGAACGGAGAGCAATGCAAGGGACTCTATGACAGGGCATTCCCCAAACAGCGCTCTATGACAGGGCAGGGCATTTTCAGGACTAAAGCTAAACTTGGACAATAGCTAGGCTAGGCAGATGTCATTCTGTGGCTGGACAGGACAGAAAAACAGGATACAAAGAAGACAGACAGGAACAAGTGTAAACATTAACCAGGAAAGGGAGAGCTTATTGTATTTTGTATTTTTTAAATGCATTTCTAAAAGTGAACAAAGTCACCACAAATACTTTGTCATTTGTTTACAGGCTATGTGCACTATTCAGCTTTTTAAACAGAGACATCTGCTTCTTTGTCAGTAATGGGCTTTAGAAATTAATTTAGTATGACAAAGTCATAAAGAAGGACAACACATATGCGCATGCAGTCCCCAAACAATCTCTAGTTGGCGAGGTATAACACTGACCACTTGTGGCACCCTGTTTACAAACACAGGATAACTACAATGGATTTATTTCAAGCTGCAAACACCTTCATGAATGTGGATGTAAGATGCTCAGACTGAACTGACTTTATCTATTACATAATTATAAGGATAATTTAATGTTGAGAGAATTCTGCAGAGAAATTCCTAGGGACCTAGTAATTAGATCTTGAAAGCTTGCAATCAAATTTCAGATAGCCAGTGAACGGAATCATTTAACTCTAGTAGTTACAAATATATAACTAATCCTGTAATCTGTCACATGTACTAGCCCAACCTCTGAAAAACAGCCCTATACCATTATCCCACCTATATAAAACTTTATTGTTGGCACAATGCAGTCAAGCAGGTAACTTTATCCTGACATCTGCCAAACCCAGACTTACCATCAGACTGCCTATCAGTGAAGAGTGATTTGTCACTCCACAGAACATGTTTCCACTTCTCCAGGGTCCAGTGGTGGCGTGCTTTACACCACTCGATCTGACACTTGGAATTGTACTTGGTGATGTGAAGCTTGCATGCAGCTGCTCGGCCATGGAAAACATTTATGCACCACGTGCCTCAACACTAGGTGACCCAGCTCAGTGACTTTACGTGGTCTTCCGCTTCATGGCTGACTTGGTGCTGTCCCTAAATGCTTCCAGTTTCTGATAATACCACCTATAGTTGACTGTGATATATCTCACAGGGATGGCATTTCACAAATTAACTTATTGCAAAGGTGGCATCATATCACAGTCCAGGCCTAAATTCGCAAAGCTCTTCGGAAAAAAAACTTTTTTTCCCGCAAGTGTTTGTAAATGCAGACTGCATGGCTAGGTGCTTGATTTTATACACCTGTGACAATGGGTCTGAATGAAACACCTGCATTCAATAATTAAGAGATGTCACAATACTTTAGTCCTTATAGTGTATATAAGCATGACTACATTCACCTGGGGGCTGGAAGTGAAAACCCTTGTATGGGTTGGACAAGAATGAAGGATGCTCAGCCTGGATGATCTGTTTGGAATTTAATTAACGGAGAACAAATTGAAGGATTATACAACTAGTTGTTATAAAATGTATCACCTATGATCTGTTTGGATTATGTGATTACCATCCTAGGGTAGCCATCTGTTCCATTCCTCTACTCCTATCTGCAGTTTAAATTCCAATGTGAGGGATTTTCTAATGTTATTAGACATAATAATGTATAGTTTAGACTCCAGTTGGGATTTGTTTTCAATAACAATGGAAAACAATTGGCCTGTTTTTTTTTAAATTACTAAAATTAAGTATAGCATGATAGATTTAAAATCATGCATGTTACTTTTGTTTCAAGCACAGCGTGTTTGTGCAAGCGGATTGAACGTATTGAATGGCAGTGGATGAAATGTTATTTGCGCAGAATAAATGCTTGACTTGTTAGTAAATTCCTTGTAATAGCACTGCAGCGGCCAGGTGACCTTGTGAAAATGGGTGTGAGAAGCGCGCTCGTCCCTCGCATATCAACCATGCGTTTGGGGTTGCTAGGCAGTGTTAGAATGACAGCAGCAGTAACTGATTATTTATAAGCAGCCTTGAGAGGCTAATTTTCTCTGAGATGAAGTTGGACTACTGCCAAATGTGTTCACTTGATATACATGACAGTATGGTTAGTTTCTGCTAAAAATCCATGCATTGCACAGAACTCTCTGACAGGTCTGGGAATGCCTCATGAAAAAGCGGTATAACTGCACAGCATGTGTAGTCAATGTTTCCCTTTAAATTGTGCCTTATAAGGACTGGTCAGAAACTAGGCACAGAGGCCTAATAAGTCTGTCAGGTTACAAACTATTCAGGGTCATTTTAAATAAGATGGATCAATATTGTAATATAGAAACATAGAATGTGTAGGCAGATAAGAACCATTCGATCCATCTAGTCTGCCCAGTTTTCTTGCCTTGTGCCTATCCCACGCATGATTAAAACCCTTGACTGCGTTTACCTCTACCACTTCCGCTGGAAGGCAATTCCATACATCCACTACCCTCTCAGTAAAGTAATACTTCCTGATATTACTTTTAAATCTTTGCCCCTCTAATTTAAGATGTCCTCTAGTTGTGGTAGTTTTTCTTCTTTTAAATATACTCTCTTCCTTTACTGTGTTGATTCCCTTTATGTGTTTAAATGTTTCTATCATATCCCCCCTGTTACGTCTTTCCTCCAAGCTATACATGTTAAAATGATTTACCGATGTTATGATTTATGTGGCTCTCTGTCATATTGTTTGCTTTGTCATATATTAGAAAAGAGAAGTGGGGTGTAATAAACGCAATCTCTAATAGTTTCATAGCGAGATGTAGGTTACTTTGAAAAGCAGTTACTTTAAGTAACTCCCCAAATTTTGGCCAGTTGAAAAATGATGCGACATGGAAAATATAGTAAAAAGAAGATTTTATTTTTACAGGTGTTCCAGAAATTATATTGTATATATTTACTGCACGCTATGTATAACCCCTTCGCGACACAGGACGGACTAGGTCCGTCCTGTGTGGCGAAGCGTTAGTGACACAGGACGGACCTAGTCCGTCCTGTGTCAAAACGAGCACTGAAAGCGGAGTTTTTCCGCTTTCAGTGCTCTGATGGTATTGTAACGATGCTTCCGTGTGGAAGCATCGTACAATACTAAAAAAAATGCCCGTCGGCATTTCGATCGCTCCGGAGAGCGATCGAAATGCCGGTTTTAAAGGCACAGTGCCTTTAAAACACGTGCATTAAAAAATGAGCATAGGAAGCGAATTTTTCGCTTCCTATGCTCAGAAAGTGTTCCTGATTGCCTCGCAAGTCGAGGCAATCAGGAACACAAAAAAAAAATGCACGATCTTGGTCACTGAGTGACCAAGATGGCGCTGCCCTTCTAAGGGCAAGAGCACAGGAGGCAGGAAGTACCTGCTTCCTGTGCTCTCTGGCTGTCACACGATTGCCTCTTCACAGAGGCAATCAGTGACTGCCAGGCACACTGACAGGCAGTGGGGATGTTCTGCTGAACATCCCCACTGACTGGTCAGATCAATATTAACCCTATATTGATCTGACCAGTTATGATCTGCCTCCCTCTCCTCACATTTTTTTAGTGAGGGAGAGAGACAGATCAAAGTTATAAAAGTAAAAAAAAACAATAAACACACAACACACAAATATTAAAACAATAAAAAAAAACTTATTAAAGCAATTCCCTGCGTTTAACCCCTTCCCTGCCACTGATCTTGCACAAGCAGTGATCGTGCACATCAGCGCATTTATTTTTGCCGTTTTGCATTTTTTAGGGGTTAATTTTTTTTGTACTGTAATTTATTACAGTACTAAAAAGGCTCTTCTAAGAGTTATTAACCCCTTCTTTGCCGTCGATCACTGCTTACGCAATGATATTGACGCCAAAGCAATTTTTATCTGTCTGCATATTTTTATTTTATTTTTTTTACACATACCCGCTAGGGGATTACATGTAAAGTAAAAATATTTGAGTTTTTTTTTTTTAAGCTGCCTGAGCGCATAGCGATCAGTAACAGCGAATTAGTGGCAAAGGCGGTTTGGTGATTTCTCAATTAAGCTCACCATTCGCCCTGGTCAGATCAAAATTGGTCGGATCAATATTCACAAATATTGATCTGCCTCCCTCTCCTCACTTACATTTTTGTGACGGAAAGAGACAGATCAGTATTAGTGATATAAAATAACATTTTATAAAATTGTCAGGTTTTATGAAAGTCTTTCACTGTGTATTAACCCCTTCCCTGCCATTCATCACTGTGTAAGCAGTAATCTTGCACAGCAACAGTATGTTTTTCTGTCTGCACTGTTTTATGGATTAATTTCTTTGTACTGTAATGTATTACAGTACTAGATAGGCTCTTCTAAGAGCTATTAACCCCTTCTTTGCTCGAGATCACTGCTTACGCACTGATTCTGAGGCCGCGGACTCAGGGTTCGATTTTGACCCTATTCAGCTTTCTGATACATCATCTAGCGATGTATCGGTGGCTGCTGAGCCCTTGCCACAAGTAGTGATGGGGGTCTACCGATAAAAAAATATATGGTTTGGTGGGGGTAAATTACATTGGCTGGCTTCAAAGATATATCCCATAAAGGACACGTACGCAGGTTGACTACATGTCAAAATTCCAAGTTGGAATTTTGAGATGCGCATCTCACAAATGTTGCCTTCTAGCCAAAAACAAACCAACAAACCTATGCATGGGTGCTATCCCTGTACTCGGGAGATGTTGCTGAACACATATTGGGTTGTTGTTTGGCAGTGACATATACCAGAATCTGTGAATTCATGCCTGAAGTACAATGCATGTGGAAAAAAACCTCCCAAAAAAGTACTACCACAAACTTTTACAAAGGCTGGTGGTAGAATTAGTACCTATACCGTATTAAAATACCACCATTTGAAATACCTTAGGATGTCTATTTTCCAAAAATATATGGTTTGATGGGGTAAAATTCATTGGACGGCTTCAAAAATGTTCCAAATGGAACATGGGCGCAGGCTGACTACATGTCAAAATTCCAGGTTGGAATTGCGCACCCCCTAAATGTGGAATTTTAGACCCAATACAAACCAACAAACCTATGCATGGGGGGTATCCCTGTACTCAGGAGATGTTGCTGAACACATATTGAGGTGTTGGTTGGCAGTGGCAAATACCAGAATCTGAAAATTCCTGCCTGAACTACAATGTGTGTGGGGAAAAAATGACATCCCAACCCTTTGACATAGGTTGGTGGTAGAATTAGCACTTGGAAAGTGTTAAAATACCCCAATTTTAAAAACCCTAGGATGTCTAGTTTTCCAAAATATATGGTTTTATGGGGTAAAATACTTTGACAGGCTTCAAAAGTGTCCCAAATGGAACATGGGCGTAGGCTGACTACATGTCAAAATTCCAAGTTGGAAATGCGCCCCCCCTAAACATGGCCTTTTAGCCCCCAAATAATCTAACTAACCTACACATGGGTGGTATCCCTGTACTCAGGAGATGTTGCTGAACACATATTAATGTGTTTTGTGGCACTGACACATAATAGGATCTATGAATTCATGCCCGATGTACAATGAATGTGAAAAACAAATTACTATCCATAACATTGACATAGGCTGGTGGTAGAATTAGTGCATGGAAAGTGTTAAAATACTACCATTTGAAATACCCTAGGGTGTCTAGTTTTCAAAAATATATGGTTTTGTGGGATAGAATACACTTTTTGGCTTAAAAAATGTCCCAAATGGGACATCGGCGCAGGTTTTCTGCACGTCAGAATTCCAAGTTGGAAAACCAAAAAGCGCACCTCTCAAATGTGGCCTTTTAACCCCCAAATAACCTAACCAACCTATACATGGGTGGTATCCCTGTACTCAGGAGATGTTGCTAAACACATATTGAGGTGTTGTTTGGCACTGACATGTAACAGGATCTGTGAATTCATGCCCAAAGTACTATGTATGTGAAAAAAAATTACTATCCATAACATTGACATAGGCTGGTAGTATAATTAGTGCATGGAAAGTGTTAAAATACTACCATTTGAAATACCCTAGGGTGTCTAGTTTTCAAAAATATATGGTTTTGTGGGATAGAATACACTTTTTGGCTTCAAAAATGTCCCAAATGGGACATGGGAGCAGGTTTTCTGCACGTCAGAATTCCAAGTTGGAAAACCAAAAAGCGCACCTCTCAAATGTGGCCTTTTAACCCCCAAATAACCTAACCAACCTATACATGGGTGGTATCCCTGTACTCAGGAGATGTTGCTAAACACATATTGAGGTGTTGTTTGGCACTGACATGTAACAGGATCTGTGAATTCATGCCCAAAGTACTATGTATGTGAAAAAAAATTACTATCCATAACATTGACATAGGCTGGTAGTATAATTAGTGCATGGAAAGTGTTAAAATACTACCATTTGAAATACCCTAGGGTGTCTAGTTTTCAAAAATATATGGTTTTGTGGGATAGAATACACTTTTTGGCTTCAAAAATGTCCCAAATGGGACATGGGAGCAGGTTTTCTGCACGTCAGAATTCCAAGTTGGAAAACCAAAAAGTGCACCTCTCAAATGTGGCCTTTTAACCCCCAAATAACCTAACCAACCTATACATGGGGGGTATCCCTGTACTCAGGAGATGTTGCTGAACACATATTGAGGTGTTGTTTGGCACTGACATATAACAGGATCTGTGAATTCATGCACAAAGTACAATGTATGTGAAAAAAAATTACTACCCAAAACATTGACATAGGCTGGTAGTATAATTAGTGCATGGAAAGTGTTAAAATACTACCATTTGAAATACCCTAGGGTGTCTAGTTTAAAAATATATATGGTTTTGTGGGGTAGAATACACTTTCTGGCTTCAAAAATGTTCCAAATGGGACATGGGCACAAGTTTTCTGCATGTCAGAATTCCAAGTTGGAAAACCAAAATGAGCACCCCCTAAATGTGGCCTTTTAGCCCCAAAACAAACCAACAAACCTATGCATGGGTGGTATCCCTGTACTCAGGAGATGTTGCTGAACACATATTGAGGTGTTATTTGGAAATATCCCTTCACATTTTAAGGTAATGTTTACCTAAATTGCAATATATGTGAAAAATTAAAAAAAAAGATTTTTTGCTGCAAACTTTGGCATAGATTGGTGGTAAAATGGCTACATGAAATGTGTCAAAATACCCCAAGTTAAATGCCCTGAGTTGTCTAGTTTTCAAAAATATGTACATGTTGGGGGTCATTCATGGATTTAGTACAGAAATCAATGTTACAATGTCACTATCGCTAATTTTGAAAGAAAGGATTTTAAAATAGCTTTGCACCACTTATAGTTCTGGCCCTGTAACATGAATAAAAAAGCACAAAAACATAAAAACATGGGCTATTTCTGAACTCAGGACATATATTAGAAACTTTTTAGCAGTGTTTTTTTGTTGTCTCTTGTACATGAGTATACGATTTTTCAAATAAAAGTCATAAAAAAAGTATTTTTTCAATTTTTTTGCCATATTTTATTATTTTTTTTACATCAAATTATATGCTATTATCAAAATAATGGTATCAAAAGAAAGCCCTTCTTATAACGATAAAAACAATATATAGTTTGTGCGGGTACACTAAATGAGACAGAAATAAATTACAGCAAAACACAAACTGCTCAGAAATGTTAAAACAGCCCATGTCACCAAGCGTCGGACAAGCCAAAAAAGTCATGTCACTAAGGGGATAAAAGAAACACACATGGGGGTAGGGCCTAGTGGTGACACTATTATCAGAGAGATTGCACTTTGTGTACAGGTCCTGAACTTCTGGTTTGGTATTGTGTAAAGTGTCGAAATGTATAAAAACGGCACATTCGACGGTATACATAACAACTGTGTGCAGGAATGTTTATTCATAACACCTCTGTATGGCTAGCAATTTACTAGTAGGTAAATTATATTCTGTAGATCAAGGCACACTCTTAATAGACTGAGAACCAAACCTCACCTACTATATAGTGGGCACACAATGCAGTTTATACTTCTACCCAAAAAAAAAAAATTGTTATAGGAGGTTAATTAAGCCTCGTCCTTATTAACTGCTGGATAGAAAGCTACAACCAGAGGAGCCAACAACCTCAGCTATGTGCAAGCAGGGAAAAGAAAGATGTCAGTGCTCTAAACTTGTCATGGGCTCAAATAATATAGCTGTGTAACCAAACAGGTTCACACCCACGTGCTGCAAGCACAGTGTAATCGGCTATACAGTGCTATCAATACTATTGCTGTGTAGCTGATTACACTGTACTTGCCACATGCTTACACCTGTTTGGTAGGCATCATTTACACATGCATATTATTTAAGCCTGGAACAAGCTTAGCGCATCAAATTATAATTTATGAATATCGCTGCTCTTATTATCATCATCGTTATGACAATGTCCGTGTTAACCAAACTATTAGAAATCATGCTGTGCAATGTGACATTGACATGTACAGATTTATATGATACACTGCATGTCCACACTATTTCTACTTTAATGGTGCTCTGCTCCTAGCAAGAGGAACGGGTGTAACTCTGAGCTATAGATTTAATAGAGTTCCAGGATAGATGGCTCAGTGGCTAATTTCTCAAATGTTCAACCCTCTAGTTCTGTTCCTGGTGGACTTGCCTTAGCCCTGCATCCTTCTGAGTTACTTAAAATGAACACCATTAAATTGGTTAATAGAAACGTTCACAGATATTGACAATTGTAAGTTCCCCAGGGTGTGTTGAACGATAGAGACTATATCAAGGTACCCTTCCTCTTTGTTATCATTACATGCCTTACCCTGGACAAATCCTGATTGGCGAGCAAGCTATTGATACATATTTTCTTCTAGATGTCTGCAGTGTCCAATAAACCTACAGCCATTCTCCTTGTTTAAAGCAAATTTGTTTATCCCAAATGTCGAGCTACAGAAAGCATATTGAAGAAGCTACATTTCAATATAGGATCTCGCAAAATCTTTTGGAACAGAGATCTAGTACTCCATGCAATGTCATAGGTAGCATGATTAATTCTACTGTAAGTGGTCTGCTAACAAAGGGTTAAACGTGCGTTACAAAAACTAGTGTATTCAAAAATATTGATTGTGACTTTTTGCCATTAACTTCTTTAAAGTTAATTGAGACGCTTTCAGAAAAAATTAAATGGATACAGTTAATTGGATCAAGGCTAGCTGTGTACGCTTTTAGTTTGATTGTTACAGATTATAAATTAAAGGACAAATCGATGGGATCATTATTGCTGTTATTTACACTTGTTCATCTTCATTGAACAAGCAATATGTTACAGCAAAATATATATATATATATATATATTAGCACCCTTCCACAGAAAGGTTAGACATTGATGGATTTCTACACACAAAATAGCACACAGCTCAACTCCTCATCATGTACATTTAATTAATAAAGTAAATGTTAAGAAGACCTTACATTGTGAAGCAAAGTAGGGGCTGCCCTTGGATATAACCCTTAATTTATCTTTGTCTTAAAGATTAATCTTTCCTTAGAAAATATTTACATGGCATGGGTAGGAAGGAACAAGGGCTGATTTTCCAGAGAAAGTCATACAAATTAAAGCCAGGTTTTATAATAGGGAAAAGCACGATATGATTGTAATTTGACCAGATTCAGCAGATTCATCATTTGCCTATGTTTTTTTTCCATGACTCACATGGTACTAGTCTTTTAACTATTCAACGTTAAAAGACGAGTATCTTAATATCACCAAACATTCTGACTTATGTTTTTTTACATCTCTGTCATTGCTTCTTTTTTTTTTTAATTATTCATTAAAGAGGGACTTGCAGGGAACTGAGAAGAGAAGTGCAAACTGAAGACCAAGGTAGCCAAGTTGGAAAAAATATCCCTTTCAGCCAACTGAAAGGCCAACTCTGCTATGTTGACCTTAAATTTCTAATTCCCTTTTCAAATTCCACGCGAATGAAACCCACAGTCCGGGCGCCTCAGCGATACTGATATCAGTATTAGATTTATAACGAATTAACCCAAAAGACCAATGGCAGCAGTAACGAAAATAAATAAATATACAGTTCAATATACATGAATTCTTCTCTATAAAAATAAAAGGGTTTTTACTAAAAAGCCCAGGCTTTATACAGCTTGTGTAACGACCAAACACCAAAACTCATAACAGATAGTCTTACACTCAATCCCTGTATGCTTTGTTCCCATATTTCAAATGGCCTAAATTTGTTATTCAAGGCTCAAGGCTTCCTGTAACAATGCTATATTATAAACTGCAATCTAAATACACTAAGATGTCTATTCACGAAAAACTTAAACATGATAAACTAAGAGGTTAACTGAAAATATCTAAATCAATCTTATCATCAATCATTCATAGTAATTCATCATCAATATCTTAGTTGAAAAGATAAGCTGGAGAATGCTTCCTATTCTGCTAATTTTTGCAGTTGTCCACAGTTCACCTTTTAGTGAATTGACCCTTAAAAGACTAAACTAAAACTTGAACCATGAAATATACAATGATTATGCAAGTGAACTAGTAATTGTCCCTCCTTACTTTTCCTTATGGATCTAAATCAACCTTTATAGTTTTTTTTACTCAATAAGGTCAACAAACTATAAATACATGGTTTTAAATATACATCACTGAAGATCTTTCTATGCACATTGTGATACTATTTCCACAAATATATGCGTCACATCATGCCATTTTTTCTCCTTACCATTTCCTCTTGGGGCTGCCTATGCCTTGGTTTTTTAAATACCGAGTTTATAAGGTTAGTAGATATGAGCAACTGAATGTACATTGCCTCGAAATGGTGAACAGAGCTGCTATCATGGAAAGGTGTTCTCGACAGCATCTATAAGACAATGGGCTGTCTCCAATGGATCTGTATAAAACGTTAACAAGATCTGGTCCTTGTGGATAGAAGTGTATGAATTCCTTTCCTATAAATGTCCTTAAATAAGGTTTTTGTGTATGTTGATCTGTATGTGCACAGTTTCAAATATTTTCTTTCTATTTTTCCTCTTTTTTTCAATTTTGATTATTTTTTTGCCAGTATTAACTAATAGAGTAGTTAATTTTCAAGTTAATATTTAGTTTTGTTATGTCATATATTTGTATGTGTGTCTTCCCGTCCTTATTTCTTTTCTACCTCTACAAATTTCAGTAAATTAAATAATATGTATATATTTTCTTACATATAATCTTGAACATGAAAATATAGTAAGCACTATATAAAAAAGAAAACGGTACATTTCATGGGTGATCCATGCATCCATCCCTGAATATTTCTTTGAATTCAAATATATAGTGTGTTCTCACATCTCTAAAATGTACATTGGAAATTGCTTGTTTAAACAGACTTTCAAGTATAAGTTCAAATATAATTTCACCATTCTTATGAATAAAACAAAAGGAAGGGGGAGATCCACCTTATAATGTGTGCATATTACTGCATACAATTTTAAAATCAATAAACCAGCAAAGGAAATAGATTAATATTTTTTTTTAATATTTGGAGTTATGGTATATTGAATTGGATTTTCTAATTGGTCAACACTCATGACCTTTCAAATGATGAACACTCTCTTGCAAGAAGTGCTTGGTCTTGGTGTGTCTTGGGACTGTGAAGTATACTTTAACATAGTTTATATTATTCAGATTTATATCCAAGTTTGAAATCAGATTTAGATACCCTACAGTTCAAAGTTTTGGGGTCACTAAGGAATTTCCTTGTTTTCCATGAAAACACATATTGAACATAGTCAGGACACTGACTTTCAAAATGATAAACTAGTATTAGCTAACACAACGTGCCATTGGGACACATGGCTGATGGTTCCTGTTAATGGGCCTCTGTATGTCTTATGTACATATTCCATGAAAAATCTGCTGTTTCTGACTAAAATAGTCTATGAAAACATACATCAAATGAGTTGCAAACTGATTAAATACAAGCAAGACATTGACAATGTTAAAGGACAACTGTAGCAAAAATGTAAGTTCTGCGTTTTAAACAGAAATGCTTTATTGAAAGAATACAAATAAATAACTTTTTTGAGCCATCTTTGCCCCATATAGCTCTATCAGGTGGCAGACATGTTGTTTAGAATCTTCGGGCAGTTTTTCATACACCTTGGTTCAGATGAAGGATGATCTCACCGATCTGACCCACGATTCTAAACAACATGTCCGCCCCCTTGTTAGAGCTATTTGGACCAAAGAGAGCTCAATAAGGTCCATTATTTGTATTCTTTTAGTAACAACTATCTACACTGAATGCAATCTTGCAATGAAACATAACTTCATTTTTTGCTACAGTTGTCCCTTAATGATTAATATTCTAAAAAAAAGGTCAGTTTTTCTGGTTCCAATAGTCATATACACCATTGACAATGTCTTCACTATATTTTTTATTAATTTGATGTTATTTTAATGGAAAAAAATGCTTTTCTTTCTAAAACAAGGGTCTAAGTGACCCCAAACTTTTGGATGGTAGTGTATATAGGTTTTCAACTAACCATAGTTAAATGCTTAGTGAATAAAAGCCATATTTGCCTCAATTATACTAATTGTTTATCCTGATGAAGGTAACTTTGAACTCTACGGTCACCAAAGGAATGCAAGGGGGCTCTGCTATGGCAATCTGTTCTAGTAGAGGTAAAGACATTTCTCTCCAATGTAATACAACAGAAGAAGAGAGGTGGAACTCATTTCTCCCTTGAGAAAATAGGTTAGGAAAAAGCCCTATGACATGCAGAAAACAACAGAAAACATCCGCTGAGTATACTCTAACATAGGACAAATATAAGAATTTATTTAGCAGGGTTTTTTTATTTGCGTATGTAGATGTGTAAAAGATTTTTCATGTAAAATATAGAAAAAGTGTTTTTTTCCCCCAATTATTTCATTATATGTTATGTTTGGTTTTTTTTTTGGGGGGGGGGGGGTAAATCATATGATATGAAAATAATGACATCTTTTGGGGAGTTTACTGTTCCTAATATAATGCCTCTTGTTAATGTACTAATCGTTTTTTGTTTATTGATCTATATATGAATTCTATATGTAAACGTTGGTATATTCCTTATTACATCTTCAGGCACATGTAGTTAATTAGCACATGTCACTTTGTTTCATGAATCTTGGAGTGCCAAATTCTTTATTGTTTAGTGGAATTCTATAATGTCTATGGTCAACTGGGTATTTATGAGCACCTGGGTCCAGTAGATTAGCCAGCAGTGGTGGTCCTGTTAAATTCACAACAGAAGAAGTGGAGCCTAGTATAGTAACTACTAGAGTGTTGACACTAGCTTGATAGAAATTTAGAGAAGTGCTGTCATGATCGCTAATACCAGCAGAATAATGGTACTAAGGAAATAATTTCCCTTAACAGGCCTTAACCCCAGATTTGAGCCCCAGGATAAGCATAGAGAAGGACTTAGAAATTACGATAGCACCTTAGGTAAGGCAAAATATGTATTGACTCCTAAGAGAATTCATGCACAGGTATAAGGAATAAGGACAGTATAGCTGGGTGAAAGAAAAAAGAAACACGGTTGTCAAGTTGGTATCAAAACAGGAGGAAGATAGTCAGCCAAGCTTTTGTCAAAACACAAACGGTATTGTCTACCAACACAGGGTCAAAACAGGGAAAGGATAGGAACAAGACAGTAAGCAAAACTAAGTAAAATACCAAAATAACAGAATAAGCTGACAGAATCTCAGATAGGATCGCTCTATAGTGAATAATAAAAATTTAGTTTTTTAAAACAGGCACCAGAAAAACTCCTCCTGCAAAGGTGGCATGTGAAACAAGGATGCAGATATGATTGGAGAAATGAAGGTAGAGTTCACATGAGAATCAGTTGCTAATGAACAGATAGGCAGGGTCCCACAGGGTTTGCGTTGAAAATAGGTATGTTAACCAGGTGAAAGACGATCTCAAATGCGATATAGCTGCAGAGCAGATTCAAGGATGTGACAAGTGCAACCTGACTTCAGAGGCAGTTCATGTGTACTTTTATAACCAACCAATGCCTGAGAGATCACGTGTAGTAACATTAACTACCTATACTTTCAATGTTCCCTTTAAGATGAGTACTGTAGCCCCCAGACAAGGTCGGGGAGGGGCAATCATGACAGGGTGCTGAGGGGATATGTTCAGCCTATAGTGGGAGTTAGTGGGAGGAGTTGGGAATCTATAAAAGATAGGAACAGGACGTTTGGGGGCCATTTTAGGAAAAGTGTTTTCCTCCTACCTGTTGTCCCACCCACCCTCCCCATTTTTTCTGGTTCTGAACCTTTATTTATTTACATGTCACAGCATTGGCGAAAGCTTGCAGAGTATCCAGAAGGGTTAATGGATTAGGGGACAGTCAATCGGGTCTCTGGTGGGAGGTTCGAGGGGAAAGTGGTACCTCGAACCTCAGGTATTGGGGGCATTGGTATATGCCCAGAACATGGAGTTATTCGGCAGCCACCTGGATAATCGTGCAAGCTTGGTCGTTTTTTTCTGTTATATGGAATGTTATGTTTAGTCATTGTAAAATACGGATATATATGTGTGGAATGTGTGTGTGTGTGTATATATATATATATATATATATATATATATATATATGTGTGTGTATATATATATATATATATATATGTGTGTGTATATATATATATATATATATATATATATATATATAAAATGTAATGCAATGACTATTTAAAGAAAGTGCTGTGGCCGTTATTTTACCCCACAGTCTAGTTTTAAGTTCAGTTATTTCTAGGCAAATACATATCCCCAATGATAGAATCTACCATGTCAAGACATGTTCAGTTTGAATAGCTTAAAGTAAATAGAAAGGATGTTTTATATGGAAGAATAAAATAATGTTTATTTTCTGTTAAACAGTGTATTGAGAAAACATGATTTGAAGTTTAAAGAAATCATGTGAGAAAATGTTATTGTACATTTATGTTAGTGGATCCATGGAATTGCACTAGGCCTCTGTTGTGTTAATCTGTTAGTGTGTTCTACCTGCTACTCTACTATATCTAATACATGCTTTAACCTAACATGAGGACTGTTCCCTCTGCAACTCCTAAAATGTGCATTCAGTTATCAGTTAGCTTGTGAAGAAATGAACTTATGGTGGCATCTAAATCCTGGAAGAAATTGGGAAATAAGCATCTACAGGGGTTGCTGGGATATGTAAGTGACAACAGATCCATCATTTTAACCTTCAAGGAGTCATCATTCATACATTATTTCTCTATTGTCATCCTCACACTGTTACTTAATGTCCTCATCCTCGTGTCATACAATGGGGCATATTTATTAACCCCTTCGCGACACAGGACGGACTAGTCCGTCCTGTGTCAAAACGAGCACTGAAAGCGGAGTTTTTCCGCTTTCAGTGCTCTGATGGTATTGTAACGATGCTTCCGTGTGGAAGCATCGTACAATGCTAAAAAAAATGCCCGTCGGCATTTCGATCGCTCCGGAGAGCGATCGAAATGCCGGTTTTAAAGGCACAGTGCCTTTAAAACGACGGGCATTAAAAAATGAGCATAGGAAGCAAATTTTTCGCTTCCTATGCTCAGAAAGTGTTCCTGATTGCCTCGAAAGTCGAGGCAATCAGGAACACAAAAAAAAAATGCATGATCTTGGTCACTAAGTGACCAAGATGGCGCTGCCCTTCTAAGGGCAAGAGCACAGGAGGCAGGAAGTACCTGCTTCCTGTGCTCTCTGGCTGTCACACGATTGCCTCTTCACAGAGGCAATCAGTGACTGCCAGGCACACTGACAGGCAGTGGGGATGTTCTGCTGAACATCCCCACTGACTGGTCAGATCAATATTAACCCTATATTGATCTGACCAGTTATGATCTGCCTCCCTCTCCTCACTTACATTTTTGTGACGGAAAGAGACAGATCAGTATAAGTGATATAAAATAACATTTTATAAAATTGTCAGGTTTTATGAAAGTCTTTCACTGTGTATTAACCCCTTCCCTGCCATTCATCACTGTGTAAGCAGTAATCTTGCACAGCAACAGTATGTTTTTCTGTCTGCACTGTTTTATGGATTAATTTCTTTGTACTGTAATGTATTACAGTACTAGATAGGCTCTTCTAAGAGCTATTAACCCCTTCTTTGCTCGAGATCACTGCTTACGCACTGATTCTGAGGCCGCGGACTCAGGGTTCGATTTTGACCCTATTCAGTTTTCTGATACATCATCTAGCGATGTATCGGTGGCTGCTGAGCCCTTGCCACAAGTAGTGATGGGGGTCTACCGATAAAAAAATATATGGTTTGGTGGGGGTAAATTACATTGGCTGGCTTCAAAGATATATCCCATAAAGGACACGGACGCAGGTTGACTACATGTCAAAATTCCAAGTTGGAATTTTGAGATGCGCATCTCACAAATGTTGCCTTCTAGCCAAAAACAAACCAACAAACCTATGCATGGGTGCTATCCCTGTACTCGGGAGATGTTGCTGAACACATATTGGGTTGTTGTTTGGCAGTGACATATACCAGAATCTGTGAATTCATGCCTGAAGTACAATGCATGTGGAAAAAAACCTCCCAAAAAAGTACTACCACAAACTTTTACAAAGGCTGGTGGTAGAATTAGTACCTATACAGTATTAAAATACCACCATTTGAAATACCTTAGGATGTCTATTTTCCAAAAATATATGGTTTGATGGGGTAAAATTCATTGGACGGCTTCAAAAATGTTCCAAATGGAACATGGGCGCAGGCTGACTACATGTCAAAATTCCAGGTTGGAATTGCGCACCCCCTAAATGTGGAATTTTAGACCCAATACAAACCAACAAACCTATGCATGGGGGGTATCCCTGTACTCAGGAGATGTTGCTGAACACATATTGAGGTGTTGGTTGGCAGTGGCAAATACCAGAATCTGAAAATTCCTGCCTGAACTACAATGTGTGTGGGGAAAAAATGACATCCCAACCCTTTGACATAGGTTGGTGGTAGAATTAGCACTTGGAAAGTGTTAAAATACCACAATTTTAAAAACCCTAGGATGTCTAGTTTTCCAAAATATATGGTTTTATGGGGTAAAATACTTTGACAGGCTTCAAAAGTGTCCCAAATGGAACATGGGCGCAGGCTGACTACATGTCAAAATTCCAAGTTGGAAATGCACCCCCCCTAAACATGGCCTTTTAGCCCCCAAATAATCTAACTAACCTACACATGGGTGGTATCCCTGTACTCAGGAGATGTTGCTGAACACATATTAAGGTGTTGTTTGGCACTGACACATAATAGGATCTATGAATTCATGCCCGATGTACAATGAATGTGAAAAACAAATTACTATCCATAACATTGACATAGGCTGGTGGTAGAATTAGTGCATGGAAAGTGTTAAAATACTACCATTTGAAATACCCTAGGGTGTCTAGTTTTCAAAAATATATGGTTTTGTGGGATAGAATACACTTTTTGGCTTCAAAAATTTCCCAAATGGGACATCGGCGCAGGTTTTCTGCACGTCAGAATTCCAAGTTGGAAAACCAAAAAGCGCACCTCTCAAATGTGGCCTTTTAACCCCCAAATAACCTAACCAACCTATACATGGGTGGTATCCCTGTACTCAGGAGATGTTGCTAAACACATATTGAGGTGTTGTTTGGCACTGACATATAACAGGATCTGTGAATTCATGCCCAAAGTACTATGTATGTGAAAAAAAATTACTATCCATAACATTGACATAGGCTGGTAGTATAATTAGTGCATGGAAAGTGTTAAAATACTACCATTTGAAATACCCTAGGGTGTCTAGTTTTCAAAAATATATGGTTTTGTGGGATAGAATACACTTTTTGGCTTCAAAAATGTCCCAAATGGGACATGGGAGCAGGTTTTCTGCACGTCAGAATTCCAAGTTGGAAAACCAAAAAGCGCACCTCTCAAATGTGGCCTTTTAACCCCCAAATAACCTAACCAACCTATACATGGGGGGTATCCCTGTACTCAGGAGATGTTGCTGAACACATATTGAGGTGTTGTTTGGCACTGACACAGGATCTGTGAATTCATGCACAAAGTACAATGTATGTGAAAAAAAATTACTACCCAAAACATTGACATAGGCTGGTAGTATAATTAGTGCATGGAAAGTGTTAAAATACTACCATTTGAAATACCCTAGGGTGTCTAGTTTAAAAATATATATGGTTTTGTGGGGTAGAATACACTTTCTGGCTTCAAAAATGTCCCAAATGGGACATGGGCACAAGTTTTCTGCATGTCAGAATTCCAAGTTGGAAAACCAAAATGCGCACCCCCTAAATGTGGCCTTTTAGCCCCAAAACAAACCAACAAACCTATGCATGGGTGGTATCCCTGTACTCAGGAGATGTTGCTGAACACATATTGAGGTGTTATTTGGAAATATCCCTTCACATTTTAAGGTAATGTTTACCTAAATTGCAATATATGTGAACAATTAAAAAAAAAGATTTTTTGCTGCAAACTTTGGCATAGATTGGTGGTAAAATGGCTACATGAAATGTGTCAAAATATCCCAAGTTAAATGCCCTGAGTTGTCTAGTTTTCAAAAATATGTACATGTTGGGGGTCATTCATGGATTTAGTACAGAAATCAGTGTTACAATGTCACTATCGCTAATTTTGAAAGAAAGGATTTTAAAATAGCTTTGCACCACTTATAGTTCTGGCCCTGTAACATGAATAAAAAAGCACAAAAACATAAAAACATGGGCTATTTCTGAACTCAGGACATATATTAGAAACTTTTTAGCAGTGTTTTTTTGTTGTCTCTTGTACATGAGTATACGATTTTTCAAATAAAAGTCATAAAAAAAGTATTTTTTCAATTTTTTTGCCATATTTTATTATTTTTTTTACATCAAATTATATGCTATTATCAAAATAATGGTATCAAAAGAAAGCCCTTCTTATAACGATAAAAACAATATATAGTTTGTGCGGGTACACTAAATGAGACAGAAATAAATTACAGCAAAACACAAACACCTCAGAAATGTTAAAACAGCCCATGTCACCAAGCGTCGGACAAGCCAAAAAAGTCATGTCACTAAGGGGTTAAAAACTGAACAATGGGGAATTGACAAGGTGACTGCACAGATCAGGCATTAGCAGTTGATTTGGAAAAAATCTACAATCTACCTAATTTTCCATTAAAACTGTCTTGTCAGTGGTTGACAATGACAGTACTTCGGTTCTCTTTTTTTCAAACCTTTTGAAGTTTTGGAACCGTCTCCACATTTGGGATGTTTATGACTTTAAAATTGAACTTGCCATATATACTCACTTATCTTGGTCACTTACAAGAAAATTAATGCTTGCATGAAATTTTGAAGCTTGTAGGCAATCGAACATTTGCTGCACATTCATCTCTTTAGCAGTCTCATAGCTCCATCTTGTAGCAATTCACATTCGTTGTTTTGCAAGTCATACCTCTGTTTTCTCAACAGTTTTATTGCTTTGTCGAACAGTTTGTTGCGTTTTGTCCGCTTCACGTTCTTGTGATCTTTCCTTTTCGACACGCTATGCATACTATGGTTTTGAAAACATTCAGCATGTACTGGGCAATGAAGGCCGAATTGCAAGGTTATTTGGGGGTCACATATTTTTTAGCTTGAAATTTAGCTTTTGATACGACCTCTGTGTACCCCAACTCTTTCTGAACTTCAGGCCAATTAGCTTAGAAATCTTGTAAATGCTGTGAAGTTGATGGGTCATTGTTCTACATCACCACTGATGTCATAATCTCCCCTTGCCCATCCCTAATGTCCATATGGTTTACCTTAAAACTTACTTAACTCTTAACTCAGTCTAGACTAGAGGGCAGACTAGATGGACCGAATGGTTCTTATCTGCCGACACATTCTATGTTTCTATGTTTCTAACTCAGGAAAGGAATAATCTAGAGAGCTGAACATAGTCAACTGGTATTAAGAGGCTCCTCTGTTTAGTGATAGTTTCAGTGTGCTTTCAGTTTGAAAGCATTCATTGTGTATTCTCGTTGCTCTGTCTTGAAAAGAACATGCATACTCTACTTTCAGCATGGAAACAAGCCGATGTTTAGCCTACTCTCTACACACACTTCCATGTGTGGGAGCCATTATGACATGTGCAACATTCTCTATGAGAGCAGATTCCTTACTATCCTTGAGACAGCGAATACATGTAATACATAAACTACAGGTGTGAGTTCATTGTGATACAACATGCTGCCCATGATGGATAAGTATTTTAAATGCACTTATCTTTTCTTCACCACCAGTTATTCCCACAAACTGCATTAAGTTCATCCAAAATATGTGTCTATATTTTTCCCTTGGCTTGTCATATTTGCCGCTGCCCCTATTGCATGGTTTGAATGTTGCCCCAGCCAATTTGCCCAATAATATGCCAGTATTATTTTGCCATTATTATGCCCCAGCCAATTTGCCCAATAATATAACACCCTCCTCCCCCCCTTCCCCAGTACTCACCTCCTTGCTGCTCTGTGTCCCCGGTTGTCTCCTCCGTGCAGTCTCCCCTCCTGAATGGAGGAGTGAAATAAAGTCACTGGATATGACGTGTGTCATATCCGGTGGCACTGATTTTTATTTTTTACTTTTTACCGGGTGAAACCTATTTTCTTTTTCACCCTGTGCGGTCCGCACCCCCCGCAGGCCGGATCAAAACTGCTGCTGCCCATCCTCAATGTTATTCACAATCTATGTAGAAGCATGAAAAGGGCAAAATGGAGGACTATGTTTCTATACACACTGATAATGGTTGTTTAAGCTGCTTTATCGCCTGATAAAATTCAATAAAACTATGAAACGTAAAAACGTTCAAATTGGATGAGATTTATGATGGGCACAAAGAAGACCATTGATTAACCATTAAAAATGATTACTGTTGGAGTACATTCATACACCTTTGTATTGTGTGTTGGAGCTTTATTATAAATTGTGATTTTTTTTTTTAATTGCTAGACTAACTTGTGAAGTCTTGGTCCCTTTTGCTCTCAAAACATCTTACTCTTTTACTAAAATGGAGAATGCTCTGATAGCAAATATTACTTTAGTCGCCAGACATGCTCTGGCTCAACCTAAAATCCTCTCACATCACTAAATCAAAACTATTGGTCACCGAGGCCATGGATATGGATCAGTTATGGCCTATTTACTATTTACAAAGTTGCATTCCATTATTCAAATTTTCATTAAGTTATATTTAACTCACTCTACCCTCCTCCTCTGTGTCCGTTCAACTAGCTGACCTTGCTTTCCACCATGTTACTGACTATTCCTGTCTCATTTTCCTTTATGAGTTTTTTATCTTTAAGTCCATAACAAAATTGTGTTTTTGTTTTATTTTGCTGTGATAATTTACAAATAGCGTAGTATAGCAACATTTCTATTGTAGCTTTTTGTTTTAAATAGCTTTCTTTTGCCTTAATTGGGTGACCTTCACTATATAAGTGTTTCCCAATTAGTGTTCTCCGGAACCCTATGGCTCCATGAGAACACAATTAGGGTTCCACCACAGATTGCAGCCAAGATGGCACAGGTTGCATCACCTGGTAGTTGCTGGAGTTAATAGCTGAGGAAATCAAACAATCTCCTGGGACCAGCCCTCTTTTTGCAGGGGGCAAAGGCAGCCAATGTCTGTGTATTGCCAAGGCACACAGGCATAATCTGAAGCTGCCTGTTGCTCTCTTTGCATGTCAGAGTGTCAGGGGTTGCTGGGGTGAGTCCTGTCAGCACAAATCTGGGGGCTGGGTTGGGGGCTGGGATAAGACCTGTCAGTGCAAATCTGGGGGCTTGGGTAAGTACTGTCAATGCAAGTTGGGGGTTAGGGGAAATCCTGAGTGGAAATCTGGGCACTAGGGCAAGTCCTGGTTTGGTACATGAGTATAAACTTTAATTGGGAAACACTGCTCCATATCATTACTTTATTGCTATTACATCTTTAAAAAGTTGTTGTAATTACTGGGGACAGCAACTATGTGAAACAGAGTGGTGGGATGGAGGTATTGAAATGGCATTTGAGCTTGTGAGACAATAATCAAAGGAGATTGCTGATGTATATAATGCAAGAAGCTGTTTCTGAGAACTAGTTTAAGTACAGATGTAGCCATCCTGCGTAGTGGATTGTCACTGCAGTTGTTTTCTTCAGAACTGTTAAAAGGATGGCGTTTAAATCATAGGTGACTGAGTTTTTTCATGTTACGGATGAAGTAGTAGATAAAAGAAGATGGAGCTTGGTGGAATCTTGGTGCAGATCAAGAGCCATAAGGTTTCAGTGTGTCTAGTTAGTTTTGTTTCATGCCAATGTTCAGTCTATGGGCACAATAGCATGGATGGTATTTTTATGAAGAATGTGTGACGACCCTACATAAACAGGATGGTAGCTGTTTAATGAGTGATGGTAAGAAAAATGTGATATAGGGAAAGCATGTCATGCTGGTAAGACAGACTCTGGATTGTAGAAACAGATAAAGTGTGAAAAAAAACAACCATCGGTATTCAACAATCTTCAAAAGCCATTTACTATATTACTAAATGAATAGTGCCACTCATCTGAATTAGCTCTGACCTGTGTGTTTATGAAGAGCAGACGCTAAGAGGCATTGCCTTTCTTTAATTACTTCTTCTGACCTCTTGCTACAGAGCTGCTGGTGAGGGGACACCACAGAAAATAAGATCTGCGTTGAAAATAATGTGCCTTTGATAACCATACAAAAATCATTAAGCTGAATGATGTTTATATGTCATGAGATACCACTTCAAATCAACACAGTGGGGAACAAGACAGATCAAGGCATATTTAACATTAACCTCAAATATATATGATAACAATATGCCAGCTTATTTCCAGTCCCATGCTCTAATTTTTCTGCTTTTCTTTGTTGATTGAATGTTTTTCTTGATGTCTTTGAAATGGTCCATCGTTTTTGCTGGAAAAAGAAAATTGGAGAAAATATACTGATGCCTATAAACAGTGACATTTTTAGTGTGTGATTTCCTAAAATAGCTGTGCTCAGTTCTACTTGTGTGATGTGAAACAGGCAGTATGTTGAAGGACTGAGCTTGTTGCCTTAGGACAAAACTAGACTAAAGAAAAAATAAAATAGCCTGTGCTAATGATTCGTTTCCAAAATGCCGCAGGTTATCTAAATGAACCTGTCACTGTAATCATGGAATGAAAATAGAATTTGGGTACACATTGTGCATAGACATCTTAAATGTATGCAAAGGGATAAACATATAGTTAGTTACTGATATCTGCATACATGACATAACAAAAAAACAAAAAGTGTAGTAGAATGACTATGTCATCTCTTTCAGTTCTGTCTTGGCCAAATAACAAAGTAAATTATATTTTTAACCCCCATGAAAGGGGAAGACTTCATCAATGTGTTGTACGGAAAAAAAAAAAAAAACTAGGAGCACTTTGGTGATAGCTGTGGTATGGAACAAGTAATTAACTGTGTGACCTTTGCGCCCCTCCAGTCTCATCACCTCTTCCCACTTGTGCCTTCAAGATTTTGCACGAGCTGCCCTCTCTCTCTCTGGAATTCCCTTCCATGGAACATCCAGCTCTCTCCATCTTTCTCATGCTTCAAAAAGTCCCTCAATTCTCATATCTTTAAGAAGTATACGACTCACGCCGCCAAAATACCTGTTAATTAACCTTTAGCTAATCCCACCTAGCTCTCACTGTCCTCATACACTGTTAGGAATAGGAAGCTTATAACTCATCCAGCTAGAACACACAATTAATCCATAGCCAAACCCACCTAGTGCCAACCATCCAGAATACGTGTAGTACCACCACCTTCCATTCAACCTTATGTGTCTCATTCCTCCCACTCCCTGTAGATGGTAATCTTGTGAGCAGGGCTCTCTACCTCATGTGTCAGTCTGTTCTTTTTGTCTTACTTATTATGTAGTTCCCCTCCATACTCAGTATCTAGCGCTATTTAAATTGTTGGAACTACATAACACATTTTAATTTAATGTAAAATAAATTGAATTAGAATTTTGAATTTGAGTGCTATTGACAATACTATTTATCGTGTTAAATGCTTGGAATCCCAATGGTGAGAATCCATATGTCCTTCTGGTAATGGTCACATAATTTGCATAGCTAGACTATTAATCTCATAAACACTGCAATTTGTGTGATGATAGTGCAAGCTGTGCTTATAGTGCATTATAGAATGTTCTCTTGAGACACAATATGACACAGAGAGCAACAACTAGCATAAATACATTTCAGAAACAACAATGGCAATAGTGTCCAAAGTAGGATTTTCCTATTCATGGAATTTCATGCTGGTTAATAAATACAGCCAGTTGTTGGTTGCACCAATTAATTTGTGGGATTTTTAAATTTAGCAATTAAATATTTCTTTCCTTGTTTAAGTTGTTCTTTGGCTAGATATTGGGAGGCATGGATCACAGTGATGTTACCACAAAAGTAGCTTAGCCAAAGACTTGGGGGAGTTGCTTTTTCATAAGCCCTATCAAATTTTAAGGGTATAATTCAAAGCCAGCGACGGGCAAACTAGTCTTTTGGCTACAAGTAGGGTTGCCACCTGGCCGGTATTTTAAAGGCAGGCCGGTAAAAATAGGCATCAGGCCAATGTTAAGTCTATGGAGACAGTACCAAGGCCGGTATTTTTTTGAAGAAAAGGTGGCAACCCTAGCTACAAGTATAATACACAAACATATACAACTTGAAAAGAATACTTATCTAAATATATCACCAAACACAATATACTATTTAAAGTGCAGCAGTTATACTCTAACTCCTTAGCACACTATCCAATCAGTCATGTTTCATACAAAAATACCTAATCTTTCATACAGAGCTTTTTTCCCTAAAAAGAAGACAGCTGATGATGGATATTATTATCACCTAACCTAATTTGAGTGACCTTGGATGGATGAAAGGCTTAGTTTATTCTAACAGGTAACTCAGTTGGAACATTTACCAACTGTCATCTCACAATGAGATCTGTAACTTGCCAGACCTACTTTTCTCATTCCCTTTTAAATAATTTCATTTCATTGAAATACTAGTTTATATTTTATTAATGCAAAGGTATGAAACCAGTTGGCTGTCTGCTTTCTTCATATTGCATAACTTAAAAATAATTTAACGGTAGATTGATCTACTTAATTCCACTTGAACCAATTAGTATGTAAAGGGGATGAAATAATTTATTCCATTATGGTACACCTACCTTTTACTTTTCTCAATAAGTGTAATAAAATGTATAAATAACAATCAAATGAAAAAGGAAAACAGGTTTTGTGCATACCGGTATATATGTCTTGCATACATACTGTATGTCTATATATCACACATATGTGTATGTTACATAGATATATATATATATATATATATCTCTAAAATGAGTGCACTCAGCTTTAAAAATACAAGTAGCTCTACTTGGAAAAAGTGTTGCTTTAGATATGCAGATCCAAAAAAAAAAAGAGAAAAATCACTCACTCACAGACTTAGATGTATCAAAATAGTTGATATAATAGCTATACAGAATAAATACCATTGCATCAACATTTCGGTTCCCTTGGTTTTTATAATGGTTCCCAAGGGAACCAAACCGTCGGCACTTTTATATTTATTCTGTATACTTAATATATTGACTATTTTGATCCATCAAATCCTGTGAGTGCGTGATTTTTCTTTTTCTTTTTATCTGTATATATACAGACTATGGTACACCAACCATAACTTTAACTAAAAAGTCACAGGTTGTGAAATAGATGGTGGTAGAAAGTGCATTAAGACAATTGCTTTAGTGCCAAGTTAATTTTGCTGAGTACATAGAAGATGGTTATATTGAGTCATATTTAGAAACTTTTGTAAATGGCATGTCCACCTGATGTGCTGTCATTCATCATTCGTTGCCATTTGTTATGTGTATATAGAGATATAATATCCTTTGTTATATATAGTGGGATAATATCTTTGTTATATATAATGAGATGATACCTTTGCTATATATAGTGAGATGATAACCTTTGTTATATGTAGTGACATGATACCTTTGTTATATATAGTGAGATGATATCCTTTGTTATATATAGTGAGATGATACCTTTGTTATAGGTAGTGAGATGATACCTTTGTTATATATAGTGAGATGATATCCTTTGTTATATATAGTGAGATGATACCTTTGTTATAGGTAGTGAGATGATACCTTTGCTATATATAGCGAGATGATACCTTTGTTATATGTATTGAGATTATATCTTTGTTATATGTAGTGAGATGATACCTATGTTATATGTAGTGAGATGATACCTTTGTTATATATAGTAATATGATATCTTTGTTACATAAAGTGCGATTATATGTTTGTTATACATAGTGAGATGATACCTTTGTTACATATAGTGAGATTATATGTTTGTTATATATAGTGAGATGATAACTTTGTTATATGTAGTGAGATGATAACTTTGTTATATATAGTGAGATGCTACCTGTGTTATATGTAGTGAGATGAAATCTTTGTTATATATAGTGATCTAATATCCTTTGTTATATATAGTGAGATGATAACTTTTTTATATGTAGTGAGGTGATAACTTTGTTATATATAGTGAGATGATACCTTTGTTATATGTAGTGAGATGATACCTTTGTTATATATAGTGAGATGATACCTTTGTTATATGTAGTGAGATGATACCTTTGTTACATATAGTGAGATTATATGTTTGTTATATATAGTGAGATGATAACTTTACTATATGTAGTGAGATGATACCTTTGTTATATGTAGTGAGATGATACCTTTGTTATATATAGTGAGATGATACCTTTGTTATATGTAGTGAGGTGATACCTTTGTTATATATAGTGAGATGATAACTTTTTTATATGTAGTGCGATAATATCTTTGTTAAATATAGTGAGATTATATGTTTGTTATATATAGTGAGATGATACCTTTGCTATACATAGTGAGATGATACCTTTGTTATATATAGTGAGATGATACCTTTGTTATATGTAGTGATATGATACCTTTGTTATATATAGTGAGATGATATATTTGTTACATATAGTGAGATTATATGTTTGTTATATATAGTGAGATGATAACTTTACTATATGTAGAGAGATGAAACCTTTGTTATATGTAGTGAGTTGCTACCTGAGTTATACATTGTGATATAATATCCTTTGTTATATATAGTGAGATGATACCTTTGTTAAATGTAGTGAGATGATACCTTTGTTATATATATTGAGATGATATCTTTGTTACATATAGTGAGATTATATGTTTGTTATATATAGTGAGATGATATCTTTGTTACATATAGTGAGATTATATGTTTGTTATATATAGTGAGATGATACCTTTGTTATATGTAGTGAGATGATACCTTTGTTATATGTAGTGAGATGATACCTTTGTTATATGTAGTGAGATGATACCTTTGTTATATGTAGTGAGATGATGTCTTTGTTATATGTAGTGAGATGATATCTCTGTTATATGTAGTGAGGTGATATCTTTGTTATAAGTAGTGAGATGATATCTGTGTTATATGTAGTGGAATAATACCTTTGTTATATATAGTGAGATGATATCTTTGTTATATGTAGTGAGATGATACCTTTGTTATATGTAGTGAGAGGATATCTTTGTTATATGTAGTGAGATGATGTCTTTGTTATATGTAGGGAGATGATATCTGTGTTATATGTAGTGAGGTGATATCTTTGTTATAAGTAGTGAGATGATATCTGTGTTATATGTAGTGGAATAATACCTTTGTTATATATAGTGAGATGATATCTTTGTTATATGTAGTGAGATGATACCTTTGTTATATGTAGTGAGATGATGTCTTTGTTATATGTAGTGAGATTATATATCTGTTATATGTAGTGAGATGATACCTTTGTTATAAGTAGTGAGATGATATCTGTGTTATATGTAGTGAGATAATACCTTTGTAATATATAGTGAGATGATATCTTTGTTATATGTAGTGAAATGATACCTTTGTTATATGTAGTGAGATGATATGTTTTTGCAAATTATAGATAGAATGAAACAATAAATACATACAGAAAATATAAAACACAAGTGGCAGAAAAAGATAATCTTCTCTGGTATCATTATAAGGAAGGTAGCCTGCAACACTAACCTTTTAACTTGCTCTAAAACATCAATTATCTTCCTCCAAATCAGGGAAAAGACCTTTAAAGGGCCTTTTAAGAAGCGTAAAACTCACTCAGTTGAAGCCCACCATGATTCTCCACGGATCCTCCATATGTTATTGACATGGTGTTGCCTCTCTTACATGCCTTCTTATGTGCTACCTGTTTCCTACTGTTTCTAATGTAGATATTATGTTTACAAGAGCTGTGTCTAGTTAGTGCATTGGTTTGCCTTTGTTCGTCTCATTGAGTTTGTAACACCCCTTCTCGTTCTGTATCAAGCCATTTGTAAAGCAATATGTAAAAAAAAAACATGTAATTTTATGGATGTGTTTGTAGTATTTCATAGCCATTCCAGCGCCCTTTATTATTCTACATAAATACAATGTTCCCTAGTGCTTTTAGTAGCTGGGCTGATCTCACTCCAAATCACCCCATGTGTCTTATTTACCATATCCCTGTTAAATAATATTAGACAGGTAAAAAGCTTATCTGCAACAAATCACAGACTCAACCAAGGCTATAGGGTTCTTCATGAACTCTATTGAGAGTTGTTGTTCAATATTCCTATTTCCAGTTAAGTAGCTTAGTAGCTTATAAAATAAGGTAGCTGGTATAGTGGTTCCACCAATGTAAGTATTAATAAAAGTTAGGTTTAAAATAAAAAAAATTCTACTTTATTATTTGATTGTTTAAACATTATAGATTAACCTCAGTTGAAAAATTCTCTTACATAGGAAGTCTCTTAAATATCATGTGGTTCAGGGTATTTCTATTTCTTAAAGGGACACTGCCAACAAAAACATGACGTTTCCTTGTTTTGTTTAGTTTATGCTGGTGATCGTGTATGTTTATTTATTAAAATGTCTTACTGTAGATGTGTGACTGTGTGCTTCCATTTTTGTGACATGTAGTGCCTTTGACTCCACCCCCCCCCACCCCCCCAATGTGTTTATGCCATTTATGGCTCACTGTGGTACTTGTGGTATAGAATTGAGTCTATATGTTGGTCATATTATATGCAACTATTTTCATATCACATTCAACTATATGTATATGTAATAAAAATGTTATTGAAAAATTGCATTTCTTGTTTTTATTGCCTTTTTCTGCACCCACATTGCAACTAAAGGACTTCACACAGCACCATACAGTACCCAAAGCACTTGCCATGCAGCTATATTGCACCCACAGCACTTGGCTTGCATTCATATTGCACCCACACAATTTGGAATGCCACAATGTCAATTTGCCCCACGTATCATACCATAGTGTCACTTTGTCCCATAGAACTCCCCCTGCAGAACAAGCCACAGTGTCCCTTTCCCCCATAGTACATGTTATTTTGCCCCACAGAACATGCCATAGTATCACTTTGCCATTTAAAATAAGCGACTGTCAGGTACCAATTAACATATACAACAGTCAGTTTGCCTATTAACATATGCCACCGTTTGTCCATTAACTATGCCACAGCTTGCCCATTAATATGCCATAGCCATTTTGCCATTAATTTGCCAGTAGTGTTGTGCCATTAATATGCCACAGCCAATTTGCCAATTAGTATGCCAATATGATTTTAGCATATATTTTCCACTATTACTTTTGCCATTAATTTGATAGTGTTATTTTGCCATTAATAAGCCACAGCAAATCTGCCCAATAATATGCCAGTATTATTTTACCATTTAATATCCCACAGCCAATTTGCCCAATAATATGCCAATATTATTGTATCATTGAAATGCCACAGCCAATTTGCTTAATATGCCAGTGTTATTTTGCCATTTAATATGCCACAGCCAATTTGCCCAATAATATGCCAGTATTATTTTGCCATGGAATTGCTCTCTGCCTCTCCTCTGTCCTGCATAACCTCAGACCTTTTGTCTCTACAGTCAGTGTCACTGGAGAGGCTGTCTGGGGGTCAGTTCCTTAATGCCCATGTTAGTCTGTGCAGGCAGCCAAAGTAACTACTTAAAGGACTGAGAGCCCCTATGCCCTAGTAAAACGCTGCAACCCCCCATACCCTAGTAGTGTTACCGTGAGAGTGCCTATGATCTGGCTCCCCTCCCCGCTCCATACACTGATGATCCTACTACTTTGCGGTTTATAATGTGCAACCTCTGTCCTCCCAGACCCCCCTCTTCCTCAGTCTCAACGAACCAATTTTATTTCTGTGGAAACCAAAGGAGTGTTCATGTCACCGAAAATGTTTCCTACCACCAAATAGTTAAATGTTAAAATATGAAAATCTATGAACAGAAAATCAATCATGACAGCGGAATATGCCTATTTTCAAACCGTGGATGTTTGTGATTTTACATTTTCATAAAATGTAATAAACAATATCCTCATATTTATTGCAATATTTAAATCTCCCGGGAACCATCAAAGAATCAAATTCTCTGTGACATTTTGAAGCTAAAACTTCATATTCATATGACATTACCATATGCATTAATTAAACTTTTCTCTATGACAATCTTGGAAATTGATCTTATGCAACTTAATAGATGTATCCAATTATACCTGCACATTTCTTTCCTGTCACATTTAATGGAGTGAGATCAACACCTACAATCATTTACAGATTGCATGCTATAGTCTCCTTTATTGTAAGAGTTATGCATCTTTTTTTGTCATACTGACTTACAATATAAATGGATTATATAAAGAGGAAGTCAAGAGCCAGAGATTGGTGAGTTTAAAGGCTGCCATAACTCACTATCCTTGTTAGGGACATTATACCGTATTTGCTTGAATATAAGACAATACACCCTGATTATAAGTCGACCCCCCCCTAATCTATGTATATTCCTTTAGGTAAAAAACTAAAAGCCTGAATATAAGACTACCCTATAGAAAAAAGTTTAACTTGTATATATTCACATGTAAATTGCTTTTTAATATTTAATAAAAACTTATGACATATAAAAAATGCATTTTTTGTTTTTATTTACCTTTTATGTGCCAGTGCTGCCTCCAACCCCCAGACTTACCCAATTCTCCCCCCAACGGTGTCTGTCTCTCTCCCCGACCATTGTCCGTCTCTCTCCCCCCAGTGTTGTCTCTCCCCCCCAGCGTTGTCTGTCTCTCTCCCCCACCCTCCCCCCAAGTTGTGTGTCTCTCTCCCCCACCCTCCCCCAATATTGTCTGTCTCCCCCACCCTTCCCCCAATGTTGTCTGTGTCTCTCCCCCCCCCCAATGTTGTCTGTGTCTCTCCCCCTCTCACCCCCCAATGTTGTCTGTCTCCACCCTATGTTGTCTGTCTCCCCCCTCCCCCCAATGTAGCCTCCCTGGTGGCTAGTGGGGGCCGCCATGCTGCCCGACACTTCCATCCATTATGATGGACAGCCGGTCGGTAATAATAGATGGAAGTGTCGGGCAGCATGGAGGATGGCTGCCCAAATCTCCCTGGTGCCTAGTGGAGGCAGCCGGAGGATGTCTACACAATACGCGCAGACATCCTCCGCTGCTGCCCGGCACTTCCGCCGGGACTTTTATGATGAAGCCAGAAGGACCTGGCTTCATCATAGAAGTCCCAGCGGTCGTGCCGGGCGGCAGCGGAGGATGTCTGCGCGTATTGTATAGACATCCTCTGGATCCATCCTCGATTTGTGGTCAGATTATAAGACGACCTCGAATATAAGTCGAGGGGTCTTTTTCAGAGCATTTGCTCTGAAAAAAACCTTGTCTTATATTTAAGCAAATACGGTAAATTTTTTTGAGGGGAGGCAATCCATACATACATGTATACACAAACATACTTTAATGCAATGTAGACAGCCATTCAGAACACAAAATGCATAACATTGCCTCCTTAACAGAAAGTAAATGACCCATCTTAGACGTTTTAATACTTGCTTATTTTCTTTTCTGTTTACTTGCAATTTTGTTATAATTATATTCATGTTATTATATAGGTATGATAAGGAAATACAATTAAATCCTGTAAACTTCATTTAAAATGAAAAGAAAAAATAAGAATCCCAAGTGAAAATAAAAAGGCACAAATGAGAAAAACAGTTTGAGTTTAGCATCCCTGCGTGTCTGTTTGTAACAAAATGTTCTGTTGGTGCCCTATATAAAGTCGATTCCTCATGTACATAGATTGGTTTGTCTAGTTGTGCAATCTACAATTACAGTTCAGTCTGAAGAAATAAATTCATATTACTTTTAACAATGTGCATTTATTTGTTCTGCTTTTTGTGTTTTAGTTTTACAACGAATAGCTTAAAAAACGTACTTTTGTAGCAATTCTCCGGGGGATGATTCTACCCATGATGACATCAGTATCTTGGGCATCTCTGCCTGTCAGTGGTTTCCCAGAGAGCTGTATGGAATGCCAACTGTTCATATGCAGTGACTTGCAGTGACATCATGTGGCTGTGCTGCTCCTCCAATCAGGAGGGACTAGAGCAGGAAACATTGAAATACATTTTCAAGGATTTCCTACATGCATCTGTATGCGAACTCCTTACTCTCCCTCTTCCCCCATAAATACTCCGTATAATGTTTGAGTTCTCAAGATTCCATGTATGTCTCCTGCACACTCTCTTTAGAGGTTCCATTACTATCAATGTACAACTATAGGAGAACAGCAATGTGTTTTAAGGTTAAAAAAGTAAATTTAACATCCAGTATATCAAAATCATATACCACATGAAAAAAAAAAATTCTTGTACAGTATGTGGAGCTGCCCCTTTAAGTAGAGTAGTTAACTTGTAATATATCATATACAAGCATACCAGAAGTGGCCAAGGAATACGCAGACAACAGATATTATTTGATGGAAAGTATTTTGAAAAGCAGCGATGTTTGTAATATTATGTTTTCTAAATGAGATCCCACAAAAAAAGTAATTTTTGTTAAGTAAATAAAATAATTAAAAGAATAATCAAATTTTTTCTCTACTTTTATTTTTTTTACAGAATAGGTGGAGAAGTTGTAAGAGGAACTGAAGGAAGTTACATTAATAAACATTTTCGTATGGGATTCATGACGATGCCGGCCCCACAGGACAGGCTACCACATCCATGCTCCAGCGGATTTTCAGTGCGTTCTCAGTCACTTCATTCGGTTGGAGGAATGGATGATGACTGCAGTGGTTGTTCGCGGAAACAACCTCCCCCAAAACCAAAACGTGACCCAAATACAAAGTTGAGCATTTCATCGGAGACTGTTAACTCTGGAACACTAGGCAAGAGTCCAAAGTTTACAGATAGGTCAGATGGTAAGTTATGAGCAGGGCCCTCTATCTCGTATAGCAGTCTGTTATAGTTTGTCTAACTTAGTATATACTTCCCTTCTATGCTCTGTACTTAGCGCTACATAAATTGTTAGCACTATATAAATAAATGTTAATCTAATATAATGTAATAACATATATATATATATATATATATATATATATATAAATGCATATATATAAGTATATATAGATTTATATCTTTATGTAAATAGATATGGAGTGCAACAATTCTTATAAAGCATATATAACAAAAATGAATCCCATGTGTGATATAAATAATGTATCAAAGATACACTTTGTATAGATTTTTTTTTTCAGATGGGAAATTATATACTAGGGCCATCTGGATGGGTGCTACTCTGAAGCCGAACTAGGGAAGGGTGCCACTCTGTTGCCAGATAAGGATGCAAGAAATAGGGCAGAAATGCAAGAAGACAGGAATAAACATAAATAATAAACAAGAAAGCAAAGCAATAAGGATACTGAAATGCCTGCACATGGGTAAATGGTTACAGAAATAGGTCACTGGTAGCCGTAGAGGTAAAAACCTAAAAAGAGCAGCATATAATTCTACCTAAAAAAAAAAATACTGTATTATGTTTAGGTGTTGAATGCAATGAAATTAAATTAAACTCAGCTAAATTCAGTTACTCATATATAAGTTAGTATAGACTTAAACTTACCCCCCCCCCCCCCCACACACACAATTTATCTGATTATAGCAAATTCTCACTTTTGTGAGTCAACTCTTCTATATATATTCCCCTGATTTAACTTCATGAACACAGACATTTTTATATGTGAAAATATTACCCAAAAGGTGTTTAAAAATCAAAGTGCAAAAGTATAGTATATTTTGCCATGAGTGGATTAATGCATCATCCATAGCATCTGCTCAACCCTGGGGGGGCACAGGTTTAATTACCAAAAGGTCCGACTCATCCTTCTGAGGCAGATAAAATTAGTTAACATCCCCTCGATGTTGGCAAAATTAACACCCCCAGGATTTATCTGAATACAAGAGAATATCTAAACGTACCATATCTATAGTAGTGTGCATGTAGCCAGTGCACTGTTGAGTTAGTCACTGTATACCTTCCAACATTTCACCCATGGTGAATCGTGGTGTCGGGGGGTGGAGCTTGGGAGGTTCAGTGCCAGCATTAACGCCTTGCCAGCCATGTGTGGTGGCAAGTCACTCATCCTTACAGCTCTACTGTACATGCGCACCTTGCTGCACAGTATGCAATCTCCAGTGCCCTAGACAACGGAGATTGTGTTTAGGACCACGGGAGTGAGGTCCTGAATTAAGCTGTTCTGCTGAGTTCTTATCTGTCCCAAAAAGCGGGAACAGCGATAGAGCTCTGCGGAGCAGCCTAACAGATCCCCAAATTGGGACTGTACCATGCAAAGTGGGACAATTAGGGGGTATGCAATTGCTTTTGGTTAAAATATTGAAAGTAATATTAAGATATGGTGCTTATATAAAACACATTATGGATGAACTATGACTAATGAACATGACTAATTAACAAAGAAGGTTGCCAAGCATGTCTGTGAGCTATGGGTAACCTTTCTGCTATAAATATATTTTCCAAAAATGTCACATCATCCATTGAGGATTATTTGTAGCAAGTGTTGCTGTTAACAGCTATTTTTTCTGTCTTCCATTAGCAGCTTTAAATAGTTAATTGAGTTATATAATGACTCAATCTAAATGTGATAATGAGGCTTGGTGGACCAATGTATTTATAATTCTTATCAACAGCTGTCTTTATTTTTGCTATGGATTAAAAGGTGTATTTTTAATCCCAGTTACTACAACAACAGTTATAATAATGAACAGTAAAACCTGTTTTGTATAATTTTATCATTTAGGTATATATAAATAATCTCCATTAATAGGAATAATTGATTCCCAGTATTTTACCTTATGTGGCCTACATTTCCAATGAAGAACTGAGGACAGGCTCACAATATTATGTGAAGACTATTTGTCTCTTTAGGCAATGCAGCGTTCAAAGGCATATCAAGAAGTGTTAATGTCTTGGGGTTTTCTTTTCAGTTGTACATGATGAATCAAAATAGTATGAAACAATTTATACTGCAGAGTATTACTCCAAAGACAAAACAGATTCACAGTAGTGTAGTATGTTCCATATAATAGATAGAAAAGTGCAGGTTTCAAAATACCACTTACTTTCTATACATGTAGTACATTTATGTTTCCATTTTACATCTCCACAGTAAAGTTTAATAGCAGTTAAAATAAGAAGCAAACAAAATACAAAGAAAGTTTTGGAGAGAGAGAAAAAAGCCACATCAAGCTCAATTTTTTTCCCCCAGATTCCCTGGGGGAGGTAATGAAAACCTAATTAAATCAATTGCATGTGTGGAAACTGGGTAAAGTTTAAAAATTTACTTTTAATAACAATTGCTGGTAAAATATCGTAGGGTAATATTCGTCTACACCCCACGGTCACAGTGCAGAAAAATACAACAAAAAGGCACAGACATTGACACATAAAAAACAACAAATATGCAGTACGCATATATTGTTAACAAATCCCTTTCCGCCTAATTTTTAAACTTGACCCAGTTTCCACACATGCAATTAAACAAAATACAAGAATCTTAAAAAGAGTATATTGAGCACAGCACACCATTTTTAGTTACATTTTTCACATGTTGATCTTGCCTGAATGGAAGACTAACCCATGTCTAAATTTTGAAACCCAAAAAACCTTTTATCTTATTCCACATTTCACATGCTGTTTGTTACAAAAAGTGTTCTGTATCATTTAATCTGTATAAAAAAAAAATGTGTGTAAGTATTGTACACATTACAATGCACAATTACAATTGCTTTGTGCAATTACAATGCACAAAGCACTCATGCAAAGGGCTTTGTGTCTGCGTTATTTACGCCAAATGCGTAGGTTTTCGGTTGTGTCGGTGCTCGTTGCGCCGGTGCAGACTATGCATAAAAAAAATAAGGGGAACCTCCGCCAAACATAGTATGAGGAAGGTCCTTCTCTTCCTCACTGCAAAGTGTCAGGAGTTATAAAAAAGCACAATCCCCATTATGCACACCAAACGGTGACTGCGTTTTTTTTTTTTAAAACTCCCGACACTTTGAAGTGCGGGAAATTTTTATACATAACCCCCTATGTGTTAACAACATTTCATTAGTAACAAAAACAACACACTTTAGTACATTTACTATAAGCAATTTCTGAGTATTTTTACTTCTAAAAACATTTGGAAATTCCACGCAGAAAGAGTCTGCCTACTCCATGTAAATTAGTGGTGTCTGGTAAATGAGATTCCTTGTAAACTGAATGTTTAAGGGCTTAACGGTTATGAAGAACAAACTGTTATACCAGCAGGTAAATGAACCAAACAATAACAAAAACACTTCACGGCTGATTCTGAGATGCTGAAGCGTTTCTAAAATCAACAAAACACTCTTCAATCAAGATTTGCATCCAGTTAGTCTAACCATCCAGCAGTGCCTGTTTATCTGCACCCAGGGTGATTGGGAAATTGGCCAAGTTCAAAATCAACTTGACCTACAAAATATGAACTTGAAATATACAGAACACGATCAATAAATATAAATGCTGCATAGAAACATGTATCAGCAGATAAGAGCCAATTCAACGCATATTGTCTATCCATACTATTACTGCATAATCCTCATAATTACATAGACCATGTCCTTATGTATGTTCGGGATAGACTTATGCTTATCCCATGCATGCTTAAACTTCTGGCAGTTCCACCTACAGTGTTCAAATATCTATAGATAAGTGCTGCATTATGTAAACTTAAGAAAAAGAAACAGATTTGTTTTATCAAGTTCTGCTCAATCCTTCAATCTCCTACAAAACTGCTGTTGTTATAGCAACAGTCCTTTCAATCTCTCTATGACATCCCTATTAAATGTGGCTGAAGTTAAAGGCCCCTTTAAAATAATCCAATGTTCTCTTGCAGTTTTGCATTGAAAATTATTTCAAAGTAAAAATAAATGTTTTTTACATAACTTAAACACATACAGAAAATAAGCTAGGTGGAACTGCCCCTTTAAACGTTTGATCCCCTACTTTAAGACTATGTCCTATTGTCCTGTTAGTTTCCTCCTTTTAAATATACTCTACTCTTCATTATTTGTTGTGTTTAATTTGATTGTCTGTATGTTTTGTTTCTTGTATGGAATTATCAAATACAATAATCAATGTGCTCATTATAAGACGAAAGATGGTGTCTCCCTTTAACCTTTTCATTGATCTGAGGAATGTTTGGGAAGCTTATTAAGAGTTTAAAATACACGCATGTAAAAATAGAGGTGATCTGTCTGAGAAGTAATAGCTATAAGAGATGTTTACAGCTTGCTTTTTTATTTTCAGTGGCAGCAAAACAGAGGCCACACAGTGACGAATATACAAAGAAGATTCCACCTCCTAAGCCGAAACGCAACCCAAACACACACCTCAGCACGTCATTTGACGAGACATACATTAAAAAGCATGGTCCCATGAAGAGTTCTTTGTTTAGAGAAGCTTCTTCATCATATATCTACAGCACTGGTTTTGACACAGGGGATGAAGAACCTGTTTATATAGAAATGGTTGGAAATCTAATAAGAGACTTTAAACGAGATGAGGAAGACCAAAGCGAGGCTGTGTATGAAGAAATGAAATACCCACTTATGGATGATGTAGGCCAAGATTCTAGATATCTTTATGAATTAGATCATGTTAGTTGCTCTTCTCAGTGTGCTACTCCCACAGTGCCTGACTTAGAATTCACAAAGTCCTCAGTGCCATCGACGCCAAAGGGCCAAGCTTGTGATATCCCCCCTCCATTTCCAAATTTACTTTCTCAAAGGCCTCCTTTGTTGGTATTTCCACCGGCACCAGCACAGTGTTCACCAAATTCTGATGAATCACCCTTAACACCACTAGAGGTTGCAAAGCTTCCTGTACTGGAAAATGTACCTTACATCAAACAACAAGGTGGTGCTTCACCCCCACCACATATTCCAGGCCAACAGAAAACAGAAAAAGACCAGGCACCATTGTCTCACGGAACTACGCCATCTGGACATTCATCTTCACCTCCACATCCTTCTACCATGTACAGAACTCAATCCCCACATGGTTATCCTAAATGTCATTCTGCTTCTCCCTCTCCTGTGAGCATGGGTAGGTCACTGACTCCTCTAAGCCTCAAAAGACCTCCGCCCTATGATTCTGTGCATACAGGAAGTCTATCAAGAAATTCTCCATCAGTGCCTCATTCTACAGCCAGAAACACACATGAGGGAAAGTCCCTTAATGCATCCACCAGTACGTATGGTTCATCTCAAAGCAGCTCACGTTCCAGAACACCGACAAGCCCCCTTGAAGAATTATCGAGTCTCTTTACCTCAGGAAGGAGCCTGCTGAGAAAGCCCTCCAGTGGAAGACGTTCTAAAGAACCTACTGAGAGTAAGTTTTGTATCAATAAAAATGTTTCCTGATTTCCTTAAACTTGTTTTCATATACATTTAGGTTCTTAAGGTTGATTTTTTTTCTTCTTTCTTGTGTAATGATGCAAGGTGATTCTTAACCAATATAATTCATGCACCAAGTGTCTGCAGTGTATTAGAATATTGTTGTACTTATATTTATTAACACACAAATATGCAAGTAGAAATAAATGAGGAAAGTGCCATGTTCATCAGAATAAAATTGAAGTAACAAATTATAAATTTACAAAACAATTACAATGATTAATAATTGTACAAATGGCTACATGATATATAAAATATTAAAATATCCCTATAAACATCCAGACATTGAAACATTGCTTTCTTGAAAGTAAGTCTAAAATGATTAAATTGAGGATAATAAATGGCCAATGGAGTCTTTTCAGTAAAAGGGGAGTTGTAGATGACTTTCTAGAACAGTTTCCTATGGATAACATATAGTGAAATATTTTTAAAAAATGTTTTTTTAACAATGATTATATTTTAACAATGCATAGGGCCAACTCTTTTGTTCTTCCAGGAGGAATTCTCCAGGTTTGTCCCTAAACAGTACGTAGGTAAGTGGTGAGAATTAATGTCCATCTCACCTCAACTTACCAGCAGCTCACCTTTAGTGAATAGACCCTATAGCAGTGTCGATAAAAAATGGCTTTAAAAATGCCACACCTTATCTCTGATAAAATAGTCCACCTGTTGTAAAGTAAGCTCTTCAGTAAACATACTAAATCAGCTATCCTGCATGTAAGGAACCACTGTGCATTGTAAGATAAAAGGGATTGTAATATTTAATAAAACTAAAAGGTATGTTCAAAATATTGTGGCAAAAAGCACTGTTAGTGAAGTGTAAACTGATCTTTTCAACTATTAATTTACAACTGAAAAATAAAATCTGAATAGTTTTGAGAATACATTATGTAACACACCTGTAATCTCCTAGATATGTCATTACTGATATTAAGTAATACAATACACGTTAGTTATGTTAGTATCTATAAAACAACTCAAGATACATATGGTTTTTTTTTATATATTACCCAACATATGTTCATGGGAAGCAGCATGCAGGCATTTCAGCTATAGGTGAAAACTGATTGTTGTTGTTTTCCCAAGGGAATGTATTTCTCAATAAAGTATAAAACATTTCTTATTTAGTGTTAACTTTGTTTAGCCTACCTACCTTGGATAAGCAATGTAAACGAGCAATGTAAACGAACATGTAGGTCAGATGCATAATGGATGCTCTACTGGCAAGCCAAGCCATTATAAAGGAAACTAACATGTCACTGACTTTGTATTGTGACCTAAATTAGTATGTTGCTTCAGATTTGTTTCAGTTTTCGAATGCTAAATATGACCCGTAATGTACATAACATAAGAGATTGTCAGTATAGGTGGATTTTTTTTTTTAAATATGTCTATTTAAAAACTGCTGGATTTGAAAAGAAAGTGCATATTATTCTGTACCCTATGGCTTAAATTGAAAATCTATCAAACGATAGGTTCATTTGTACTTTCCTGTCTTTGTTGGAGATTTGTTAACTATTAAAGTATATTTTACAATCCTTTATGGGTCTTTTCACTAGAATTTGAGAATAGCTTGATCTGGTCGACTATCATTTTGCGACTAAGTCAAATTGGGCACCTGAGTTTGACTCGGAAAAACAACCCTGGTCCAAATCGTGAAAGTAATAGGAGGAAAAATAATTAAAGCCATTTTTTGAGACAAAGTCAAACTCGGGTGCTGAAGTTGACTTAGTCTCAAAATGAAAGTCGACCTTTAGTGAATAGACCCATAAGTCAATTTTAGCACAGAGTTTCAATAATAGCTTTGATTATTTTGCCTCCCATTACATTGCAATTGGGAAGATTTGAACTTTTTTTGGACCTCCAAAGTCGACCTTCTCGAGCTATTCTCGAATTTTAGGGAATAGTCCCATGTGTAAACCTTGTTAGAGGCCACAATACATAAGATTTCGCAGAACCGTTTTTTTTTCATATGAGCTTTTACATAATGCCATATTAAATACATGATGTCAGTGTGTTTGATGTCAGGAGTACGCAATTAGACATAATAAATCATTCAATATGAAACTGTGAATTGAAAGACTAAGTAATATCCCTTAGGGATTCTGTCCTGACAGGTGCAGGGGCTGGCACTGTAAGGCTTAATAAAAATGTCTAGAGATTTTCAATGCTTTTATTAGTAAATGTTGTGAAACAATAGGGAACAGGTGGTTCTAGTATACTAACACGTCTCTTACATTCAGCTCCTGCAGGATCAGCAGATACATGTGCATTTTTCTGGAAAATATTACCTCATGTTATACAACCCTCTTCACAAGGCATTTCCTCCACTTTCGCTCCAAACACTGCAAGACACATTTGTATGCTTCTTACTTTGTCATCATATGGTCTTCCTGTCTGGAGGCTTATTTTAGTGGAAAGATCCAGAACATGGTTGTGTAACACATGGAAGAACAGTAATATTGTCTAACAAACAACATTCTGCTTTCCCTTATTTCTATATATAATATATTTAAGAAAAGGGTCACAAATGTCAAAAATGATAAAATACACATGGCCCCCTGTTGCTATTATAACTGGCACTGGAAGCCTACCAAATGGCTCCCAGCCCTGATCCTCATAATACGATTACCAGGACTGGAAGCTTGATGCATTGAACCCCACCCCACACTAAATGGCCCGTGACTTGCCCAGGGTACCTGGCCCATTAATAAATAACCCCCACAGTAATAGAATGTTATAATTAACCGCCCCATACACTGTTAAGAGATAATCCGGGGGCTTTTCCAGTTTCCTCTTCCAAACAAAGAGGTAGAAAAATAAGTCATTTATTCACCTAGGCAAGCACAGTTATTACTCTCACTTTTGTGTGCATATAATGTGTGAAATCATGTCAATACAGTTTATATTAGTTAATACAAAAGCACAACTTTTTTCACATAGGCTAAACAGATTTGTGAAAATGTATTTACATAGTGCTTCCTATTTTTCCAATCCAGTGTTGCTGTGTGATGTGGACCTTCATTACTGCTACTAAACAAATTACCCATAAAAACAATTTAAAAAAAAAACATCTTAATTTTTTCCCTACTGGTTTGGTGGGAGAATATAACAGAATGACAGTGTGCTGCAAGCTCGGCTATTTTCCTTGTCCATTCATAGGTGACCACAGAGGAATAGCTGCACTCTACAGACCAGTAAAAATGTGTTAAGGACAGCAGTGAGTTACACTGGATTATTGTGTACCTGGTTCCTAATTAACCCCTTCACAATGGTAGAACAATTATGTATATAAGTGTAAAGTCTACATATATTTTGCAACTGTAGGATTTATATATTTGCTCTATGTTTAAATGAGTGGTGGAAGAGATCAATGATCGCTGCCACCGCGCCATCAGTGTTGCTGTAATGCCTCAATAGCGAGGAATTTAGCAATACTGAAATGTGTGCTCCAGTGACACTACAGAGTGATCACAGGCTCCATATTGAAAGGCAGTAATGATCAGTCAGCAAAACTACAGCAAAAACAGTCAGAAACATTACATATAAAGTGTTTTTTTATTTAGGGCTATGGTTTGGGTTAGTGTTAGGGCTAGGTTTAGGGTTGGGGTTCAAAAGTCACTGTAGGAGAAAATGGTTAGGAAAAATGTGCTACTTCCCATTATTGACCTGGAACTTGCAAAAAATAACAGAAGAACATGTAAATATTGTATATTTCTAAACTCAGGACAAATATTCAAATCTATTGGGTAGGGGTTTATTATTAAATAGATGTGTAGATGTGTAAAAGATTTTTCAAGTAAAAGTTGTAAGAAAAATTGTATGATATCATGCAAATAATGGTATCTAAAGAAAGCCCTTCTTATACCAATAAAACCAATGTATAATATTTTTAAATATAATTGTAAATTATATTGTACATTTTATTTTAATGTAAATATATGTGTATTATTTAAATAATTGGTCTGTTCAGCATAAAACACATGTTTTTAGACTTATATTCAGGGGAGGGGGGGGGGGGGGGGGTTCTACCACAAAAATTATTTCTTTGAGCTGGATTCTGTATTAGAAATAATATTCTTTATATTATCCATGTCCAAATACTCTTGGGTCCTGACTATGTTTACTGCTAGTGCCATTAATTACATAACTAATTTCTCCTGCACATCAATTTATAGTCCATGGAGCATTATTACTAGAGATTGGCTTCAATTAAATGTTGTTTAAAATGTATCATTAAACACATAGACACAAATGAATCTGTGCATGCAATTTTAGGACATTTTTTGATTCATATTTTTCCCCCCGTTTTTTTTCTCATTATCCATTTGTAGTACCAGACTCAAATTATTATATTCTGCTGTGTCCGATCAATATCAAACCACTAACAGAGATGCACATTGTAGTTCAGGATATTACTATATGATCCAATCAGCTGTTCATTTTTGGCATTATTGGTTTTCTGATGATAGAGCATAGATGGCAAAATGAAATATGCCAGGGAAAGTAATGAAATATCAAAGTTATTTTTTATAAGTAATAAGCTATCTTGTTGCTTCAATTATGCTTTAGTTCAACTCTTTACGTGCCAGAGGGTTACAACATATTTCGTAGTTCTCTGGCACATCAAACATTATTACCTTAATGCTAGAATGACTCTGTTTTGAACAATGTTTAGATCAAAGTGTCTTCTGAGAAATTGATTATACTTCCAAATGTGATTGTTGGTTGCTCATTAAGGATAACACATACCTAATGAGTAATGAACTGAGAATGCAATGCATGCTCTGTGAGATGTAGGTATCTTCATATCACAAGTATAGTTATTCTTTGTCATACTTTGGTTGTTGCTTATTTCAGATACATTGGTTGTTGCATTTTCCCTCCCAGGCTACAGCTAAATGCTAAGGAGCTCAGTGGGATGATTAATACAGCTTGAAAACGTGATATATCTGAGTAAATTTAACATATTTAGGGGTCTAGTCAGGTAGTAGAAAAAAAATGAAAAACTCTGCACTTGCTTGCTTGAAGTGTTTAAAAAATATAATCATGTTTACAGGAACATTTGCAGGCAAATACTGGCTTAATAAAGATGAATGCATTTTGTGCCCATGCCGGCACTTACTTATAAGCACTCAAGTAATGTTCTTTGTGAAAATCAGAGCTACATGTTGGCCCAACTCAGATCACTGTGGTGGTCCAAATGGCCCTTGGCCATTCAGGAATCACCAAAATGCTTTCAGAATTCAGACGAACTCAGGAAAAAATAGCTGAACGTACTGTAGTCGCAGGGCTACCTGGGCCAGTTGCAGTGGTGACCACTGCAACCACTGCAGTGTATTGCAATGGTAGTATCATGTGGTGATGTGCTACGTGGTCAAGGGGCTACGTGTCAATTTTACCACCATGGCTGAGCCATTTCTAGTCACGCCCCTTCCTAAAGCACTCACATATATAAATGTACCCTTTTATTTCCGAAGTAGAGAACAGTGCATTGACAATCAATGTTGCCATGTGAGACATGACATGATGGCAGGAGGGTACATATAACCCAACAGCTGAACTATAACTAGTGGTTTAATGCCATCCTATAGCTGACATGACATCACCAGTACTGTCATTCCACAAGAGCTGTAGAAAATAATATGTCACTGTATATTCATATATACACTACATTACTATTGAAAAGTGTGGGGTCACTTACAAATTCCCTTCTTTTCCAAGAAAAGATACATAAAATAAGTTGCATAATAAGTTGCATAATGAATAGAAAATACAGTCAAGACATTGACTTTTGTAATGATAAACTTTGATTAGCTAACAAAATGTGCCATTGGAACACGGGAGTGATGGTTGCTGTATTTTACTATAATTTCTTCAAATAATTTTCTTCATGTAATTCTTCAAATAATGTTTAGAGAACTGAAATTAGGATCAATTAGGGGCTATAGGATTATGGGGAATCCTATGCCTTCTCAGGGCAAGTTTCTCAAAACCAAATAGTCTTGAATTGTTGGTCCGAGTCCATTGAAGACCGCTGTATAGAAAAGCCAATTGTGGATTTTGCCACAATTCAGCTATTAGTGCAGAAATCAGACAGATTTCAGGGCTTTATGAATAGACCCCTTAGACTAGAGATATGTAAATATTAATAAATGCATATCAATCTTTAAATAAAAAAATTGAACTTTAGTGTGCATTATAGGTGGTGAACGTGAATATATCATTAACAAATGTAGCGGTTTCATCTTGCCAATCAGTTAGTGTAAATACTGATTGTTTTTATCTGAAACTAATACATGTTGTCGTTTAACTTGTGTTCTATGCACGGCATAATTTGCATGCAACCCTGGAGAATACACTATTGAACCTATACCAGGTAGACAATACATTAGGACAGAAGATTCTCTTACCTAATGAGGCATGATACTTGACAGGTGCATGTTGCAGATGCTGGGTAATGAACATTTAATTTCAGTGTTTATTTAAGGCATTGTGTTACTCCCTAGACGTGACTGGTGAAGCTTCTATTATCACCATGAAAGTGACTGTATTGTGTGCAACACTGTGTTGTTTAAGATTATGAACACAAATTACAAATATAGGTAAAAATAATACTAGGTGCTTCCCACACACCAGCAGCACTGTGAATCATAGTTATTCCCTTGTATCACAAAAAACTGTGTATACACAGCAAAGACAGAACAAAGGGATGTGTGCGCTTGGTGCAATCAACCACTTATATGGTTGAAACATTACAACCTTAATTAAACAAAGCTGATGAAGTCAGGGTCTCATAGTATAAGACATATACAGGAAATGATAAAGAACATTCATAGTGCAATACTGTAACGTTCCATGGTGATGGTTTGTGAATAGGTAATACACTCACACAAATATAAAGATAATAGGGTCATCAAAGGTTAACTTGAAATTTTCTTATTCCCAAATGGCTTGTACTCAAACATATATAAAAGGCTTGATCAGCATCATAATAACACATATAGTTGGTCCTCCATTTGCAGCTATAACAGCTTCCACTCTTCTGGGAAGGTTTTCAATAGATTTTTGATTGTTTTTGTGGGAATTTTTGCCCATTCATCCAATAGAGCGTTTGTGAGGTCAGGCACTGATGTTGGACGACAACATGGCATCACTGAAAGGATAAGCAAAGAAAGAGAGAGAAGACAGGATACAGAATTCTGGACTAAAATACAAAATAGGGACAGGGCTAAGGCATGGCAGGACAGGAGCATAAATAGGATAAGGAATACCGGACACAGGGCTAAGACATTGATACAGGGTGGTTAAAGACAGGGCACAGACAAAGGACATGGTAACAGAACTAAGGCGACATATAAACAAAACCAGACATAAACATAGGACTAGCCAAAGACTATAAGGAGGTAAATGATGAGGGTAGTTACACCAAATGGCCAAGAGAAGATACGTTTTCCACCAGCGTCAAAACCTCCCTTCAGCAAGTTCCTAGCACAACCATACAGCTAATAACTTAACTAAACAAGAAATCAAGTTACAGGACATACCTGTAGCAGGAGAGAATGGGGGAATGAAACACACAGAACAAATGGGTGAGGCACATTTACGTAGGAGCAGTGAAGTAAGGCGGGAGAAAACAAGGCAAATCAGTAATGGATCAGTGCAAGAAACAAAGCAATACAAGGAAGGGGCAAGAGCAAGCATAAAGCATAACCAAGAAAACAAGCAATGAAACAGAAATAACTAGATACAGCCTGGATAAACTTATACACAGGTTGATTTGTGACAGTTCTCACAGTCATGCTGGAATAGAAAAGGGTCTTCCCCAAACTGCTCACACAAAAGTTGGAAGCACAGCATTGTCCAACATGTCCTGGTATACTGAAGTATTAAGATTTACCTTCACCGGAAGCCCAACCCCTGAAAAGAGATCCTTATCCCTCCTCCACCAAACTTTACAGTTGGCACAATGCAGGTAAGAATCTACTGGCGTCTGCCGAACCCAGATTCTCCCATCAGACTCCCAAACAGATATTAATGCCAGTGGAAGTTGGGAACTCTTCAGCTATGGAATCAACAGGGCATTGGTGACTGTTATGCACCATGCGCCTCAGCAGTTGTTGCTGTTCCTACATGCTTCCACTTTCCAATAATAGCACTTACAGTTGGCTGTGGAATATCTCACAGGGATGACATTTCATGAACTGACTTAATTCCTATCACAGTTAATGCTTGAATTCGCTGAGCCCATTTTTTCACAAATGTTTGTAAATTCAGACTGCATGGCTAGGTGCTTGATTTTATACGTTTTTGGCAATGGGTCTAATTGAAACACCTGATGTTGTCAAGCCCAGATACATCGTTGGCAAATTTAATGCGAGGAATCTAAGAATACACTTTGTATTATAACTATAAGCTTAACGTGGGGAAGACACAGGCAATCTGTATCTATCGATCATAGGTGTGCGCAGCCTATTGCATTAGGGTGTGCACCCTAAAGCACAAACACACACGCCGCACACGTGTGTGTGTATAGATATATAGATAGATATATATCTATCTATATATCTATACACACACACACACATACACAAATGCACTCTGCATACTTACATACAGACCCGCATTCATATAATTATCAATATAAACAAACATTTAAAAACTGTATTAAAACTTTTTTTTTAATTAATTAAGCATTTAGCAATGTAAACAGAAATCAATCAATCAAATTTAAACTTACTTAAAGTTTACCAGCCAGCCGGCCGCCCCAGAACCCCTCCTGGGAAAAAACGATGTGCCTGTGCTCCGCTCTGCACCCTCTCCTCTGGCACTGCGGCTGGGCCTCACCCAGGGGCGTACCTAGAGCATTTGGCACCCGGGGCGGACCCTGAGTGTGGCACCCCCCCCCCCGCCAATAATAAAAATGTAAGAAAACACCCACAATTTTTTCAATGTTTTAAAATTGTACAATTATAGATACCAGGAATAGTGTGCCAGTCAGATACCAGGAATATTGTGCCAGTCAAATACCAGGAATATTGTGCCAGTCAGAGCCCAGGAATATTGTGCCAGTCAGATACCAGGAATATTGTGTCAGTAAGAGCCCAGTAATAGTGTGCCAGTCAGATGCCTGTAATATTGTGCCAGTCAGAACCCAGTAATAGTGTGCCACTCAGAACCCAGTAATATTATGCCAGTCAGAGCCCAGTAATATTATACCAGTCAGTGCCCAGCAATAGTGTGCCACTCAGTGCCCAGTAATATTGTGCCAGTCAGTGCCCAGTAATATAGTGCCAGTCAGAGCCCAGTAATATAGTGCCAGTCAGTGCCCAGTAATATTGTGCCAGTCAGTGCCCAGTAATATAGTGCCAGTCAGAGCCCAGTAATATGCCAGTCAGAGCCCAGTAATATTGTGCCAGTCAGTGCCCAGTAATAGTGTGCCAGTCAGTGCCCAGTAATATTATGCCAGTCAGTGCCCAGTAATATTGTGCCAGTCAGTGCCCAGTAATATTATGCCAGTCAGTGCCCAGTAATATTGTGCCACTCAGAGCCCAGTAATATACTGCCAGTCAGTGCCCAGTAATATACTGCCAGTCAGTGCCCAGTAATAGTGTGCCAGTCTGTGCCCAGTAATATTGTGCCAATCAGTGCCCACTAATGGTGTGCCAGTCAGTGCCCAGTAATATTATGCCAGTCAGTGCCCAGTAATATTGTGCCAGTCAGTGCCCAGTAATAGTGTGCCAGTCTGTGCCCAGTAATAGTGTGCCTGTCAGTGCCCAGTAATAATGTGCCAGTCAGTGCCCAGTAATATAGTGCCAGCCTGAGCCCAGTAATATAGTGCCATTCAGATACCCAGTAATATAGTGCCAGCCAGAGCCCAGTAATATTATGCCAGTCAGTGCCCAGTAATATTATGCCAGCCAGAGCCCAGTAATATTATGCCAGTCAGAGCCCAGTAATATTATGCCAGTCAGAGCCCAGTAATATTATGCCAGCCAGAGCCCAGTAATATTATGCCAGTCACAGTCCAGTAATATTAAGCCAGTCAGTGCCCAGTAATAGTGTGCCACTCAGAGCCCAGGAATATTGTGCTCGTTTAAACCCACCCTCCTCCCCCCCTTCCCCATCACTTACCGAAGCAGGTCTGTCTGTGGACCGCGACGCCTCCTCCGTGCAGTCTTCTCTTCCCAAACTCGGGCGGCAGATGGCAGTGCATCCCGGAGGTGAGAGAGCCTCAATTTTGAGGCTTGATTAGGGTGTGCCCAGGCACACCCGGCATACCCCGTGCGCACGCCTATGCTATCGATACAGATAGAACAAGAGCCCCTACAAAAATTGAAGGAAAGATATCCATTTAGCTGGACAGAAAAGGCCATTAAATACCCGGGAATAGAAATTCCATTAAAGATTATAGAAATAATCAAGTATAATTACATCCCTCTCTTAAATGAAATATAGAAGAAGCTTGTAAAATGGAAATCTCTGTACCTAACCTGGATGGGAAGACCAAATATAGTAAGGGCTTACATCATCCCTAAATTTCTATATCTTTTAAGGAGGATACCAATTATGTTATCGGCATCATGGATTAAACTACTTCAAAAAAACTTTACATCAATTTATATAGAACGATAAAAAACCAAGAATAGGGAGAAATAAGTTATTTAGAAATAAAAATAATAGAGGACTTGGCTTCCCAAACCTGACAAAATTAGTAAACGCAAGTATGCTTGCACATATATATAAAATACAATATCCTATAAACTGGAGAGAGAGCTGGTTTAGGGTGGAGCAGTAATTATGGGAGCATGCCTGGACACAGGGCTATGGCTACACCACCAGAATCTTAGAACTCTCCTCAGAACGAATAAAAGTCTAAACTTAAAAACAAAATTATAGCAACAGTCCCATTGAGAACAGTAGAGGCATCGATAATGGATTTGAATCTCAAAGGATGGGCCCACATAGATAATAAGAAGATTAAGGATCTCTACAAAGGGAAAAAGATAAAAGGCCCATAGGAAAGAACTAGGAGTACCAGGGCCCTAAATATTTACAATATATAGAATACAGCATTTTTTAAAGATACATATTTTTGACACAAATAACACAGAGTTACAACTAGGGTTGCCACCTTTTTTCAGAAAAATACCGGCCTTGGTACTGTCTCCATAGACTTAACATTGGCCTGATGCCAATTTTTTACCGGCCTGCCCTAGTTACAACGGCTGATGGAAAGTGTATTTAGATATTAGGGAACCAAGGGAATATTCTCTAAATGGTACACCAAACTCGAATTTCTGCAGAAGGATAAGGTCTCGACCTCTTGGGAGAGGCGGGGGGTGGATCTAAATCTAGACTGACAAGACTCAATGGGGGGTAGGCTGGAACTGGACTAAAAAAGCAATACACTCAGTGAATCTGCAGGAACTGCAGTATAAATTGATGAATAATTATCTAAGGCTGGGTAGGGAGGGGTAGGCAGCACTGGTTAAGTCTGGGGGTAGCGGCAGCATTGGCTAAGTCTGGGGCAGATGTCTGTTGGGGTGATGTATTGGCTATGTCTGGGGCAGATGGCTGTGGGGGCAATGCATTGGCTATGTCTGGGGCAGATGGTTGTTGGGGCAGATGGGCAAATAAAAAATAATTTTTATTAAATATGAAAAAGCACTTTACATGTGAATATATAAAAGTTAAACTTTTTTCCTATAGGGTAGTCTTATATTCAGGCTTTTCATTTTTTTCCTAAAGGAATATCCAAAGTTTGGGGGGTCGTCTTATAATCAGGGTCGTCTTAAATTTGAGCAAATATGTTATTGTACTATGCCAGTATATTATGCCTGCATGCCTGTACCCCCTGTCTGTGTGTCTGTCTATTTGTTTATAACATAACTTAGACATAAAGATTATATAATGAACTATAATTAAGAAGAAACTCATAACAAGAAAATAAATGCATTTATTGTATGTTTGTATTACAGAGCACTCACTGAAATATAATTAATAGCGTGGTGAATTAGTCTTTTTAAGACTGAGCGATTTTAGCAGATGGACTGGCCAATTCATTTTCCATAAGAGTCCACAAATAAATTGTAATTAAATGTTTTACCGGGCATGTTTAATATAGCTAGCCATTGTGAAAATAGCTGTTGCCTTGCACTGTACAGAATTGTACTTTATGTAATTTAGTGGCTAAGATAAATATCATGCCATGGATAAAAAAGGTGGGAGGTAAAATGAGGCAGAAGATCACACTTCGCACTTTCAGTTCCACTCTTAGGCCTGATTGGAAAGTGTTGTTTTTTTTTTATTACATATATAATACAAAAATGTCTCCTAGCAGCCCTTCTACTAATGAGTTAAGAGATAATAATGCTGCCAAATAATTGTATAATCCAGGATGACCGGTTGTGTCCTCCACAGCTTAGACCTTCATCTGAATTATTCACAGATGCATTATGACAAAATATATTCACCTACAATTAATGGCAGCCAGCTCAACTTGACACAGATGAAATGTTACACTTCCTCTGCATGCTTTTCTTTATTAGGATGTTGAGAAGTGAGTGTAATTTGTGTGCTTCATATTGCTGTGTGAGCTGATGCATGCTTTAAATAGATTGTACTAATGATATTCAATGCTGAAGGTCACTATAAGCCCTTTGTCGCTGTGAATTGCATCCGATATAAGGCACCGTAAGCAAAGACTACTGAGAGAAATATATTATAATTAATTCCTTTAATGTTATTATTCAAGTTACTGCTGAATATTGTTACCATAACATAAACAATAAAACATGAACAGAAAGTACCACTGAATAGCTTTATATTATACCAATGAGATCCACACACGAATTAGAACTATAGAAAACCAGGTTCAGTAAAACAAAAACTATGACTTGTGCCTCTTTTCCCAGTTACATTGGCTGAGTATGCTAGGATATGATATTAATATCGAAAAATGGAGGATATGATATATTTTATATATAAAATGGAGATGTTGGGATTATTTTTCTAGCTGCTCCTCTGGTGTCTCAGGAGAACTATGGCATCCAAGGGACAGCCACACAGTACTCATGTCATCTTATTGGTGGGATTGAGTTTCATGTTTGCAAGCACCAATCGATAATGCAGGAGTGAAATAATATTAGGCATGCTAGTATGCCAATGGCAAAGAGCAGGGGTGTCCAAGTATTTTTTGCAGTGGGCCGCTTCACCAGAAATGTAAGTGCACGTGGGCCGCATTCATTTTTCATTGAGAAAAAATTATATACATATATATTTTTTTTTTCTCAATGAATATATATATATATTATGTGTGCAGTGTAAGTGTATCAGAACACTCATAAAACTCACGGTAACCTGCAGTATGTGAGTGAATCACAGACTCTACAGCAATACAACACATATACACACAGACAGACACACCTACACGCACACAGAGACACACACCCACACGGATTTCTGTGATACTTAGACACATGCATACACAGCCACAGTTACACTCACAGAGTCAGACTTACATAGAGTCAGACAAACACAGACACACATATTTAAGGATATTATTTTTCTCAAGTAATAAAATTATGTTTTCCTCTTTAAATATGTATTTAAAATAAATTAAACTGGACTTTTAATTATTGTTTTTCTGTATTTCTAATTTTTTTTCATTTCTTAGTCCTTTGAGGGTATATCATTGTTGTATTTATGATTATTTATTTAAAATAGCGCTGGTGAACTTTTATTGTATGTATGTTCATAATCTTTTAAACAGAGTGGCACTTTACACACACAGTCAAACCTACACAGCGTCACACTTACACACACACAATGATTCACACTTACACACACACACACACAGTCACACTTACACACACAGTCACACTTACACACACACATACAATGAGTCACGCTTACACACACAGAGTTACACACACAGAAATAGTCACTTACAGACACAGACACACAAATTTCTTTCTTTTTTTGTTACCCCCGGCTGTGGACTCATGATGGGGCTGCTATTCCAGCTGCGGAAGCTCCAACGTTGCGTTTTTTCTGTTTTTCCTCCCTCTGACCCGTGCACATAACGTCACGCGCAGGGTAGAGTAGGTATAATGCGCCCGACATGATGTGCAGCATTCTGTCGGGGAACTTAGTTCCCTGAAGCTGCTCCTACCTACACATACAGTGGGAGGTGCGGTAACTGCTGCAGCTCTCGTGCGGACCGCACCTTGATGTCCCGCGGTCCACATTTGGTCCACAGGCCGCATGCTGGACGCCCCTGGCATAGAGTATGGACTAACCAGAGACTGCTACAGCTGGTGTGATAGCTCAGTTGGTAAAGCCTCTGACTACAGTACCTCATAAGGGCTGCAGGTTTGAATCCTACCAGGGTCAACTTTTCATACTTCCACGGTAAATAAGTGAGTACCTTTATTCCATTGCAGCTTTAGTTATTTCTGAGAACATGAGCTAACATGACATTGTGTTCCATGGTGATACAAATTCTTAATATAAAATGTAGTAGTTATCTCAGGAGTATCATGTAGTACATGACATAAATTGCGGCATGTGTTAAAATTCAATTTTTAAAAAAAAATCTTTAATAAACTAAAAATGCATACCCTTGAAACATCAGCTTACTATCTAACTTCACAGTAGATTGTTTAATGTGTATACTTGACGTATATACATAAAACATGTATTTGTAGCTTTACGTCTACATCTGTAATGACAATATAAATACAAGATGGAGATTTTATCCCAATGAGTCGACGATTTTCTGCTAGCTTGCCTGTTGGATTACGCATAGTAAATGTGAAATCTGTTGCTTCATTAGGACACGTTGCCAAATTTAAAAAGTAAACCTTATATGTTTCTGGCACATTAGAAAGACAGGCACTAGTGGCCAAATGTTGGCAACATAAGGTCTTATTTGTTTTAACCACTAAGTTATAGCTTTAATTGACATTGGTGTGGATCGGCCTTGTCTCCTGCCTCGGCCAGTTAGCCTTCAATGTAGGCCCAGTAGTTCAGGGTCAAATGAATTGAAGGGCCTCTGTGGCATCAACTTGTATTTGTGTCTCCACACGCCTCAAGAGGCTGTCTGCTGTAAGGGTATTTCATTTAGAAGGAGAGAGCCCTGATGAAAAAAGCAGAGAGTTAGTGGGTTGGCTGAGTGCCAAGCAACCTCAAATGATCCCTTCAGCAGTTAACAGAGCAGAGCATCATCTGGCGCTTTCTATAACACAGGATCCAGGCATTCACTGCAAACTAGGAAAATAAAGGATGGCAGTGACGGGTTTTTTACTCTCACTATGCTTACCTTGTGCTTTATACAGGCATTAACATTTTAATCCCTGTGCTTTGCTCGTTAATATTTTATAAGCTGTACTTTGAAGCACAAATCATTGAGCGCAAGAACCATTTCAGTTCTACAGCTAATATATTGAGAAGATGTTGTCCTGTCTAATTTGCTCCTGACACGTATGTTACATGTGCACTCACAGTTACATGAAAGGAAAAAACGTCATGATGGCTCCACATGAGCAGACTAATAGTCATTGGGTTGTAGGCAGAAATACAGCAAACAAATAGCAAATCTTTGCAGCAGTGATATAAAATGTAACAAAACAAAATTACTCTCCATTTAAGTTGCAACCACTCATAAGAACTCTGCTAGTGCTTAATGTCCAATATCTTCCAGTCAGACACATACAGTGGGAGAAAAAACACGTTACAATAGTGCATATTGCAGCCAAATCCTCAATATGTCACAAATGCCAAGAAAACCAACACACATTCAAACCACCTACAGTGTTCATAGCACTGACAACATTCATACTATAGGTCTGTGGTATAGGTCTCAAGGACCAGTTGCATCATACATCCCTCCCCTCTGAGCATATTATAAATTTTAAAAGAAATTACAGGGCTACATAACTTTAGGTCCTGTAAGATATTCAACCCAATCACAACCATATACCTAGTTACTGGTTAATAGTCTATACCAGATATGGCTCACATTAGTTTTTTGTGACCTTTATTCTGGCTGAAAAGCCCATAGGTTCTGTGATATTACCTCTTGAAATTAATAGTGCTCCAGTCCCCAACTTATGCTTCTGTATAGTATTCGGCCTTACATGATAAAACTTTGTTGGTACAAATGAGATCATTCTTGTTGTTGCTAATGAAAAAAATATTTAATAAATTACTATTTCACTTATTGTGCCTTTACAGAGCCAACAGATGAAATGAAGGTCAGAAGTCACAGTACAGAACCCCTACCAAAATTGGACAACAAAGATCGGGCCGGTCATCATTCATCACCTTCTTCCAGAGAGTCTGTAAAATCTCAGGAATGGGATGGAACCCCAGGACCAGCACTCGTCTCAAGTAGACTTGGAAGATCATCTGTTAGTCCAACAATGCTTGCAGGAAATAATAGCTCAGGTAAGCAAGCAATACTATTTTTATAAAAATCTTAATTATAACACTGAAATATTTAGTATACTGTAGCATAGCTGAAAACAATCTGCCTCCTTTTCTGAGGTAGATTTCTATCAAATGCTTATGTCAGTCCAGATAATTAGTGTTTTTTGCCGATTGGTAGAAGAGGCCTTCTAATTTTTTCATTGCACACATATGTTTAACTGGTTATATATGTGGCTGAAGTAAAACTAACTGGGAGGCTATTGTGTATGGAAAATTGCCAGCTAATTTTATATAAAGGGGACATAAAAAAAGACTTGACTTATAGGTAACATCAGACTAACTAAAATTAATTATTTAGTTGGTCAAACTATAATAATAGCAGTGATTCAATAAATAAATGTAGGTAAATGGTACTTTGATGCATACTAATATAAACAGATTTATTCTGGATGATGAATGAGAACAAAACGACACCAATAAGTGGTAAATCTACATGTTATACACAGTATGAGAACCTGTTTATCTAACAGATCACCATGGATAGTGTAGTTCCAACGTTAGTCGGAGTTCATGGAGATGATAAACAGATGTAGATACAGTTAGTTTGCTTTTTTCTCTCTCTGTTATCTATAACATTCTGCACCATATCAACAAAGATTCAGCCCTCAGCTTTGGTGCCTTTGATACAAAATGTTGCTTCCTGTGAAGGTGCACGAAACCTAAATATTTGACCATGGTACGGTGCAGGATCCATTTTGATTTGCTGTATACAGTTACATTTTCACAGGTTCATGCTTACACCAGCTTTTGGTAACGTTTACTGTAGCACTGTCAATCAGATGTGTTCCTTAAGCATGTGCTTTTAAAATGTCTTATCAAGAATGTATACACCCAGAGAAAATTGGAAAGCAGAACTCGCAAAATGCACGAGCCAGAGCTATCAAGAATGTAGTGGCAGCAAATGTATTTTGGAACATCTGTTTAATTATTACTGGATTTCATAAGTGTGACTTCTGATCACTACTAATGGAGTTTGAATGTGTGATCAACCAAGACATGGGTTTTTTTTTTATAGAGCAGCCAGAAAAAAGATTCAAAATATGCCCCTTGTGTATTTGTTGGTTCATTGTAAACTGGAGAGGTGCCCGCTCAGTTTTCCAACCACCACAATTAATGTGTTCAAGTATTTAGCTAGAGAGCTGAATGAAAACATACCCCTGTGCATTGTATAGTGCATCGTAAACTGGAGAAGGGCTTGCTAAGCTTTACAACTACCAGAATTAATGTATGCAAGTATCTTTATTATGTTATTATAATTACTTGGGTAGTAGGTGCTTATATAGTGATTTTGTTTAGTAAGCCAAACCTTTGTTTTAAAGCGACGATCTTTCCCTTGCAATCAAGCATGCACTATTTTTTTTTTTTAGATCTTTTAAATATTTGTGTTTGCTTGGCCATACCTGATGTCATGCTGTGGATGGAAGCATTAACCCTTGCAATGCAAATAATGTTTACTTGAACTGCTTCTGGCTTATGTGCATTCTCTTCCTACTAAGTTAAAACAGTGTATAAAATAATGGCTTAGTCGGATTAAAAAAAAGATGAGTATAGTGATGAATCTAGAATGGCAGGAAATGTAGGGGGGGCATGTGCTGTTGAAGAAATTTGGGATGCTCCCTAGAAAATGGAAAGGAAATATCAAGACAATAAAAGTAATGCACATGGGGGTGGATGTGGGTAAAAAAAGAGTGGAAGGTGAATAGCTACTCCACGTGGAACAAATAAATCATATAAAACCAAAACAGAACAAGCAGTTCTAAATGTCTGCACATACAGAAAATGAAAATAAATTATTCCAATAGCGAGAAAGTGTTAAAACCAAAAGATATTTATTATATAAATTTATAAAAATACATCTAACCTGCAAACCAACAATTGAATACGTTAAAATAGAATGCAGTATATATATATATATATATATATATATATATATATATATATATATATATACATATATATATACACACACACATATTTAAATGCGTACAATATATGTATATATACGATAAATCATTTATATTCTTTATATATAGACATTACACACCTATATAAGACTTGTGTAGAAGTAGACAATAAATTCTCTCTGTAACCTGTGTAGTAGTATTTAAGATAGTGATCTCTTTAACTGTATATTAATGTGATTTATAGCTTTCTAAGCATGTGTAAACCTCTTCCACAGAAATGAAAATAAGCTGCAAATTAGGTCGATCTGCTTCCACTTCAGGTGTGCCTCCTCCTTCAGTAACTCCCCTCCGGCAAGCCAGCCAGCATCCACCGAGCCAGGTACCAACGTTACCCAGTAGTGAATGACGTCTTATGGTGCAACATGCCAAATACTTTCCACCTCTCTGTCTGTCATCTGTTGCCGTCAACTCTGTGTGTCTGTCTTCGTTTAGTTCCGTTTGTGTCTGCCATCAGCAAACAAAGTCATCCTCCTCGTTCAAGACCAAGCTTTGTTTCTCAAAGCTATGTTGACGCAAATTCGACTCATCCTATAACTTGACTGTAACATTTAATGATTGTACTTTTAACATTTGATTTAGTTTTTGTGGACTTTTTTACTGTTTTAAAACACATTTATCAACGTTTGATAAATTTCACAAACGTGTGTCTGTTAAGAGGTTCATGTCTTGTCTATAACATCTGATGCATTCTTAATGATTTGTACATACATTTTACAATTCTCCTTGTTGTACTGTACTATGTGTGAAGTTCTGCATATGTTCTAGCATGATTATTATACAGTATCACTGTCTGTACAAAATACCTACCCAGCCATCTCATTTAAATACGGCAGCTAGACACATGTTTTGCCCTTGGGCAGATACAATATGAACACAAAATAAGATCATTTGTAAAATAGATGTTCTTGTTGGGGAATGTTTCTCAAGGCAATATTGGGATAAGAGATGCTCTATATTTAATAACATAAAACATTCTGATAATTTTATATGCAGTTTTGTGTTGATAAATGTAGAAAAACTACTGTCCACTGGAATTGGTCCAGTGTTACCTTGAAAAATTCAGCCCATGGTCATTACCACTGTCCTTTGTCAGAGAGACCTGTCAAGATGTTCTTTGTTTTGTATGTCCCACTGGCAAGAACCCATTCTGTTGCCAAATCTATAAACATGACATCTATAAACATGACATGTAAGTGTTTGTGCATGGATATCCATATCTATATCATCTTGAGAACGAAAAACAAATAAAGACAGCATCAAAATATTGTACCACACTTGTGTTGTGCTGATATCTTGTTCCTTAGTGCATGGTTTTGTGTTTGCTGTAAATTACCAAGCTAACTGCAGCAGTTAGACTGTGGTAAAATGTACTCATTAAATGTCCATATTGTCCTTCATTATCCGTGTATTAGATAAACATTCTAAAAACTCCAGGAAGTCCATAACCAGCATTAAACTGTACACAGATTTCACGACATCTCAAATCCAAACACATTTGGGATTAGTGCACTTAAATATGAAAAAAAATGAAAATAACTGTAGATTTGAACTATTATGTATTTGTTCAGCGTGGACTGATTTCATACATCGATGACCTATTGCCTCTCTGTAATCAATCAGGACAATGACATCATAGAAATCCACTCAAGAAACATTCATTAGTAGGACTGAATTAAACCATGCTTTTTTAAGGAGACTATTTTATGTGAAACCCTAATACGCCAAACAGAGAGGACACAACCACTCTGACCTAGCATTAAGTAATAACAAAAACATCAAACCTGATGGTAAGTGGTCGCTTCTAGGTACCCTTGGGCTTTATGAGTGCATGCTGAAGTGTTCATCCTAAGGTGCTGTTGGTGAATTCATGATGGTATTACGGTTATTCCAGGACTGATAGTGATGTGTATCTGTCTTTTATTTTGAGTTCATTTACCTACATAACTCAAAGGACTTTCATCAGGCTGTCTTCTCTCTTTGTCTCCCTACACAGTAACCAATTGTATTGACAATTTACAGTTGAATGTCACTTCACTAGGACTGATTTAAAAATGAAATGATATCAGATTTTATTGTTAACTGAAATATCAATACCACACACACGGAAATACAGTATAAAATAGCAATCGTATGCAAGAATGTACTGATATGTGACATCAAATCCTTTTAGGTAAGGTCGGCTTCATTGATTTTCTGGTATGCTAATGCAAACTGAAGCCATTTGAAGCAACCAGCCATGTCTCACAAACCATTAAGTGAAAGTTATTTTTTGGCCTAGCATAATTTCCTGAAAGAGAATTCTTCATAAATATTGGTTGACAGAAAGACTTTGACACACATTGTATCTTTTGGCTAAGTGTTGCTACTAAAACCACTATGGATACTCGGGTAAGAGGCGGCCATTTTATTTATTACTGTTGGGTGAAAATCATTTTGATCATGTATCCTTTATAAAGATAGATTTTATTAATGATCAAAAGCTTTTGTAATGATACTGATGTTAGCAGGTTTGGAGTCCAGCAGCCAGATCAGCAAGGTTTTCTGCCAGAAGTAGCCACTCGTTACCCAGGTGGTTGAGCCCCTGAGCTTTGAGTGACAATCTGGTCTTTTAGCAGAGCTGTGAGGCTGGAACAAAGAGTATAAACGTAGTCAGGCAAGCCAAGGTCAGTGGGTAGGAGAAAGCAGAGTAGTGAGACGGTCCAAAATCGGTAACAGGTAAATAACAATCAATAGAAAGCTTGATATACTGCAGGCAGGAACCACAATAATCTGGCAAAGGTAGATTCACAGGAAGAGGCTTTTATAGGCTGAGAGTGAGCACATGACTTGACACAGGTGAGGAGAGTTGATGATAATAACAAGACTTGGTATATTCATTGTAACTAGAACATAGGCTAAAATGTAAAAGACAGGCTAGCGAACCGGTAAAGAAGAGAGCTAGGAACATGGAAGTCAGTGTTCAAGTCCAGGCACGGTCAGTTCCTGACATCACCCCCTCCTCTACAGGAGCGGCCTCTGGACGCACTTTTTCCTGGTTTATCAGGGTGCCGCTGGTGAAAAGCCGTAATTAGACGTGGAGCATGAACATTCTCCACTGGTTCCCATGACCTATCCTCATCACCATAGCCTTTCCAATGAACCAAGTACTGTAGTTTATTACGGAAGATCCTAGAATCAAGAATTTTTTCCACCTCATATTCATCTTCACCATCCACCAGGACAGGTGCAGGGGCAGGCAAGGTCCGTCCAGGAAAAGGATTTTCATGATAAGGTTTTAGCAATGCAGTGTGAAATACGGGATGTACTCTTATGGAATCTGGGAGTTGTAGGCGAAAAGTGACAGAATTGATCTGAGCGATGATCTCAAAAGGCCCAATATATTTCTGACCCAACTTGTGAGACGGAATATGAAGCTTGAGGTTCTTAGTGGAAAGCCATACCTTATCACCAATTTGATAAACTGGGGCCTCTTTCCTATGCCTATCAGCAGCTCTTTTGTAACAACCTTGAGCCTTCAAAAGCGTTTCTTTCAATAGTTCCTGGGATTGCTGCAAGGTAGTAAGCCGGTCTGCCACCGCAGGAGTGGAAGTAGTAATTGGAAGACTCACTAGAAAGTTTGGATGGTAACCGTAATTGGCAAAAAACGGGCTTTGACAAGTAGAGCTGTGTTGAGCATTGTTGTAGGCAAACTCTGCTGTTGGTAGAAAGTCTAGCCAGTCATCCTGCAGGTAGCTAATAAAACACCGCAAATATTGCTCCAGAGTTTGGTTGGTTCTCTCAGTCTGTCCATTACTTTGAGGATGAAAAGCCGATGACAAATTCACATTTATTCCAAGTCCAGAACAAAAACATTTCCAAAAGCGTGAAGTAAACTGTACCCCCCTGTCAGATATCACTTCATCAGGAACACCATGCAAACGAAACACTTCCCGAATAACTAAGTCTGCAGTCTGTTTGGCAGAAGGGAGCCCGCGAGCAGGTATAAAATGACTCATTTTAGTAAGCCGGTCAACCACAACAAGGATGGTAGTGTGTTCTTTAGAGGGAGGCAGTTCTACAATAAAATCCATGGATATGGATCCCCAGGGACGATTAGGAATAGGAAGAGGCTGTAGCAAGCCTACCGGCGAACAGTGAGGAATCTTATTTCTAGCACATACATCACAAGAGGACACATACTTTTTCACATCCTCATGATATTTAGGCCACCAAAAGTATCTGGACAGTAGTTCTTGTGTCTTTTGGATTCCTGGATGACCAGCTGGTTTGGAATCATGAAATAAACGTAAGACTTCCAATCTTATGGATTCTGGTACAAATAGACGCTGTTGAAAAACCCAAAATCCATTGAGCATAGTCATATGAAGGTCAGTTGGTGGGTCACAAAAAACTGGATCTGCCGCATAACCCTTTTTGATGCGAGACATTAAGGTGGAAGGAATGGTAACACCTAGAAATCTACTCTCTGGTAAGATGGAAGTTACTTCTTCTTTAATGTTGAGAGGATCAAATATCCTGGACAAGGCATCAGCTTTGCCATTTCTGGAGCCAGGCCGATATGAAATCAGAAAATTAAATCTGGAGAAAAATAGGGACCAACGGGCTTGTCTGGCTGACAGTCTCTTAGCTGATCGGACACATTCCAAGTTTTTGTGATCTGTGAGCACAGTAATTGGATTGGTGGCCCCCTCCAAGAGATGTCTCCATTCTGTGAAGGCAGATTTTATAGCCAAGAGTTCTTTATTCCCTATGTCATAGTTTCTTTCAGCAGGTGACATCTGGCGGGAGTAGAAAGCGCATGGATGTAACATCATCTTAGGTCCAGTCCGTTGAGAAAGTATAGCCCCAACAGCAGAATCAGAGGCATCTACCTCTATAGTGAATGGTAGTTCTGGCTGAGGGTGTACCAGAATTGGGGCAGATGTAAACAGAGTCTTTAACCTTGAAAATGCAGCATCAGCCTTGTCTGTCCACTTAAAAGCGGTCCCTTTATGGGTGAGTTCAGTGATTGGTGCAATTACTCGAGAGAAATTTTTAATGAAACGCCTATAAAAATTAGCAAACCCCACAAATCTCTGAATTTCTTTTTCATTCTTGGGGATGGGCCAGTCCAATACAGCTTGTATTTTACTTGCATCCATACTTAAACCTTCTGGAGTTATTATATAGCCAAGGAATTGAATCTCTGTTTGTTCAAACTCACATTTTTCCAGTTTAATGTAGAGTTGGTGGGCACGGAGGCGTTCAAGAACAATGCAGACCTGTCTTCTGTGATCTTCAATATTATCAGAAAATATCAGTATATCGTCCAAGTATGCTACAACAAACTGATCCAGAAGGTCCCGTAATACATCATTGATTAGATGTTGAAAGGTTGCAGGGGCATTACAAAGCCCAAACGGCATCACTAGATATTCATAATGTCCATACCTGGTTCTGAATGCAGTTTTCCATTCATCACCAGATCTTATGCGAACCAGATTATAGGCCCCTCGTAAATCAAGTTTCGTAAACATTTTAGCTGAACGTAGTCTTTCCAGAAGTTCAGGAATAAGAGGTAAGGGATAGCGGTTTTTTACAGTGATATCATTTATTTCTCTGTAATCAATGCAAGGCCGCAGACTGCCATCTTTCTTTTCTACAAAAAATATAGGAGCACCTGCTGGGGAAGTAGATGGTCGAATAAAACCTTTGGCAAGATTTTCTTGAAGATATTCCCGGAGTACTTTCAATTCAGGTTCAGAGAGTGAGTATATACGGCCAAATGGGATAGCAGCTCCAGGTTGCAGTTCTATGGGGCAATCATAGGGCCTGTGAGGTGGAAGTTGATCAGCATTCTTTTTGTCACAGACATCTGCAAAATTATGATACTGTGGAGGAAGCTGGGTAAGATCTGTAGCAACAAGTTCGTTAATTGCTGCAAAAGTAGGGGTTGTATTAGAAGGTTGACAGTTAAGCAAGCAGTGTTCCGAAGGGAATGACAAGGCTCTAGTCTTCCAATCAATCTGTGGGTTATGTACGGCAAGCCAGGGTATACCCAAAATCACTGGAAACTGTGTTGAGGAAATTAGTTGAAAAGAGATGGTCTCATGGTGATTTACTTCCAGAACCAGTTCTAAGGGTACAGTCTCATGTGTAACTGGTCCTGATGTGAGTGGAGAACCATCCACGGTTTCCATTAATACAGGTGAAGGTTTAAGTTTAGACTCAATTTCATTTCCTGCAGCAAATTTAATGTCCATGAAGTTGCCTCCTGCTCCGGAATCTATCATAGCTGAAGTTGAAATTTTTCTACCCCCATATTGCAAGGTGATGGGTACCACTAGATGAGGATGCCGAGTCATCATACCTTCTTCACCTTGTGCCAGAGAAAATAAGGGTTGTGTGACAGAATCTAGCTGGTCTGAAGTCTGGGGTTGGTGTTGGATCTGTGCACCTTCAGCAGTCATTGCTATTGTTCTTTTAGGCTTGCTAGGGCAATTAATGGCATAATGCCCTGCACTACCACAATAGAGACATAAATTGTGATTGCGTCGCCACTGTTTTTCTTCAGTGGACAGTGGCCCTCTTATTAGATCAACCTGCATAGCCTCTGGTTCAGAGTCCACAGATAATTGAGGGGTTTGAGGAGAAAGTCTTGAATGGAATGCAGGACTAGCACTTGATTTAAAAGAGCCCTGTCTTTCCAATCTTCTTTCTGAGAGTCTCCGGTCTATACGTATAGCCAACTGCACAAAAGAATCAAATTCATCAGGAAGGTCAACACGAGCCAGTTCATCTTTTATAGAATCCGAAAGTCCCCTGCGAAAATGGAATCTCTGAGCTGATTGGTTCCAAGTAGTATCAGCAATCCACTGCCTGAATTCAGCAGCATATTCAGCCACAGAACGCCTTCCTTGATGTAAGTTAAGGAGAGTAGCTTCTGCTGTTGCACAGCGATTGGGGTCATCAAAAATGATGCTCATAGCATCAATAAAGTGTCTTAAATTTCCCAAGACTGGACTATCCTGTTCCAGTAAAGGGGAGCCCCAGGCAAGGGCTTCATCTTTTAATAGGGAAAAAATGAATCCCACCTTCTCTCTTTCAGATGGATATCTGTTGGGTAACATCATGAAGTGCAAACGGCATTGATTTAGGAAACCCCTGAATTTTCGGCGGTCACCTCCAAATTTTTCTGGCAGAGGCAAGCGGGCATCTTGTGCAGGGGCAGCAGTAGCATTAGCAGCAACTGCAGCAGCGGCCGCTGCAACATCATGTGCTCTGTAGCTTGTAAATTCATTGTGCATGGCACGAACTTCATTTTGTAGTTCTGCTACCTGATCTTTCAGCACTTGAATGGTTTGTGCCTGGGTCTGCACAGTTCTTGCATTAAATGCAACCTGCTGGGCTAATGCAGATTCTGATCCAGCGGTCTCCATGATATGGCCAGATTATTCTGTAATGATACTGATGTTAGCAGGTTTGGAGTCCAGCAGCCAGATCAGCAAGGTTTTCTGCCAGAAGTAGCCACTCGTTACCCAGGTGGTTGAGCCCCTGAGCTTTGAGTGACAATCTGGTCTTTTAGCAGAGCTGTGAGGCTGGAACAAAGAGTATAAACGTAGTCAGGCAAGCCAAGGTCAGTGGGTAGGAGAAAGCAGAGTAGTGAGACGGTCCAAAATCGGTAACAGGTAAATAACAATCAATAGAAAGCTTGATATACTGCAGGCAGGAACCACAATAATCTGGCAAAGGTAGATTCACAGGAAGAGGCTTTTATAGGCTGAGAGTGAGCACATGACTTGACACAGGTGAGGAGAGTTGATGATAATAACAAGACTTGGTATATTCATTGTAACTAGAACATAGGCTAAAATGTAAAAGACAGGCTAGCGAACCGGTAAAGAAGAGAGCTAGGAACATGGAAGTCAGTGTTCAAGTCCAGGCACGGTCAGTTCCTGACAGCTTTTTAAGCAGTTTCAGTAAATTTACACACTATGTTTTGTAGTTGTAGACCCCTATTAAATGGCAGTAACATATTCATATCTCCTGGTATTATCATTCTCTGTCATTTTCTTCATGATATTCCTCTATCTGTAGAAGTCCTGCTTATTCTACCTATAATAGCACAAATGTAGGTGGTCCTCAGTGGTTAGAAAGATGGAGTGAAGACATGAATCCTGGAGTTAGCATTGCCAAGAGCTCCTGCAGCTCATATTGTATAAGAGTTTCAGTTTAAAGAGCTTGTGTTGTCGTGTTGGTTCCAAACACCTCTATAAATTCATATTCACAGAACAGCTTCCAAGATGTAACTTAAAGTAAGGCACATCATGAAACCAACAGTCATAGCTGAGTGAGTACTCAGGATAGATCTGCAATATCAAAACACATGTAGGCAGGAGATGTACAGCCATAAGAAAGATTGTGTGAGTTGACTTCTGCTGTGACACATGACATTCTGTGGGAATTACAAGCACACAATATGTCATCACTCATGTCCTGCTTCCTTTTGAGTAGGGTGGAAATCCACAGCCAAATCTAATGCCACTTACATGCTTAGTTTGCTATAAGCTAGCCAGTGTAGCCTGGTGCACATTGTGGTTAAATACATAGTATGCAGGAACAGCAGAAGATGATGGCATGGAAGCAAAACAAAAAAAAAAGGAAAATAACTTTTGTTCTAAATATTTGGCAGTCATTTGAAGGGCATAATGTGTAGGTTTAAAACCAAGCTCTTTGAAGTGAATAGAAGTCATATCTGGGTCACAGGTGCACTGTAATAATCATCTAAATGGCACTTAGCAACCTCAGATTATCTAATTTATATGTGTATTGAAAAAAAATGAGTATTACATTTTATTGTACAATGTGAAATGAGTGCCATCTAGTGGTAACAATACATGTAGAACACGTAAAGAAGAAGTTTAAACAAACGTGTTTTTTAAAACACAAAAATGATAAATCTGTGTCGAAGATCTCTGCCCTTCAATACATGGTTTGCAGCAGTTTTTTTCTTTTATGCTTTTTCCCCTTCTCCCTCTTGTCTTCTTTACATCCTAAACCCCTGTTCATCCCTCTCTTCGACCCTTCTTTGGGTCCTTTGTGTGTTCCTTCATGTGTTCCTTCCTTACTCTTCATGAATTCCTAGATAAAAACATCCCCACTGGCTGACGCCTTATAATAGTAATAATCACAGCTGAACGTACTAAGGGATATTGTTTTAAACTGATGTATGTAAAAGGAATATTCAAATTATAGAGCCACTTTAAAAACACAAAAATGGGTACTATTTTATTGTTCTATTCTACTGAATTAATGTGATATAGTCCCTTTGAGTAACGTAAATGTTAAATGTCATAAATTTTAAACTTCATGAATCTAATGTTGCTATAAATTACTATTTAAATCGATTTACTGCTTTCACTATGTCAAAAAAAAATGCTATTTAAAAATGACATTTGTTTTAAAACCTAAACAGAGTGAACGATGTTGCCCTCATTGTTTAGATAAAATAATCAAAAACATGCAACTTCTAAATACATGAATGATGTCTTTATATTTTTATGAACTCTCACATCCACACATTCTAGAATTATATGTTTACAGTTAAATAATAAATAAATACATTTCATGGACGTGACATTTTAATAAAACTCTCCGGCAGTATACAAATGGACGTCAGCTATAAGTGAAAACTAAACTTCAAACTAAGCGTTTTTTTATTGATGGGATTCTTGACAAATATCACATCTCTTCTCCAAACATTCTCCTGAGTCTATGACAGGTTCTTTATTGCTTTGTCAGTGTTCTGAGTAAAAGAAGCACTCAGATAAAATGGGAGGCTATGATTGACACGGTCATTTATCAGATTGAAGATTTCCTGTTTGGGAATTGGAGGCTGGGAGATGTTCAAATTACAGTTGTAAAAAAAGTGGTGACATAAAAAGTGGTTAAAAAAAAGAGACTAGAGGATATAAATTGCATTTGGAAGAAATACAAGATATCCAATCATTTGTAACGTTCACTCAAAGTAAGATTTGGTGTCATTTCAAGATACCCAAGTAACCCAGTCACCTCCCTCAGGCAGCCTTACTGGGCTTGCATTTTGGACTGGGCAACTGGTTAAATAGGCTTGGACAGTAGGCACACAAACAACATAGGAAACAAACAAAACATGTCAAGAGTTCCATTTTATCAATTAAAAAAAGTATTTTATTTCATACAAAAAATAGTAGAACATTTAACCCTGGCGAGGATTGCAAGTCTTGCTTGCCATCCTCGCCAGGATAACATTTTCAGCTATTTTTGTATGAAATAAAATAACTTTTTTATTTCGTGGAATGGAGCCCCTGACCTGTTTTTTTGTCTTCATATACTGGAGGCAATGTGGTGGTCTCTGATTGGTGAAGACCCTTTGAATTTATACAGCGTGTACTATAACAAAGTGGCACCTGGTGTCCCATTGTTTTTCTCTATCACAATAGCCCAGTCAAGCAAAAGTGATCTTCTAATTATAAAATCAATCTGCAGTTAATCTCCTATTTCACCTAGTTTAGAGTTTGAGTTAGTTAATTGTCCTGTAATGCTGAGTTACCACAGGTACAGGGAGAAACCAATCAGTAGGACATTTTCTTCCTGACATCTATCCAAGAGGATGCCTGTTGCTTATCTCCATATTGATCCATCAGACCGGTCAGTTTGACATTCATGATTTTGCTGATGTCTATGTTGGTTCATAAGACTACCAATCTGCTAGGCTAATAATGGAGCACCTGTACAGACTATGCCATTTATTCTGACCCTGGAGAAAGTCCTAGTGCACAAGATCAGTGATAATATGTAAACAAAAAGTGAGAAACATTTCAATTTGGGCATTCGTCCCACTATAAGCAAAATGTGTCAGTCTTGTGTTTTAAGTTTATGTGTACTATGGTGTGTGAAAGTCCTTGAAGGTATGAGAAAAGGCAAACATTTGTTTTGGATCAGAAGGTTGTCCATTATATGGGTGGTGTATTAAAGTCACCTCTATCAACTGATTTACGTGTCTTCCATTTCGCCAGACTTCAGAATCATAGCCAATAGTTTGATTGAATGCCACATTGATATTCATTTGAATAACTTCTAAATCATCTGACCCCTTTTAGTACATTGGATATACCAATAAGTGCATGACAGGTACAGAGTCTAAACGATGCAGCATTCTTAAAATAATGGTTTTCCTCTAGAGTTAATTTTTGAGTGATCAAAACAGAAATTGGTTGCACACTGTATAGATGATAACTCAAATAAACTGCAAATTATAATCAGCGATTGTCTCTCTCTCTCTCTCTCTGGTGGTACATAGATACATGTTTTCAAAGGGGATCAACAGAAGAGTCCTTGACCAGGTCCCTTCTATTGATCCCCTTTAAAATAGAGTGTCTCTCTCTGCCCCAGCAGACGGAGAACACCAGACCCTACAGACAGAGTCACACACGCGCCAGCCTCTTAGCAGTTGTGCCTCTGTAAAGATTGCATTTCATCTGTAAAGATACACGTCAGGTTTACTATGGATAAAGAAGACTAGCAATTTAACACTCGCTTCCTCCAAGGAAGCAAGAATTTAAAAAGTTTAGTTTTCCTTTAAATTTCTATTATGAAAAAGATGTAAAAATATATAGAACTAGATTTACCTGTGCATTGCACTGAATCTGAACCTACACTGTAATATAACTACATCAATTGAATTATCCAAGTGGTATATGAGAGAAAAACAAAATAGGCTAATACATGTTTTGATGTCTACAGATTATAGTGTAATAAACATGTCTTAAACAGATCTACTAAAATTTCTCATTCATTCTCTCCCAAATCCAAGTTCAGTCAAAATGTGTGTGTTATGCTGGGCTTGGTTTAAAATAATTGCACTGTACATTTAATTTTGAATGTGTGGCTGTCAATAACCTACTCTATCTATCTCAGCCAATGACAGGTACTTATTTAGTTTAACATACATTAATATTTTCTAGTTAAACATGAAAGCATTCTTTTAGAAGCTAAATCCATACATTTCCTCCATGCTTCTATCAGATTTGTCTCAGTTTGGATCCTGCCTTATATAGCTTTGCCTACTCAACACAAAGGTCTGTATATTCCGTGCTACTTATTTTTAGGGTCTCAGTTACATATGCAACAAGGAACTTAAGTTTAATGGAATATTGACACAAAGTAAAATGTTATCCTCATATGTGCGTTATAAATTGTTTTATTTGTAAATCATCTTTGGAATATTGGTGTTTCTTGAAAATGTTTTGTGTTAAGGGATGTGTCTAAGGGTTTTTTTTTAAAAACAAAAACCAAACAATATTCACCCGGCAATTGTGAGGTGAAAACTTTATTTGTCGAACGTAGGCAATGTTTCAAATCTTGCGAGTTGTCTTCAGGCCTGATAGTAGAAAGGTTGCCTGCAGTCGACAAATAAAGTTTTCACTTGACAATCTACTGCCGGGTGGTTATGTTTTGTTTTTGTGTGAATTGAAGACTTGGGTTGAGTCTTTGTCCTGTGCACCGGATACTATGGAGTGCTGGTATGAATCATTAATTCGAAATAAGGTTTGTTTAAGGGATACATTCTTTTTCATCAACAGAACAATTGTATGCAATGCACCTTGACCTTTTTTTAATTTATAAAGAATTATTGTGGGATCCAATATAAAAATGTAATTTCCATGTAACTTTATTTAACAGATGACACCTATGCAGTGGCTACATGGTGACCACACAATGATGGAAATGATTGAGAAAAAGCGTTCTCTTTGCAAAGAGATTAAAGCAAGGCAAAAAACAGAAAAGGGACTTTGTAAGCAAGAAAGCATGCCTATCCTGCCAAGCTGGAAAAAGACCAATGGATCCAAGAAATACAGCCCTCCTCCATATTCCAAGCAGCAAACTGTATTTTGGGACACTGCTATATGACAAAGACTTAGTCATGAGCATTATATGCATGGTACTAGGGTTTGAAATGCACAGGGAGCAACTTTGTAAAATTGAACACTAGTTGATACATTGGGCTGCCTTTTGCAAATCAAAGAAGACAGAACTACCTACTTTGTCACAAATATTTATCAAGAATTCATTTTGTGGACATATAGAAAACTATTTAATGTAAATATCTAATCCATTTAAGAGAAACAAAGTAAATACATTGTTAGAAAATATAATTAAAATTTATGAATAATTTTGATATTTTGTGTAATGTAATAATTGTAATGTTGTTTTACTAACTATTTTACGTGATCCTTTTTGTTTCATCTTGCTATGCTTTGCAATTTTTACTGACAAATGCATTTTTCTTTGCATAAAACATTTATATTAGTGACAAAAAGTACAATAATTATATTTACTATGTGCTAAATTAGAAACTGGAAACAGGCAGGAAGGAATTTTGATTACAACCTCTATATTTCATTTTAGATTTTATTAGTGAAAAGCAATCTGGAATAGCATACTACCAAAATGATATAATACTTATATGATAGCTACCCATTCTTGTTATTGCTTCTTGGAGGTTAAAATATCAACAAGGATACTTAAGATTTAAATATATGAGTGGATGTCCCATATGTTATTGAAGTAGTCAGGAGACCATAGTTCACTGTGAACAAACTGAACATTTTACACTATGTTACTATGTAAAGAAAGTGACATAAAATTATACAGTCCACAGTACATACATTATGAAAACACTTAAAACTCATGAAAGTACAGGGAGGTAGATATGTGTGACAAGTTAGCAGCATCAAAACCAGTTTATAAGGGACAAACTGGTTCGCTTGTTTCATTTTTTCCCATCAGCATTTTCACAAACTAGTTTTCAAATCTGCCCATAACTGATGTGGCTGTTCTTGACAGGGTTATACTCATAAACACAAGGTAAAAAGTGAGTAGTAAAGCAATTAACATATTAAGTTAACCATTCATAAATCACATATCTAGATTTACTATTTATATATACTAGAAATCTTGATTTACTATTTATATATACTAGGAATCTAGATTTACTATTTATATATACTAGAAATCTAGATTTACTATTTATATATACTAGGAATCTAGATTTACTATTTATATATACTAGAAATCTTGATTTACTATTTATATATACTAGGAATCTAGATTTACTATTTATATATACTAGAAATCTAGATTTACTATTTCTATATACTAGAAATCTTGATTTACTATTTATATATACTAGGAATCTAGATTTACTATTTATATATACTAGAAATCTAGATTTACTATTTATATATACTAGAAATCTTGATTTACTATTTATATATACTAGGAATCTAGATTTACTATTTATATATACTAGGAATCTAGATTTACTATTTATATATACTAGAAATCTTGATTTACTATTTATATATACTAGGAATCTAGATTTACTATTTATATATACTAGGAATCTAGATTTACTATTTATATATACTAGGAATCTAGACTAACTATTTATATATACTAGGAATCTAGACTAACTATTTATATATACTAGGAATCTAGATTTACTATTTATGTTATTGTTTGGAGACGTTACAATGCTTTTCTGTAACTTCACTTCATCACTGACTGCAAATGACATTACGTGTTTATGAGACACAAGTTTTTGTGTTCCACATTCAGGCTTTATGATGTGTATGGCAGGTTGCGCCATTAAACCTTTCTAATGAGTTAATTAATTAAAATCTGTTCTATTTCAACTAATACAACTTTCAGGAGCCAGTCCAATAAAATTTAATAAACTATAATTAACTATAGAATTATTTTTTCAGTATACTAATCTGAAATACCTTATGTTTTAGCATTGATATGTGAAAAAAAGGTGCTTATTATATGAAAAGTAATCATAGTACTCATAGGCTGAAACTGACAGAATGACAGTAATAAGGAAACTATGTATTTACATATCTGTGGCCATACTTAACAAGGCCAGACTGGTGCATTTACAGCTAAATAAGGAGCAACCTGCAGAAGCATTGTAACTGTGTTCTCTGGTTATTATAGCAGATTCAGCATTGGGTGCCAAAATTGATCCATTAACCCCCAAAACACAAAGATTCCTACTATAACGGAATTCAGAATCACCTGTGGCTGTCGTGATGGTAAACGGTAGAACTAAACTTTCCTATTATTCAAGGGTTTTGATAGTTTGGGGATTTTAACAACTATACAGAATTCATGAACAGAATGAAGTGTTGTTTTGTAATCCGTTGATCCCCAATTTAGAAATTAAAAGATGCATTTCCTTGCAATCTTAACTCCCATCATTTTTAACAAGAAGCTTAAAACTGAAGAAATAACCTATGCACCAATAATAATTAAATGAGGACTAAAAAAAAAATAGATTGATTACATTGGGATATATCTGAGGGGTGTCATGAAACATGTAAATTCAGTGATGTTATTCCAGAACCTGGGCATTTCAGGACATATCCCAAAAATGTAATTCTAGATCTTATATCATTCAATGCAGGAATATTTTCCAGTTTCCCTATAAAACTGAAACATGTTGTACCTGCTGCACCAAGTCTTGTCCAACCACTGATGTGCTGATTACAATCTTAGCATGCTGTCTCGTATTGGGTCTTGTTGTACAAGAGTTAACTGGATAAATCCAACACTGTCAGACATTTCTCAAGTGTCAGTGATGAGGTTTGAGGGAGGCAGTCATTATTGTTATGTTTGTGGTTCATGGATTTATCAAGCATCTTGATTATGTGTATTTTGATGATCAGTCACCATTATAGATTGTATTTAATTGAATATAGCTCTCAGTTAAAGATGTCACCCTTGATGACATTGATTATATTCACTAAGGTAAGGAAACTATGATTATATACGGCTCTTTTCTGCAGTATATTAAGGGCTTATCCAGTATTAGCCAGTTAATACTTTGTGGGATTTCAAAATGAGGTGACTTAGTTTACATGTAATTAATACCCGCACAGTTTAAGTAATAATTGAACTCTTTTTTTTTTTTTTAACATGTATGGTCTTAAATTTGCATGGATGATGCAATCACTGCAGTGTAACCTTGGGAGAAAGATGCCACATTGCAACGAAACCTTTGCATGCCAAAGGATAATTTGTGTATCTGTTGGCATGCATCAGGCTGAAATCTCAAACTAACAACAACAAAAAAGTGTTTATGCATCATGTACAAACAACAACAACAAGTATCACTCAATATGATGGCCATATTTTTTGCATATCGAAAATTCATAAAAACAAAACTAAATCTATTCTACAATGTGAATCTGCTTTTTTAAGAAGGCATACATTGTTTAGCAAATAAGAGACATAATATGTATATACTTGCAGTCATGTAGTGATTAATTGCAGTAATACCACATGTTCTACATATCTCATTGACTATAGTGAATTTTGCACTTTGGACCTCTACATACGGATCCAGTACTAGTTTATCAGTCCGGCTTTTGTTCTATCATATATTCATTAAAGCAGGTATAGGTGACACTTTATTCATTAAATTTTTCAATTGATAAGACAATTTCCGCCCCCCCCCCCAACTCAGCTACTTTTCACTTAAGTTTGGAATTTGCTTCTCAGTTCCCAAGAAGCAAGTCTACTGCATATTTGCAAAGTGTTCAAATGACATATGTTGATATTGGTGGTTGCCTATGCATAGGGTGATTTATTGTCCCTCATTCCCCTTACAGTCTATGTCAGTATACATATAGTCACACTGAAAATGATATATAACAAATATGGAAACAATATACATATTTCACAGCAAGAACATATCTATCATCCATTCTCATTTTGGTACTTTACAAATAATAATCAAAATAATCACAAGCAAAACAAATCAAATATATTGCAGAAAGAAAAAAAGGGAAAATCAAGTTTTTCTTAGATTTTGAGCAACATTTGTAATTATATCTAAATGTAACTGAATCATATATAGTACTGCATATTTCAGCTTACATCCCACCTATATTACTGTATTATACTAAAATTATTTTCTAATAATGTGTGCCTTGGAATACAATCATTGGTTAAAGTTGTGACAAATCAGGCGTTGCTTTCTTTCCCAGGAATATGTTTTCCTGTCATTTTAAATTGAAAGTAGTATGGCACAACTGTTCCTTTTAACACTGGCAGAACTGACATTGAGTTTCAATACCGCTTACCAATTCATCAATATGTTGGTCCAATATTTGATATGTCAAGGGTTAGTGTGGCCTGTTTTGAAAAGAAGGAAAAGCAAAGTTGGGCATTAGTAAATCATTTTTAAAAAAAAACTTCCAAAAAAACACAATAGATTAAGTCATTGATTTAAGTCTGTGTATTTCAAAAGTGTCTGAAGCAGTATAAGCAGCATGTATTGATAGCTAAAAAAGAAAACAACCTCACACACAGACACACATACATAAAAAGAAACAATATCATCACAGACAGAACAGGCCATCAATGGATCGCAAGCTAGCGTAGATTGCAGCTGCCAGCATAATAAACTGCCCTTTAGCATACTGGAAGTTGCAATCCATAGCAGTGATTGAAACCAAAATAACAATGATTGGCGGTGTTCTAAATAATTCATGCTAGATAGTGTGTTTTCCCCCATCCATCTTATTTTAAATTATCCTCGCTAAAAAGAGAGAGAACAATCTCCTAAACTTTCTGATTTTATAGAACTTTAATCCCTCACTAAATCCTGTGATGTACATATCTAGACATTAGAATTAAAAATTGCTTTTTTTAATACAAAACAATACATTTGCTAAATGAACCAATCCTGAATATTACCCACATGAAAGCTCTAGGAAGCCGTCTGGAGAAGCAATGCTAGCGCTTTGGACTAGTGCTTCATAGTTCATAAAATACAACTGTATGCATGGTTGTGTTCGAGCACTGGTACATTTAATCTTTGTCTATGCAGCCACCTGCCAGTCTTTGCCTAGTTATAAGCAAATATTGGTCCTTACAGAAGCTTTAACTTAACCTTTTTATTACATCAGTCATATTCCCTGCAGGAGCTGTGAGAAGGCTCCCACAGGACTGCCTCGTTGTGAGGTAATGTGCTGTTCTGGTAGCCACAAGGTGCTCTCACCCTCTGTTCATTTAGACTGGATGTGTAAATATGTCTGATAAGTCTCCAAGGGGAAGGGTTTAAGATATTTTCTGGAACATTATATGTGTAAAATGAGTCTGTCCCACTGAGTGGGACACTGGGAATCTTTCCAGTTGATTAAAATAATAACTGAGAGCTAGGATAACAAGGTAATGGTAAGGTCAAATCTGAATACACTATGGGGAATTACAAGCAAAGTTTGAAAACTTAGCGTTAAATAAACAAATGGACTTTTCCAATGTAAGCATTAGTTCCTCTATTCTGATACATGTACAGTCCATCAGAAAACACTATTTAGTGAATACACCCTATTATGGTTTTTGCTAATTGTGCTCTTACATTTGTAGAAAAAATACAAATACATTCCACTTTCAGAAAGAAAACACATATAATTATATAATCAAATAATCTACCAAAGCACATAAGGTTGTGTTTTATATAATTGGTGACTGCTATATATAACACTTGAAAATACGTGTATAGAAATTGTATAAAAATAATATCTCTGTAGTATACTATTCCACTTTATGGGCTTTTACTGTTTATATACTTTAAAGGTCAACTAGACTAGAAAAGGGCTGGTTTACATGTACTGGTCAGGTCATGTTTTTAACATTCATACCATAACATTTATTAAGTGCAATATTTAAATCTAACTTTTTTTGAAGGGAATATTGTCCTCTGCTGTGCAAGCAGATATAGTGTGAGAATTTGGCCTCCCAAAGACATACCCACGCATATACCACTGGGAGGCAAGAACATAAATTTATATGCACCCTGCCCCCATTTAGCATTGAATGAGGACATATCCAACTGCACATTCTTGTAGCATGTTTGTTTCCAGGGAGTTTAACTAGGCTAGTGGAACGTTTCCTTCACAAAAAGGAACATTTGAGACACCCTCATCCTAAGAGATTCAAATACAAATTTCAGCGCTCACAGTGCTCCCCTCTCCAGTCTAATCTCCCCAAAAATAATTTTGGTATATTGTCCTTAAATTGTTGAGTAAATATTGAATATTGACTCAGGGTTCAAAGCTGGGTGAGCCTAAGGTCAGTGATGGCTGAATGCGTGTATTTGTTTGGCGCCCCTGGTGGATGTGGCTATAAAGTTGTAATGATACACAGGTGCCGGCACTCACATTGATATTGCTATCATTTGGAATAAATCCTATCACTGTGAGTGCCGGCTGCTGTGTGTCATTACTGCTTATTTAGGGATCAAGGTGGAGATCTCTGGCCTGGCACTCCCTCAATAGAGTGCGCACCTTCATTATTGTTTTTTATGTGGCTATAAAATTGACCCTTCCCCATCACAAATATGGAGCTTCTAGCCACACCCCTTTTTTATATTGAAACTACTCTACCTATATATATATATATATATATATATATATATATATATATATATAAGCTGCATCTCTTTTTTTAATAAAACTGCTTTCACAAAATGCAATAGTGCCACATTGCTCACAGAGTGTCACTTTGTCCCATGCAACATGCCACAGTGTGACTTGTTCCCTTAGAATATGTAACTTTGCCCCTTATAACATGCCACAGTGCCACTTTTCCCCACAGAACATGCCACAGTGTCACTTTGCCCTTCAAAAGCAGATTGCCTGCCGAACATACCACAGTGATCCCCATCCCATTGGTCACAGAATCCCTTCCCCATTTCTCATAGTGCTCCCCTTCCTTTCCCCACTGCTCCCCGTCTTGTCCCCATTGTTCACAGTGCTCCAACTCATTTCCCCAATGTTCACAGTGCTCCCTTTACCTTCCCCATTGCTCAAGGTGCTCACCTTCCCTTCCCTGTTGCTCACTGTGCTTCTCCCTACCCTCCCCATTGTTCACAATAATCCACCACTTCCCTATTGCTCACAATGATCCCCCTTCCTCCACCCTTTCCCATTGCTCACATGAAGAGGATCTGTCTGGTGCCTCCTCCATACAGGTGGTGCTTAGGAGGGGTGCTGAGATGATCCTACTCCTCCATCCAATGCATGCTTGAGTTACATGGATGGGGTGGGGTCATGTGAACAGTGGTGGCATTCTCCTCCTATAGAAGACTGAGGAAGACTTTTCTTTAAAAAAAAGAATACCCATCTGGTGCACCATCAGCTCATCTCTGGTTCAAAGGGTTTAAAGACACATTTTAAATGTCAATGTTTTAACAACAATGTAAGACATTACCAGCCTCTCTCAAAACTGTGTACATAAAAACTTGGCACACTTGAAGAAACAATAAGTAATATTAAGCATTCAATTTAAAGAATTGTTCATTATTCTGACAGATGTCTAATGCAAATATTTACCAGAACATTACATCACACATTCAAACTCTGTCCCACGTTAATTTCCATGTTCACCAACTTTGGTATGCACTTAAACTGCTAATGGTAAAGAATTTCTAGAGTAGCATTCAGTGTGATGTGTGCTGGGATTTTAATAAAGCACAGTAAAATCACAGCCCCTGGTCTTGTTATTCTTGCACTAAAATGTTGTTTGTATAAATATATCTAATATATATATATATGAGTAGTTATATTTATACACGTGTATTATTAGCAATGTATGTTATTCTATTGCCTATTATATACAATGTAAAGTACTATAAAAATATGTTTTTAGTGTAATATGGCACAACATTTTTAAATAACAGGGTTTTTAAGAAAAAAAAATAGTATAAATGTTCAGTGTAATTTGTTTACTTATCATGAAATTGAATGTCATGGTTTTTTTTTTTTTCACATTTCAGAAATTGTTTCAGGCTTTCCTGAAATTCACTCATGAGCTGGAGAATTAGAGAACCCTCCAAGTTCTACAGGTGAATTCCTGATGTATTTCACAGCATTGCATTGTGTATTCAAGGGTTAACCCAGCCATTTTTACAAAGTAGTAGACATCCAAATGGAAATATCCTGTTCTTTTTGTACTGGCTTTTTAAGTGCCATGTAAATGTACTTTGATACTTTGGTAGTAATACAACATTGTTTCAAAATCTGATTTGCTTTCTTTGGTGCATTGAAACAATTTTTTTAATACATATGTGTGTATTTGTGTTCCCGTGGAAATAAAAGCAATACTTTAAAATATTTACAGCATGCATTTGTTTGTATATTTTTATTGCTACATGTATTACTAAATTTATTACCGGGTTTAAATGAAAAATACGGATTCAGGTGGTCAACAAAAAAAACATATACATATTTGGCAATAAATTATCAGTCAAACCCAAACAGGATATTAGAGTATAATATACTTCCATTGAAGAGAGAATTAAAAAAGAACTTTAAGCAATGGAAAAGCTGCAAGACTTCATAGTCACTTAGAATAAACAAGGTTAAGTCTTACATTCTGCCAAGATTGTTGTATATTTTGAAATTGATTCCATTGACGGGCCCGGATGGATGGTTAAAGATTTTACAAAGCTCTTTCTCTAGATACATATGGCTGAATAAAATGCCTTGAATAAAATAACAACTAATATTTCAAAAAAAGGAAAGAGAGAGGACTGGGAGTACCAATAATAGCAGATTACATGAAGGCCAATATGCTGGCACACGTTAGTGTAACTCAGAATCCTGAATCAAAGTTGGGATAAAATGGAAAAATCAAAATAGGACCGTTAGTGGAACCATTAGATGTCTGTTGGAACATAATGATGAATAGACAATAAAGAAATAACAATATGCAGAGTCTGTTAATGAAAAACATTCTAACTTACTGGATGGAATTTCAAAATAAAATTGGTATCTCAGGGAAGATCCTACGGTGTGTGACAATAAAAGCGGTAGCTAGTATCATGAAAAAACTATAATTAATGGGATGGGAGACAGCAGGAAGAGCAAAAGTAAGTGATGTAATAGAGAGAAAATATATTAAACACTTTCAACGTCTTAGAGAGGAGTTTAAGATCTCCGTAGGCCATTTTAATTTTTTAGAGACAAGAGCTTTCCTGCAAAAAACATCTATATAATTAAGATAATACTCTAGTAGTAGAAACCTTATGGCTGTTATAAATAGAACTGACCAAAAGGAGCTGCTGACTATATTAGGAATAATAGAACAGAATAATAAATAAATAATCTCCGCAGGGATAGGAAAATGGGTATAAAGATAAACAGAAATGGTTGGAGGCAATACATATAAGATACACTGTTTAAATTTGATGGAGCTTCACTATAATTTGCTTAACAGGTGATACCTGACTCCAGACAAACTTGCAAAATATACCAAACCAGCCCACCAACCTATTGGAGATGGGGTTCGGCAAGAGGGAATTACGAACACATATGGAGGTCATGCCCAATGTTAAAAAGAACTTGGTTAGATGCAGAGGTAGAAATAAAAATAATTTTAAATAAAGATCTAAAATTACTACCTGAAATGGCACTGTTACATCTAAATCTCCCTCAGCTCCAGAAAGAAGAAAGGCAAATATTGCTACACCTCCTAACAACCGTTAAATCCTCCATAGCAACAAATGGGAAATCATCAAAACTAAGTACATTAAACCAGGTAAGAGTACAATTGGTAAATCAATGTAAGATGAAAAAAGGAATAGCAGCCCAGGTAGGAGGTAACAACAAATGGTATGGCTATTTGAAGACATAGATTAGTAAATGAAAATACAGGGCAGAACTGACCCTTAATATGAGGCATTAGTTTTTTTTTAGTTTTTCTTTCTCTTTCTCTTGTTGTGGGAAAACTTGCCCCTTATCTGGTGGGGCACCAGGGGTTTGAGGAGCTATGGAGGGTGAAACAGTATATGTTATACTGTAAATATAAAGTATATAAAGTAGGAGAGACTAAAATCTTGCCTGGCTCAGACACATGGTAGTATCCCTTTGTGGTTATGTGATTTAGTTCCGAGGGTGGGCGACCTGGAGGGTTTTTTCTCTTCAGTCTCCACATCTTCGGAAAATATATATGTATGTATGTTGTTGTGTCTGAATTACCGTTGGGTCCATTCCCTCCCTTTATGACGCATGCCGAATCTTTCTTAAGGTTTCTCTTTAGGAATAGATTGTACGCTTCTTGGAGAGTGTATCACCCCCGGGACAGGGATTACACGTTTCTTTCTAAAGCGCACCTTTCCTACTCCAGGATCGACTATTTCTTGATGAGGGCAACTTCTCTCGAAGGCTGCTTTGGGCCCTGCATAGGCAACATCTCATGGTCAGACCATGCACCCCTATTTTTAAATTTTAGGGATAACACTGATTATAGGATCAGACCGAAATAGCGCCTCAACGAGTCCATTTTGGCTTCTGAAACAGCCAGGTTAAACTTGACGGCCGAAGCCCAGGAATTCCAGCGGAACAATGATAACAACGAAGTAGACGATCAGACATTATGGTGCACTTTCAAATGTTATTTGAGAGGAATCCTTAACAAAATGGGGTCTGCCGTGAGGAAGCTATCTGGTAAGTCACTTTCTGACCTCTATATTGAACTTTCCAAGCTGGAGAATCTAAATAAAGATACTCCAGATCTAATTATTTCTGCTGCTATTCGAGAAATCCAGAAACTGATTAAAACTAAACTTGAGGATCAATTTAAGAGAACTGTTACTCGCCTGAGGGTTGCCTGGTACGTTAGCAATGGTAGACCTGGTAAGGCTCTTACTAACAGAATCAAATTTAGAAATCAGCAGTCCTGCATAAAAAAAAAAAAAAATTTTGAGGGCAAAACCTGTCTTTCTCCTCGGCATATTAGCTAGGCCTTTAAGCAATATTACAATTCGCTGCATAATCTCCCAACCCAGAATAGATCGGTGTCCCAGGTCAGGGAGTTTTCCATGGTCTGGACCTCCCTAAGATCTCACACGAGAAACTTTTGCTGCTTAATCAACCAATCTCGGAAGCAGAACTTACTTTAGCGATAAAAACAATAAAGAAAGGGAAGACTCCAGGCCCTGATGGTCTATTCTGAATATTTTATCAAACCCTTCAGACAGAGATATCTCCTATATTACTTAGGGCCTTCTCCGAAAAAGCTAGTAAAGGATCTTTTCCCCCAGAAATGCTGGATGCTTCGATTTCTCAGATTTTAAAAGCTGGAAAGGATCCTTCCCTTATTCTTAACTATAGACCCATATCATTGATTAACCTCGATGTTAAACTTTTCTCTAAAATCTTGGCGGACATACTCGGACAAATTATCCCTGACCTGGTACACCCCCATCAGACCGGCTTAATCCCTGGCCGTTCGGGAGAAGGTAGCATTAGAAGAGTCCTCAATTTGCTTCACTGAGTGGGAACTTCTCGCACTCTGACGGTTTTCCTGGCCCTCAATGCTGAGAAGGCATTTGATAGGGTTGATTGGCTCTTCCTATCTCAGACTTCGCAGGCTTTCGGTTTGACGGGCACCTTTAAGCCAACGCCATGTCTCTTTACTCAGCACCGGGGGCCATGATTACGGGTCCCTCCCTATATTCAGATCTTTTTTATATAGGGAACGACATGAGACAGGGGTGCCCACTGGCACCGATACTATACGCTTTAAGCATTGAACCACTCGCAGCTTTGGTAAGAGGCTCCTCAGGTCCTTGGTATTCAGGCAGGGAAGCAAGAACATAACATTTCTCTTTATGCCAACAATGTATTGCTGTCTATATCTTCACCTGAGACCTCTATACCTCATGTTTTACAACTGTTAAATCAATATGGCTCTTTTTAAAACTATAAAGTGAATTTAAGTAAGACCCAGTGACTTACGTTATTTTTATCACCCGGCCAGCTGAAGAAGGTGTCTGATGCTGGCAATATAAAATGGGATAATAAAACTATTTCCTATCTGGGAGTTAAGATTACTGCTGACCTCAGACAGCTCTCTTAATTACGAGAATCTGGTTCACAATCTGAGAAATCTGCTCTTAAATTGGGTTAGACAGTTCATGGCTCGCACGCCTTAATACACTTAAGGCTTATGTTCTCCCAAAGGTTCTCCTTTTTATGAGGGCTGTTTCTATGCGGGCCCCTAACTGCTATCTTAAACAAATGAGTTTGCTTTTTGCCACTTATGTTTGGGATGCCAAGAAACCTAGAATAGCCAAAAAAACTCTGAAGCGAAGTCTTGGGGCTGCAGGCCTACGATTCCCAGATTTATACGTACTACAGGAGATCTATCTGTTTTCACACTTTTTGGCCTGGAAACATAAACCCCCTCTCCGAGCGGTATGATACCACCTGGAGAGGATGGATTGTGCAGTCCGTATCCCCTTTTATATTATCAATAATAAGGGGATGCTTAAATTGTTTTTCCCACTACAGGGCCGAACGGGCCTGGCCCCACTGGGAGCAACGACATCTGCAATTCCCAATTTTCAATCCTCTCTTTGGCTCTCCTCTGGGGTTCTTCTTTTGGGTGATTTGTTACCACACGATAACTTACTCCCCTTCCTTGAACTGAAAATTCTCTATAACTTGCCCGACTCTTTAACTATCTGCGGATTAAGATCTATGTTAAAATTAACCGGCTGGGGGAGTGTTCCCCCCTTGACAAATTTGTACACTCTTCTCTGGGTACCTATCGTCCCGACGGTGGTTTTTGTGTGAGTAAATTGGTTTGAGTGATTTTATGTATTTATTCAGCTACTTAGGACTTATTGAAGATTACTAAAGAAATGTTAAGTAGAACAAAGTATGCACTCCACTCGCCAAGTAGTGAATGAATAAAGTGCTTTAATGCTTTCAAAAAATCCAAACAAACAGTGTAAGGTACAATCCACGGATGATAATGTGAAAAGGGAAGGCCACCTAACGCGTTTCGCGTGTCACCACGCTTAGTCATAGGTGTAATACAAGTGAACACAGGTATCCTATATACAAATGGTTAGCCAATGCAGCATCAGTTTTAATTAGTGCAAAGTGCACTCACTAGTGTGCATTTTAACTGTGAGAGTGCCACAGTGAAAAAAAGACACATGTGAATGATGTGAGAGGAAGGTGAAACCAAGCAGTGAAAAAAGCAAAAGTATGTGAAATGAGACAAATGTATATGAAAAGTGGTGTGTGACAAGGGGAAAGAAAAAAAAAAGAGTATGTGAAAAAAAAAATAGTATGTGAAATAAGACAAATGTATATGAAAAGTGGTGTGTAACAAGGGGAAAGGGAAAAAAAGTATGTGAAAAAAAGCAAAAGTATGTGAAATAAGACAAATGTATATGAAAAGTGGTGTGTGACAAGGGGAAAGAGAAAAAAAAGCCAAAAGTATGTGAAATAAGACAAATGTATATGAAAAGTGGTGTGTGACAAGGGGAAAGAGAAAAAAAAAGGCAAAAGTATTTTTTTAACATACTCTTTTTTCTTTCCCCTTGTCACACACCACTTTTCATATACATTTGTCTCATTTCACATACTTTTGCTTTTTTCACTGCTTGGTTTCACCTTCCTCTCACATCATTCACATGTGTCTTTTTTTCACTGTGGAACTCTCACAGTTAAAATGCACACTAGTGAGTGCACTTTGCACTAATTAATACTGATGCTGCCTTGGCTGACCATTTGTATATAGGATACCTGTGTTTTTTCAAAGGAAATTATTACTGGGTTCCAGCTAGTCAAATGCTCTACGCATCCATAGTGGTTTTTGTAATACAACAAATACAATGAGGGAAGTGTCTCAATTCTGTTCCTGAAATGCCTACAAAACAGAACTGTCAAAAAGAGCACAAATCATATAATATTGGTTTCTTTTAAAATCCATAAGTACTGGTACACATATACCTAATGAAAATATTGCAAGATCGGGGGCATTGTTCATACATCAGCTTAGCCTTGTACCCCATCCCAATGGGAAGGAATAACAAAGTCGGTGATTGCTTGGCTCCATTCCTTTTACAGAGGGAGTGGGTAATAGAATATATCTTATATGGACCAGGCATGCCCTACCTCTTTGCACATCTATCGAATTCAACTATATAATTTCCCTTTTCCAAGAACTGTATGACTTATAGTTCTCAAGTAGTAATCATCTTGGTTGAAGTTCATGGAGATTTAGAGTGTGAAGTGAAATAGCCTCTATGCTAACCTCTGTTAGTAGCTGTGCTATAGTGAGATTTGTTGCAGCATTTCTGCCCCTTTACATTACATATGAAGAGCAATATCTTTTGGCGCTATCAGCTTTAAAACTAGTGAAATGTTTAACGTTGTGCCAGGAGCGGTCTTTATAAAATTCTCAATACAAACAACACACACTGTGACAAGACGTCACTCGGAGTGTTAATTTGCTGGGAGGATTCCATTCAGATGGATAAACGTAATATTGTACATATAATACAATATAATAATAATAACAGACACCGCTGTATTAAGAAGATTGGGACATGGCAATTATGTATTCAGATCTGGAAGGCAAACAATCAGCTGTTCATCATAGAGAGGAAAAGTATCCACTCAATATCGTTAAGTAAATTGTGGAAAAGTATTATTTATCTTGTATCCATTTAAAGTGTTTCGTGAAAAACATGGACAACAACGTAATAAAAAATCTGAACTTAGGCAGGAGATCCCGACTTACACAAACACACAGAGTCCAGTGATGAATTTATTTGATCATCAATTGGACACCTATGAATTTGTTGCTCTTAAAAAAAGAGTGGTCATTTGTACCTACATGGAAACCTCAGCAAGCAGAGCTCATAGCAGACATCTTCAGACAGGTTCTGTCATTTATTGAAATTCAAATGTTTTACCCAGCCGAAAGCCAGACTGAATACGATGTACAAGCTAGATTTATTAAAATGTTGTTCTCCTCCAAACATTCGTGCAGCTGGGAAGATTTTATGACTTGCTCTAACAGAAGATGTGGAGAAAATGTATCAGACTCGCATTGAACTTTCAAAAGATCAAAAGTCTACACAGGAAGCCTTGAAAAGACTGTCAAAGAACAGTAAAATAACACTCAAGCTGGCCGACAATGGCATGCTTTGGTACTCTAAAATATAGTGGAATATATTGCAGAATGTGAACAACCATTATCTCAAAAATGATGCTGCTGTCGTGTATAATCCCACAGATCACACCAAAGCTTTATTGGTACTGTTGATGGGACATCTTTTAGAAAGTTTTTACTACTTAGGCCCCAATATTCCAGTTTTATATATGGTGCCAAAGGTAGACAAATTGAAGTGTAGGATCTATTGCTGTACCTCTCTCTCTATATATATTGACCAATTCATTACCCCGTTTGCCCAACCGGCAAATTCATATGTGGTCCTTCTTGAATAACAGATTTTTTTTTGTTACTAACCCTTTTTTCAGGAAAGTATTAGTTACCATCAATTTATTGAGTACACATCCCAGGAGCTAACTATGCTATATCATATTATGTTATATGAACAGTAGTTTTGGAGGTCTAAATTGTTCTCTTTATACAAATGCAAATCAAATAGAATTTTGTGATTTATCATGACAATCATGGGCTTTTTACACAATTATATTGCAAGCCTATGACTGTCAGCTCCCTTTTACACTATCAGTCATGTCATCCCAGGCATAGAGGACAGTTTCAGAGATTATTGATGTTAAATATAGATACCGTAGTTATGGAGCATCAGATGGATCAATTGCAAGCTTTATTTGTACAGAGAGGTTCCCCCTAGTGCCTATTGGTTCAAGCACATGCTTTAATTAAGAAAATACCTGATACCTGATATGTAGGGACCAGATTTGTCCCTACATATTCTCCCATAGCCCCGCATACGACTTATATTTACAGTGGCTTTAGCATCTGCTTTCTCAAGAGTCAAAACTCAAAGGAGTTTCAGACCATTCCAACATTTTATACAAAAGGTTACCTAATATTTGAAATACACTAGCCCACAGTGGCCTTCGGTAGTCACTAAAGTAAATTTTAAATGTGGTCACTGTGTATAATGCCAAATTACACGTGATCTAAAGTTATCAGTCACCCTTATAATGGATACAAAATTTCTATAAATGAATATATAACATATAATATGGACAATGTCATATACATGTTAACATGTGGTCCATGTGCCAAACTCTATATTGGATGTCCAACCCAACCAATGAGAGATCATATAAGTCAGCATAAATCTGCTAAACAAAACAATGGCACTATCATAGCTATGGATCATTAGAAATGTAATGCCATGGCGTCTATTATAAACATACAGGTCATGATTCTCCATCCACTTTTAGATTTGTGGAACATGAGTCTATTGCCAAATTAAGACAGAGTGGTAATAGAGATACAGTTATTGAAACATGAATCATATTGCATGCTGCAATTGAATCCCCTCCACACCGTGGTTTTAAACCATAAATTAAATTGGTCAGTCATTTTCTAGATATGTTAGTTGTTTGTAAGATCGCTGAAGGGTGCTAGTATTTGTAGGCATGTATTAAATTAGCAGTATTAGAGATCAGGTGGGAAGGTGAGTTGTCCTCCAGTATATCATATCATGTGATCCTATTACCTATACTCAGCGTGATAATGGAGCTGGTGATGCTGAAACTGGGATTCAGATTTTTTATTCATTTGTTGCACATTTTTTCACAAAAGCACTTTAAATAGATACAAAATAAAAACGCCTTTTATACAATGTACTTATTGGTGTGGAGTGGATTTTTCACATCTAGATACATAGTTGACATGTCCCAATCTTCTGAATGCAGCTAAGTATCTTTTTAAATTATGATATTGCACAAGCCTGGTGATTACATGTTATTATTATTATTATATTGTATTATATGTACACTATTACATTTATCCATCTGAATTGTATTGAGAATTTTATAAAGACCGTTCTTGGCACAAAGTTAAACATTTCACTAGTTTTCAAGCTGATTGCACCATTCTAAACGATTTGCTCCTCTTTGCTCTTCATATGTAATGTAAAGGGGCAGAAATGAAACATATCTCACTATAGCACAGTTACTAACAGAGGTTAGCATAGAGGCTATTTCCCTTCACACTCTAAATCTCCATTGGCTTCAACCTACAGTGGATATAAAAAGTCTACACACCCCTGTTAAAATGTCAGGTTTCTGTGCTGTAAAAAATGAGACAAAGATAAATCATTTCAGAACTTTTTCCACCTTTAATGTGACCTACTGAAATCTTTTAGGTAGAGGGAAGAAAAAATATAAAAATAAATAAGGTGGTTGCATAAGTGTGCACACCCTTAAACTAATACTTTGTTGAAGCACCTTTTGATTTTATTACAGCACTCAGTCTTTTTTGGTATGAGTCTATCAGCATGGCACATTTTGACTTGGCAAGATTTGCCCACTGTTCTTTGCAAAAACACTCCAAATCTGTCAGATTGCGAGGGCATCTCCTATGCACAGCCCTCTTCAGATCACCCCACAGATTTTCAATTGGATTCAGGTCTGGGCTCTGGCTGGGCCATTCCAAAACTTTAATCTTCTTCGGGTGAAGCCATTCCTTTGTTGATTTGGATGTATGCTTTGGGTCGTTGTCATGCTGAAAGATGAAGTTCCTCTTCATGTTCAGCTTTCTAGCAGAAGCCTGAAATTTTGTGCCAATATTGACTGGTATTTGGAACTGTTCATAATTCCCTCTATCCTAACTAAGGCCCCAGTTCCAGCTGAAGAAAAACAGCACCAAAGCATGATGCTGCCACCACCATGCTTTACTGTGGGTATGGTGTTCTTTTGGTGATGTGCAGTGTTGTTTTTGTGCCAAACATATCTTTTGGAATTATGGCCAAAAAGTTCAACCTTGGTTTCATCAGACCATAACACCTTTTCCCACATGCTTTTGGGAGACTTCAGATGTGTTTTTGCAAAATGTAGCCTGGCTTGGATGTTTCTCTTCGTAAGAAAAGGCTTTCGTCTTGCCACTCTACCCCATAGCCCAGACATATGAAGAATACGGGAGATTGTTGTCACATGTACCACACAGCCAGTACTTGCCAGATATTCCTGCAGCTCCTTTAATGTTGCTGTAGGCCTCTTGGTAGCCTCCCAGACCAGTTTTCTTCTCGTCTTTTCATCAATTTTGGAGGGAGCTCCAGTTCTTGGTAATGTCACTGTTGTGCCATATTTTCTCCACTTGATGATGACTGTCTTCACTGTGTTCCATGGTATATCTAATGCCTTGGAAATTCTTTTGTACCCTTCTCCTGACTGATACCTTTTAACAATGAGATCCCTCTGATGCTTTGGAAGCTCTCTGTGGACCATGGATTTTGCTGTGGGATGCGACTAAGAAAATTTCAGGAAAGACCAACTAGAGCAGCTGAACTTTATTTGGGGTTAATCAGAGGCACTTTAAATGATGGCATGTGTATGCTGACTCCGATTTAACATGATTTGGAATGTGATTGCTTAATTCTGAACACAGCTACATCCCCAGTTATAAGAGGGTGTGCACACTTATGCAACCACATTATTTTGTTTTTATATTTTTTCTTCCCTCTATCTAAAAGATTTCAGTTTGTTTTTCAATTGAGTTGTACAGTTTATATGTCACATTAAAGGTGGAAAAAGTTCTGAAATGATTTATCTTTGTCTCATTTTTTACAGCACAGAAACCTGACATTTTAACAGGGGTGTGTAGACTTTTTATATCCACTGTAGCTGATTCATTACCAGTGAAGATAGCATATATTGAGGGGAAGGACTGTTCTGAGAACCACACATTACAAATTGAAAGGGTACTAGCATAGGTTAACTACTTGTGAAGAGCTATATGTCATTCTCAGAGGCGGCTCTCTAATTAGGCAAGTTAGGCGGCTGCCTAAGGCCTCGCACTTCGGGGGGCCTCGCGGCAGCCTAACTCACCTAATAGATAATGTTTTGCCACCATTCTGCTACCCAGAGGCGTCGTTAGGGGGGGGCTACTGGGGCTGGAGCCCCGAGTCTCCTGACCATAGCCCCGAGTCTGTGAAACTTCCCCTGCTTCCTGCTCTGTCACTATGATAACCCCGCCCCCAACCCATGTGACCGGCAGGAACCCACGTGTCCTCCCTCACAGCACAGACCACGATGGATGCTGTGCTGCTGTGGAGAAAAGCCTCCTCTATGACCTGCCACTTACCTCCCACCCAGGAACAGGCTGCACAAGGTAGGATCTCCATGTATTTTTTTATAAATATCACCAACAGGTGAGTACTGGGGAAGGGGGTGGAGGGAGGGTGACGTTAATGGGCAGAATAACCCTGGCAAATGATGGATAAATGAACCCTGGCAAATGATATATGAATTAACCCTGGCAAATGATGTATGAATTAACCCTGGCAAATGATGTCTGAATTAACCCTGGCAAATGATGGATAAATGAACCCTGGCAAATGATATATGAATTAACCCTGGCAAATGATATATGAATTAACCCTGGCAAATGATGTATGAATTAACCCTGGCAAATGATATATGAATTAACCCTTGCAAATGATGGATAAATTAACCCTTGCAAATGATGGATAAATTAACCCTTGCAAATGATGGATAAATTAACCCTGGCAAATGATTGATAAATTAACCCTGGCAAATGATGGAGAAATTAACCCTGGCAAATGATGGAGAAATTAACCCTGGCAAATGGTGGGGAAATTAACCCTGGCAAATGGTGGGGAAATTAACCCTGGCAAATGATGGATGAATTAACCCTGGCAAATGATGGATGAATTAACCCTGGCAAATGATGTATAAATAACCCTGGGAAATTAACCCTGGCAAATGGTGGGGAAATTAACCCTGGCAAATGATGTATGAATTAACCCTGGCAAATGATGTATAAATAACCCTGGCATATGATGGAGAAATTAACCCTGGCAAATGGTGGGGATATTAACCCTAGCAAATGATGGAGAAATTAACCCTGGCAAATGATGGAGAAATTAACCCTGGCAAATGGTGGAGAAATTAACCCTGGCAAATGGTGGGGAAATTAACCCTGGCAAATGGTGGGGAAATAACCCTGGCATATTATGGAGAAATTAACCCTGGCAAATGATGGAGAAATTAACCCTGACAAATGATGGTTAGTGATGGTCTGTGCAGAACGGAAATGCCCCCTTCCCTGCAATGAGATATAGCAGCAGGGAGGGGGGACATATTGAGCAACATTTTTTTTTTTTTTTTTTTTAAATACACCACTTGTATGATTATGTGACAGACTGGATGTATGTATGAGTGTATGTGGCAGACTGGATGTGTATGTGTATGTATGAGAGTATGTGACAGACTGTATGTATGTGACAGACTGTACGTATGTATGTGATAGACTATGTATGTGTGAGACTATTTATGAGTGTGTGTGTCTATGTGACAGATTGTATGTATGTATGTATGTATGTATCTGTGACAGACTGTATGTATGAGTGTTTGTCTGTGACAGACTGTATGTATGAGTGTGTCTCTGTGACAGACTGTGTGTATGAGTGTGTCTCTGTGACAGACTGTATGTATGAGTGTGTATCTGACACTGTATGAGTGTGTGTCTATGTGACAGACTGTATGTATGAGTGTATGTGACAGACTATGTATGCATGTACGAGTGAATGTGACAGACTGTTTGTATGTATGAGTGTGTGTGTCTATGTGACTGACTGCATGTATGAGTGTGTATGTGTGTCTGTATATGACTGCATGTGATTGTGTGTATGTGCTGTTGTCTGGCTCCTAGATTTTTTACTGGCTCCTAAAACTCAGTTAAGTTCGTCAAGCCCTGGCATAAATGCAACTAGTTTTATACATCTATTTGGGGTCTACCTCAAGCTTTTGAAACGGCTGGAAATATTTCATATTTTACAGGTTTTGTTTTGTGATTATAAATGTAATATTTTTTTGCTGCGAGGGTGGTGGGTGCATGGAATAGCCTTCCAGTAGAAGTGGTAGAGGTTAATACAGCGAAGGAGTTTAAGCATGCGTGGGACAGGTATAAGGTTATCCTAGATATTAGGATATTTAAGACTGACCACACCTGTACCTATGCATCCTATACCTTTATCTTATATCTATACCTTTACCTTATATCTATACCTTTACCTATGCATTACTATACCTGTATCTTATATCTGTACCTGTGCATCCTGCACCTGTGTCTGTCCTAATAGCTTATATCCGTACCTATGGATCCTGTACCTGTCCATATAGCCTAAATCTGTACCTATGCATCCTGTATCTTTATCTATATATGCATCTGTATCATATATGTACTCATGCATCATCATGTACCTATATCTATCTACATCTATCCTATATCTATACCTATGCATTCTGTACCTCTGTCTGTCTACCTATCGATCATGAGACATCATTGTATTTTAAGTATTATTAAAGCTGTGGGCTATAGCCCCAGATCATTTTTGAGCCTAGCAACGCCCCTGCTGCTACCTACTCCATGGAGTAGGTAGTTGACATTGTAAGGTGACAGGAGCTTATCGCTGCCTGTGTGTTGTGTGTAGCAGGCAGCGATAAGTCAACTGTCACACTAACCTCCGTGCCATCAGCGTCGGCACTTTCAGGTAAGGGGCCGTCTTCACAGGCAGCAATTCTGTTTTTTTTTCTCTCCTGCACACAAAGATCACCGCTCTGCTCCGCCCCCACTGCAACCAACACAGCAACAGCAGAAGCGCCAGCACAACGTGGTCTATGAGACCACTGGACACTGAGACCCTCTTCTTCTCCCTGCACATGTCCTGACAGGTAACTAAGCAGGGAGGGAGAAGGACATCTAAAAGAAAAACTGTCTCGCTGCTCTGATGCCCGTTATGCTGGTCATAAAAAAAAGTTTAAAAAAATCTGCTGGTGTGTCTGTGTGCTGACCGAGTTGTGTGACGGTGTGTGCTGACTGAGTGTGTAAGTGAGGGTGTGTGTGCTGACTGAGTGTGTGAGTGTGTGTGCTGACCGAGTGTGTAAGTGAGGGTGTGTGCTGACTGAGTGTGTAAGTGAGGGTGTGTGCTGACTGAGTGTGTAAGTGAGGGTGTGTGCTGACTGAGTGTGTAAGTGAGGGTGTGTGCTGACTGAGTGTGAGTGAGGGTGTGTGCTGACTGAGTGTGTAAGTGAGGGTGTGTGCTGACTGAGTGTGAGTGAGGGTGTGTGCTGACTGAGTGTGTAAGTGAGGGTGTGTGCTGACTGAGTGTGTAAGTGAGGGTGTGTGCTGACTGAGTGTGTAAGTGAGGGTGTGTGCTGACTGAGTGTGAGTGAGGGTGTGTGCTGTCTGAGTGTGTGAGTGATGGTGTGTGTTGACTGAGTGTGTGTTGACTGAGTGTGAGAGTGAAGGTGTGTGCTGACAGTGTGTGTGTGAGTGAGTGTTTGTGTGGGCTGGCTGAGTGTGTTTGATTAAGTGTGTGCTAGCTTATTGTGTAAGTGAGGGTGTGTGTTGACTGAGTGTGTGAGTGAGGGTGTGGGCTGATTGAGTGTGTGAGTGTGTGTGCTGACCAAGTGAGTGTGTCACTGAGTGTGGGCTGGCTGAATGTGTGCTGAGTGAGTGTGTGCTCACTGAGTGTGTTTGATTAAGTGTGTGCTGGCTTATTGTGTGTGTGAGTGTTTGCTTGCGGAGTGTGTCTGTGTGAGTGTGTGTCCTGTCTGAGTTTGTGTGGCTGGGTTTGTGATTGAGTGTGACTATGTTTGTGATAAGCTGTTTGAGGACATAATGGCAGTGGTATGTATAAGGACAATGATAATTAGTTGTTTAGTGACACTGATTTGAGTGATAAACAGTCTAGGCACAAATATGGCACCAATAAGAGGTTTGGGAACAATGGCAGTGACAGGGTATTTGAGGACAATGATTACCCCGATGAGCTGTTTGGGTACATAGATGGCACTGATAAACAGTTTTTGCACATAGATGGCCCTGACAAACTGTTTAGGCACATAGATGACCCTGATAAAATGTTTGGGCACAGAGACAGAATTCGAAAGCAGTTTGGAGACAAAGAAGGCAGTCAAATAGGTTGATGAAGGACATAGGTGGCACTGATAAGTCTTAGGGACAAGATGCACTGGGAAGCTGTTTGGGATCAAATATAGCACTGTGCGTACATTATTGGACTATTGTAATAATAATTTGCAAGTCCTGTGGATGATGAAATGTGGTGCTGTGATGTTTGTGTGTGTCTCCTAAATGTGAACACTAACACATATATACACACTCATACGCTGATCAGATGCACACACTAGCACACACATACACACTTAAATGCTGATCAGATACACACAAGCACACATAGTGTATGTGTGTGCTAGTGTGTGTATCGGATCAGCATATATGCGTGTATGTGTGTGCTAGTGTGTGTATCGGATGAGCATATATGCGTGTATGTGTGTGCTACTGTGTGTATCGGATGAGCATATAAGCGTGTATGTGTGTGCTATACCAATCACTTTTGATATAGATATTTGTAGACTAATTATAAGACAAATAAAAACAAGGAGTGGTGAATTCCTAATTGCTGGGATTTAAGGCTGGTCTTAAAATATGCTATTTAAACAGTTCATTTTTATTATAGCTTGCATATCTATTTTTAATTATGAGTGTCAGTGAGGGCCTCACGTTCGAGTTTCGCCTAAGGCCTCACAAAGTCTAGAGCCGCCTCTGGTCATTCTGTAATTGAAAAGTGAAATTATATAGAGTAAAGCATACTAGCATAGTCTGACCACGATTGGAGAACTATAAGTCATACAGTCCTTAAAAAGTTAAATTATATAGTTGAATTCGATAGATGTGCAAAGATGTTGGGCATGCCTAGTCCATATAAGAAATACTCTAATACACACTCCCTCTGTACAAGTAATGGAGCCAAGCAATCACTGACTGTTTTAATCCTTTGCATTGGCTAACCTAATGCATGAACAATGCCTCAGATCTCACAATATTTTCATTAGGAATATGTGTACCAGTACTTATGGATTATAAATAAAAAGTTTACACTGTATCGATATAAATAACAGCAAGACAACCTAACAGGTTAGAGATACAGACAGGGAGGTACATGTTAGACTGATCTAATCAATGAAAATACAAATGCCCAATGTTCAGACATCCTCCATGCTGCCCGACACAGCAGTCTATTATGACGGACTGTCTGTCCGTCATAATAGACGAAGTGTCGAGCAGCATGGAGGATGTCTGCACGTATCGTGCAGACATGCCCCGGCTGCCCCCACTAGCCACCATGGACCAAGAAAAAGGTGAGGGGGAGGGAGGGAAGGGGTAGAAAGACATGGGGGACAGGGACAGAGGCGGGGGGAGAGCAACAAGGGGAGGGAGGGGTTTAGACACAGAGACAAGGGGAGGGAGGGGGTTAAGAGACAGAGACAAGGGGAGGGAGGGGGGGGAGAGACAGAGACAAGGGGAGGGAGGGGGGGAAGAGACAGAGACAAGGGGGGAGACAAAGGGAAGGGGGAGAGAGACAACACTAAGGGGAAGAGAGAGAGAGAAAAATGGGGGCAAGGGAAAGAGAAAGGCAGCACTGGCACATAAAAATAAATAAAAACTAGAAATACATTTTTTGATATAATTTTTTATTAAAAAAGCAATTTACATGTGAATATATACAAGTTGAACTTTTTTCCTATAGGGTAGTCTTATATTCAGGCTTTTAGTTTTTTTCCTAATGGAATATCCAAAGTTTGGGGGGTCATCTTATAATCAGGGTCGTCTTATAATCGAGCAAATACGGTAAATGATTCCCAAACCCCAATACTAAAATTAACCCCAGAACCCTAATATTAACCACCTAAACCCTAATACTAACCCCCGAACCCTAATACTAACCCCCTAAACCCTAATACTAACCCCCGAACCCTAATACTAACCCCCTAAACCCTAATAATAAAATTAACCCCCTAAACCCTAATACTAACCCCCAAACCCTAATACTAACCCCCGAACCCTAATACTAACCCCCTAAACCCTAATACTAACCCCCGAACCCTAATACTAACCCCCTAAACCCTAATACTAACCCCCGAACCCTAATACTAAAATTCACCCCCTAAACTCTAATACTAACCCCCGGACTCTAATACTAACCCCCTAAACCCTAATACTAACCCCCAAGCCCTAATACTAAAATTAACCCCCTAAATCCTAATACTAACCCCCGAACCCTAATACTAACCCCCTAAACCCTAATAATAAAATTAACCCCCTAAACCCTAATACTAACCCCTAAACCCTAATACTAACCCCCGAACCCTAATACTAACCCCCTAAACCCTAATACTAACCCCCGAACCCTAATACTAACCCCCTAAACCCTAATACTAACCCCCGAACCCTAATACTAAAATTCACCCCCTAAACTCTAATACTAACCCCCGGACTCTAATACTAACCCCCTAAACCCTAATACTAACCCCCAAACCCTAATACTAAAATTAACCCCCTAAATCCTAATACAAAATTAACCCTGAACCCTAATACTAAATTTAACCCCCTAAACCCTAATTCTAACCCCCTAAACCCTAATTCTATCCACCCTTACTAAAATAAACAAAAATAGCTAAAATACTGAAATAAACTTACTTTTAGCGATGAAATGTACCGCGATGAAATCTCCAGCGACGAGCTGTCTTGTGGTGCAGAGTCGGCGGTGAAGCGGCTGCGCGGAAGCAGACACGATGAAGTGTCCCATCCCCTACAAAGCAATCAATTTAATAGAGCTCTCAAGATGTAACATCAAAGAATGCAGGACATTCTTTGTGGGGATGAGAGAAGAAAACATAAGCTTGGACATCAAACATATACAGTACAATATAATGTATTAAAAGAAATTCTAAACATGCAGTGCTGAGCATGAACATTCATCTATGGTGACTTTAAACTTTCATAACGTAGCCCCAGAATGGAAATTTATATATAAACCTCTAGAATTATGGAGTCAAATGGGAAACAGGTGATTAACAACTGTAATTGTCCTGCAGTCTCCAAACAATTGTTTAAAATGTATGGATTTTGGTGGCAGAGCAGACAAAATCCCAGAAAATCATTAGAGCTCAGCTCATCAATGAATGAGATGTAGCCTTTGATGGATGAGTTTTGCTCACAATCTAACGTATATAACGTAGTTATCATCATGAAAGTCAAATCATTTACCACACATTTACTAAATAACTGTCAAAGTTTCTCATTTGAGTCTTACCTTGAGTGTCATTATTTTAAGGATGGCTGGGTGGAGTGTATTGTGACAAACCTAGGTTTATCTGGGACCTTTGGCGCCGAAGTCATTCAGGCTAATTAAAAGTAATCTCTAGAATATGTTTTCCAGGTGCACAAGGCCTATTTATTTCAGTTTCCAGCAAGTACCAGACCACAAAGATTCTTCAAAACACCTTCTGTAAACTGTTTGACAACCTCCTGATCAGCATTCCAGACACGTCCTAGGCCCCAAGTACAGTTTGCCTCCCAGGTAAAAAGCTCCATGTATTAGTTACATGTGAGCCTAATCACCTTACTCCTAGCAGTCAGGTACAACACAAAAACCAGGCCTGAACTTTGTACAGCAATTCTCCCTGAAAATGGGATGAAGAACCAGAACATCTTGCTCTTCTGTATACTCTGCTCCTGGGATCCAAAATACACAATTTATCTTTAAATGATAGAAGAACCGTTACCCTGAGACTGTGTTTTCCTACTCAGTAGGATAAATATGATGTATGCATTATTTGTGCTAAATAGAGTATCCAACAAAGCTATGGCTATAACCACCAGCTAGGTAAAGTAACATAATAACAGTTCTATAGGTTGGAATAGATTCAGATAAAGCAAGATTCACCTTTCACATGTTCCAGTTACTTCTGTTAATATCCTTTTAAGCCATATATCAAATGCAAACATATGCTAACATATAAAACATATCATTTGTGTGGTCTAATCAGTTTATCCTATATCACATGACATTTAGAAACATTTGTAATGTGAGCAAATCACTTGTCCAAAAAATATACAGAAGTTTACATTTAGTTGGTAACTGGAAACTCGGATAATTCAGTTTTATTTTTTTTTATTTTTTTTTAGAAATAAATTTATAATTTGTTCCAGGTTACCAAGCAGTTATAAGATTTTTCTGTATCCTGACATTTCTTAACAGGGACTATCTGTATTAAACAGATGACCTATTACACTGCTCTTGACTTCTAAGCTGTAAAGTGTGTTTGGGGTTAGATCCCTTACACAGTAGGACTGGCCTTGAAATACAGACAACTTGTTCAGACATTCCCCAACTGATGTAAGTCAAACCTCAGTTTGCACAGTGTGTTGGTACAAACTGCTAGATACTGCAAACATTGATTTTTGAAGGCACATTGGGATATTTGCTGAGGCTCTGTTTGCGTTTTAAATATAGAACTTTGTCAGTGAATGAATCCAATGTATGACACTCTTTTTTCTTTCTTAAATGTACAATTTGTCGGAATAAATTAAACCATAACTTACATTTTCTGCAGTTACCTAAGATTAATACAGCACTGCCATCTACTGGGTAAGTCATTTATAGCACGTATAGCTCAGTTATTCCACACTGTTTATGATGCCCTACAATGAAAAAAAAGAAATAAAATAGGATTATGCTGAAAATGCTAAATATAATTTATTAAAACAACTTGTAGTTAATTTTCTTTCTGGAAATCAAACAAAATGCAGCAGAGGTGGTAAACATGTTAATGTTTATGTGTGCACAGCATTGTCGAAATAATTATCAGCAGGTAAAAAAATCCAAGACTATTCCAGGGCCAAGAGGGATAAAATGTCATCATTTATCTTATTGAACCATGTTCTGATTTGGATGCTGCCGGCTCAGGTAATCTCAATAGAGTGCAAAATAAAGGAAAACGAAGGCTCCTCAAAAGTAATCCTCTGATGAAAAAGGTATATAAGGTCAGAGGTGACTTTGTTAGACTGAGAGGCTTCAGTATCACATTTAATATACTATTGCAATGAAAATAAATGAATAATAATTATCATGTGATTAAACTGAATTTTGGCTGTATTTGCCTTCTTTTGGATCAACAGCGGTAAACACGGAATAAAAAAAGGGTTTGACCTTTTTTAAACCTAAACTTCTATGAAAGACTATGAAAGTCCAAAAGCACTGGAATGGGTTCAGTAGCAAACTACAGACTTAAAGATTTCAGCTATAAAAAGGAAATTGGGATGGTTTGTCTGTAGAAAAGATGTCTATGTGATTATTTAATTACCATTTAAAAGTATGTATGTATGTGGATGTATACATACATCTAATTTCCAAGACAACAAAAGGGTATCCTTTAAAATTTAAATACACCCCTAGAACCTAGGGTGTTAGTGAATATTGTATTGTTCGCATGGTATGAAAAGACTCATTCTATTGCTTGTAGAACACTTTGCAAACTATATATATCTGATAACCATACAAAAGTGTGTTCAAGTTCAAAGATCTTCCTGTGGATTTCTTCATGAATTAAATTTTCCTATAAAGTGTAATTATACCTCTAAGGAATTAGTATATAAATATATATCATAACCATTATCATTATGATTTTAGCTTTAGGGAAGGGGTTGAGCGAACTGTGGTGGGCAAATGTGGCAGTTGTTATCATTCTGAGAGGTCACCTGCAATTCATGTACTTGCAAAAAATCGGTGCATGTTTCTATATCTGGTCATCGAGCTAAAGATGTTCCAAAACAAGTAAATCCAAGAGGTGAAATAAGACCTTAAGCAAAGCTTTTGGATAGCTGGCTACTGCATATTTTTTGCCACTAGTTGGGCCTACACAAAAACCAATACCTTTCATGTTGCTTTTAAATGACTGACACATAAGTCATTAGCAAAATAAATTGCTATAAAATAAAACATATACATTGTTAACACAAGAAAGGAAAAAAACAAATAAACTGGATAGATAAAATTGCTATACTTGCTTTTTAAATTTGTTAGTTGCCTTTTAAGATCTGTAGTAATAATTATATTTTAAGACAATGATAATAACATTTTAAGATAGGATTAGGTTTTATGGTTTGTTAATATGCTTGATTCTATTTGCACATTTGGCGCATTACAAAACATTTGTTTTCTTTGCACAATGCAAATTTAAAAATGTATAGTGTTATAACGATTAGTTTACTGCCTTGGTGGAAGGAGACATTTTGCTTTTCAGGATTAAATGACATTGACTTAAACCTGTTTCATGTGCACAAACTGCTTTTAAATGTATAGCCTACAGACATTTGAAAAACTCAGAGTGCTGTAATAATTAAATAACTTGACCTTTAAACTAAATCCCATTATTTTAAAAGCTTATAGATTAAAACAAAATGTGTTTCCCTTATCTTACATATTGTAGAGCTGCAAATCTGTCACATGGCCATGAATCACACACCTAGCAGTGTCTAGTGTAATAGAGTAGAAGCTGAGAGAGACAAGCAAATTCTGGATATAGATATCTTGCCAGGTACACCTCATAGCATGTAGGGAAAACACAGAGAGGGAGAATACAAATAGCATAACAGTGTAGTGAGGATTTTCAGCATGGTGCCTCTGAATTGCCCTCAGATCAAATTGGTACCCGAATTTCGAGTTACCAAGGTAGCCATCAAGGTCGGATTCTGAATACGTTTGAAATTTGGAAACCATAGCTAATTCCACACAGATATCTTCTGAAACCGAATTGTCGAAACTCACCGAACTGAAGTTGTAGCCTCAAATGTCCCATTATAGCCTACAGGGGATTTACGACATAGAATGAACAGCCTAGAAAAACCCAAAAGAATCCAAAATCTTACCGAAATAAACTGAACCACCCATAGCAAATAGGCGCAGGTTCATGAAATCAATACAAATTATAGGTGCAATCAGCTCAAACTCAATCACTGTCAAAGGATGGTTGCATATATAGTAAGTACATGTCCAGACCACAACGTGAGAGCAGGATCTGAACACTGCAGCACTGAAAGAAAAGAAAAAACAATTTGAAAATGACAATCCAGAGATCTGGGTAAGGGGTGGTCCAGGCAGTGGTAGGAGGAGAGGAGGGAAGTTAAGGCCCAAATGGTACAAGCATAGTTTTTTAGTGGAGAAGAACATAGCATTTGTACATAAGCTGTGCCAAATTACAACTGTGTGATAGGGGCAGCAGCAAAGAGGACAAAGCAGAAGAGGAATAATGAGCCCTGGAAGCATATTGTGGTTGCTGTGTACACAGCTGGTGGAAATAACAGGCCTGAGGAGATGGTGAATAAAAGGTAAGTGCTTTTAAAATACTTACATAAACGAAAAATAATATTTGTTAAAACAGATAAACAAATTAGAGTTCTCTCATAGTCAACATTAGATGAGGGGACCCTTTGAGTTGAAAGACCTCAGATCACGCCTTATAATATTAGTTAATCATAAACTAGAAAGAGCACAAATGATAACCCAAAAACAGTTTTTGCAGGGAAATAAATATAGTAAACTTTCAGTACAAGCACTAAAAAAGAAACAAACTAGATTGTATATCACAAGTATACTTAACTAGGGAGATTTTAATATTTACAATATCCGCCCTAATACTGATGCAGGCAAGAAAAATCTTTGAAAATTAAAATCAATACCTATTTAAATGCACACATGAAAAATTATCTGTCTTAGTCAAATGAAGAGCTTGGACACCTCAGTCTCGTTGCAGGAACTCAAACTGGCAATGGGTTCTGTTCCATTGGGGAAAAGTCCTGGTCTAGACAGGTTCCCAATTTTGTACTATTTCACATTTATAGATGAACTACCAAATATGAAAGTAATTCTAAACTCCATTTCTAACAGTGGCCATTGGGATCCTAGAATTTTGGAATCACATAAATTGGTTATTGGGATCCTAGATAAATATTGATTATCCCTAACATAATTCATAGTGACCAACCTGGATTTGTTCCAGGTAGGACGGTTAGACATAATCCCATAATACCATAAAGATCTTGAGAGAACACTTATCACACATTGGTAGTAGCAACAGACTTGGAGAAGTCATTTGATAGAGTGAACTGGGTTTTTATTCAGTGGAATAGATCTACTTACAGATATCTAGTTGCCAGAATCAAAATCAATGGAACCCTTTCTGAACGTGTTATTCTTTCAAAAGGGACAAATGTGTCCTCTTTCTCACTTATTTTTTTATATTAACATTAGAATTATTACTATTATTACTATGCTCTATAAAAACAAACTGGAATATAGCAGGTCTAAAGCTGGGATTTAGAGAATACAAGATAGCCGCATTTGTGGATGACTTGCTGCTTATCATAACAAATCCAAGGGAATCTTTGATAAATGGGTTTAAGGAATTTTATCTATATGGGGCACTTTCTGATTTTAAAATGAACCAGACTAAGTCATAAATACTTAATATTTATACACCATTGGATATAGAATGCAAAATCAAAACAGATTTTTCTTTCAAATGGTGGGCAAAGCCACTAACATATTTATGTATTAATTTGAGAGCAGAGCTAGAGGACCTATATAAATCAAACTGTCCTTATTAAAGGAATTCCACATTGACCCGAGAAGATGGAGACCTCCCCAATTCACATGGTTTGGGAGTATTAGCTTGTAAAACTCCCACAGGTTTTTTTAATTACCAATTGTGTGTGAAAGGGGAAATCCATTAGACTGGTTTTTAAATATATAGCGCAACATAGAGACCAGAGTGAAGCCCATTTGCCAGATTTATTTAAATATTACCAAGCGGCACACTTGGGAAGAATAAAGGACTGGTCAGAAGGGGTAAAGAAATAGCTGTTAAAATACCAATTGCCGTTGTCCCTTGGCTGCCGAAACAGCTTGCCTATTGTGAAACTAGAATACCGACAATTGAAATTTGGTTGAAATACCTGAACAAGGGAAAGGTATCGAGGAAAACTTGTCATTTACTCCCTCGTAATCACAATGCTGAATTCCCCCCAGGAACACAAGAAAATGTTTAGAAAACGTCATAGAAAATTGGGTATCACACACCTAATTCTCACACCATTGCTTGCAATAAAGAACCCTCCACGTTATGATAATACAAACTGCTAAACAAAAGCAGTCTAAAACTTATTTCAGTGGCAATACCAGGGAAACAAAAAGAAACCGTACACACTGTCAACGTTTTATTTTGTTTTTTAAGTCAATGTAAATTGCAATAGATTCTTGTGTTTTCTAAAGGAAAAGGTTAAGAAAGTTTGGAGTCCAAACAAAGAACAGGAGACACCCAGGAGATTCAACACATTCTTTAGGAGAAGATAAAAGATGCCTAATAGAAGAACAAAGAGTTCAAGTTGGCATTTAGGATTAAAAGATCAACAAAGAAATGTAGAGCATGTGCAGTGAGAATTGAAAAGTTGAAACAACCTTGAACTTAATTATGTACTTACATGGAGAAAATCTATCAGGTTATATAGGGACAGAAAACGTATAAAAAAAAGAAAACTATAGAAAAGAAATCTAAATAGTTTTGATATTCTACACTTTTCTGGTACGTTACAGCCTTGAGATTATTAAAAGAGAAAGAAAGAAAGAAAGAAAGAAAGAAAGAAAGAAAGAAAGAAAGAAAGAAAGAAAGAAAGGGAAAGGGAAAAGAAAAATACATATACTCATTACTTGGTAAGACTTCCAGATCATTCTTAAAGGAAAGGATTGAAAGAGAGAAAAAAGGAAAGGGAGGAAGGAAGAACAAAAGAAAGAGAGAAAGAAAGAAAGAACGGATGTAAGAAAGAAAGAAAGAAAGAAAGAACAGATGTAAGAAAGAAAGAAAAAATTAAGGAAGAAAGGAAGGAAGGGTGGTAGGAAGGGCATAAGGAAGGAATAAAAAAAATAAAAATAAAATAAAAGAAAGGAAGGAAGGAACAGCAGAAGGAAGGAATGAAAAAGGGAAGTAAAATTAAGATAGAAGATAAAATTAAAGAAATAAAGAAAGGGAAAGGAAAGGAAAAAATACCTGTATACTCATCCTTCGTAAGATTTCTAGCTCATTCTTGAAGGAAAGAAAGAAAGAAAGAAAGAAAGAAAGAAAGAAAGAAAGAAAGAAAGAAAGAAAGAAAGAAAGAAAGAAAAAAGAAAGAAAATAAGGAAGGAAGAACAAAAGATTGAAAGAAAAAAAGAGAAAGAGAGGAAGAAAAAAAGAAAGAAAGAAAGAAAGAAAGAAAGAAATGATGGATTGAAGGGTGGAAGGAAGCATGGAAAGAAGGAATGAAAAAGAAAACAATAAGATAGAATGAAAGAAAGAAAGGAAAAAATAAAGGAATGAAGAGAAAGAAAGAAAGAAAGAAAGAAAGAAAGAAAGAAAGAAAGAAAGAAAGAAAGAAAAGAAAAGAAAAGAAAGTGCTGTAATAATACAGTTACTATTTCACTTTGCAGAACTGTTACATGCTGATTTAGTTTAACCAGTTGCCATGTGAACATATATACAAACAAACCAGCACCTAAAGATGCAGTGTACTTGCATAAATGTTAAATATGGCCTGAATGTCCAACATTACTCAGTTTTATTCTTCATTTCAAGCATGCACAGCCAGCACATTCCATCAATCACCTGAAATCTGCAGCTTAAGTATACTGCCAACACTCTTACTTTACAAGAATGGTTTATGTGTTGCAAGCACTTAAACTATAAACTATGTATTGTTGTAGAATTAGGTTGGAAATCCTTTTGCCTTGGTAACAACATATTTTCCCAGATTTACATAAAATGTATACACTGTATTATGTATTCTGTAATGCTTTTTAAATAATTAAAGCTGTATGTAACAGGCGTGTATGTTAAATCTACAATAAGGCAGAGCCTCCATCAGAAATTGTAGAGCCCCATACAGAACAAATGGTTTTGGCCCCCACATCCCCCTCTCCATTTCTCTTGCACTGCTTTCATTATTGCCCCCCACATGACAAATCCCAGCACCCACATTGCAGACCCAGGACATGCCTATCATCTAAACTGCATACCCAGAATATGCCCCATCACCCACATTGCATACCAAGGACATGCCCCATCACCCACATTACACACCCAGGACATGCCCCTGAACCCACACTGCAGACCCAGGACGTACCCCAACCAGCACCCCCTGTTGTTTTCCAGCTCCCTGTGTCTGTTGCTAGATCTCAGCAAGCGCCTCAGCTCGGGCCCCTGCAAGACTTTTTTTTAAAGGGGCCTGAACAGGAAACACATGGTTGTATTGCCTGGGGGTGTATTGCCTGTCACCTCTTTATGGTGGACTTGCACTGAAGATAGAATGCTAAAAACTATTTTAATGATCAAGTCTGCAAATGTCAATTGAAATGGAAGGTCATTGAATATATAACCTTGCTGGTTCATGAGAAACCTTTTATAGCCTAAAGACTAGATTGCTAAAAAGATCATGTGCCAGACAACAAACATAAATGAATGAGGAAGGGATATCTTAGGCAGAAAATCTAATTCTCAAGATAAATGATATGATTACCGGCAGCCGAGCTCTTGTGTTCACTCCAGAATGCTTTAATGCACAATTAACCTCGAGCACTCTAGCTGCTATATCCTCCAACTCCCATCATGGAGGACATCCTGGGGTCCATAAGATTTATGTCTGTGATTATTTTCCTTAGCTCAACATATTGATCATTCATAATAAACAGTTTGTAAATTTAGACATGTATTATACAGTAAGTAGTCTTTAGAATTAATGAAAGATTGTTCTTTGAGTACAAGGAGGCCCTTGAAAATGTAAAGGAAAGGTGCAGAATTTTGGCATGGTAGCCGATAATTATTTTGGTATATGAATGAGAAGAGTGAGCCAAGAAACAAGTTTGCGTTCATGGCAAGAACAAACACTGCAGTGTTTGTTTTTTGGGGTCCTGTAGAAGGAACAACTTTGGTGAAAACTAACGTTATAATATTTTTATCTGGAATTTAGATCATAAATATATTATGGTTATGGTGGGTTTTTTGCCTCTTTTGGCCCACCTAAAGAGCTCTTTTCCGGTACATATAGCAATGGTCCCAGCTTCATGGTTCACGTTTATAGTTTGTGCATGGCATATACTGTATGTACCCATGTATCATGTCCAGAGACCATAATAACATATGTTTATTGACAAGATAGCAAAATGCCAATTGTTAAAACAGGAATCCCCCAACAGACAGCACTCAGCAAACACTAACTTTTTTAGTTATATCTAACAATTTAACACCAAAAAGGCACAAGAAACTGTACAAACTGTAAAAAAAAAAACACTTAAATGCTTCCTGAGCAGTTGCTATTTCTTTGTAAATTAGAGAACCCAATGTGCTCCCATATTCATAGATGAATTTGACCTTTAATGAGATTACTACTATGAAAAATAAAAACATGTTTTTATTGTACTTTTGTAGTTGGCTAGTAATACCCTATCTGTATTAAGACCACTATGCTGTTCTGGTTATATCAGTGATGTGTGTTTTCTATTGTTGCGGTTACCCCGTGTAGCAAGAGGGGTCTCAACCGCTGGAGGGTGTCCTTTTCCCGATCAGTGAGGAGGATTCTCAGCATCCAGTCGTATTTCAAGTGAAGAAGCACTTACAAGAGCTAGCTCGAATAGCTGTATAGCGGTTACCCCCAATAAGAGACAAGACTCTGGATTGAGGGTGAAATATAACTGCAGTTTAACGGCAGTTGCTCTGCTTTTATATAGTGCTCCCCTGCAAGGGAGACGCCCACAGACAAATAGGCATCAACCAATCAGACAATGGTTACATCCCACATATTCCCTCCCCTCTGCTTGGGAGATAATTGAATTTCTAACAGTATCTACTCAATTATCTCCAAACTTATACATTTTTATAACTTTATGATTTTGTGTCACACATGAATAAAACCATGAATAAAACTTATATCTGTATGAACCACACAACTTGGGGACAAACATATTAACAATTAAAGGGCCAGAAACTATTTAAGTGCAAGGCAAGATGGATGATGGGACATCATAGAATAAAACAAAGGGTAGAGGGTCCCAGGTAGCATGGACGTTGGCTGATACAACATAGATTGTGGATCAATGCAAAACAGAGGGATCTGTTACATCTATAACCTTTGTTTGTCACAAATTTACTTTTCTACATTATTCAGTTCCATGGATTGTGCAAAATATATTCTTTTGTATTAATCTTGTAAAAGGAACTAACATGACTTTCCAGCAGTTGGTGGGAAGTTTCCTAAATTGCAAATGTTCCAGTATAGTTGTAATCTTTTACTAGGTCAGACTGACACTGACAATGAAAGAGCATGTTAAGCAGTCTTGTAGTTATAGCTTCCCAATTTTGGCATTGAATAGTTGAAAAAGCAATCTGATTTTTATTACATGCAATTATATTCTGGTCACTGAGGTACATAATGCCCCTGAAAGATATTATCTTGCTAAATAAAACAGATTTTTACTGTCATAGCACTATATCTAAAAGAAAATGCCTAATTTAGTTACAGTTACAGGAAAATGTCAAATGCTGTAAAATGCTGTTCATATCCTGGCAAGATATAGTAGTATGATAAGTAACAGCGGTTTGCTAAGACTAAACCAAACTCCAGGAAGAGAGAAATCATTTATTGGAGCATTAGAGAGTTTAAGGACTAACAATGATGAATTGTTGCAAACAACTAGAAGTGATCAAAAGGTAACTGTAAGATGTAATTGAAAAAGTCACGGCAACGAATAACAATCAATAACTTTCCCGCATTATTAGAAGAGGATTATTATCCAGAGCTTTGACTCTACTTCAAAATATACACTTAGGCTGATCTTCAACAATAGAATTAACCCTAATAACCAAATAATATGACAATTAACAGTACATAGCTATGTATATTTACATAGATTTATACATGCTGAGAGTTGTGCAAAACTCACGCTGTAACAGACATGGCTGAATGCTTCAGGGCCCTCTGTTACAAACGGTCACTGTGATAGCCAGTCACAGTAAATTGATGTGTTTGGCTGTCAAAGCTAGTCTCTAGCTTTGAGAGTTTTAGTCTCTATGTGTAAAAATAAAATTATCCAAAAAACAGCAGTAGTGGAAAAATATTCAAATCAGAAACAGGTTTGACTAGTATAGAACTTAGTTTTCAGCTTATGACTAAGTGATGTGGGTGCAAGATGTATCAAGTCTGCTTCTACACATGACTAAGGAACCATCTACTTAGAGAACCCCACTGGAAAAAACCTATATCCCCCCAATAAAGGACACCACACCAGATTGGAGTTCGAAGGCCACAGCGTTTATTTTAAAACCACACTGTGACAAACATAAACTTTAATAACATTATAAACATATAATAACATATATGAACAAATATATACATAAGGCTAATAATACAAACTATTAGCCTTTCCCTTGGCGAGATCCCGTGAGAATTGGCCCCCAAGCGCAATCGTAACATTGTATTCCGGTGGTAGGAAAAACCACCAGCCGCATCCTCCTAGCTGGTGGTATCATTCCCCGAACCACTCCTCAGGAACCTGCCCTGAGGAGATTGTGCACTGCCGCCCATTGGACAGTGCACCCATCGTAGCCCTCCCTGTGAGGGCCACCTGCTCAGGAGCCAATTCTCGTAGGAACCCCTGCCACCACACGGGAATACGAAGCCAAAATCTGGAGAGGGAGGGAGGGAAAATCTCTTTTGTTAAATTGATCATAATGAACATCAAAAAACTCCCACATCTATATACTAATCTATATACTAATCTATATCCCACCCACTTAGGGGAAACTTTACTGGATACCCAGCCTGTCACTCCCAGGAGGTCACATGCCTGGGACATGATCAGCCACTATACAATGTAACTGTTAGGTAAAAAAAACCCTGATCTGATCATGAGTCAGTGACATGTAGCCTTACTCATAATGCTTAAATCCAGTGCCTCCTGGAGGACCCATGCCTGGGACATGATCAACCACTATACAATGTAACTGTTAGGTAAAACCCATGATCTGATCATGAGTCAGAGTCATGTAACCCCTTACTGATAATGCTTATATCCAGGGTTATCTGGAAGACCCATGACTGGGCAATAATTAACCACTAACAATGCAACTGATAGGTAAATCTCCTGATCTGGTCACAAGTCATGTAGCCCTTCCTATTAATGCTTAAATCCAGGGCTTTCTTTAAAACTCACATTTTGGAATTACAACAACTTTAGTGTCATTTACTGCTTCCTATTTGAAAGTCTTTCTGTGCTTGCCGAGCACTTGCAGAGGCACCGACTGTGGAGATGTATCCCGGATTTAATACAACTGATCCAGGCACAGAGGTAGCCCAGATTTGTTTACAGCTTTATTCTTTCTCTTCCCCACAGCAATTGTGTCCCCCTAAACAACTGGAAATTATTAAACTAAAAAACAAAAATACATTTTTTTTGCTTGATCTTAGGGGGTTAGCGCTGGGGTTAGGGCTACAATGTCAAAATAGGTAATTTTGAAAAACAATGTTTAGTAAAAAGAAATGCGCTATGTATTGCCATGGGGTACAACATGAGGTTTTTCTAAACTCAGGACAACATTTGCCTTAACTTTTTGTAGATGGGTAAAAGGTTTTTGAATTTAAAGTTAGAAAAAAGTTTTTTTTTATATTTTACATCATTTTTTATTATCTTTTATAGTTAAACACACCGATCAGCCATAACAGTATGACCACTGACAGGTGGCAAGCTGGCGAAGGCAGTGTGATGCCTTGGCCAATGTTCTGCTGGGAACCTTTGATCATACTATTCATGAGGATGGTACTTTGACATGTACCACCTACCTAAGCATTGTTGCAGACCATGTATACCCTTTCATGTAAATCCAATTAAGCATCTGTAGGATATGCTGGACAAATCCATACAGGCCCCACCTCACAACTTACAGGACTTAAAGGATCTGCTGCTAACATCTTGGTGCTAGATAACACAGCACACCTTCAGAGGTCTAGTGTAGGGTTAAGGCTGTTTTGGCAGCTAAAGGCATCCTACACAATATTAGGCAGGAGGTCATCATGTTATGAATTATCGGTGTACAGTATATGATCAATATAATGGTATCTAAAGAAACCGATATTATCCTGAAAAATATATAATTTGTGTTGTACAATAAATGAGACAGAAGAAAATAACAACTAAACACACACAATGCAAAATTGTTAAAACAGCCATTGTCCAGAATGACCAATATTTTTCAAGGAATCCAGTCACAAAGGGGTTAATGTTACATATATTTATATATAACAAAATACAGTGAGATTAGCACTGATTTTAACAAGCATATTTGATATTGGGGTTCTGCAGAAATGACTAGTAGTTATATATAATACTCAGACTCTCCTGCAATGTCTTTCTCTGGACACCATTTATACAAGTGAAGGGGCAGCTGAAGTCACAATATGTATATATACACACCAATCAGCCATAAAATGATGACCTCCTTATGTAGGTCCCCTTTTGCCATTAAAACAGCCCTGACCTGTCATGACATGGACACCTCTAGACCTCTGAAGGTTTGCTGTGGTATCAGGCTCCAAGATGTTAGCAGCAGACATGGGCGTAGGAAGCGGGGGGGATGGGGGGGACGGATCCCCCCCCGGAAAAAATGTGGGGGGGACAGGTAGGGTGAAATCGCCCCCAGAACGCGAGGCAAACGGGGCCCCCAGCCCCTGCTTGCCGCTTTTTTCCGGCAAGCCGCATCCGATGGATGCGACGGCCGAAAAAAAAAAAAATGACGCCGGATGTGACGTTGCGTCACATCCGGTGACTGTTTCCCTCCTCCGTGCAAGAGGGAAGACTGCACGGAGAAGGCATCCGGCGGGGGACACGGAGCAGTGAAGTGTAAGTACTAGGGAAGGGTGGGGGGGGGCTGACTGGCACAATATTACAGGCATCTGACTGGCATAATATTACTGGCATCTGGCTGGCACTATATTACTGGGCTCTGACTGGCATAATATTACTGGGCATCTGGCTGGCACTATATTACTGGGCTCTGGCTGGCACTATATTACTGGGCTCTGACTGGCACAATATTACAGGCATCTGACTGGCATAATATTACTGGGCTCTGACTGGCACAATATTACAGGCATCTGGCTGGCACAATATTACTGGGCTCTGACTGGCATAATATTACTGGGCTCTGACTGGCACAATATTACAGGCATCTGACTGGCATAATATTACTGGGCTCTGACTGGCACAATATTACAGGCATCTGGCTGGCACTATATTACTGGGCTCTGACTGGCATAATATTACAGGCATCTGGCTGGCATAATATTACTGGGCATCTGGCTGGCACTATATTACTGGGCTCTGGCTGGCACTATATTACTGGGCATCTGACTGGCACAATATTACAGGCATCTGGCTGGCACTATATTACTGGGCATCTGGCTGGCACTATATTACTGGGCATCTGGCTGGCATAATATTACTGGGCTCTGGCTGGCATAATATTACTGGGCTCTGGTTGGCACTATATTACTGGGCATCTGACTGGCACAATATTACTGGGCATCTGGCTGGCACTATATTACTGGGTTCTGACTGGCACAATATTACAGGGCTCTGACTGGCACAATATTACAGGCATCTGACTGGCATAATATTACTGGGCTCTGACTGGCACAATATTACAGGCATCTGGCTGGCACTATATTACTGGGCTCTGACTGGCATAATATTACAGGCATCTGGCTGGCACTATATTACTGGGCTCTGACTGGCATAATATTACAGGCATCTGGCTGGCATAATATTACTGGGCATCTGGCTGGCACTATATTACTGGGCATCTGACTGGCACAATATTACAGGCATCTGGCTGGCACTATATTACTGGGCATCTGGCTGGCACTATATTACTGGGCATCTGGCTGGCATAATATTACTGGGCTCTGGCTGGCATAATATTACTGGGCTCTGGCTGGCACTATATTACTGGGCATCTGGCTGGTATAATATTACAGGCATCTGGCTGGCACTATATTACTGGGCTCTGACTGGCACAATATTACAGGCATCTGGCTGGCACAATATTACAGGCATCTGGCTGGCACTATATTACTGGGCTCTGACTGGCATAATATTACTGGGCTCTGACTGGCACAATATTACAGGCATCTGACTGGCATAATATTACTGGGCTCTGACTGGCACAATATTACAGGCATCTGGCTGGCACTATATTACTGGGCTCTGACTGGCATAATATTACAGGCATCTGGCTGGCATAATATTACTGGGCATCTGGCTGGCACTATATTACTGGGCTCTGGCTGGCACTATATTACTGGGCATCTGACTGGCACAATATTACAGGCATCTGGCTGGCACTATATTACTGGGCATCTGGCTGGCACTATATTACTGGGCATCTGGCTGGCATAATATTACTGGGCTCTGGCTGGCATAATATTACTGGGCTCTGGTTGGCACTATATTACTGGGCATCTGACTGGCACAATATTACTGGGCATCTGGCTGGCACTATATTACTGGGCTCTGACTGGCACAATATTACAGGGCTCTGACTGGCACAATATTACAGGCATCTGACTGGCATAATATTACTGGGCTCTGACTGGCACAATATTACAGGCATCTGGCTGGCACTATATTACTGGGCTCTGACTGGCATAATATTACAGGCATCTGGCTGGCACTATATTACTGGGCTCTGACTGGCATAATATTACAGGCATCTGGCTGGCATAATATTACTGGGCATCTGGCTGGCACTATATTACTGGGCATCTGACTGGCACAATATTACAGGCATCTGGCTGGCACTATATTACTGGGCATCTGGCTGGCACTATATTACTGGGCATCTGGCTGGCATAATATTACTGGGCTCTGGCTGGCACTATATTACTGGGCATCTGGCTGGTATAATATTACAGGCATCTGGCTGGCACTATATTACTGGGCTCTGACTGGCACAATATTACAGGCATCTGGCTGGCACAATATTACAGGCATCTGGCTGGCACTATATTACTGGGCATCTGGCTGGCATAATATTATAGGCATCTGGCTGGCACTATATTACTGGGCTCTGACTGGCATAATATTACAGGCATCTGGCTGGCACTATATTACTGGGCTCTGATTGGCATAATATTACAGGCATCTGGCTGGCACTATATTACCGTGCTCTGACTGGCATAATATTACAGGCATCTGGCTGGCACTCTATTACTGGGCTCTGGCTGGCACTATATTACTGGCCATCTGGCTGGCACAATATTACTGCCCAAATGAATGTGGGCAACAAAAAACCTGGCAAATGAATGTGGGCAAAAAAAAAACCCTGGTAAATGAATGTGGGCAAAAAAAAAACCCCTGGCAAATGAATGTGGGCAATAAAACAAAAACCCTGGCAAATGAATGTGGGCAAAAAAAACAAACCCCTGGTAAATGAATGTGGGCAAAAAAAAAACCCTGGCAAATGAATGTGGGCAAAAAAAAAAAAAACCCTGGCAAATGAATGTGGGCAAAAAAAAAACCCCTGGCAAATGAATGTGGGCAAAAAAAAAAAAAAAACCCTGGCAAATGAATGTGGGCAAAAAAAAAACCTGGCAAATGAATGTGGGAAAAAAAAACCCTGACAAATGAATTTGGGCAAAAAAAAACACTGGCAAATGAATGTGGGCAAAATAAAACTGACAAATGAATGGGCAAAATAATGTAATTAATAAGTAATGATGGTCTGTGCCTTTGTAAGAGGCACAGACAAACCTGGAACGGAAATGCCCACCTTCCCTGCAATGAGATATAGTGTGTGTGACTGACTGTGTGAGTTTGTGTGTCTGTGACTGACTGTATGAGTTTGTGTGTCTGTGACTGACTGTATGAGTTTGTGTGTCTGTGACTGACTGTATGAGTTTGTGTGTATATGTGACTGATTATGAGTGTGTGTGTCTGTGACAGACTGTATGTATGAGTGTATGTGAAAGACCATGTATGAGTGTGTGTGTCTATGTGACTGACTCTGAGTGTATGTGTCTATGTGAAAGACTGTATCTATGAGTGTGTGTCTGACAGACTGCATGTTTGTATGAGTGTGTGTCTGCGACAGACTGTATGTATGTATGTATGTATGTATGAGTGTGTCTGTGAACGACTTTATGTATGAGTGTGTGTGTGTCTGACAGACTGTATGTATGTGTGAGTGTGTGCCTGGCAGACTGTATGTATGTATGTATGAGTGTGTGTCTATGTGACAGTATGTATATGTGTGACAGGCTATATGTATGAGTAAGACAGTAAAAGAGCACTGGAGGACCTCCTGGTCAGATAAACCAAACATAAAGTAATCCCTCCGATTTCAGCCTGTTGAAATAACAAAGTGGAGCTTCCCTCAACGCCAGGCCATCCAGCCCGTACAATAGGAAAAAAAAAAGGAAGCAAAAACGGTTTGCGGAAGAACAGGGGCGTACCTAGAGCATTTGGCACCCGGGGCGGACCCTGAGTGTGGCACCCCCCCCCCTACCCCCCCCCCCCCCCCATAAAAATGCAAGAAAACACCCACAATTTTTTCAATGTTTGAAAATTGTACAATTATAGATACCAGGAATAGTGTGCCAGTCAGATACCAGTAATATTGTGCCAGTCAGATACCAGTAATATTGTGCCAGTCAGAGCCCAGTAATAGTGTGCCACTCAGAGCCCAGTAAGTGTGCCAGTCAGAGCCCAGTAATAGTGTGCCACTCAGAGCCCAGTACTAGTGTGCCAGTCAGAGCCCAGTAATATAGTGCCACTCAGAACCCAGTAATATAGTGCCAGTCAGAGCCCAGTAATAGTGTGCCACTCAGAACCCAGTAATATAGTGCCAGTCAGAGCCCAGTAATAGTGTGCCACTCAGAGCCCAGTAATAGTGTGCCAGTCAGAGCCCAGTTATATAGTGCCACTCAGAACCCAGTAATGTGCCAGTCAGAGCCCAGTAATAGTGTGCCACTCAGAACCCAGTAATATTGTGCCAGTCAGATACCAGGAATATTGTGCCAGTCAGAGCCAGTATTATTGTGCTAGTCAGAGCCCAGTAATAGTGTGCCAGTCAGTGCCCAGGATTATTGTGCCAGTCAGTGCCCAGTAATAGTGTGCCACTCAGAGCCCAGGAATATTGTGCCAGTCAGAGCCCAGTTATATAGTGCCACTCAGAACCCAGTAATAGTGTGCCAGTCAGTGCCCAGTAATAGTGTGCCAGTCAGTGCCCAGTAATAGTGTGCCACTCAGAGCCCAGTAATAGTGTGCCAGTCAGAGCCCAGTAATATAGTGCCACTCAGAACCCAGTAATAGTGTGCCAGTCAGTGCCCAGGAATATTGTGCCAGTCAGTGCCCAGGAATATTATGCCAGTCAGATGCCAAGTAAATTTGTGCCAGTCAGTGCCCAGGAATATTATGCCAGTCAGATGCCCAGTAATATTGTGCCAGTCAGTGCCCCTGATAAAATGCACCTGCCTGATGCAGATGTTGTGCTTTGAATGTATCTGTTGTATACCAAGGATCCTTGTAATGTTGGTGGGAACTTGGTGATATAATATACACTGTGACAAGCTTTATTTTTACTGCTGCTATACCCGGCGAGCAAAAATGCTGTCCCCCCCAGATTTTTGGGGGTTCCTACACCCATGGCAGCAGATCATTTAAGTCCTGTAAGGATTGGACTTGTTTGTCCAGCACATCCCACAGAAGCTCGTTTGGATTGAGATCTGGGGAATTTGGAGGGCAAGTCAACGCCTTGAACTCGTTGCTGTGTTTCTCAAACCATTCCTGAACCATTTTTGCTTTGTGGCAGGGAACATTATCCTGCTGAAAGAGGCCAGTTCCACCAAGGAGTATTGTCTCCATGAAAGGCTGTACATGGTCTGCAACAATGCTTAGGTAGAAGGTATGTGTCAAAGTATCATCCACATGAACGGCAGGACCCAAGGCTTCCCAGCAGAACATTGCCCACCTGTCAGTCGTCATATTGGTATGACTGATCGGTGTATATATTTAAATATCCACATGTAAAGAGCACACCACAAGTGATAGCTGCTGAAAATAAATAGATATATTTTTATATATAGATTTTCATGTTGAGATTCAAGTTTTAGCCATTACGAGGCCTTTTATCGAGATATCTTGATAATTCCCTGTCCGTGAATGTTTTGCATAGATACATTATTCTCCTCCTTCCTTGAGTGCCTAATATTAAAGGCAATATATTAGTTTGCACTTGGTTTGTGGATTTGTCTTTTTTCACTTTTATACTGCAGTCCAGTGCTAGGATGTAGAAACATAGAAACATAGAATGTGTCGGCAGATAAGAACCATTCGGTCCATCTAGTCTGCCCAATTTTTTTTACTTTTATTAGTCCCCCGTTCCCGGTCTTATAGCTAGGATAGCCTTGTGCCTATCCCACGCATGCTTAAACTCCTTGACTGTCTTTACCTCTACCACTTCTGCTGGCAGGCTATTCCATACATCCACTACCCTCTCAGTAAAGTAATACTTCCTGATATTACTTTTAAATCGTTGCCCCTCTAATTTAAGACTATGTCCTCTAGTTGTGGTAGTGTTTCTTCTTTTAAATATACTCTCTTCCTTTACTGTGTTGATTCCCTTTATGTATTTAAATGTTTCTATCATATCCCCCCTGTTATGTCTTTCCTCCAAGCTATACATGTTAAGATGCTTTAACCTTTCCTGGTAAGTTTTATCCTTCAACCCATGAACCAGTTTAGTAGCCCTTCTCTGAACTCTCTCCAAAGTATCAATATCCTTCTGGAGATACAGTCTCCAGTACTGCGTACAATACTCCAAGTGAGGTCTCACCAGTGCTCTGTACAATGGCATGAGCACTTCCCTCTTCCTACTGCTAATACCTCTCCTCATGCAACCAAACATTCTGCTAGCATTTCCTGCTGCTCTATTGCATTGCCTACCTACCTTCAAGTCCTCTGAAATTATTACTCCTAAATCCCTTTCCTCAGATGTTGAGGTTAGGACTGTACCAAATAGTCTATATTCTGCTTTTGGGTTTTTACGCCCAAGGTGCACAATCTTGCATTAAATGTCAGTTGCCACTGCTCTGACCATTTTTCTAGTTTAGCTAAATCATTTGCCATTTGGCTTATCCCTCCATGAATATCAACCCTGCTGCAAATCTTTATATCATCAGCAAAAAGACATACTTTGCCAACAAGACCTTCTGCAATATCGCTAATAAAAATATTAAAGAGAATGGGTCCAAGAACAGATCCCTGAGGTACCCCACTAGTAACAAGACCTTGCATGTCGCCTGCTTTTCTGATTCTCCTTGTTTTCATGTTGTGTACCTTATTTATACCCAGAATTCCTAATGCCGTTTTACTGCTATTTTCCTGGCCCATTTGGCAATAGCCCTATTTTTATTAAGAACAGTCTAAACCAATTCACCTTAAGATCTTCAGTGAGAGTGGAAATACAGTATGTACAGTTTAAAGTAACCAATTATAAGGGAAAAATACAGGAACTTTGGTACATGTTCTTCATTGCGAACACTGTTTACAGTTAGTGAAATGCTTGACATTGAAAATGCCACAGACCCTACACATATTTCCATTACATTACACAACCTCAGGGACAGATAAAAAAAAAAAACCCTTTAAACTGATGAGAAAATTACACTGCATGGTACATCTCATTCTGCTGCTTTAATTATTTACAACTTTTTTAAAGTAAATTAACTTGATTAGAATTTCCCACTGGTCTTAAAAGATATGTACATTATGACCTACATGTGAAATATATCACTAAATACAACCCACACATGGAATTATACTTGAAATATTTCCTAAGACAATAAATTAGACGATAAAGAATGTGTAACATAACATACCAAACATATTTTAAATGGCCTTTGCAAATTATTTCTCATCATAAAACATCAGTTACAACTACTGTTAAATAGAGTAATAAAGGACATTCAACATTATATGGAATATACGCAAATGATTGAACAACAACGACGTCGCAAAGACTATATGTCAGAATGACTATCAAGGATCAGAATGGAAGTTTTTTTTACATAATTTTCCCTAAGATAAATATAGACATTAAATATTGTTTATTACGAATGTCAGGGAAGATTTACTCAGAAAGAAGACTCTTCTCAAAGATTCTCTGGTTCTGTATTTTTTTCCAAACATTATATAAATATATTGCCTTCTTCTGTGGTTTCTAATGTAATTTAGGTGGGATATGAAATCATGCTTTGGAAGTATTATAAGAAAACATACAGCTCTGTTTTGAGACTTAAATAAAATAAAACTGATTAGTTCCATGTTACCTCATTCATATCCATGTGTGGTCCAGTAGCCATATATTTGTTGTTCAAAAGCATTTTGAAAATGTATTTAGGTTTCTAAATGTATAAGTCTAGCTATTATAGACTAACTTGGATTTTCCCAAATTGCTTCTTCCCTGCACTGGTTTTTAAAAAGGAATGTTAAATGACTAATGGCACTTAAGCTACATGTACAAACACTGCCTTGTCCTGTTGTGAGACTCAATCTGGAATGTCTTTAAAGCAAAAGGATTTCCTAGATGCTGGTTGTTTTCTCAACAGTACTAAAGCCACTGGCATTAGCCAGTCCATCAGAAACACAACCACGGGACTTTCCAGGCTTAACAATTACAAGCAATGACAAGTTGTTCTAATAGAGATATGCAAGCCAGGCAATCAAAGTAACAAAGGGTAATTAAAAGAACACACCCACTCATATATATTTTTAATGCATTTTATGTAGCATGGCACACTAAACATGTTTGTTTTTTTTGCATGCTCAAATAATAATAGTTTTTAGTATTTTGTGGTGCGACAAATAAATTGAATTTAGGTTTTGTTTTGTTGATTCTGTCTGTATCTGGTAACAATCACACACAATCTGATCTCATGCACATTCCAGGTGAATGTGGTTCACGTGTGTTGTGCAAACCATGGTGAGCATATGTACAGGAAGGGTCATGCCTCTCCTAATGTTGTTCAGTCTGATAACACAACACATGCACCTTGATCATTCATATGCATCTATATGGGAATGCCTTAGGGGGTTGTCTCTGCAGGCATGCTGTGGATGCCTATATTTCCAGATCCCAGAAGAGTTCATTGTTGCAGTATCACCATAAATATCCTGCAAAATAAACATTTTCCAGGTAAGTGTTGCAAGACTTAGGAAAACAAGTAAAGTGGTTACAGTTGGTTTTAAACTGTTACTTGATTTGTTTTGCAATAAATTAATGTATTATATAGAGACAGTGCTGGTTATGGGACCTTATAATCCAAAGGAAAAAGAGTCTGTACGTGAAAAACTGCAGATGATATATTCATCTCAACTCACCTTTTATTAAATAAACACAACCGGTTTAATCCAAAGACTGTCTTTGCTTAAGCTTTTAAATACCTTCTGAACACCAACCAGAAAATGGACATTATTCATAATAATTATCAGCAGACTAATTAGCATATCAACATTAAGATGCACTACACAAAATTTGGGGCAGACAACTGGGCTTATTCAGTTTGGGGGGAACTTTGGATATCAGTTCTCCTAATATTGTTTATAGAATTGAACATTTTAGGGCTAAATAGTTGTGAATGGTCAATTTCTCCTCTGATACTTCACATAGAAATGAAGAGGCAAAGAAAGGAGACCAGGCCCAGATTCTTGAGTTGAATAAGCGTTGAAGTTTAATACAAACGTATATACGTAGGGTAGCGTCTGCACAGACTGCACTGCCGCACCCTTCTCAACACACATCTTTATAGTAAAACAGAACAGCATAATTTCATAATGCACTGCTAATAGAAGCATATGATTGGTTATAATTTGTCGCAGTGCCACGTATCATCTTAATAAAACCACATTGTTTAACTTACTGGAATAATCTAGAAAGACCACCTGATCATTGCGGTTGTACCCTGGCTACATCCTGTACTTCTCAGACATAGTTGAGCAAGCCTGGTTTCCTGTGAAATATCCCAACACTAGAAGCAGAACTCACTTGTACGTACCCCTCAATTTCCACATAAACCTCTCACTCTCTTTGGGTATCACAAAGGACAAACATGGAAGAAGGCATACAAAATGGAGTCAGTAGGACAAAATGGCTTCCAAGATACAAAATGGCTTCCAGGGAAATTTTATCTTCCACATAGTATATTAAATATATTTGAAAGTGGTTAATTTATATGGAAATTGTTAAATATATGTCATAATAGCAAAATTGAACAACATAACTTTTTAATCAAAATATTCTTCAATCAACCTGTCATTTTAAATAACATATTTAAAAAAAAATATCTATCCCATACACCAGTTACTAACCCTAATATGAGTTAGGAAATTCCAGGGTATATACAGGATATCTATACATGAAAGGATTTTATTTTACACACCATCATAGCAGCTCTTGTGGAATCACAATACCGCTAATATCATGTAAGTTGCAGGACAGCATCACATGACCGGCTGTTGTTTAACAGTTATATGGACCTTCCTTCTAACATGTCACTTGTATCAGAGTACCATTTCATGTTCTTAATTTGTATACCTAAATTGAATGACAATGCACCATTCCCCACTGAGGAAATAAAAAGCTACCTTAACATATGTGAGTGTGTTAGGCGAGGGTGTAAATAGAAAGCACACAATAACAGTAGTGCAATAGATCCTTAAGTTACCTGTGGACACTGTAGGTGTATTGCACTGGTGGTATCATGCGGCAATGTACTGTGTGGTCAGAGGGCCACGTGGCATTTTTAACAACATGACCCAGTGGTTTCTAGTCACACCCCTAACTTACAAACTCACTTATGTAAGTGGAGAATGGTGCATTGCCAACCAATGATTGCATCCACACTGTGGACATGAAATAGCACTCTGATACAAGTGACATGATGGTGGGAGGGTGCACGTAATCTAACAACTGTTGACGATGAAAAAATAACCAGTAATGTGGTGCCACCCTATACATGGCATGACATCACAGCTTTTGTAGTGTATTCCAGTAGAGCAGGAATACATGAGTTTGTTCTTCTTATACTATATTTATTATATACAATTTATAGTCATATGACATATTATGGGGTATATGTATATTTATTTATGTATTACCTTATAACATCGCATTTACATATAATAAATACCATTATTTCCTATAAAATGTTCGAGGCTACCAATTTGGTTGGTGAATTTGGTTTGACTTCATTCAAATTCCGTTTTAAAAGATTTATAGTGCCATTCGATGGTTGGAATGAGCCGAATTTGACAGAGATTCGTAGCTTTGACTTTCACTAAGGAAATCGGAGCTACCTGAATAGATCCCATAGTTTTCTGTGAGCGAATGTGAAATTATATATTACACGTTTTCATGCAAAAAAGTTGACATGATCATGTATTGCGTCCTTAGCTAACCTTCCAGCCAGGAAGCTTGTGAGTGCAATTAAATGGATTAAACCAAAAAACTGAACTTATTCACACCTTTGGCAGACATCCAATCTGTCAATGTCAATTGTACATGCCATTCTCGTACTCAGACATTGATGCCTCAAGGTAAAACAATTCCTTATTATCTATAATCTTTTTTCTGAATTCAGAGGAATTTACATTGATCAGATGGTATTATATGGTCATGCACTCATCTGGCTTGAACCACAAGTATGCTACTCTGAATTTAAGACACTGTTTACTTCCAAGTCCTGAAATCTGGTGGATTGTTTCAGTTTTACCAAGAATAATTATTATTCTTCCGTCAGTATTTAAGCTTCATTTAGAAATCTTGCAAAAAAACAGACTTCGAGGGAAAATTATTTCTAGTTACTGTTTTCATATAAAATGGTAAAATGTATAAGCACCGCTTGGAGATATTTTAAGATAAGCACATTTTCTATATGAACAAGAAAATGTAAAATGCATATAATTTATTGTTCAATACAGACAATCTTTAGCTTTGCAAACTTATAAAAACTCTGTTTCTTAGCACTCATCAAAATAAATAAACCTAACATTCCTGATGTTTGTACGTATGAGATAATAGTTGCACTGTTAGGTGCTATTAGTATGTGTGTCTTCATTATAACTGCCCCCCAAACCATATTTATGCTTACTTACTAAAAAAAAATACAAAAACACTGTTAACGTATATGATGGTCGTTTTTACTTTTATCCAGTTAACCCAATGATGTCCTTCTCTTTCAGAGTGAAAAATGCGTTGGTGAAACTCATTGTCTCAGATTCTCTAATGAGCAATGTAGCTGATTTTGTGTTTGTCAATTTGAGTATTAGGTATTTTGTCTATTTATTTTTGCCCTGCAGCATTTCCAGTAGGCAGAAAGTATTTTGGTAAAATAAAGTTTCTGACATCTGTAAGTTAAATAAGCCAAGATTGAATGAAGAACAGAGACACACCCTTCTCCCCACAGGCATCAGTGCTTCCCTAACCTCAGGGAATCCCATAACAAAGAGAAAGTTCATGTTTTATTGTCTCAATATTAATGTGAAGTTAGATAATCAAGAACAGTATTGTCCAAACCGCCAAGCTAGGAATATATTTTGATCTCATGCCCTTTTCATGAGATACATAATGGTAAATAGTTGTCCAATAAATTAATGTGGCATGAAACGCCATCATTAATCAGTTGCAAGCATGTTACTTTATCTTATGCCTTACTGTATATGTGCTGTATTAGTCATGTAAATATGACAGCTGCTATGTTTCACTCCAATAACATTAATACAAATGAACTGTTGAAAGAAATTGTTAAAGTCTGAACTACTGCCCTGCCACAGGGAAATATTCTCCAAACCATGTCTGAAATGTAGCTGAAATGCACACAGATGGACGTATAATAAGTTTAAATGGTTGGCTAGACTTAGTTAAAGACAGGCCACGTAAGGATAAAGGTTGTACAATGTACTATTCAACTAGATCTGTTTATTTCTCAGAGTTACAGGTTCAATTATTGGTGGTGACAACGCAGCCCTTCATCCTTCTAAAGAGGAATATTATTATTTCCTGGAGGTTAGGCAATCCAAAATAACCTTGAATTGAGAGAATACAATAGAACATCGGTTCTATTAAAATATCACAAGTCTTGACATTAGTGTTCAATGCAGATTATCTTGTAATCAGACAGAAAATAGAGTTTCTTCTCCAAAACCTGACAAATCTAAATGCTGTGCCATGTCTCTCTGACGTAGAACACACCTCCAAAAAAATGCAGATGAAATTTTTATCTCACCTCAACTCACCTCGTCTCACTTCAACTCACCTGCAACTCACCCTTTTGTGAATAGCCACCAGATAGATGGTTATCAGACAGTCCCTGCTGCCACTGAGCTATGTTCCATGACATGGAAGCCTCTAGAATGCTAGGAGATAATATGTTTTGAATAGTGCACCTTTAATGCACCATTCTTATTGCACTATTAATGAGAAATTGATTTCTGCCTCATTAAAAGGAAAAAAAATGGGATTGCTTCTTCTATAACCTATTGCCGAAACTTGAAAAATTGTAAAAGCCAAATAAATGCCTACAGGTAAGTTGTTTTTCAGTATGAAATGATATACATCAGTATGTGTATAGAACGCACATTCTTAACAAAGAAGGACCAGAGTGCAAAGAGGGCAGCTTGTTACGTAAGCTATGTAAAGAATGTTAAGTATACAAATGAGGTGAGAGAGTTTGCTGTGATTATACTTGCATGGACTATGGACTTCAGCAGCCAGGTTGTAGATCTCATGAAATCAGTTGACTATAAGTTCAGAAAGCTATTTACGACTGGGGTTTTAAGTCCATCGACAGATGGAGAGTTACAGTTTGGCAGCCTCTGTATTATATATTATGTGCATATTACATGTCTGTTCTAAGACGTATATGATTTGCAAATAGTAAACAGAGTAAGAAAAAAATGCAGTGGGAAAATGACAAATGGAATAGATGGAAATAACAATTACTTATTTATTATATCGGGACTGACAATTATATATCTTGGTGTATGTTCTCTGTTCTATGTAGATATTGTTATCCTTGTATTTAAAGGGTCAATAAATCCCTCATTCCCCGGTTATCTTCCAACCTGGAAACACTGGGGCTATGATGTTCAACCTGATGAGCTGTGCAGTGTTTTATAAATACATATCTGTGTTAGCCATGGAAAAACAGGAAACAAGTATTTGTTGGTATAATTTTAACACTACGTGATTTACATAGAAGTGGTACTCCCATAGAGTGAAACCCTTTTCTTGCTTGACTGCAGAGTGGAACTCCCACAGAGTGGCACTATCACCGTTCAACCCAATTTGAACACGTCAAGTGTTTGTCTGTATTGCCTGTCTCCTTCCCTCTGCTTATTGTTTTTATCCTTTTTGATATTATTAATAAATACTTTTTCACTACCAACTTGGAAATTGGTTTGTCTGCTCTCCGGACTATTCCCGCTGGCACGCCTTCTGTGTGGATATCTATGTTTTACCTGAGCCAGGAGAAGGCTAACTGTGCTACAGCACCTGGAGGCAGTTTTTGGGCTGGAGCCGGTTGCAACCCCTTTTGGATGTATGTCTTTTGTTTGATATCCTGTTGCTGAATCCTTTCCTGTCCTTGACCAAGCCTGTTTGCTGCCTGTCCGGACCTATTTGCCTGGCTTGTAACTTTGTTTAGTATTATTCTTCAGTTGTACCTTGTCCTGATATTGTATTACTCAGCCTGCTGACTATTCTATTTGTGTGTATTTGTCCTGCTCAAGTGTACGATCTCAGGCAGTGTCAAAGTCCTGGGTGGTCATTTGCTCAACCATCTTTCCTGTCTGTGGTTCTATCCTGTCCACAGTATGCATCGTGGGGTGCAAATAGACACCACATTTTTCCCTACAATGAGGCTACTCCCTGGTCTGCTATCCCAGGTTGTGAAGGCACCCTTCCCTTGCTTGGCACCAGAGCGGCCATACCCAGTTGGCCTCAGAACAGCATTTGCTCAGTTTGGCCCTAGAATGACACCTGTCCAGTCTGGCTACATTATGGACTCTGCAATGTTCCTTGTATCCCTGCACCTGTATCCTGAAGCCCAGTAATGGGTCTGGGTGTATCTGTGTATTTTCTGTTCTTAGTAGTTTTAAAACAACTTTATTATTAATTCTTGTGTTAGGTTCTTGCCTATTGTGTGGTACCTTGATGCTGGTGGCAAGCTTACCATGCAAATGGCCATTTGGTGTAACTGAACCCTCATTATTTATCATTTCAGAGTATTAGGTTAGTTCCTGTATTGATTTATTTATGTTTGTATGTTCCCTTTCCCTCTTTCCTTGAAGCACCTGAGAATCTCGTCTCCTCACTCATGAAATCTGGTGTGCAAACTATGCCAAACCCATTTGTCTGAATTTTAAAAAAAGGCACAATCACTATCATGTATATAGCGTTCATGTGTGGTAGTTTTTATTTATAACCCCCATTGTCTCTTTATAATAACTACAAACCAGGAAAATCTATACTGCTGTCAGGTTCAGTGAATATTTCAATAAAAAAAATCAGAGACAATGAAACCACCTTGCTAGTGAAATTCTTAGAAGGAAATAGTAAAAACACCTGATAACATTGACATATTGCCTCTAAATGAACCAAAACAGAGTGAGATAATAGTGCATATTAAATTTCCATGTAAATTAATAATATCAGTTGAATCTACAAGTTTTAGAATTCATGTTTCTCACTGGGACAGTTTAACTTATGTAACTAATTGGGAGAGTCAGTCATGATGGTAAATAGGACAAAGATGCATAGGGAGAGGTATTAGCAGTAGGAAGAGGGAAGTACTCATGCCATTGTACAGAGCACTGGTGAGACCTCACTTGGAGTATTGTATGCAGTACTGGAGACCGTATCTCCAGAAGGATATTGATACTTTGGAGAGAGTTCAGAGAAGGGCTACTAAACTGGTTCATGGGTTGAAGTATAAAACTTACAAGGAAAGGTTAAAGCATCTTAACATGTATAGCTTGGAGGAAAGACATAACAGGGGGGATATGATAGAAACATTCAAATACATAAGGGGAATCAACACAGTAATACAAGAGTATATTTTAAAAAAGAAAAACTACCACAACTAGAGAACATAGTCTTATATTAGCAGTGCAAAGATTTAAAAGTAATATCAGGAAGTATTACTTTACTGAGAGGGTAGTGGATTCATGGAATAGCCTTCCAGCGGAAGTGGTAGAGGTAAACACTGTGAAGAAGTTTAAGCATATGTGGGATAGACACAAGGCTATCCTAGATATAAGATAGGGAACTTGGGACTAATAAAATGATTTAGAAAATTGGGCAGACTAGATGGACCGAATGGTTCTTATCTGCCGACACATTCTATGTTTTCTATAAAGAAATGTATCTATTGTGACTACAATGTGGTTGCTAAAGTGAGGTATCTTCAAATATATACAATTCTTAAAGTTTCACAAGACAATGGTAAATTTTCTCTATGTTTTCATTTCAGTATTTTAAAACCTCATATGAACATCGGTGACATTCCATCAGAACTTCATAACATTCATTTTAAGCTCATGAATAAACCACACAATAAATATTAATTCCTATTTCTAGAAGACTTTTCAGCTAGGTTATAAAATAGAAATGCAAAGTTGGCTGCCGAGGTGAATCCAGAAATAATATTTTTCAAGAACCACTATTGAGGCAGGACCCATTTAGAAGAATCAATCCATATTTATTAGCAATTTATTGGTAAAATCAAAGCATAATAACAGTATAACATAAAACCAAAGCTAACCTAGATTCCACGGTAAGGAAACGTATTGTGCAGCAAATGTTAATGTGTCGTTTTGCACTACAGTGTGATTATAACACGCACCACTGTAAAATGTTAAAAGAGTTAAACTGGCTGACGCTTGCCTCCAGGCGCACTCTCCACCTAGCTTGCATAGTGCATAACCACTTCTCTGGAACGCTCCCCCCCCTACCTGAGCAGCATGCTCGCTCTTACTCCCTGCACTTCCTACAATCTCAGATCTTGCACCAACCCTTCACTAGCGATCCCTCACTTCAAAAAGGAAGCGGGCCGAGGTGCGTTCTCTTTCAGAGCTCCTCATATGTGGAATAGCCTTCCTGTTTCTGCCAAATCATCATCTAGACTAAAATCCCTGAAAATAAGTGTCTCCCAAATCCTCAAAACAGATTGTACCTGTTATTAGTTTACAAACTCCTTCGTATACTGTACATGTTGTTCCTTTTTTGTATCAATAATGATTTACCCTGTATGTTCTCCTTTCAACTTGTTTAATATATGTATGTATGTATCTATTTTTAATCTACTGTTCAATGTGCAACTGTGTAATTCCATTCTGGACTGGGTCCCCAGGACATACTTGAAAACAAGAGAAATCTCAGTGTATTCTTCCTGGTAAAACACTTTCTAAATAAATAAATAAAATAAAAAATAGACAAGGTGTCTTGGTGTCAGCAATAGTGGTTGCCCACACACTTTGTCTTTACTATTATTGTTCTTCAAAAATATTTTATCTTGAGTTCATCTTGGCAATCAACTCTTACCCTTATTTGGATCACAGCTTTTAACAGACAGGACAGATCACTGGTGGAAAAAGAACATGATGCAAATAAGTTGCATTTATAACAGATTCAGTTTGGAATATGACAAAATTAAGAGCAATGTATAGAATAACCTTCCTTTATTGAAAGCAGAGAAGAATCTGCAAGAGATCTTTGATGAAGGTTTGAAGGATACATATGTATCTAGAAAAGAATGTTCTGTGCAGAATGTTTTGTCTTCCAGTTATGTTTCTAGTAACAATACACACAGGGGTGTGGCTAAATTCGGACAACTGGGATGTATCCACGTGGGTCTAGGGGGTGTGCCTGTTGTAAGTTTGTCAAGGTCTCTAGAACATGTATTTTATCCTAAAAAAAAACATGTGGTTTAAGATGACTGACTATATCAACTGTGACACAAATATATTCATAACAGAGCTGTATGTATTTGATAATTTTTTCTGTGCAGATCTTATTGCGTGTTTATTTTACATGTTTGAGAATGAGACATATATATTGTATACATATATCTAATTATATTATGTAAATAATGATACATGTTTAAGTTAGCAGCAGAGAGCTGTGGTTTTATATTAAGTTTCTTTAGAAGCATGCTAATGTTTTGCATGTTTAGTTATTTATGACAAAAGCTTTCTATGCTTTTGTATCAATTGTTTTGCCACGGTGTAACTATTATGAGAATATCCAAGTACTTGCTGTTAGGGACTCAATTTTCTAATGTTTAATTATTTTGTTTAATTAATTATTTTACAAATCCAATGGTTAACAATTGGGGCGTTTTTTTTATATGTTTTTAAGGTCAGTCTCCTTGCTGTGTTAATTGTCAATGATTAAGCCTCACAGCGAAATGCATAAGACTATGGTTTTTCCTGGCTTTGTTTTTAGGCTTTTGAAAATAAAGATTGAAGATTTTTATTATCAGGGATTACCTGTGAATAACCTTCCACTTGACAGCTAAGAGGGGCGCTTGTTTGCTCACATTGTATTTGTTTTATTGTGTTACACTACTCACCACTTTTAGGGGTTAATAATTTTAGCTGCAACTCTGAACTCCAAGGTAAATATTTCATTGGTGGTCAATGTGTCATTGAGGGACTCAGCAGCTGGTGGTGTGACGCCCTCATGTGATGCCAGTGTACTCGTGGTCAGCACTTTGATTGGACTGGGAAAGTGAGGCTCATCCACACTCATATTCTTGGTATCAACTCTCTCCCTGTTTATCTCCCTGTTTCCCTCCTTGCTTTGCTCTATACTTGCTATGTCCTCTGCTTGCTATGTCCTCTGCTTTCTATGTCCTCTGCTGGCTATGTCCTCTGCTTTCTATGTCCTCTGCTGGCTATTTCCTCTGCTTGCTATGTCCTCTGCTTGCTATGTCCTCTGCTTGCTATGTCCTCTGCTTGCTATGTCCTTTGCTTGCTGTGTCCTTTGCTTGCTATGTCCCTTGCTTGCTATGTCCCTTGCTTGCTTTGTTCCTTATAATTGCTGTATTCTCTCCTGCGGTGTTTCCTTCTTAGTTCTACTTTACCCCGGCTTTTGACCTATGTGTGCTATGCTTTATAGCTAGCCTTGTTCCATTCCTCTTTTTACTTCTTTTCTCTTGCTTTTTTTCTCTGCTCTTATTTAAATGTGCCTCACCCACTTCTGCTGTCTTTCTGTTTCCCATCTGTTCAGTCTGATATATGTTCTGTGTCATTTCTCTTTATCTCAGTTATTAGTTAGCATCTGGGCAGAGATAGTGATAGGTGATAAATGGGAGATAACTGCACTGAAAAAGGAGAAATAGACAGAAAGACAATGAGGACGGATACAGGAGTAAAGTAAAGATGCTGTGATGGATAAATATAACAACCAGAGGTTAAACAAGTGCAATATACAAGTACACTGTGTCTCTATTAGATTATATGAATGTCAAAAAGATAAGGGAACAGGTACATTTCTAATACATAGGTTTAATGAACAGTGGCCCCAACAAACATTTGCATCAGAACTGGAATGGCAGTGACTGAATTACCAAAGTTACATTTAACAAAATGAAACCTAACAGCTTAGGAAATATAACTCTCTGTTTACGATTCAAAGTTATTACCATATAAAACATGACGATCTACTCAATAAAGAGAGCATTGCATGGGATTACAAGGGATTGAGATGTAATTTCAAACTATAGGCCAAAATAGCTGGACAAGTTCTCTCATTCAGCTACATTGGATACATTTTAAACTCGGTTACCTAAACTTTGAAATTCCCATCTTAATGCTTTCTTTTTTGAGTATACCCTAAGGTTTAAAGTAATAGAAGAAAGATCTGAAATAAAAATGCACATCATATAATCACCTCTAGATGTCTCACTTGCATCTCAAAATCAGGGATTTTCCATTGAAAAAGGCACAAATACATTTTATTTTGTCTAGAAATCCATAAGCAAAAGCCTCAATGTTTTGATATTCAACAAAATCTATAACAACTGATTGATAAAATAAAGGTTAAACAAAATATATGTGCTTTTAGTAATGTGGGCTGCATGTTGGACACCCCTGATCTACTTCATTAAAAGGATAACAAAACAAATACAATTAAAGTATTTCCCAGCCAGAGTAAAAATTAGCTAAATAATAAAGTTAAATGCAATAAAATCAAATAAAAAAAAGTCCAGAAGATGAAAAAGTAATAGTGCAGGTGAGTCCAGTCCACTACGCGTTTCGCCTGAGGGCTTCAACTTGGCGCTCACCTGCACTATTACTTTTTCATCTTCTGGACTTTTTTTATTTGATTTTATTGCATTTAACTTTATTATTAAGTTATTATGTTATTTTAAATTCAGCTGCATCTTCTGAGGACGTCTAATCCAATAGTGTTTGAGGCGCCCATCACACAGGATAAAGACAACCCTAAGTGTAAGCTGCTACTTTTGTTCTATTAAATACTTGAATATTCATATATTAACCTACTGTGTACTATTGTACTTTTCTGGAGCTGTAACCTACGGAGGAGGTCTACACCACGTCCCCACTGACGAATACAGGCTTATGAAGTGCAACTTATTTCCTGGAAGCCTGTAAGTGAGATATTAGAGTGGAGACAGAGTCCCCCTCAACCACAGATTTTTGTTTTGCACGAATTTTCTCACGGATACCATTTTTTACCTAATAAGGTGTATACATTTGCATATGCACTGTTTTTTTCACCTTACAGTTTGTTTAAGCGCACTTTAGCTAATTTTTCACTTTATGTTGCAAGATATGTTAACACAGTCAGGTATGTACAATCACAGTCAAATATGCGGTATCACATGCACAAGTAACCACATGTACACACAGTCACACATGCAATTTCACATGCACATAAAGTCACACATACACACAGAGACCCATAAACACACACAGACACAAAATCACATACAGACATACAGCATTTTACTCACCCATGTCTTTCTACCCTCTTTTACGCTAACTGCTTTTTCTCCCCGTGATTTTCTACATAACCCATGTCTTTCAACCTATTTTACTCCCTCTTCTGTCTTTGTACCTACTTACACCCTCTGTGCCTTTCTACACCACTCTCTTACTGCACCCTTTTTTCCTACCTCCACATCTCCAAATCAGACCTTGCTCAGACATCAGTCTCGGTGCTCTTTGCGCATAGTGATGACTCACATGGTAAGACACTCTGAGTCATTACTACATACTTGTTGCTCCCAATGCATGATCTTTTAGAAATCTCCATAACAAGTGCATAGGAGCTTTTAGCAGGCTGGGCGGGGGGGGGCAGCCATCTTATCCACCACCCGGCCCCCCCGAGCCATCGCCCTAGATGAAAATCTAGTTTGCCTATTTACTCAGTCCGTGCTGGAAACTGCAATTCCCACAGGACTGGTTGAAAGCTGGAACAGAACTCTGTTTTAATCAATGCCACCACTGTTTCTCAACCTGTATTGGAGGCAATAGTCCTCCACCTTCTCTAGGGGTTTGCTTGCCAGCTTGTGGGTGTGAATTCAGAGGTTAAAAGTCTGACTTCAAAGGTTATAAGTATGATCATTGGCAGTTAAAGGTGGGATGAAATATAACAAAAATGTAAAATAAATGGAATATGATGCATCACAAATGTGGTTATACTTCACATCAATAGGATTTCACTAATCCTCCCGATCCGAATTGGCCATATTGGGTAGCTAAACTGTTTATTTCTCCTCAGTTTGGCTTTATGGCACGATCTGGCCCTAGCTCGGAAAGATCGGGGGAATGCTGAGTAGTCTCTTAAATGAACAGTAAATACATAAACATTGTATTTCATGCCAATGAGCAGTAGATGAATACACTTTGTTTATCATGCCAATGAGTAGTAAATGAAGAAACGTTGTATATTATGCCAATGAGCAGTAAATGCATAAATGCTGTATATGATGCCAATGGCCAGTGAATACATAAACTTTGTAAACCATGCCAGTAAAAAGCAAATACATACAATGTGTATATGATGCCAATGAGCAGCAGATGCCTAAACGTTTTACATGCTGCAAAAGCACAGTAAATACAAGTTTTAAATGATAACACTGAGCTGTACATTCCTATATTTTATATGATGCCAATGTGCAGTAAATACGTAAACTTTTTAAATTAAATCAAGGAGCAATAAGTTCATAATCTTTGTATACCATTGAGCAGGAAATGCATAAATAAATAGCTACAAAAGGAAGAAAACACGATCAGAATACCACACAGAATTCCAAGGAAAGGAGTGTTTCTTGGCAGAAGCACAGTTAGTATGTTTACAGTGCACAGGAATGAATAAACACCCTGCTGTAGTAGCGACGGTGTTACTACACATGAGCAGGATTTTGGCATATCACATATTTTCAGTGTTCAATTATTATGTATCACAGTGTACATGCATGCTGGTGTGATTTTTACACATTTGTATATTGAGTGTATTGAACTCCCTGGGGTTTTAGGTTTGCTTCTCCCTCTCTACCCTTTTGTTTTCTAAATAAAAAGGTAGCCTGGGACTGGGAGAGCTCCTCATCTTGTTGCTTCGTTGTGTCCACTCTGGGACTGGTTGCTGTACACAGTGCGCACCTCATCATGCTCGGTTGTCCGTAAAGCCGCATGTGAGCCAATGTCCTGGAAGAAGTAAAGCTCTGCAAGTGTTGAAGACTCAAGACCCAGAGGCTACAGACACAATATCAGCCCAGTAGTCCACACCCAGCAATGCCTCTCTAAACAAATTATTTAAACATGTAATGCATGAGCTGTGTTAAACTCTTCTAGGTGTTGGAATGTACCACCTGGACTCATAATTTCTAGCACCAAAAAATGGTGCAATCTCAGTGTACACCAATATATAACACAAGGCAGACCAGAATGTCTCAACCATTTCCCAGGTGTTCCCACATCCAAAAAAAAGCTTGTTTAGACAGCTACTCACCTATTCCCACAGCCAGGGTGTATTCTAATGAATATATCACACTTTTAACCTCTAAAGTTAGACTTTTAACTTCTGAAGACGCTCCCACAAACTGGCAAACAAACTCCTGAAGATGGAAGACTGTGGGTCTGCAATACAGTGAGAGAAACAGTGGTGGCACTGTTTATAAAATCAGTAGTTACGTTCTGGTCCGGCATTTGGGCTTTCAACCAGTCCCATTGCCTTGTTGTTTGGACTGCTACTGCAGCATCAGCCACGTGTGCAACATTTTTTTTTATCATGATTTTGCACTTGCTTGCTGAGGATCATGCGAGTCACAGCTGTTGGAGTGGCAGATTTGTTTGTCATTGATATACATTTTTACTCACATATTAACATAGGACTCTCAATTGACTCCTACCTGCGATATGGGTTAAAAGTATTAGTGCGAAGAACCCAGTGGTCCAGAAGTATCCAGCCTGGCTGGAATCCCAGTGTCAGCAGAGGCAGCTCCAGTGACCTTTGGCATGTCATACTATCCATGCCTCTTGGAATTTCTTCCGGGCAGGGAATCATTGTGCTTGTAAATCAGCACTGTCATCTTTTCATAAATATGAATTTGACTGTTCAGCTGGATAACTATTTTGCAGAGCCATTTCATATGGCAATATTTTAATCTTGGTTATTTCTAGGAAATATGTCAATGATTGCCATTTAAAATACCATTTTACCATGCCGTAAGAAATAAAATGTGGAAGATTGACATAGTTACCTGTGGAATTCTTATAAACAGCTGTGGATTAGTATGAGTACATCTGTCCACTTCATCTCTGACTCAAGCAGTGCCACGCTCGTACCTCCCAGATCTTCCACTTCATCGGGACAACAAAGGTGTTGGGCTTATCAGGGGACATGCCAGTGAAGCTACACAGGTCTGCTGACATCCGGACTGCTTGTGAAGTCACGCTGCATGCCAGCTCTTTATACTGCCCATGTACACTATCATTTTGCATTAGGAGTATCTCAGTTTAGTGAATCAATCTCAAATGGTGTAAGGATTATGCCCTATAAAATGAATTTATATATATATATATATATATAATTTTTAGTTTAGGTTCCATAATAAATATATCAGATAAACATAATTTTATAAGATATTGCTGATCTTGTGAATAAAAGTATGTTGTCTTAGCTCTGTGTACTGGAAATACATATTAAACAGCTTTACAAAGGTAACTTAACACTGTATGCTCAATTACCTGCACAAAACATAATAACTATCACTTCACATGTTTTGCGTCCCGGCAGTGCTGAAAGGCCTATATACAAGGTTGTAGACTGTAAATAACCGTTTCATTTAATGGTCAGGCACAAGAAGGGTTAAGATTAATGTACTCGACAAGCAAGACATAACACAATAATGATTTTTCTTCAAATATTTGCTGTATGCTTACTGTGCATGTTGGCGTGTGAAAATGCGTACCTGAGTCTTTTTTTTTTTTCCCAGGACAGATAAAGTGATTGAGAGATCTTGTTTCAAAAATAGCTGCTGTTTGTGTGCTCAGACAGTTTAGGTCAATGATGACATTCAGCAAACTCTTGGAATAGTGGGATTGCTCTCTCACTATTTAAAGTACAATATAAAAGGCCACGGGAACTCATTTTGAAAACCATGGCTATATTCAGAGTACACTCAGTATGATAAGAATTCCTGTAGAAAATGTATAGATATTAACAGAATTTTCACCCTTTCTGGAACTAAGATATTGCATGTCATGACCAAAGTCCGATCCTTTTAGGTCATTTCAACACTGTCTAAACTCTGAATGCAAAACCACTGCCAACTCTCCTGGCATACAAAGGGTGGAATAAAAAAACCTTTAAAAAATGCACCATGCCAACCTGCAATGCAGATTGTTGGATGGCCCTATTGCATGATGCAAAGATGAGGACTCGAAAGTGTCACAGGTCAGAGTGGGGTATTTTTTTTACACAGATGTGTGTGCAGTGATTTTCTCTGCCCACCCTCATGGCACTCAAAGTGTGTGTTTTTTTTATTTATCATGACCCCATACTTGGGCAACTTAGAGGGTCGGGGGGGAATAGGTTATTTTTACTTATTTTATTTCTTTTAGGGGGCTAAGGTACAGAATCCAGGCCATTGTGTTAGCAGACACATTCATACATGAAAAGAGAAATGTATTTTAACCCTTTAAGGACCAGGGATTTTCCTGGGCCAAGAACCAGAGCGTTTTTTAATTTTTAATACGCGGTTTCTGAAACATAATTTTCCTCTCTCTCATTTAACGTACCCATACAAGTTATATGTTGTTTTTTTAAAGGACAGTTAGAGCTTTCTTTTGATACCCTATACATAAAAATGATTTACATTTTAGTTTTTCCCCATTATTTTCCCAATAATAAGCTACACAACTAGTGCAACACTAACCCACTTATCCCCCCTATTTAACTAACTAATAAAAAAGAAAAATATTGGTTCCCAAACCCCCCTAAACAAAAAAGACAGAAAAAAACTCTGAAGAGTGCGATGTCAGATCCGTAAAAATCATGCAACAGGCATGCAGGGGTTACATTTTATTAAATAAATATATTAAAATTACCTTTATTTATTAAAAAAAACCTTATAAATTGTAAAAATAAAAAAATCTGTTAAAAAAAACTAAATGAGGGCCATAAAGTGGAAGGAAACTGATCACAGTTAAAAACTGTGATCAGCAATGAAAGGGTTAATTTTTTTTTAATTTTTTTTTACCTCTGTGTATGTTATTAATTTATTTTTACTTACAGGTCACTCTCTGTGCTTCACTATAAGAATGTGAAGCACAGAGAGTGAATTAGAGGCAAAGTCAGTGTGTGAACACACTGACTTTGCCATCTAATTTGCATGTTATCGTGGTGATCACGTTATCACCGCGATCACATGCCCGGAAATGCACCGATCGGGTCCAGGAGCTTTGCCTCGGGTGCGAGGCTTAGTCCTGGACCCGTTGCAGACTAGCTGGTGGTGCCCACGGAGCGCACCGCCGGCTAGACTGCATGACGAGTTAACTCGTCATAAGGTCGCTAATGGTGCGGCTCTTATGACTAATTAACTCATCATAAGGTCGGGAAGGTCGTAAAAGTGTTTGTGTTGTCTCCTGTTTGTGAGATCTCGTTGTGGATATTTATACAAATTACAGTTGTTCATTTGCATATTAAGCCCCAGATGATGCGATAAACAAGAGCCACCACAGATAAATTTAAAACATGTTTCTCTTCATTTATGTATTTGCTTTAAATTTTTCTAAGACAATGTAGATGTGATTTTTTTAAAAATTCTTTATATTCATAGTAGACACAATGTTTAGGTGACAGTGTCATGGACATCACATAGTGGGGTAAGATTGATTTTGCAAGTGTGCTTCTATAATAGAGGCACAAGTTAAAAAACAATAATTATTGGCTGTTAATGGCAGAGATGAAAACATCAGTAGATTTCAACGTATGTATCTGGGCACAAGGTGAAGCAAGGAGAAAACTATAGCACAAAGGATATCTTTTAGATCTAGATTATGTTACATGATTGACAAATGGGCAATCTTTATACATGCAAGTGAATGGTATGTACTGAATTGGCTGTAAAATGAGGTCTCTTTCCCATACTAGCATATTGTATTGATTCTGTATTTTAATGACTGAGTTTCCTACCATGATGTTCAAATAGATCAATCACTTTACCATGGATATCAAATTTAATTTGCACAAAACAACATACATGTGTGTTTATTCAGCATGTCCAATGGCTCAGACGTGTTTGTCCAAAAAGACAGTTTCTGAGCAGATCTTCCTGCATTGTACAATATCCCCAGTGAATTTTACAAATGTTCTTCAGTAACTATGGACATTGCCCTGTCATTTTCATCTTTCCAACATGCAATCTAACGAGCGGTCACACACACCACAATAGTTTTGAAGAATCTATGCTAAATATTTAAAGACTATCTAATAAACAGTTAACCTCATAGAACAGTCTGTATGGAAGTCTGCAGAAATGTTTCCAGGTGGCAAGGGAAAACATGTTTTACCTTTCCTTAATATGGTTGCCACCCGGCACAGCTGGTAATCTGTATAACAAATACAATGTAATGCAATGACCAGTAGTTTGTTTGCAGCGGGAGAGAGCTGGAAACCTATCCTTAAAGGGAGGTGTCAATGGCTGTGGTGCGATCTGTTCCCGCCGATAAAGGCTGCGGGAAGTCTAACAGACAGCTGCAGGTATAATCGTTTGTGTGCTTTCCTACATGATGTTATGTAGTGAGTCATCACTATGTGCGGGGATGTGAGGTCTGAGTCTGGCACACACATGATCACACCAGGTATATAAACCATTGGAGGGAGAGAGAGAGAGACAAAATGGTGGATATGGGAGATAGACAGACAAAAAAAGAGGGATAAGAAAGACAGACAGACATAAGGAAAAATGGGAAAGAGGTACAGACATGAGGGAGAGAGAGAGAGAGAGAGAGAGAGAGAGAGAGAGAGAGAGAGAGAGAGAGAGAGAGAGAGAGAGAGAGAGACATAAGGAGAGATGAGGGAGACACACAATCGGAGATGGGAAAGAGACAGATACAATAGAGAATGGGAGAGAGAGAACAATAAACATGGGAAAGAGCCAAACAGACATTAGGAAGCGGGAGGAGACAGACATAAGGAAAGATGTGGTAGAGAGACAGACAAATGGGGAGAGGGGCAGACATTAGAAAAATTTGAAGATACAAAATAGGGAATTGGAGAGAGATAGACAAAATAGTGAAGGGGAGAGTTACAGACTCAGTAGGTAATGATGAGAGACAGACCTAAGGAAAGGGGAGAGAGACAGGCATAAGGGCATATCAGGGATTACCTGATATAATTGGATATGATTTTCAGGATATCCATCACCTCTACTGAGGGGCCTGAAGCTCAATCTGTTAGGGACAATGAGTGGATCCATCCCTTTTATAGCTCAACCGTATTGTGGCTCTGCCTTTGCCTGCCCACAGCAAGAGTAGAGGCTACTCTCTGGTGGTCCGGTGGGTAGCAAGGGTATATGCATTCTGCAAGACACCTCTTCATTTAACATACTACATGCATCCAGCACTCTGATGGCAGTGCATGCAGAGTATAACAGCATCAATACAGTCCTGTGATTTATGGAGGACACAAGGACCCCTGCTACCATACACGCCATTCACACAAGATTCCTGGATGGTTAAGCGCTGCTCCTTACAGGTGGTCATTTGTCCATAAGTCAACAAAGACTTGAAAACAAATTACTGAAATAAACTATTAAAATAGCAACCAGTTAAAACATAAATTAAAAGTATTTCCTGGAATGAACACAGTATAAACCATCACACATGACAATTACTACTGTGCTACTCTGCTTTGGCAAATACCAAAATTAAGTATAAAAAAACAACACATCTCTTATTTCTGGGATAATTAAGAAGCCATGTTGTAAGCATTATCTTAAAACAGAAAAAAGTTCAGGTAAAAAATGTCCATTATTTCCACACATTTGTTCACCAATTTGGGGATTTTTTTATGTCACATTTGTTGCTTGTTGGGACTTGTCAAATGTTTTTTAAATCCTTACAACCATAAACAAAAACCATAATGTGCCATAGGAAAACAAATGACACCATTTGCAGTGGAAATGTATTTTTTTGTCATGGAAATGGCTGACCACATTTTTCCTACCTTAAATATTTGCCTGTTGAAAAATGCAGTTATTTGTTCCACACATACTCCTGGAACATTTCTAAGAAAGAGCTAAAGTTTGACAGTCATGGTGTCCTTTATATTAATGAGAATATACAATTGAAGTGGGAAAATACCATCTAGGAAAGAATTAAGTTCAGCCTCTGGCAATTAGAAAGAGCTGCTGGTAAAAACTCAGATAATTACAACCTGCTTTCTGTCTCAAAATGAATTAACTATAAAACTATTGCCGTAAAACCATTGGAATGATTGTGCCCTGTTATGTTGCTAAGGCAACAAGTCATGGCTTTTAGCATTATCTTGTCAAATTGTTCCACGCTGCAGGTTTTAAACTAACTTTTAAGTGAGCATATTTTTTCACTGGCATAATTTGCGTTACGATTTTGATCATATGATCTCTTTCATCACTATGTTTGGTGTGGAAGTTTGTATTAAACACTTTAAGAGCCTTTTACATTATACTAATCTGCATGTAATTCTATCTCCTGTGGGGTTTTTTAAAGTCAGTCCATTCATGCTTCTAAAAATACAGTTAATATTTGTGTCTATGGTCATAATGGGGGAGATTCATGTCCTCTCGACTTAAGTGTACAACTCTGAACTGAAGTCTTATTAATGAAAAAGTGGGAACATTGATGGATAAGTGTCTTGTAAACCACTGGAGGCTATTCACTAAAAGGTGAGTTGCCGGTGAGATGAGGGGAGTTGAAGTGAGATGTACATTACTTCTATCCAATTTAGCTATACATTATGCAGGGACAAAACTGGTGAGCTTGCTAAGCAAACACTGCATTTGATGCTTTTGCAGAACCACCCACTTTTCCATCTACATATGGTATTGCAGTAAGGGAGTAAAGGTGTTTAGCATAAAACTTCATTCCTATTTCCCTGGTAAAAGTAAGCTAATGAACTGGGGGTTTAACCACTTAATGACAAGACATTTTGACCTTGACTTTCCCTTGGTGACAGTGGCAGTCAAACAACATATTCAGAGCGTCGGAAGTGAATTTTTTCTGACCACAAGAGGGCACAGCCATATGGTGGAGTGATCGTGGGTGCCCCAGTGCCCAAATTTTGGTGCTGTCTATTGCCTCAACATCTAGGCAATAGAGCAGCACCGTCAAAGGTTTTTTTTTGCAATCGTTGATCGTGAAAACCGCGAGCACATCCATTGTCCGCAGCAGAATTCCCGGCTGACACGTCCATTGTCGTGAAGGGGTTAATAGCAATCCCCAGTTCCCTACCGTCTTTCTCAAAAAAAAAAATTGTTTGGGCCCCCCTTGGGACCAGCAGCCTTCTGCTGGCTCTGTGAGAAAAAAAATTGCCTCCTATAATTGCCTATATATACTGACCACTTGCTGGCAGCATTTGTGTGGTCAGTATATATATTTATATAAACATTCTTAGGCCCCCAGGGACCACAGGCCAGCACATGCCTGTGGCACTGATTATATTAAATTAATAGCCCCAATGTGGCTTGTGGAGCACTTTCCCCTCAAGTCCCAATTATATTAAATAAATAACCCCCACTTGCCATGGGTTAGCTTTTACTAGCTAGTATCCTCATTAATTTACAGCTAACGCCAGTACATTTGTTACTGGGGCCATTGAACCTGGGCCAGTGTGTGTAAAGGGGATTCCTGCATATATGCACATATGTGAAGCATACTATGTGAGTGTGTAAGTATTAGCTAGCTGCACTTATGGACTGTATATTTTGTATATATACTTATTCATAACACTACTGTTGGTCCAATGGCCTCAGACCATGTGTAAGTAGACCATAATCTGCATTGGAGGAGGAAGGCCTTCACAATTTATGTTGAGCAGGGCTTGCACTGAATTAACAAACAATTTACACAACATGGTAAAATATGCAGTTAAATGGCCAAAGTGTTTCAATGCAGATAAATGTAAAATTATGCATTTGAATAAAACAAAAAGCTAATTACATTTTTAACAGTTGTTTGTTAGGGAAAGCCTTTTTGAAAAAGGATGTTGGTGTTCTTAACATACTGAGCATGTGCCTCGACATGGTGGGTGAGCTTAATTATCTCCTTGAACGATGATGGTCCTGGACCATCATGGGGAAAATTTCCTTCATAACTGACGGCATACCATAATCACATTAACCCCTTCCCGCTTGTATGATGCTCTATGCTGTCCTACTTTTGAGTGCCTAGAGGCGAGTAGGACGGCATAGAATGTCCTGTATTAAACAGCTCATTAAACAGATCCTGATTGGCTCTCTGCGTGTGTGTTCCTGGCCCTGATCACTTCATGATTGGCAGCCAGGAACACACAGACGCTGGATGGTGCTTTGATCATTAAGGACCAAAGCACTATCTGGCGTGAAAGGGTTAAAGCTGACATGGCTAAATGCTTTAGTACCAAGTGTCAGGCTCCAGGTCCCACTACCCACAGGCATCAGGGTCCCCTGTCTCCTTCACTCACCTGCAGAGCTCCGTCCTCCCGTGTAGTGGCCACGCGGTTGCGGACTAGGCCGCATCCCCGGCCTCGAGTAGCGCGTGTGCCGGCTGGGGGCATGGCTTCAAGATCGGGGTGTGTGACTTCACGATCAGGGGGCGTGGCTTCACGATCAAGGGGCATGGTCACTCAACACAGGACTAGGTAGAGGGAGGAGTGTGGATGTTGCCTTTCCAGCACACCTACTATGCAGTGAATGGAAGAGGGAGGATACGGAGAGCTGAGGGGATGGGTTATGGTGCCTGACTCCCTATTTAAACCCTGCTCACCTGCCATTCTGTGCGTGTTTATTCCCAAGCTAGGTTCTCTCCTTGTGCAGTTCTTGTTACCCTTCATTAGTATTCTGCATTGCATTTTGAACCACCGGCTATTGACCCTTTGGCCCCCCTCTTGGATACTGCTGATCTCTACTCTCCTGACCCCGGCTTCCCAAACTCGTTTTTGCTACTTATCTGCCTGCCTTGACCCTCTGGACTGCCTTTGACCTTGCCTTTGCCTAATCCCTTTGCACTTTTGCCTTTGGACTTACCTACTGCTGGAGCTCCCCTGCGCTACGCTCCTGACTCCCAGCTTCACACCAAGTCACTTCAGCCATGTCTGCTTAGGCCCACAGGAAGCATCTGTTCACCTGGTAGGAAATGTAGTCTGCAAGCAATACATAAAATGTACATGTTTCAAAGCTGCAATGACCGTATCCCAAAGTTGACCTTATACCTTCATTTAACCCTAGCAAACCTATGCATGGGATACCACTATACTCAGGGGAAGTTGCTCAGGGAAATTGGAGTGTTGTTTGGCAATAAATCATAGAAACCCCTGGTATTGTTCCAGCCCTCTTACCTGAAGTACAAAGTGTCTGAAAAAGAACACACAAAAAACGACTACGACAAAATTTTGCAAAGATTGGTGGTAAAATGACTCCATGAAAAGTGTAAAAATACCCCAAGTTACATGCCCTGGGATGTGTACTTTTGAAAAATATGTCCATGGGGAGGGTGATTCAGAGATTTATGACAGATATTAATGTTACAATGTCACTTTCGCTAATTTTGGGGGAAAAAATGGTTTTGAATAGCAGTACGCTACTTGTACTTATTTCCATGTAACTTTGCAAAAACACCAGAAAAACATGTAAACATTGGTGTTTCTAAACTCATCACAAATATTAGAATCTATTTAGCAGGGTTGTTCAAATGTGTTTTGTTTTTCAATTTTTAACCATATTTTATTATTTTCATTAATGTACAGCATGGCCAAAATAGGTCAGTCATAGACCCCAAACCTATCATTTATATTATGTTTACACAATTGTTGGCAACTTTATTAGGGTGAAAAGTGCAGACAGGGGTTTTTTGTATACATTGTACAGCCAATTACAATGTGTTTTCAGCAACCTCAGACCTGTTTGGCAGCCATCATTTTATACATTTATATTATTTGAACCGGTGACAAGCTTTGCACACTATCATTTTTATTTTCCCTGCTTGCACATAGTTGAGGTTGTTGGCTCCACTTTGTCTTGTTGGAGCTTGCTGGTCACAGGTTAATTGGGAAGAGGCTTAATTGAACCTCCTCAAAGACATTATATACATTTTGGTATCAGTATTGACAGCTTTTGGAGATTTGTGAACTGAATTTTAATTGAATTGTAGCAGATCCATTACAATTATGGGTGACACTTCTCTATAATTTTTGTTAAATACATCAGTTAATTTAAAGGAAAATGTCACTTGCCACCAATTGGCTGATCATGTAATAACAAACTTGTGCTTTGCTGATAATACAAATTTATAACAGTGATTTTTTTTTACGTAAACATGCTGTTTGCACATGGTCTCTAGTCCTAATGTAAGACTCAATGATGGTCAAGCAGTAGTATGAAAATCAATCATTGATTAAATATTTGATGTAAACAATATCAAGTAAATTGCTAGCACTTCCAGCATAAGGAGATCCTTTTTTTTATTTCTAACCATAATCACAATGCAAAATGGAGAACGATTTAAACCACAACATCTCATACAACAGTTAATGATACAGTCGCATGTCATGTGATTCCCCATCTCCGTGCAACTCCTTGTTTCATATAGATGATTAGGAAAATACGATTGCTAAGCATGATCTAGGATGAAGACAATACGTCAACACTGGTTGCTTCCAGAAATGGACATTAACACGAACATCTAATTCATCAATGTCATGACGATTTAACATTTATAGTGTGCCTTTAAAACCCGTTCAGAGTAGTTTTAATTCCACTCACTACGTCTATACAATAACAACAATAAAAAGTAATGATGTCATTATCTGATTTCCATTAGTGGGCCTAGGATTGTAGATAGTAAGTATATATAAAAAAGAATGTCAAGCCTGCAACAGTATAAAGCTCTTTCACTGTTCTAAATGCCCATTTGAAGTTTAAAACAATACACTATATTTATAAAAGCAGCAATACAGGAATTCTGGGACAAAGTAGTATATATGAAGCAATACCATACACAAATTGAACCTTTCTATGCATTGTTATTTATTTAGCAACTTCTTTCAAATGAGTCTGCTCACGTGTGATAGAATTGGAATTCACTGCAGGAATACAAATGATATGCTACATTTTTGTCCCCTGAAATTGCCTAGCTACAACATTAACCTCTTGAAAAAGATGTGTTCTTATCACAATATAGATTTCTGTTATGGTCAAAGCAAAACAGAATTACATTTGGAGAATGACGTACGCAGGGTAATTTTTAACTTATTCAATACATCTCAAGCATTCGCACTATTTTCAGCAACAATTTCACAAATGGATGTTTTTTCTCTCTAGAGACTTGATGTTGAATATATGGCCCATACTTTTATGATTGCTTAAAAATAAGGTTGTTTTATTACAATGATCAAACCAACTTTACATGAGCTTTAACAGGGAACAGATACAAAAAGGGGATAGTTGATGGTCTTGTCTTGAACCTTCATTATCAATTAGGAGAACCAGTTCTCCATCCCTAAGATCATGATCGCGAGAAGCTAGATTACATGCACATGCAAGATCCATTATTGTGATTCTTGTTGTTTGGGGGTAAGGTTATTTGTGTGCTACAGTTCTACAAGTGATAGCAGAGATGACAGGAATTATCTGATGGTCCACATGTGGTGCACTGATGTGAGTCATTTACTATAACAAAATGTGTGTGTATGGACATTGTATATTATACAAAGCACTTGAATAAAGAATGTTTATATTTACGAGAAGAAACAAATAGAACAGTAGTGTATCCAGATTATGATTTAAAAATGTAATACAAATAATTAATAAATAATTGAATGCCACATAAGTTGTGCCCCTCCCTCCATCCGGGGCTGGCCCACGACATATTAAATAATACATTCAATTAAATGCCCCTCTTACCCAGGGGCTGCCACAATGAGCCCAGATAACAGTAACAATAAGTAAAATTAAATAAGCACCACACCTCCCACCACTACCTTGGCCAGGTACCTGCAAATAAAACTGAAAAAAATTAAAGGGGCCATTCTTAAAAAGCAAATTATAAAATAATTAAATAGTCCTATTGAATAGAGTACAAGTAGTGTTAATTGGGAACCATCACAATACGACTCATCTTTGCAGATGCATTTTTAATTGTGACTAGTGTTATGTTTACATCTTTTACTTTAAAATCAATGTGTACCAAAATAGGAGATTACAGGAATATAATCCTTATTGCATTTAGTATGTTGTGATTTTTCTTAAAAAGCATGGTTCAAAATCTCTATGGAAACAAGAGCTTATCTGCAGTGGCTGCTTAATACATCTGTTTTGAATTTTTGTTTTAATTAATATCTTATTTGTTAGTACATTTTAATAATATTTTTCAGTTTTGAAAATGAATGAAAGAAAACAAAAATCTAAGTAAGAAGCAAATCAAATAACAGTGAAATCCTGCTGCACTAAAGGTCATTTGTGCATATATGAACATATAAACAGGTTGATCAAATCAGTGCCCCAGATGGATATCACAAAAAACCAACTTGTTGAGGTGTCAGAACTGGAAATGTAATATTTCCAAGAACAGTAACTCAAAACAAGTGCTCAGTGTGGACACATCTGAATAATACAGTCTGCTCCTCTGGTTGATTCATATTGTTACACGAACAAATCATCACCTGATATCCAATAGGACACATAGCACATTCACAGGGGAGGGCTGGCAAACTTTGGCCTGGAGGCAAAAACAATTTAGTGGCCCATGGTAAGACTTCAACTCACCTATTATGATCGGCGATAGACACAGATAGACATGTAAAACAGATAATCTGATAGATAAATTACATAGCTTGATAGACAAACAAGAAAACTGGATAGAAAGTTTGACACACTTGGGCATTTAGTAAAAAGAGGTGTAAGCATTTTAGATCAATGGATACATTTAACAGATGGACGGTTCTCTTTTTCTGTTTTATGTGGTTGTTTGTTATTGAGGATTACACAGCAACTAATCAATACTACCTAGAAAGGCACCAGAGGACTGCAAAAATAAGTGCAGAATCATTAAACTAACTCACATGTGAGCACTTAAAGATAAAAATAAAGATTTGGTTTCTATAAAGCATCAGCTATTTTTTATGGCTTCAGCAATTGAAAATCTTTACACAAAAAGTGTACACTCTTCTATTATTTCACCAAATACACGTGCTAGGTTAATGCTATAGGGTTATGCTGTCATGTGTCATTTCAAGAGCGACTGTTCTGTTCTGTCTGAGAACAATATGACAAGAGGTTGAGTGTTCAACCAAGCATGGACTGGTGTCCATGAGGTAAGCCACTCATTACTCTATGTTTTGATATAATTATTCGTAATGAGCAATTTTCAAGCACAGAATTAAAACCAGATAAATCAGCATCTGCATTCCACTGTTTTCCGTAGTGATTACTCCACTATTTTAACATTACCTCTGTTGTTTTCTTTATGTATGACTCCTTTAAAGTCTTTTATATGAAAGGTGAACTGTGTTAAACTGCAAAAGTGATCTGAATCTCATTAATAGTTGAACTGAAAAACCAGACAAGTTGGAGAATGTTTCTACCTCAACTAGTGATGCCTCAGTTGTGTTGTTCACTTGTCAGTTCACTACAATTCAGTTTTTCTAGAATAGACTACCTAGCATGTGCTGGAGTAAGTCCTGAGTGTGCAATATGGGTGCTGGGGTATGTCCTGGGTGTGCAGTACGGGTCCTAGGTCTGCCAGATGGGTGCTGGGTCATGCCCTGTGGAAGCAACGTAGGGGATGGCTGTGGTAAGTCCTAAGTGTGCATTGTGGGTGCTGAGACATATCCTGTGGATTTTTTTAAAATATGGTTCTATTTATCCACCATTTCAGTTTGTTAGTATTCAAATATTAAAATGTGGATAAATAGAACCATCAGTTGGTGGGTTCCCAAATTTAGTCTTGCCTAGGGCAGCACAAAACATAAAGAATTGAAGAATCAATCATGTTTCAGAAATGGTGAATAGAAAATAGTTGCATTTATGTGATGTATGTATCCCTCTGAACAAACAATTCCACTTCTGCATGCTCTTTGTAAAGACTCATACTAAGAAACAATACAATACTCATTATTATATTTCCATCACCATATTTCGTTTTGCTTTACATATTCTTTTTTGTCATCCTATCATTTGAATTTACAGGTATTATAGATATTATATCTTATAATGCAATTGGGTATGTAATTTCCTAGCAACGTAGTATTATAAAAGTGTGTACACTGCAGCAAACATCTCCCTTTGTAATTCCATTGTAATGCATTGCAGAAATCAGGTCCACAACTCGCAGAACCAATAGGTGGGATTGTATTTTGTATTGTTCATTCCAGAACAGTCCGACCATGACATGTGAGTAAGGTGACATACACCAGTAAAACTAATAAGGGGTTGGACCAATTTAAAATTGTGTTCATCCTCCATAAGTGTCCAGCCCCTGTGCTATGTAAATTATTTATCATTACTTTTTTCCAAAATAACTCTTCGTCTAGTTTCTTTATAAAAAAATATCTCAGGGTGTAAAGAAAGTGATTTCAAAATGCTCTACTTCAATGACAGTCGTGACACATCATCTTTTTGTACTATGGTATCTTTTTTTTATTATTTGATCCTTGATCCTTTGGTAAATAAAATGCACAGAGGTTGCATGAATATTTAAACCGTGAATAATAAATCAAGTATAGCAAGGCAAAGGTGGAGCGATTTGTGGACAAAACAATTGTTTCATATGATTGCATACAGTCCAACACATGCTCCAAAAATGCTTTAATAGGACGGGTAGTAGCTTTTTTTTCTAACGGAAAGTAGTAAAGATTGCACGTGTATATACTAAATAGTATTTGGAGCCAGTATATTCTGAATCGATTGATTCATAGATTGTTATTCTTGACCTGTTTGTAAATTGTAATACACGCTCATGTTACTAACTAAGAGTCAGATGTAATTTACAAGTTAATATGAACCGTATCAGTATGTATGTTAGGGCCACAATATAAATATATTAAATGAAACTACTTTTAATTATAACAAAATATAAAAACAATTATACTATGTTATATTATATTACTACATTTATTTTCCACTCCCGTGTAACATGTGTGAAGCAAAACAATACTACTAATAGTAAAATAAACAAAACTCAACATAAACTTGCATTGCAAGTATATGAGATTAAACAGAAAGGTTAATTCTTCAATGGCTTGATGGGGGGTAGAAGGCTTCTACTCAGAAATAAAAAACAGGTTTCATTCATGTTTTCTTTCTGTTGGTCAATGTAGACAGGAATTTTAGTGAAGGTCATGGGAAAGGTCAGTGGCCTAGATTTTTTTGCTTAGATCTATGACACTGCATGAATTCCCCTACAGAACATCGGTTGTTCTGGTAATAGTATCCTACGCTTATATAGAAAATAAGCTCTGGAATCTTCAACAAGTAATTCCTTTAACAAGGGCTTTCAAACAAGTCACTGTGGTTATGATTAGTGCCAGATGACATGAGTAATCTCACTCATACAATGCAAAATTGTACAAAGGGCAAAACGAAAATAGGTATAGGAAATCCACGTATCATAGAAAAATCTTCATATGTCAAATTAATCCATTTCAAAATATGAATAAAATGAATCGATGGCCCACGCTGTTTAGATTACATTAATGAGTTGTATTGATGTGTAGACCTCTACTACAAGTGCTACTAACAGGTGCAAATGACAATGAAGGAATTAATGTGTATAGCACAACAAATAAACATAGTATTCAATATACATACCATATGCAGAGTTGGAAAACAAAAGTAAGTGAAAATGAACATTTCACTGTATTCATTAATCAATATATCAACCCCCCACTGGTCATACATTGTATTGTCATTTTTTCATGGTTCATCAATGTTTAATCTATTTAAAGAATACATTTTCACTTATACACATATGCTTATGGCATGATGTGTACCTTGTACTATTTTGTCTCTTGCTGATTGTGTGACTCATTGTGTGGCTTTTAAAAGCTTATACACATATTTGCTGACTGTTCGAATGCTGCAATTGAATTTTAACCGATCTACTCACCAAGCAGTTCACCGACAAATGAATTGAGTATTAAAAGTCGAATTGTAAAGGTAGACAATTTGGAGAATATTTTTAGTTGTTTTAGTTTATTTAAGCAACTCTCACAACAGTTCACTATTTGTGTACAGACGTCCAAGGATATCATTTAGACAAAGAATATTTACAACTAACCAGCCACACTAAGGAACATGAAAGGGGCAGTTACTACTCCCTGCAGTGTTTTCTTGCTTGCTTGCTATTGTCTACATAGTAACGACTGCATCTAGAATGACTTTACAAAGGTTTGGGTGAAGCTCTGCTAGGTGCTTTGAAATACTAGATTATTTTACCCAAACCACACTTTATGACTCTACACATGTTGCGATTTTAATGGGGAAGAGAGGTGTAACTTTGTTTGTTTTAGTTTTTGGTTTATAGCCAAATACTCCATACTACACTGATTTAGTTAGCATTGTAATGTATATGCGCAGTAGTTATGTTTAGAGCGCTATATTTTCCATTTTTGTCTTTAAAAGTGATATTCAACAATAAAAATCAGTAATTGTGTGCTTATAAAGAAGGCATAGCCTTATATTTTAAAAACGATCCTGTTAGTGGTGTGATGTTAACTGTACGTTTCTAGGTGAGGAGGCAACTTTGTCAAAAATAAAGAAGAGAAGAATAATTTCATGGGACAGATAAAATATTAAACACTGATCATTTGTATTTGTGTGTCTTAGGATACTGGCACTGGGTATCTGTTGCCTAGAGGTTCCCTGTCTCCTTTTCTTCTTCCTCCTGTACATCTAAGCCATTCCTAGCATCTGTTCATTTCCCTTTTTGGTTTATTCACAAGAGAAATTTGTAATTCTGTTGATGACTGTAATGATTTTTTTAAAACTCAATTTTCACTTTCTCTGTACTTCCCTCATGAAAACCATATAACATAAAAAGATATTGCTATTCTAACCAACTCTACTGACAATGTTTAAAATAATTTTCCATTATGCCTCCTCTGTGTGGTATATGGCTCTGTGTCAATTATGCATAAACATGTTATTGTTATTCTCTTTAAAAGTAAGGCACTGGCAGCATTTTCTTTGCATTTTAATAAAAAAAAAATCCTTTTATAAATATATATATATATATATATATATATATATATATGTGTGTGTGTGTGTGTGTGTGTGTGTCTGTGTGTATATTAATAAATATGTAATACAATTATGTATTACATATTAACTATGTTTTAAGTGTTTTGAGTCATCTGCCTTTAGACAATCAAAATGGAGTCCTGCTGCTCTCTAACTCATGAAGTTTGGTATTAGTGTTGTATAATACTGTTATGGTTATTTGTATTCATTCAGCTATGTTTGGCACATTTCCGTGTTTGCTATTCACCATTCTCTTATCCAACCATCGTCATTCTCTGTCATTTGTCATTCTCCTACAATCAGCACTGTTCAGTGTTAAACATTAAGAATGGTGCGACCCTGAAGCAATTAACAGCAATACATAATTGCATGCAGATAAAGTTTTGGTGAGTGCAGGCAGACATTATAATTCCCCAGTCATGTGTTCCACATGATACTCAAACAAATTCATGTCTATTCAGCAGTATATAGAAACAATTGATAGCCGCACTCATGGAATTTTAAGACATCTTAATTCAGCTTAAGGAATTTTAAATTTCATGATTAATAAATGTAACAACGGAGCTTTCAGGCATATGTAGTAAGATATTTATCAAAAGAATGTATACATTTGTCACATATAAATATCAACAAGATGATACATGGCAACATGTTTAGACGATAGACTTAATATAACCTTCAGCATCAAAAAGGAGTTGACTCAATTATAGGGGAGCCAAAGAGATGACATATTAACACACTAGTACAGTATGTTAACATACTGTCCTGACATTGCCTTTCTGACCTTTCTCTGCTTGCCAATGGTTCTGGGAGAGAATTTAAGTAGGCAGGTGCCTAAAGTAGCTTACACATAAGTTGAAAAACAGGTGCATCCATATTCTGTAACTAAGATTGCACATAACTGTGACAAGATTCTAATCACTTAAGGAGGGACATGTACTAAACAGCATTAGTGCTAGTTAACAGTTATTCATGTTTCATTGAAGCTTAGCATTTACATTAGTAAAGGTGTATGATGTACATCTGTTTACAGCTATTATATCAGAGTGGCTGCTAACGTACATTATACAGGGAGTGGGAATAAGGAATACACAACAATAAGAATATAAAGCACAACTAAAAACATATGACTGTATATTATTAACCAGTACAGAGCTAACACTGCATTATTTTATTACACGGAGAAGGGTAGTCATAATAATGGAAACATTAAATGAAATAAAGACTGTTACTTAGAAGTAGCAAAATCACAGTCACCTACACAGCAGCAAAGGTTAAACAAATTAATTAATTGGCAATTAGCAGTACACAGGGTTTGGTTGTTAGCACTCTGGTATGTAAGTTTTCAAAGCAACAGATTGCAACTAAGTTCAAATGCAGCAAAATTATTTAAGGGTCTACTCAGGTAGCTCTGCTTTTAGGGGGCAAAATTGTCCCCGAAATCCTGACATATTCAGAGCACATCTGTGGGGAAAAAACACCAGAATTTTGTACTACTCAGGTAGCTCTGAATATGTCTGATATTGGCATAAAATGCCCCATGATATTCTATGGCAGGTTAATCCCATAAAAACCCAAATCACCTGTAATCCAATCAAAATTAACTGACTTTCCATAGTAAATAGGCCCAGCTTCAAGAAACTGATGCAAAATAGTGTTACAATAATGTAACCTTAAAGTTTATCATTGTCGATGAAGGTGTGTATAAATACAGATCACATGTCAAGACCACAATTTTAGATTACTGCTCAGGTAAATGTGAGTGTACATTTTATACACTTTACGCACTTCAAGTATATATTGGCCAGATATACTTCACTATATTGTGTTTATTTGTTCCCCTTTGCATAATATCTGAGAGATTTCGTCTCATTGAAAAGGGTAATCACTTAGTGTGCTAAGTGTTGGTTCTAGCGCACATGTTCACTTTACTTTGTTTTTTTGCACAATTTTAGAGCAGAATCTGCAGTTTACTGCATGGAAAATTATAAAAACAGAAAAAGAAAAGAAAATGGCCAGCACGGAATCAGGGTGGGGGAGGGGCACAGTGCACTGGTAGTATGAGAAGGGAGCAAGGCAAGGGAAAAACACTATGCCCACAGTTTTTCAGCGGAGGAAAACATGGTATTGCTCTGAAACCTTTGCCAACACTACTACTGGGTGATGGGGGCATCATCTGAGAGAGTAATCCTAAGGAGAAAGAATGAGGTCTGCCAGGAGGTCACGGATGCACCATGACCCTCTTTTAAAATTGCACTACACACATAGCTCTAGCACCTGTAGTTCCTGTTACATCGTTACAAGGTACTTTTGGTTGAAACAAGACTTGCATCCATCACGTTCAACCCTTTTCCTATTCCTTTTTCTTTTACCACTGGTGATCCATGTTGCATGTGGCAGCACATGTTATAACAGCTGCCACATATGGAAATGTTGCAAGAATGTGTGTAGAGAACTGTAGCTGTTCAGAGCATATTAGCTGAAGAGATGGTCGGCAAGTAGCACATAGCAGCAATCAACATGTACACACGAATGCTGCAAGGGAAATGGGTGTTGCAGTCAACAGATGCAGTATATATAAATGTCTGTGTATCAATATAACTGTAGATCTGTGTTAGCTCATGTACACTATATGGACAAATACATTGGGGCAACCGGCCATTACACCATTAGGGATTTTTATGACATTGTTTTCTAAATATGTAGACATTAATCTGTTGTAGGTCTTCCCTTTGCAGCTATAACAGCTTCCACTTTTCTGGAATGTTTCTGTAGGAATTTTTGCCTATTCATCCAGTAGAGCATATGTGTGATCGCAATCTCCATTCCAGTTTATTCCAACAGTGTTAAATGGGATTGAAGTCAGGGGTCTGTGTGGGCCAGTCATGTTCTTTCACACCAAACTTATTCAACCATGTCGTTATTGATATTGCTATGTGCACTATGGCACAGTCATTCTAGAATGGAAAAGGCCTTCCCCAAACTGTTTCCACAAAGTTCGAATCATAGCATTGTCTAAAATGTCTTGGTATGCAGAAACATTAATATTTATTTTACTGAAAGTAAGGGCACTTGCAAAACCCCTGAAAAACACATACCATTATCCACCAAACAGTTGGCACAATGCATTCAGGTGTCAAACCCAGACTCACCCATAAGACTGCCAAACAGTGAAGACTCCAAAGAACATGTTTGCTTTGCTCCAGAGTAGAGTCAAGGTGTGCTTTATACCACCTGACTTGATGCTTGGCATTATACTTGGTGATGTAAGGGTTGCATGCAGCTGTGCAGCCATGGAAACCCATTCCATGAAGTTCCCACCACACCATTTTTGTGCTGATATTAATGCCAGTATAAGTTTGGAACTCTTTGGTTAGGGAATCAGCAGAGTATTGGAGACTTTTATGTACCATGTGTGGTCAATGCTCCTGTACAACATTTGTCTTTTAATATGTTAATGAGGGCACACCTCCAATGACCTCACAAGCCATTCAATATACCTGTTGAATGAACAATCTTATTTCAGTCTCTTCCTGGCTTGCCTGCCTCCTGCATGCATGGGGCAATCTGTGATGGGTTATAATGGATCTTATGGGTGAAAACTATGATTAAGGTTAGTCTTGGGAGAATGTGGTATTGTGTGTTGGACTGTCACTAATTATTGTATGTTACTGTGTTTTGGCCTCTTATTAAATATCTGTTAAAGTAGACGGACTCATTTATATATTTTATATTAATCTGGTTATACACCACATTTGGCGACCACGAAGGGACTAAACTGCATTTTAGTGCACAGCACAACTGCAGTGCTACATTATCCCAAGATTTTATAAGGTGAAATTAGTGATTTGTAAATATATTGTGCATTATTCCGTTTTTTAAAAGGATTTAGTGTTAGATTTTGTTTTTCCTTTTTAAATCTTGGCCTGGTTTTGAGGCCTTTTAGTAAGGGCCTATCCCTCATTGTGGAGATATCTCAATAGCAGAGTTTAGGTGTATTTTGTAAATGAGGTAGTAAGGACCTATCCCTCATTGTGGATGTATCTTACATGTCTTTATTGCAAATTGTGTCTTATTTTGTTTTTACATTAGTAGCACATTTCTTTGTAACTTTTTTTCTAAAATTTTTACACTTGAAAATCACAATTTCCCTTTATACACCCACTTGCCATTGACCATGTGCGAGGCCTAGTAAAACACAAGGCATTATGCCTTAGGTTTTCTTTGTGATTTCAAACCCATTTGTTGGAGATATCTCAATAGCAATGTTTAAGTGTATTTTGTAAAAGAGGCACACATCGTAGTTTGCATTAAACATTATGTTTAGCACAAATAGTAACTATGCTAATAGCCACTAAATTGTAGTAGCAATAATTTTGTGATTTATTTTTTTTTTGGTGTTCATTTTTTAATCTTGGTCTGTGTTTGAGGCATGGTAATAGTAAGGGCTAGATATATTTGCTATTGACCATGTGCGAGGCCTAGTAAAACACAAGGCCTTATGCAGTTTTCTTTGTGATTTCAAACCCACTTGTTACCTCTGCCATTGACCATGTGCTATACCTGGTCTCTATGTGTGAAGCCTAGTGATAGCAAGGCCCTAAGCCTCAGGGTGAATACAGCTCCAAGATTGTTATTACAAATGTTGGCTGATCTTGTTTTTGATATTTTAGACATTTTGTTTAGTTTTGCCTGAAAGTAGTTGATGTAGTCTTACATAGTCTATTTTGCAATCATTGAATTTCTATTTGAGTTTTTCTTTTTCTCACCATTGTTTTGTTTCTCATTTCAGGATAGGCCATCAAAGGGAAACTTCTCTGTGTTTACCCTAGTTAACATATAGACATTGTTACCATTATTTGCATTATTTGAATTTGTTTTGGGGGATTAACAGGGATTTACAATGGCACTCCCAGGTGCTAAATATTTTTCTGTGGAAGTGAACAATTATTTTAGGACTTATATTAAAAAGCATGATGGCCCATATATGCTCCCACAGCCAACAGACTCAAACTGTGGCAAATATGAAGGATTCATGGATATTTTGACAAACATTATTAAAACAAAGCTTAGTGCTAAGAAAAGAAAAAGTTTAATAGCACAATCAGTGTTAGCTACAATTGGAGGTTTGGCAGATATGGTACAGGATTTAACAAAAGAGAATATAACGTTAGCAGACAGACTGGAGGAATCAGAGAATAAAAAAGACTGCATTATGCTAGCTGCCTTAAAGACCACCACTATGATTGAAAAATTACAACAGGAATTAAAAGACAAAGAGGAACAAAGGGATAAGTATTTTGTTAAAATTGCAGAACTCCAGAGCATGGTAATGGAGTATAAAAATAAAATAAAACTTGAAAGATCTGGGGGAGAGTCACATGATATGCCTAAACTGTATCTACCACAAGCCCCAGTAATTGTCTCAGAAAGGTTCAATGTCCAACAAATGCCAATAGGTTTTTCTACTCAGACACGTCCTTTCTCTATGGCTGAGAAGGATAATTTCTAAAAATGGTGGGGAAACATGCCAACTAGTGATTTTAACAACTTTTCACATTGGTTTCACAGGGGAGCACAGAGAGCTAGAAAAGGAGGCCTTAACTTAGAGGAATGGACAGAGCTATTGGAGTATGCTATGGGCTACAAAGCTAGTATATTACTGGGATTTAATGGCAGTGTGTCTAAACAGGCAGGACGAATTGCTGCAACAAGTTTCCATTTACTCAGTGTAGAGAAAGAATTAGCCAGTATTAGCATGAGACAAACAGACGGTCCTAGAGAAGTAGCTCAGCGCATATTGTTCTGGTGTACACTACGCCAGCCACAGCAGCCAATGGTGTTGGGTTCTGCAGTACACATATCTAGAGTGTTGGATGCTCTGCCCCAGGAATGTCAGGAATTTTTGAGGCTCTTTGACGAAACACCCACAGACCTAGAACTGCTGTTAACTAGAGCAGACAAGTGGTGGATTGATCCTTCTCACACTGAACGTCCATTTGTTGTATCAGCACTAAGACAGGCACAGGGAGAATCTGGTCAGATGATCAGCAATGACAATAATTGGAGAAACCATGAATGGGAGGAGCGTCAGGGAAATCATAGACATAGGTTTAGTCAGAACTGGAGGAGGAAAGAAGGAAATAATTGGAGAAATCAGAGATTGGGAGACCATGAGAATAATGGAAGAAACAGGGATAGTGGTAACTGGAGGAGAAATGAAAAGGAAGATACATGTACAAATCTGAGATGGGAGGAGCCAGAGAGAGACAACAGATACTGGGGGAGTAATAATTGGAACACAAAAAGTATAGATAATAATTTGGTAAAACAGAGATGGGATGAGCCACACAGATTCACCAGCTACAGGCAAAATTGTAATTGGAGCACTAGAGGGAGAGAGGGTAACTGGAGAGATCAGAGATGGAAGGAACCTCAGAGAAATAATAGATTCAGGCAAAATGATAATTGGAGGAAGAAAGACAGGGTGATACACTACAGGGATCCAAGAAAACAGACTGAGAGAATGAGGGGTCAGGTAGAAATATTGGGAGAACAGGTCAGGGAGTTACTCTTAGCAAATGCATCAGACATAGATGATGACAAATCCATTTGTTCAACAAGCTCAGGGTCACAAAGTTATATGAGTGAAGCGTATTCTGAAGAAAACTCTCAAGAAGGCAGAACAAGCCCAGCACATCAACTTTTCCTTGGGTCTCAAGCTAGTCACTGACCCCACCCCACCCCACAACAATTATAATAATATTTTATCTTACAGGGCACCTGAAGGTGGAGCATAAAAAAACAGTGATGATGGACCAGTTGATAAGTATACTTTGTATCACAGTGTATCATTATAATTGAAAGAAATTGTGATATATGTCAGACATTAAGGTTTTTAAGGGGGCGAGTGGGATGCTGCATCCCAACATAAAATTATTGGTAGATATGAGAATTGTAAAGAATGCGTTCTGGCAATAGTTTATTTCAATGGTCAAAAAGAGCAATGGCCAACACTAAAAAGAGAAAGTAATTGTTATTTTATTTTAATATTTCTTCTATTCTTTTTAATTCAACAGAACCATGACAGATCTTACAGCTCTAATCCTGGACCACCACTTCATTACCACCGCTTCATTACCACCGCTTCATTTAATTGATGCTTCTACTTTGTATGATAAATGTATTGTTATTTGTGGGTCATGTATATTGTAAAATACATTGCAGGAAAACTCATGTCGCTGAGGGAATATATTCCAGAGGGACGGTGGGTTGAATTTTTACCAGTATGGTTTTTCGCTCCCACTGGGTTTTCTTGCATTGGGGGGTATTCAAGATTGTAATGTAAATATGTAAATTATGTAAAGTGACAGTCCTAGGTAAATTGCAGAAAACGTATGTTGCTGAGGGAATATATTACAGAGGGACAGTGGGTTGCATTTTTGCCTCTAAGGTTTTTTGTTCCCACTAGGTTTTCTATCCCCCCTGAGTGGGGATAGCTAGAAAATGTGCAACTCAAGAGGATTTCAAGCTAGGGAGTGTGGTCAATGCTCCTGTACAACATTTGTCTTTTAATATGTTAATGAGGGCACACCTCACAACACAAGCCATTCAATATACCTGTTGAATGAACAATCTTATTTCAGTCTCTTCCTGGCTTGCCTGCCTCCTGCATGCATGGGGCAATCTGTGATGGGTTATAATGGATCTTATGGGTGAAAACTATGATTAAGGTTAGTCTTGGGAGAATGTGGTATTGTGTGTTGGACTGTCACTAATTATTGTATGTTACTGTGTTTTGGCCTCTTATTAAATATCTGTTAAAGTAGACGGACTCATTTATATATTTTATATTAATCTGGTTATACACCACACCATGATCTTCAGCACTCCATGACCCCAAACTGTGACTTTATGTGGTCTTCCACTTCATGGCTAAGTAGCTGCTGTTCCTAAACACTGCCACTTTCCAGTAATACCACTTACAGTTGACTGTGGAATATCTAGCAGGGATGACATTTCCCAAATTTCTAATTGGAAAGGTGGCATCCTATCACAGTACCACACTTGAATTCACTAAGCTCTTCACTGAGCAGATGTATTTTTTCACAAATGTTTGTAAATTCAGACTGCAGGGCTAGGTGCTTGATTTTATACACCTGTGGCAATGGGTCTGATTGAAACACATTAATTTAATAATTAAGAGGTATGTCCTAATACTTTTGTCCATGTAGTGTATGTAGATATCAATGATCAGTGTGTGCATGCATACAGTTATAGATAGATGTATAGATGTTTGTCGATAGATGAGTAAATAGGATAACATATACAAATGATTATTGAGTGGTACCAGTTGCAATGTTCTACTCTAACTTGGTTAGAGAAAGCTGACCAAGGCAGCCACCACCACTAGATTCACTGGTGGCAGTTTTTGAGAGCTGGCTGAGCTCGTGGACTTCGAGGAGGAGCTACTGCACCTAAGGAACATCGCATGCATTCACCCGTTCCTCAGCAAAGAGACCACCAAAATACTAGTGCACTCGCTTGTGATCTCTCGCCTGGACTACTGTAACAGCCTCCTGACTGGACTCCCTCTGGATCATCTTTCTCCCCTGCAATCTATCCAAAATGCAGCTGCCAGACTCCTCTTTACTGCACGTCGGTCTGATTCGGCGGCTCCTCTCTGCAATGCCCTCCACTGGCTCCCCGTCGGCTCTAGGATAAAATTTAAAATTCTGTCTTTAACCTACAAAGCCCTCCACTTTTCCGCCCCTCCGTACATTGCCTCCTTTGCTAACTGATACCTCCCTGCACGACCTTTGCACTCCTTAATGGGACTAAAACTCTTCTCCAACCTCATCACCACCTCTCACTCGCGTCTCCAAGATTTTCGATTTTGAAATTCCTAGTTGTAAGCATTGCACATTGATTAATGTGTTATGTATGGTAATTGATATGTATTAACAATGTTCTCTCACTCAATAACTTATGATGGGGTCCCATAGCCTACACCGACCACACAACACATGGCAGCTCCTTCTCAGACTTTACCAGGGCAGGCCATACAAATACATGTGTATGTATGTACATGTCACCAATAGTAGAAACATGTATAACAGATAGGGCTTGTTTCATGAAAGATGGAATTGCTGGAACAGAGAATGGAAATCACAAGTTAAGGCCACATCATCCTGGTTGAAACAGTCTTTATATAAGCAGCTCAATGATTACAACTTGGCTAATATGGCCTTAACTTATCCTATCTCATGTAATTCCCTCTTTCATGAATGAAGCCCAGTGTGAATGTTGATGTGATATATTCTGAACCTAGCTCTATGCACTCAATTTTAACAATGCATTATTTTGGATTTCCAAGGGTATCTTAACCACCTCCTGGACATGATTACTTCCACCAACATCCGGCATCTGATGAGCCCTGCAATTTCTCCTGAGATTCACAGAAATATGAACATAGATGGACAGTAGTATGACATCTATGTACATACTCCCTACAGTGATTAGAATGTTTACCTTCTCATTGGCTCAATCACAGGTTTAGCAAGCAATGAGTAAAACATATGTTTATTTTATGTAGCCAGTAACTAATACAGGAACTAGCTATTATAATAATATTAAATTGCTCAGGATGCAAATAACCCAGCATGTTAACTGTACAAGAATGTTATGAATACAATCTGTTTTGCGATGTTCTAAACATCTTTTTTTCCTTCAGTAACAGTTGTGCAGATGGAGGACAGCATCCTCCTCATGGTGCTGGATTCCAGCATGGATGATTTGGAAGGCACATCCAGAGCCTATTCACAACCTCCTACCCTTTCTCCGATGACGGTACTCACAACTGACCATGATGAAGAGTAACCACCATTAATTCCATGCCCAGATGATGGAGAAGCAGGATCCGTTTTTTAGTCATTTTTTTGCAAGCAGATGAGGTTGTTGTACCAGCAGGAGAGTCAGTCTAGAGTTGAACACTGCAGCCAACTCTTGATATACAATGCGCAAACATGTTATGTTAGAGTGTAAAACTGCTCCAGAGGCAACTACCACATATAACCTCTCTCCATCAGTACAGCTGGTTGGAAATCAGTCTGGTGAGGAGGACTATGAAACTGACTTTACTAGACGGTTGACTAATCCATCCAATTCCTGATTAGATGATGATGATGAATAAATTGCACTGTTGCATCTTGCTAGTAGTTATGGAACTACACAAAGCCATTGTAAATTTCACAATGCTTAACTTTATGGCAGGATTGTTACACAGAAAGAAGCATAACATGGTGTTAAGAGCTCCAAACATCTACCCTTGAGCAATGGAATAAAGTAATGATTGAGTCTGATAAGTCATCTGTCACCCTTTTACCTACATCCAGATTATCTGATGGATTTATGTTAGGAGAAAACCAAAGCATGCCTTCAACCCACAAAGCCTGCTGCCAACTGTTCAACATGGTGGCGGATCCATCCTGGTATGAGTAACTCAAGGGTGTCATTAGGTCCAATAATGACAAACTCCAAGAACAACTGAAGCTGTTCTGAAGGAAAAGGTGACCTTAATTCTCATAACATAACAGATTATTGTAGTGTTATTTTCACCGCCTTCTGTCTTTGTCCTGTTATGAAAAAAAGAAACTGATAATCAATACGTTTGAAACCATTGCATATTTCCGTCTCAGTGATAATACAGGGCTAAGAGTCATCTCCATGCGTTTCAGATAGTTGAGGTTTTAATAGTGTATTAAATGTACATAAATTTGTATTTCCATGTAAGATAATCCAAGATCAAAGTGTTTAAACCTAGATGAAGGTCACCAAGCTATTTAAAAGTACAGTTATTGCTACAAACCGCAAACGGAATGCAGAGAAATTAAAGATTAATTGAACGGGCTAATTTATCTTTCATACAATTCCCTTAAGTATGTACAGACTGTAAAACATTATACAGCATTTAACATGTGAGGGTTATAAACACTCTTTAAACATATACTGTGAAGTCCATACCCCGGGCAGCTCACAGTTAGATTTTAAAAATATATTAACCTCTGGAAATATACGTTGGCTGTTTTTATCTTGATGATCAAGTTATTTCTATTTTGGAGATACATTATTTAACACAGAAATTTGCATGCCGACATGAAAGGGATGAAGCACCAGAGTGACTACAGATTCATCAATCATACATTTTTTATGTGAGCAACCTTGGTGTAAAGGGAAAGCAGGGATATAGAATGGTGGCTTGGATAAAGATAGTATTGGCCACAGAAGGTGGTCTAGTTGTTCCCTCAGATAACAGATCCAAATACTAATTGCATGTAACTCCATTGCTGTGATGGAGGATGAGGAAGTAATACTGACCAATGAGTCAGTAGAGGAGGGTCAGGTAACACTTAGCTTTTTAATTTACAGGAATATGTTAATACAAGTAGAACTATCACATGTGTCTATTTACATAAGGGTCAGTTTTATTTTTATTTTCTTTAATATAAATGCCTTCCTGAGATCACAATGGTTCTCTAATAATGTACACACAGAGCGTGTTGTGCAAATAAACATATGTTGCAGATAAATCAATGGAGATATATAGCACGTAAACTCTAGCTGGCTTCTGATTAGAGCGAATAGGGATTCATCTCCAAGAAACTCACTGAAACCCAGAGCGTCTTCAAGCTGACTTCCCATTAAAGTCGCTGGATGCTAATCTATAGCAAATTTCATGGAGCAATGTGAAATGAGTATGGGTCAGAATAGCTCATGTTTAAAATGGTGCTGTCCATTCCACAATTCAATTTGATTTTATATGCAATTGTGCTCACTGATTGAGAGCAGAAAAAACAGTGCTGAACAACGAACCAAGAGCTAATTAACCCTTAATACACATACTATTACTTGCACATTCAGCTTGGAGAGGAATTAGAATGGTTACCATGCCCTTATACATAGTAAAATGTTCTTAGGTATTATCAGCTCCTGTTCGGTTTATGTTTGGGACTTATAGATATTGATTCAATAGGTTTTATTCATGAAAGAGAGATTTGCAGGGAATTGAGAAGGGCATGGGTTCTCCAAGATTTTTTGCAGGGGGACAAGTTATCCCCACATTTCTCTCTACTACCTTAATATTTCCTTAAAGGGACACTACCCGATTTAACTAGATTACCTGTGTATTTTAAACAAACACATATGTAAGAAATGTACTTCTGTTTTTTCTTCTACCCATTTTGTGAATTTTACCCATAATGCAACATTCTCCAAAATCTTCCAGCAAGTCTCACTTTACAACTGTGGCCAAAGCCTGCATAATGATGTCATAAGATACACCCATGCTCTCTTACTGGCTCCTGGAGTGAATCATAGTGGCCAGGACTAGGTGGCTACCTGTCTTCCAACACAGACGAGAGTGACCTGATCAAACTGGATCATAACCCCACCCATTATTATGTATTAGTTATAGTACCCTCTCATTTAATGCAATTCTATTATCAGAATTCTGACTTATAGACTGCATTCTGTGTCCTCAGCCTCAAAGTGAGATAATAGTGATGTAAAGTCGCTGGGGGGTGGCACCACATATCTGAAATCAACAATGCAAAATGAAAAAAATAAACCCTTTTACATTTTTGGTGGGAGTATCCCTTTAACTCCTACCCATTGCCTATGTTGGTATGAGGACGAGATGGGCAGCACAAGATATTTAGTAGAAATGTGCATTCGTTTTCGGACGAATGCATTTTCATCCGAAAATAGCATTTTCGTTCATTCGTTTGAAAAACGAATAACGAAAATGCTAAGCTAACGAAAGCCGAATGATCGTCCATTTGTAGTACTTTTGGCATTCTATAAGGCGAAATAGAGTCGGTTTATAGAATACAATAGCATTACACATACATAGTACATTCCATAAACCGACATAATGAACGAATTTCGGTTTATGGAATGCATGTAAGTCTATTGGCATTCTATAAACTGACTCTATTTCGGTTTATAGTAATGCCAATACTATAGCACGAATGGAAGAATGATTTTCGTTTATATTAAACCATTCGTTCATTTGTTCAACTTCATAGCATTTTCTACTACACATGCAATTCATAAGCCGAAAGTCTTTAAATCGGTTTATAGACTTTCGGCTTCTGGAATACATGTAATACTATGGGCTTTCTATAAACCGAAACAGAGTCCCCATTCGTACATTTTTATGAATGGGGACTCTAGTTCGGTTTATAGAAAGCCCATAGTATTACATGTATTCCATAAGCTGAAAGTCTATAAACCGAACGTTCGGTTTATAGACTTTCGGGTTATGGAATACATGTAATCCTATTTCTATTCTCAGGGCTGGCCTTAAGTGTTCCGGCTCCCTGTGCGGGCTTCCCCCATAGCGCCACCCCCAGTCTTTCACCCCCCTATGTATATGTCCCTTTCCTCTTCCTTGTCATGTCTGTCTCCCCCCCCCCTCCACCTGTTCTGTCTCTCTCCCACCTCCTGTCTCTCTCTCTTCCCCCTCGCTTGTTCTGTTTCTCTATCCCCCCTCCACCTGTTCTGTCTCTCTCTCTCTCTCTCTCTCTGTTTTGTCTCTCTCTCCCCCCCCCTTTCCCCCTGTTCTGTCTCTCTCTCTCTCTCTCTCTCTCTCTCTCTCCCCTACCCCTGTTCTGTCTCTCTCCCCCCTCCCCCTGTTCTGTCTCTCTCTCCCCCTGTTCTGTCTCTCTCTGCCCCCTGTTCTGCCTCTCACCCCCTGTTCTGTCCTTCTCTCACCCCCTGTTCTGCCTCTCTCTCCCCCCTCCCCCTGTTCTGCCTCTCTCTCCCCCCTCCCCCTGTTCTGCCTCTCACCCCTGTTCTGTCCCTCTCTCACCCCCTGTTGTCTCTCCTCCCCCCACCCTTGCCTGCAAATGTGGTTCAAGGGAGGGGACGGAGCTAACCGGCTCAGTGGTGTAGCTCTGCCCCCACCCTGTGAAGCATAGCAGCGTCTGCTTCACAGGGAGCCACAGACAGCAATAGAAAGTGCTGCTCGGCTCCCCATGCCTGCATTAAACATGGGGAGCCGAGCAGAACTTTCTATTGCTGTCTGTGGCTCCCTGTGAAACAGATGCTGCTCTGCTTCACAGGGTGGGGGCGGAGCTACACCACTGAGCCGGTTAGCTCCGCCCCCTCCCCGGCCCCAGCACAGCATGCCGAGCAGAAGGCTGGTGAGGGGGGATCTTTTGATCTCCCCCATCCAGTACCTCTACCGGCTTTTTTTTTTTTTTTTCAACGGCCGGGCAGGCGCCCCCTGGAGTGTTGCGCCCTGTGCGATCACACAGGTCGCACACCCCTAAGGCCGGCCCTGGCTATTCTATAAACCGAACGTTCGGTTTATAGAATTGCAATAGGATTACATGTATGCCATAAGCCGAAAGTATAGCTTTTCGGTTTATGGAATACTATTAGGTCAATTGATTTGTACAAACGAATGTAACGAAACGAAAATAATTAACGAATTTCGTCCGAAACGAATGTAGTAATGAACGAAATTCGTTTTAGACTAAATAAATATCATTTTCGTCCGAATGAACGAAAACTAAACGAAAATTTTCGTTTTGCACATGTCTAATATTTAGTTATTTCTAGCACGGTTGTATTTTTTCCTACTAATGTGTAACAGTCTATGATGCTAAGCTAGCATGATTCTTTTTCAGGACAGAGGTAGAGTTCACCAGAGCAGCAGAGAATGTGTACTGCTCATGTGCAGCAATGTGCTCATGTGCAGTAACTATCTGGTTGAGTGGCAGCACCACCGCGCATGTGGGGTAGCATTGACACTCGACCTCCCAAGCTGCACCCCCAGTTCGACACGAGCAGAAGTCATGCGATACAGGTATGCAATGTAATAAGCCAAAGCTCTGTTAAAATACAATGATTTCTAAGTAATAAATTCAATATATCCAATACTAATACACTGAATAAAATATAGGTAGTGTATGAAGGTACACATATTTTGGACAAAATTACAGCTCTGCTTATTTGTACATAGCTCAAGCATAGTTATGCCACAGTACCTTAACACAGAGCTTAAAAGAGAAATACTGAGGGTCTACTCAGAATAGCAGGGAATCTACATTCTCCAATGCAGCTGAATGGGAGAATGTTTCCAACTCAGCTACTTTGGCCTAAAATGTGAAATTCCCTTCTCAATTCCCTGCAATTCTCTCTTTATAGAATAGACCCTACAGACTATGTAGAATGGACAGAGAAATGTTGCAGAGAGCCCTGCTTGAAAGCTTACAGGGAAGGTAATTGTAATATAGTCTTATCTTATTACAGATAGGGGTGATCAATAATGATTTGGATTGTCTTGTAAAGGGTCCTAATATTAGTTTTTTTTTTCTATATTACAAATATTTCAATCCATTCAAAAAGTAAGGAAAGAGAATTACAGGGAATTTAGATGTGAATAAGCCAAGTTGGATACATTTTTAATTCCCAGACCCTGCAATTCTCGCTTTCATAAATAAAGCCCTACATGTTAGTGAAACCAAGTACATGTTTAAGATCCACATGCATGCAGTCATTGGAATACACAATCTATATGATCATATACAGGAGTTCAGTTGTATGGACATCAGCTTATCTGATGTTAAGCTAGATAAGCGTCATGTTTTTCAGTAGGCTATGTTAAAAATCATTTACTATAAAGTCTCTAAAAATCCTTTGGGAATCTCTATAAATTGGAAAACTACACAACTAGAACTGCACAGCTATGCTATCAGCAGGTTGCCTCATTAAGAAGTCATTTAGTTATCTGTTTGAACAGTAACTAATGCCTCTGCAAGTTTATGATTAATGGATAAATACCAGAGCTAAGGGGTAAAATGCTGGAAGGAGCCAGGCACATAATGAAAGGCTAACTAACATCCATGGCTCAAAATCTATTCTCAAATATTGCTCACATTCTGAGAGACATTGAATTATGGGTAAATATGTCAAACACTATGTGGCTGATACATTTTTAAAATGGAAATCTAGAGAACGCTCTTCATAAAGACATGTGACAATGTTCCAGTTAGGCTACTTTGGCCTTAAGTTTGCAGTTCTCTTCTCAATTCCTGCAATTCCCTCTTTCATGAATAATACCCTATAGGGTTTACTCAGTAATGAGGGAATTGTGATGGGAATGGCATACTTTAGATCAAAGTAGTCAAGTTGGAAAATGTCTCAAATGCAGCTGAATGGACTAGGCTACTTTGATGTAAAGGTTGACATTCCCGTCTCAATTCAGTTTTATTAGACTGATAAATCTGTGGTAAATGTGTTAATCGTGTATATAATTCTTAAACGTTTCATCTCCATGAAATTGGAAAAAAAAAAAGATTATAAAGAGTCTAATGACTTAAGGCCAAAGCAGCTAAGTTGGAAAAATGCTACCATTCAGCTGCATTGTAGGATTTTTTTGAACCTGGCTACTTTGACCTAAAGTTGAACTAACGTTTGACATTCCCCTCACAATTCCCTGCAATTCTCTCATCATTGAGTAGACCCTTTAGGGTTTTATTCATGAAAGCTACATTGACCTACATTTTTTTTCAATTCAATTTTTATTGAGTAGACACTTAAGGAGTGGCCAATGTACAATGTTCAAGACTTCTTCATCCAGCTATTCAAATGAGTAACCCTGCTCAAGATTGATATCATAATGAGTAGAGCCGCTTGTGGTATCCTGCGTTTGACTAACCAGAGTAGTATATCATATCCCCTAGATTGACATGTACTCATGTTCATATCTGCTGCAACTTTCTGGGATTTCCAAGATCTAGTTATTAATATCGGTTGCCATCTTTGGAATATTGAGTGTCATTCTACCCACGGAGATGTAAAGGCCATACAACTAACACACATTATGTTATCTTTTATTTCCCCCTCCCATTTTATATTTAAATATTCATCTTATTGCACGAATGCGGTTTTAAGTAAGTGCACACTTTATAACAAGCACTACTGGGTGTTTTGCAGGTTTGTGTGTCATGATGGGCCAAATGTTTCTTATCTGCCGACACATTCTATGTTTCTATCTATGTGCAGTGTTACTCGTTTGTATAACTATCCATCGTTACGTCAGCTCATTCCTCAATATTTTTTTTCATCTGAACTTCAAGCCAGAGGCAAAGCCTTGATGTGTCATTTTACATTTATTTTATATGCCCTTTTGAGGGTATATGCACATTATTTAGTTTCCTTTAGATAACATTGATATAGATGACATGTAACTAGAATGACTCATTTGCCCAACAGCATAACACTGTTTTACATGCAAGCACTCAGTTTACTGTATTTGTGTTATTATAGCTATTTATTTACCCATTCAGTACTAAAGGGTTGTCCAAGGCATTTGGAGGATTAAGGTTAAAACTAAGGATAGGTGACCTTTTTTATATTCATCTATGGTCTATTTTATTGTTTAATTCCATGTATTTACTTAAATGGATAATACTAGCCCAATATCTTCCATCTAGCTGATTAAAATGAATTCAATTTGTTATGAGTCATTTTTACAGAACTAGGTAAAAGCTACCATTGTGTCACAATCAGTCAAAACACTAAGGTATTATTGTAACAGTATTTTGTACAGCATCACATTGTTTGTCTTCACTGTTATTTTACATGCATTGTTATAAGTGTAGTTATAGAGTTTTTGTGTTCACCTTGATGTGTTTTTTCATTCGTGGTTTCCTAATTAATTATAGTCTGATAGCTTTGATCTTTGCACAGATTGGCTAAATGATTGTGTACCACATGGGGCTCTCCCGCAGGGTCCACAGGGATGGGCTAACAGGCGCAGGATCAGACTGCGGGTGTAGGGGCTGCACCTATTGTCCTAGTTTCTTCCCTTCCTCCGGTTTTGCCACTCGCCAGTTACCAAGGCACCACCTTTGCTGGCGGTGGTGGAGGCTTCTGGGGGAGAGGTGATTGATCCCATGCGCACAGTTGTGTTGGTCGGGCCTCCTCAAGATTTTCTCACTCTTTCCCCTGGAGGAGGTCCCTCCCCCAGATATGGAACTGAAAGAATCAAAACGGGAGAAGGAAAAATACTGTTACCGGAAAATCACAAAAACCTTTGGGAACTGGATTCTGGATTTTTCCATTTTGCGTTATCGGGACAAAGATCCCCAAAAAATGTTTAGCCTTATTCTTTTACCAGGATGTTATCTGGAATGCTTGCTGAGTGTATGGGGAGCACAGTTGGCGGAGATACGACGAGCAGTTCCACAAAATATTGGCGGTTTTGCCCTCAGTGGGGTGGGATATCAGTCTTTGGTTGCCGTCCGGCATCCACTTCTTGGGGGGGGGCTACTCCACTCCACTAGCAGGTTGGATCAGTGAGTCGGTGTCCCGGGCTATCTGACAGCATTATGGTAAGGTGTGGAGGGAATGGCAGGATTTTGAGCTATCCCACAGTGGGTTTCGGGATGAGTCAGCCAGACTACAAAGATTATTGTGGCTCATGTGGTCCTGGGATGCCTCTGTGTCCTCCCCCAGTGTCGTCTCTTCCAAGCTGGCCGGGCTGTGTTACTGGTTTAAAGTTTCCGGCTTGAGGGATGTTACTAAGGAATTTCTAGTTCATCAAGCCATCAAGGGCTTAAAAAGAGGGGCCAGATTGGTTGACAAGCATAAGCCAGTTTTGGGGGCATTGCTGTTGGGAATTTCCCAAGTCCTCCCATCGGTATGTACATCTGAATTTCAGACCGCTTTGTTTAAGCTGGTATTTGCAGTGGCGTTCTTTGGGGCGCTGTGAATAGGGGAGCTGGTAAGCCCCTCTAATTGGGTACCCGGGGGGGTTTCTTTGAAGATACGCACAGGGAGCCTGGCTTCCTGTACTTCAAAATCAAGTATTCCAAGACAGACACTTGGAGTAGGAGTTCATGGATTATTTGTCAATAAGGTCCGGCGTCAGTTCTATGCCCAGTAGCCTGTTTTGATTGCTTCAATTCCATCAGCCCCTTGGGGTTAGCTCCCCTTCTGATTCAACATGAAGCCACTCCCCTCTTTCACTATCAGTTTGTGAGGGTCTTCAAGCTTTTGCTGGAGACACATTCTTAACGGTGACTTCAGTGACCATTCCTTCCGCATAGGGGTGGCAACAGAGGCAGCCAGGTTGGCTCTCACAGATCCCGCTATTCAGAGGCTGTGTAGATGGGCGTCACAGAGATTTTTATCTTACATCCGCCCGGCTGGGCTGACATTCCTCTCTTCTGCTTTATCTTTACAGGTCACTTCATGTGGAAGGTTTGGCTCATAGGCCATTCATATATTTATTGGGCCCGCTGGCAAGTGGCTATTCAACCTGGGGGGGGGGGGGGGGGCTGCTCGCTTTATCTCCTGGCTTATTTGAGGTTCCTTGGTTTGGTATGAGATGGGTTCAATTGCTTCCTGAGCTGGTTCAATTATCCCGTCTTTTGGTCCCGTGATATGCTAGTAATCCATTTGGGGGGAATGACTTGGTGTCTGTCTCGGTCTGGGTCCTCTGCGACATGATAAAACAAGACTTAGCCAGGTTAATACTTTTGTTCCCCAACATGCGCCTTGGTTTGGAGGTGGTGCCGGCAACTATTGGAGATGAGCGCATAATCAAAAGGTATTAGAGCGCTGCAGGGTTAAGTTGAACAGACATATTTCCAGATTTGTTTTAGGAGTCACTCTACGTCACCAAGTTTTTGAGAAAAATGCAGCAGTGTTTTTTGAAGCGATGGAGTGCATCTAACAGAAGTGTCATGGTACCCACCGTGACTTTTTTCATCTGGTGGGCATAGAGGGCCAGTCACCTGCCGAGAGACTACAGACCTTGTTTTCATTCATAAAGTCCCCAGCCCCTGCTATAGGGACTCTATGAATGTTAAATCCGAATTGCATACTGACAATTGTGTCGCAATTCAATTCAGAAGATGACCTACTGTGCCTAGGGTGGCAAAATCCTTGCACAAGCCTTGAGGTGTAGTGTAACTTGACAGTGAGTGTCCAAGAGAAATGGAAGAGCTTTGCAGCATCTCTCATCAGACTGAAGGACATTTTCTGCAGAATAACTTAATTAAACTCTTCTAGTTCCCCTGCCAATGTCAACACTTGAGAGAGGAGCACTTGATACGAGGTCACTCTCCTCTAGATTGTAAACTTGCTAGCTTATGGGACCTTAGTATGTCTCAGTGTGTCTCTGTTTGTCTAATCTAGTTTGTAACACCCTGTGAGCTCTATATCCAATACTACTAATATTGTTTGTGCTATACAAATAAAGGATAATATAATGTCTCATGGCACTATTGGCACTATTGGAAAGGTTTATTTTTCAGATGCAATTGAATCTTTCGGTTTGTATTTCTCTAATATGTTGACAGAGGGCCGACCCAAGACATTGTGCTGCCTGGGGCGAGGGTGAAATGCTAACTCCCCACCAATTGTTTGTTTTTTTGTATCTATATAAGAATAAAATATTTTTTTACTCAACTCCAGCACCCACGTTTTCACTCTGGACTCACCAGTGTTATTACTAGGGTACCACACACCATCTAAGTGTGAAATCTGTGCACCCAGATCTGTGCAAACACTCTTGACTCTATTAGCACCCATATTTGCACTCTGGACTCACCCCCAGCACCATCTCTCTTTGTTCGCTCCCTACGTGCTCAGTGGTGTATCTTGGTTTTGTGCTGCCCTAGGCAGACAAAATTCAGGCAGCCCCCTACCCATGCTGCACACGCATGACATGCCCCATAACCCACATCACCCCATCACATGCCTCCATCACCCTTATTACATGCCTCCATTGCCCTAATAACATGCCTCCATCACCCCCATTACATGCCTTCATCACCCCCAATGCATGCCAGGGTGAGTGAAGATAGCTCACGTGACCTGGCGCACATCTGACGTCAGAGTGCCGGGTCACATGACCTGTCATAACTCTGCCATCTATTGTCACGATCAGGCTGCCCTTGTGTTTTTTTCTTCTGGGTTTTTTTCACTGTCGGGAGACGAAATTTGCTGCTCTAGGCTTCAGCCTAGGATGCCTTGCAGTAAATATCGCACTGCATGTGCCTCCATAGAGTCTCAGTATTGAGAGGTATTGAGAGGTCAGGTGACTCCCCCCACTGTCAGATGTGACCCCCAATGTGCTCCTTAAAGCATATCACCTGTTTAAGCACCTGGATTTCATGCAACACCCGGCACTCCAAAGAGAGCTGTTCATGAGGTGGAGGAGCAAGACGTCTCTGCTTTGCACATATTTCACCCCTCGTACTGCTCTTAATGCACATTTAGATGATGTACAGTCTCTGTAATCACAAGTGGACCGTACACTAGGTGAAAAATAGACCGGGTGCAATGGACCCAGCCTGATCCATTGTAGGGCCAGCTCTATGTTAATATGTTTGGAACAATGAGAGGGAAATGTAGTTTAATATGGAAAGGCACAACATCCTGAAAGTCTTACCATTCAGTCATCATTAAAAGTAGTTGTGATACGAGCCTGAATTTCTATACTCTCAAAGCCTGGCCAATCTATACATAAATTATCTACTTTCACAAACTGATGTAGACCAGTTATATGTAACATGAAAACAAACATTGTGATAAGTAGGAGGAGGACAATAATCAAACTCACAAAAACAAAACAGGAATGAAACACAATTTGCACTAGTGGGGTTTTTCTCATTTGAAAAGTGCTCTGTACTGGAGCGATCATATCAGTGTTACTTCTGATCATATAAAGACATGTTCAGACATGGTCCACATACTATTAGTTCTCCTTGTGCATCTTGTTGTAGACACAAGCTGTGGAACTAAAAGCCATAACTAACTTTTACTGACGTGCACCAAAATCCTATATCAATAAAAGTATCTGACCAAAGGATAGATAAGAATTTGTTATCACAATAAACAAATGCTATTTACCTTAATCAATGCACATTTAGGTAAAACAATAAATGCACAGAATAAGAGATAGGCTATACAATAAGTTTATCGAGAAAATAGCATTTGTGTGATAAGTTAAGAGGGAGGAACATTTAATATACACAGTGAGGAAGGTGGTGGCATTTGTAATTAAATTCCTGTGACAGTGGTTAAAATGACAGTCACAGGGTTTCATTGTCTGCATTTGGTATGTTAAAATTATAGTACAAGCTGCCTTCATGTGGTGTGTGATAAATGCATATCATAATACAACAGTCATGATATTCTTCTGTGTGATCTGGCGCCTCAATCCCTTTCCACACTGCTGGGGATAATCATTTTTATGACATGAGATCACTTGCACCAACCACATCACATTTAACACCAACTCCATTTTTATCCATGTGAAGTGATGATTCGAAGAGAATCCCAGCAGTGTCTTTAAACTTTAGATCCTAGGTTAATTAGGGTAAAAGACAGTTAATTAGGTTCCCATAGGGACATTTAGTCAACGTAAGAAACAAAAAAAAAATCAGAAGTTGCATAGTCCATCATTTGAATCTCCAATAAGTCCAGTCGCAGAGGAAATAATAAAAGAAAAGTATAAAGAGTTCATAGCGTTCACCCCAAAAAATAAAGTAATACATTCTGCTGGACAATAGGCTCCCAGACATTTCATTGCTTTTCTGATCTTTAATCCTCCTTTCCCTATTAGAATAGCAATGGATCCCTCCTCTTATTCTAATAAATCGCTAGCAGAGCAAGCCATTCAAAACACTGATCCTTTGATCAGCACAAGCTGTCAGCACGTCTTGTTTTTTTCTCTACCAGCCCTTGTTCCAAGCTATAAGTAGAAGCATTGCTTCTGAAAGAAATTCCCTAGGTGTCCTGCAAATCATCAATCGTTTTTTTTTTTTCAGTTTTTTTTTTTTAATGTTTCTTAGAGAAGCCCACAATACCTTTCTACTGAATTTCCTCCCTCCTTCCCCTTTCCTCTAGAATCCTACTTTCATTTGATACACAATACAACGTGTCTGTCTGACCTACTGGGACCTGGCTGTCTGAGACTGTACCACTACATGCAGACAGGGGATGTCTGAGTTACAACAAGCCACACAACTCTCTGTTATACAGGGATGATTGCTTCTGGACATGGCCATAATTGTTGCTGCAGTGTGATTTTACCATTTAGTGGAGATCATAGGGAAGCTTTAAATTGCATGTTTCATACTGACAGTTTTTTATATTTCTTTCTCCTGTAAATGGAAAAGTCCTAAGTCACTGTGCTTGGGGAGAGCAGAGCAACATTTAGACAGCAAGTAACAGTTTGCTAATGTGCTGTATTCACTTTGTACCTTTCTTTGTCAAAAAGATGATGCCTAGAGGATGATATAGCTGGTTAGGTAAACATTTTTTTCCATAGCTACAGTTTTTAAAGACGCAGCATTTAAAAATGCAGAGACATGATGTCTGTAAGCATTATTATTGTTATTATTAATGTAGTATAATAATTGTGAACATTAGGGTTATCACACTACCTTTTTTCTATGGGATGCTAATAAAAAATGCACACTTCACTGTAAAATAGATTTTTTTTAAATTAGAGTACACTTTAAGAGTAGCCTGCTTAGTACCTAGTACAAATTTGTGTTTGCCTTCTTATAAGCAGCCTTGATAAAAATGGTCATATCATATACTGGATACATACATTGCTGCATATGAAAAATGTACAATAAGTTAATAAAGAAATTGACATATTGGCAGTTAACTACAATACCGAGTACTGATTTTTTAAATTTAAATGTAAAAAAAAGTACATATATATCTGATTATATATTTATATATATGTAGACAAAGAGTGAGTTTACTAAACTATCTCATGTCTTTGAGATTGAAACAAGTGACCTCTGTCAGTGTAGCTGATGTGGATGTGTCATTATTAACAGAGCTGCCTGATCATCATAGGAGTTGTAGTCTGTAGCTGCTGCTATAAAGGATCCAGTCATATTATAATGTTAATTGGCTGTCCGAGCATGACGGATACATTTTCGTGAAAGAAGACAATAGAACACCTTGTTGAATTAAGCAGCTAAGGTTTGTTAAGCATGATAGGAATTGTAATCCACAACAGAAAACGGGACAAAGGTTGTCTATCGTTGCTTTGGGAGTAAGTGAGGTTTAGTGAATACACATCCTTGTGCTGGCTGCTAAATGTCAAATTGCAGTGGAAAGAAATACAGCATTGCAGTAGTACTGCTATGAGGCACCCACTAGGAAAGTGGAAAACTCCTGCAGAGGACGTGTTTCCATTTCTAATGCGTAGAAAGAGCCTGTTGTTTAAGTCTGTCAGGATTGTGGAATATACAGAAAAACACAAGGAAAGATGACAAAATGACCTCATTGAACTCTGAGTGCTTAACAAAACAAATATTTGCAGCCAACATACCGCATTTGTGTAGTGCTTGCGTCCAAACAACCCCCTGACTTGGATGCTGCACCTACATCTCCATGGTTGGCACTGTGTTTTTTTTCACCCTCATTTAACATGTTTTCGGGAAGATGGAATCACTGCAAGTGAAGTAAATAAAGCTGCATAGGCTTCTACTGTGACAACATTTTCCATGTGTTTTTTTTTTTTTTTTTTAACTTTGACTGAAAAACATAATTTTAAACCTTTTCAAAGATTTATCAGAGCTCACTGATTCATTGTGAAGTTTGCTGCTTTAGGGTGAAATATTGTTTTACCAGATTAGACCAGTCATTTTAATTCTCAAACTACAAATATAGCGGGGCTAATTCTATGGCTCCAGCTAATTAGCATAGCTGGACAGTTTAGAATACTGTGAAATTCGACAAAAGTAAGTAAAGGAACAGCTCCAAGTCACAAATGCCTGTTAACCAGCGAAAGAAATTGAAAAACTGCTCCGAATAACAGAGCCATTAAAAAAGGAAGAAACCAATCAAATCATCAGGAAAACCCTAACCATGAAAATGGAAGCCAATTAACATCCTCTAGATAATTCTTAACCAATCAGGAGTCACACAAATGCCCCCAATACATGACAAAAATGCACATATCAGTGAGAGAGAGAGAGAGAGAGAGAGAGAGAGAGAATTGGTTAGTGTTGCAGTGTATCAGTACTTTTAGAAATTATATATGAACTTCATACATTTCAACATACGTCACACTTTTATTTTTACATATCACGCAACATTGTTTAGCCTTTTTTGGCCTCCAGAGGAGGGAATACTATGTTATTGTTAATACTTTGCTATAGACATGTGCAAAACTAAAATTTTCGTTTCGTTTTCGTCCATTCGGACGAAATTGTAATTTATTTAGTCTAAAACGAATTTCGTTCATTAATGCATTCGTTTCAGACGAAATTCGTTCATTATTTTCGTTTAGTTCGTTATTATTCGTTCGTTTTATAGAATACAATGTAATACTATTGGCTTTCTATAAACCGAACGAGAACCCCATTCATAAGAAATTCTTATGAATGGGGCTCTCGTTCGGTTCATAGAAAGGCAATAGTATTACTTGTATTCTATAAGCCGAAAGTCTATAAACCGAACGACTTTTGGTTTATAGACTTTCGGCTTATGGAATACATGTAATCCTATTGCTATTCTATAAACCGAACGACTTTCGGTTTATAGAATAGCCATAGGATTACATGTATTCCATAAGCGAAAGTCTATAAACCGAAAGTCGTTCGGTTTATAGGCTGTCGGCATTTAACTATACAGAGACAGAGTCTCCATTCATAAAATTATGAATGGAGACTTTGTCTCTGTGTAGTAAAATGCCGAAAGCCTATAAACCGAACGATCGGTTAATAGACTTTCGGCTTATGTAATACATGTAATCCTATGGCTATTCTATAAACCGAACGTTCGGTTTATAGAATAGCAATAGGAATACATGTATTCCATAAGCCGACAGCCTATAAACCGAACGTTCGGTTTATAGGCTGTGGGCATTTTACTACACGGAGACAAAGTCTCCATTCATAATTTTATGAATGGAGACTCTGTCTCCGTATAGTTAAATGCCAGCTTTTAACTATACGGAGACAAAGTCTCCATTTATAATTTTATGAATGGAGACTCTGTCTCCGTATAGTTAAATGCCGGCTTTTAACTATACGGAGACAAAGTCTCCATTTATAATTTTATGAATGGAGACTCTGTCTCCGTATAGTTAAATGCCCACAGCCTATAAACCGAATGTTCAGTTTATAGGCTGTGGGCATTTAACTATACGGAGACAGAGTCTCCATTCATATGAATGGAGTCTTTGTCTCCGTATAGTTAAAAGCCGACAGCCTATAAACCGAACGTTCGGTTTATAGGCTGTGGGCATTTAACTATACGGAGACAAAGTCTCCATTCATAATTTTATGAATGGAGACTCTGTCTCCGTATAGTTAAATGCTATTGTATTCTATAAACCGACTCTATTTCGGCTTATAGAATGCAATAGTACTACGAATGGACGGATGAACGAATGATTTTTGTTTATTAACCATTCGTTCATTCGGCTTTCGTTAGCTTAGCATTTTCGTTCTTCGTTTTTAGGGCGAATGGACGAAAATGCTATTTTCGGACGAAAATGCATTCGTCCGAAAACGAATGCACATGTCTAGTATATATTCACATGTAAATTGCTTTTTTAATAAAAAATTATGATATAAAAAAATTCTTGTTTTTATTTCCTTTTATGTGACAATGCTGCCTCTCTCTTTCCCTTGCCCCCAGATTTGTCGCTCTCCCCCCCTTAGTGTTGTCTCTCTCTCACCCTCCCTTTGGCTCCCCCCTCGCTCCCCTTGTGTCTGTCTCTTCCCCCCTTCCCTCCCCTTGTTTCTCTCTGCCCCCCCCCCTTGTTATTCTGTCCCCCCCCTCACCTGTTTCTTGCTCCCTGGTGGCTAGTGGGGGCAGCCGGGGGATGTATGCACGATACATAATAGACGGAAGTGTCGGGCAGCATGGAGGTTGTCTGCACGATTCGTTTGGTGCTTACTTTCGGCTTATAGAATACATGCAATGCTATTGGCTTTCTATAAACCGAAAGAGTCCCCATTCATACGAATAGGTCAATTGACCTATTCGTATGAATGGAAACTCAATTTCAGTTTATAGAAAGCCAATAGCATTACATGCATTCCATAAACCGAAAGTCATTCATGTCGGTTTATGGAATGTAGTACAATGCTATTGGTATTGTATAAACCGACTCTATTTCGGTTTAGAATGCCAATAGAACGAATGGACGAATGGACGAATGAACGAATGATTTTCGTTTATTAACCATTCGTTCATTCGGATTTTGTTAGTTAAAATTTTCGTTATTCTTTTTTCGGACGAATGGACGAAAATGCTATTTTCGTCCGAAAATGCTATTTTCGTCCGAAAATGCATTCGTCCGAAAACTAATGCACATGTCTACTTTGCTATGTTAGTCCTAGGAGTTAAACGGAAAGCTGTCAGTGGAGGGTGGTGTGGAGGGACAAAGCTAGTGAGGGACACTTGTTATACTCACTTCATGTTATGTATTCCCGCTGCCTGACTCAGACTCCCCTCCTGTTATTCTGGTCACTCCACTCTGCTGCATGGTTCTAATCTTCCTCCTAGTAGAGGTGGAATGTCCCACAGTATTCCTGTGTCCACAGCAATGTTAAGAATTATACATCATGCTGTGATTATCATACACACTTTCTGAGATGAATATTTTAGGGTCCCACCAGTTGTCCAGGCACCTAATTTAGACTTTAGGAGGCCAAATTTTCTTTCTATGACATTCCTGGTTCTGATGTAGGCCTCATTTTCTCAGCTGAGTTTGTTGGGTTGGCTAGTGGTGTTATAAGACAGGGTTTTAGTCCATATCCAGAGTAGGGTTGCCACCTAGCCAGTATTTTACCAGCAGGCCGGTAAAAAATTGGCATCAGGCCAATGTTAAGTCTATGGAGACAGTACCAAGGCCAGTATTTTTCGGTAGAAAAGGTGGCAACCCTAATTCAGAGTCACCTTAGTGGGAGAAAAATAGTATCTTTTTGAAGAAAAGGTGGCAACCGTATGTGTGAACATAGTGTACTGATTTTACTCCTATAATGTGCAAAATGCATTATGGGATGGAGCCGAGGGCATCATGGGTGTTTACAATCTACCCACTTTAGTTTGTTGCTTCAGAAGAGTACATAAAAAAGATACTACTTTTTACTTCCTGCAGGAAGCGTTACAGAACACACCTCTTTCTGACAGGATATTCTACTGCTGATGACAACATATGCACAGTTAGGCATAACTCAGTTACCCGCACGTCTTTCTGTTTTACAATGAAACTTCCGTGAAAAAAGGAAGTCGCTGCGAAGAAGACTTTTACCTACCAAAAACAAACCCTTAAATCTGACATGTATGAGAATTTGTAAAAGACAGACTGAGAGACAAGCAGAATTTATAACTAGTTTTAATATTAGCTACCTACACTTCTGTTACAGTGCTGTCAACTAAGATTGATCAAACAATAAATCATGCATGTAGACATCATGTGGCTCACACAAGTTCAAATTGTAACATCGTAGAAGTGACATAAATAGTCAAATAGATGTGAATGAACAAAAGGTTCCAAAAAATATAAACTAAGAGAATTGAGTTACAAATTGTAGGTATAAACAGAGATGACGGCACCAGTATGAACAGTTGGATTTCATGGTGAAAAAAACCCATAAATAAGGTTAGCATGTTGGCCCCCCCAAAAAAGAAAGAAATAAAACTCTTCATAGCAATTATATTTAATTTGAAGGAGATGAATGGAAAATAACCACAAAGAAACCAAATAAATTAAAACATGAGAAAGGAACAAACATGTCAAAAAGGGACAGTATGGCACAGGGAATAGAAATTGCTCAATAAATAGTGAATATCAACTGTGGAGAGCTGAAAGTGGTAGATATGAGCTAAATATAGTTAGAAACATAGAAACATAGAATGTGTCGGCAGATAAGAACCATTCGGTCCATGTAGTCTGCCCAATAGTTGTCCCTATACTTGATAGAACTTCAAAGCTGGCCAAACTGGTAAGTTTTCCGTGAAGTGAGAGAGTTAGCTTACAAAAGACTTGTCAAATACATAAGGTTAGTATCACAACCTCTGTGCACCTTCTACATTCCCGTCAACACCACCAGGACCTAAATGTCATCCTGAATAACATGACCAAGGTATGCCCGATGATTCACCCCCCCCCCCCCCCCCCCAAAAAAAAAGAACTTACACAGACTACTGAGTGGCTAGAAAAGGTTGCAGTATTTATTATTGTTTAAAATTGCTGCAACATAGATTGACAGCTTAAATGTATTTAGTTGTACAAAATCATAACAGGTACTAATATACTAATACAGGTCATTATAATAATAATAACCGAGTATAAATAACATATACCAACCAACAACATGTTTATACGTATAAAACAATATATATAACCATATAAAACAGTACTTGATACACATAAGCAGTAGTGTGTAACTTATCCTAGCCCACCTAGGATCAGGACCCCGAGGATCTGGCACAGGCATAAAAACCCATGAATTTGGGCTGCTGGCATTCCTGTTTGCTTAGTAGCCTTGCTTCACTCACCTAGTATGAGCCCCTGGGGAGTCTGTGCAGCTAGCTCCCATAGCTAGTGCCCACCCGGGCAGGGCCGGCGCTACCGTAAGGCAGCACAGGCGGCTGCCTTAGGGCGCACCAATGGGGGGGCGGGAAAATCGCCCGCTCCCCCAGACCCCAGTACTTACCTCCATGCCGCTGTTCATGTCCGTGACTGAGAGGGAAGCGCTGTGCGCTCCCCTCAGGCCGTGCGCATTCAATAAAGTGTGTTGAAACTTTTTTTTTCAACACACTTTATTGAATGCGCACGGCCTGAGGGGAGCTCACAACGCATCCCTCTCAGCCACGGACCTGAACAGCGGCATGGAGGTAAGTACTGGGGTCTGGGAAAGGGGGGAGGAGGGAGGTTTAATGAGCAATTCCTGGGCATCTGACTGGCACAATATTCCTGGGCATCTGACTGGCATAATATTCCTGGGAATCTGACTGGCACAATATTCCTGGGCATCTGACTGGCATAATATTCCTGGGCTCTGACTGGCACAATATTCCTGGGCATCTAACTGGCATAATATTCCTGGGAATCTGACTGGCATAATATTCCTGGGCATCTAACTGGCATAATATTCCTGGGAATCTGACTGGCATAATATTCCTGGGCATCTAACTGGCATAATATTCCTGGGCATCTGACTGGCATAATATTCCTGGGCATCTAACTGGCATAATATTCCTGGGAATCTGACTGGCATAATATTCCTGGGCATCTAACTGGCATAATATTCCTGGGCATCTAACTGGCATAATATTCCTGGGAATCTGACTGGCATAATATTCCTGGGCATCTGACTGGCATAATATTCCTGGGCATCTAACTGGCATAATATTCCTGGGAATCTGAATGGCATAATATTCTTGGGCTCTGACTGGCACAATATTCCTGGGCATCTAACTGGCATAATATTCCTGGGCATCTAACTGGCATAATATTCCTGGGCATCTAACTGGCATAATATTCCTGGGCATCTGAATGGCATAATATTCCTGGGAATCTGACTGGCATAATATTCCTGGGCATCTAACTGGCATAATATTCCTGGGCATCTAACTGGCATAATATTCCTGGGCATCTGAATGGCATAATATTCCTGGGAATCTGACTGGCATAATATTCCTGGGCATCTAACTGGCATAATATTCCTGGGCATCTAACTGGCATAATATTCCTGGGAATCTGACTGGCATAATATTCCTGGGCATCTGACTGGCATAATATTCCTGGGAATCTGAATGGCATAATATTCTTGGGCATCTGACTGGCACACTATTCCTGGGCTCTGACTGGCATAATATTACTGGGCTCTGACTGGCATAATGTTCATGGGCATCTGAATGGCATAATATTCCTGGGCGTCTGAATGGCATATTCCTGGGCATCTGAATGGCACAATATTCCTGGGCATCTGACTGGCATAATATTCCTGGGAATCTGACTGGCACAATATTCCTGGGCATCTAACTGGCATAATATTCCTGGGAATCTGACTGGCATAATATTCCTGGGCATCTAACTGGCATAATAATCCTGGGAATCTGACTGGCATAATATTCCTGGGCATCTAACTGGCATAATATTCCTGGGCATCTGACTGGCATAATATTCCTGGGCATCTAACTGGCATAATATTCCTGGGCATCTGACTGGCATAATATTCCTGGGCATCTAACTGGCATAATATTCCTGGGAATCTGAATGGCATAATATTCTTGGGCTCTGACTGGCACAATATTCCTGGGCATCTAACTGGCATAATATTCCTGGGCATCTAACTGGCATAATATTCCTGGGCATCTGACTGGCATAATATTCCTGGGCATCTGAATGGCATAATATTCCTGGGAATCTGACTGGCATAATATTCCTGGGCATCTAACTGGCATAATATTCCTGGGCATCTAACTGGCATAATATTCCTGGGCATCTGAATGGCATAATATTCCTGGGAATCTGACTGGCATAATATTCCTGGGCATCTAACTGGCATAATATTCCTGGGCATCTAACTGGCATAATATTCCTGGGAATCTGACTGGCATAATATTCCTGGGCATCTGACTGGCATAATATTCCTGGGCATCTGAATGGCATAATATTCTTGGGCATCTGACTGGCACACTATTCCTGGGCTCTGACTGGCATAATATTACTGGGCTCTGACTGGCATAATGTTCATGGGCATCTGAATGGCATAATATTCCTGGGCGTCTGAATGGCATATTCCTGGGCATCTGAATGGCACAATATTCCTGGGCATCTGACTGGCATAATATTCCTGGGAATCTGACTGGCACAATATTCCTGGGCATCTAACTGGCATAATATTCCTGGGAATCTGACTGGCATAATATTCCTGGGCATCTAACTGGCATAATAATCCTGGGAATCTGACTGGCATAATATTCCTGGGCATCTAACTGGCATAATATTCCTGGGCATCTGACTGGCATAATATTCCTGGGCATCTAACTGGCATAATATTCCTGGGAATCTGACTGGCATAATATTCCTGGGCATCTAACTGGCATAATATTCCTGGGCATCTAACTGGCATAATATTCCTGGGAATCTGACTGGCATAATATTCCTGGGCATCTGACTGGCATAATATTCCTGGGCATCTAACTGGCATAATATTCCTGGGAATCTGAATGGCATAATATTCTTGGGCTCTGACTGGCACAATATTCTTGGGCATCTAACTGGCATAATATTCCTGGGCATCTAACTGGCATAATATTCCTGGGCATCTAACTGGCATAATATTCCTGGGCATCTGAATGGCATAATATTCCTGGGAATCTGACTGGCATAATATTCCTGGGCATCTAACTGGCATAATATTCCTGGGCATCTGAATGGCATAATATTCCTGGGAATCTGACTGGCATAATATTCCTGGGCATCTAACTGGCATAATATTCCTGGGCATCTAACTGGCATAATATTCCTGGGCATCTGAATGGCATAATATTCCTGGGAATCTGACTGGCATAATATTCCTGGGCATCTAACTGGCATAATATTCCTGGGCATCTAACTGGCATAATATTCCTGGGAATCTGACTGGCATAATATTCCTGGGCATCTGACTGGCATAATATTCCTGGGCATCTAACTGGCATAATATTCCTGGGAATCTGAATGGCATAATATTCTTGGGCTCTGACTGGCACAATATTCTTGGGCATCTAACTGGCATAATATTCCTGGGCATCTAACTGGCATAATATTCCTGGGCATCTAACTGGCATAATATTCCTGGGCATCTGAATGGCATAATATTCCTGGGAATCTGACTGGCATAATATTCCTGGGCATCTAACTGGCATAATATTCCTGGGCATCTAACTGGCATAATATTCCTGGGCATCTGAATGGCATAATATTCCTGGGAATCTGAATGGCATAATATTCCTGGGCATCTAACTGGCATAATATTCCTGGGAATCTGACTGGCATAATATTCCTGGGCATCTGACTGGCATAATATTCCTGGGAATCTGAATGGCATAATATTACTGGGCTCTGACTGGCATAATGTTCCTGGGCATCTGACTGGCATAATATTACTGGGCTCTGACTGGCATAATATTCCCATTGAAATACTGGTAAGTTTGTTGATTTAACTTTACTTCATTTTAAATATTGTATTTGTTCCCATTTTGTTTCTTCACTTCAAAATAAGATATATTCAGTGTGCATAGGAATTTGTTCATAGTTTTTGTTTTTACTATAGTCCGGCCCTCCAACGGTCTGAGGGACAGTGAACTGGCCCCCTGTTTAAAAAGTTTAAGGACCCCTGGGCTAAATACTGGCATATTGAGTGGCAAAATAGTGTGTCTCCGGTTATGTGTGAATTGGTGTAACTGTGTGTGTGTGTAAGTGGTAAGGGTGTCTGTGTGTGTGACTGCAAGGGTGTCTTTGTGTTTAAGGGTTTCAGTGTGTGACACATTTAGAGCATGCGAGTTGAATATTTAGATGTATTTATTTTCTACACTATACATTATTCATATATATATATATATATATATAGATATATATATATATATATATATATATATAATGTAAGGAGGCTTAATGGTGTGGGAGGCGTGGCGGATCAGAGCAGGGGGGCACCAAAATGCACCTTCGCCTGTGTAGACGAAAATCCTTGCACCGGCCCTGCACCCGGGTTGGACATACCCCCATATGACCAACCCCCTCCACTGTCACCAAACCTCAGGGACCCCTACCAACACTCTTCTTAAAAACTAGGGATGGAAGGGAGGGAATTTGCCAAAGAAGACGTTCTTTCATTGTGTACTGCAATATATAGCCTAAGGCCAGCTCCTTTTAAAGCTAATAGCCACCCCTGCCATGCCTCCATGGGGCACCTAATTAACTGAGATGGTGTAGGGGATGACTGACAACCTTTGTCATGATGGCCTTTTATTTATTGCATTATTCCAGGCCAGAACTCATATATTGTTTGCTTATACCATGTTATTGTACCATTGTTTATGGCAAACAATGTTTGTTCCCAGTCTTAATGGTTGAATTGTCTGCATCACTTCTGACTCAGGAAAAACCCTGTTTGATGTGGGTATGTAAGGGTCCACTCCAGTAGACAGTTAATTTATCCCAACCCTCACACGTTTGCAATGCATGGGGTAGTCCCCTGTAACAAGTTAACTCATCTGACAGTGAATGCAGAGGTACATTTTACATCACTTTATTTGCAGTACACTTCTTGTCCCCATGCTATTCTGGCATCAATAATACTGTGTTCAAAAGTCACACTATCCAAAGGTGAACTTGGGCAAAACAAAAAACTATTCTACAATGGAAACATGTGGGTTGTTCTTTTTCTTCTTTGATTAATTAGCCATTCTAGGTTATGCTAGACCGATCTAAATTTACCTTGTCTTGTCTATGCAGATATAATATTCTTGTCTATGCATTGTAAGGAGGTTCTTGTGAAAGGCTCTATGATGTCATAATTCAGGAACTTCACCCCAGTCTTCTTGAGTTATGAATGTCGTAATGAAACCTGGATTGCTTACACAATCTCCTACAGCACTGACATAGCAATAGTCTTTCTTTTTATATTAATAAGAATCCATTATAATACTCCACCACCTTCTAAACTAAGTCATACTATGGAATCTTTCATGATACATGGTACTGTAATACATGATTGCCATGTCACTGGCTATGTATCTGTAAGGTTATAATTACAGACACTAAGGGGCAATTATGAGGAGTTATGTGCAGTGAAAAACATTTGTGACAGGGACGTGAATTCAAATGGGAAATTTGCATATTAAGCCACAATGTGATTTCAAAAAAACATTATTTCATGTATTTGCACACAATTCTGCTAACACGATCTATATATCATTTCGTATTCTCTATATTCACAGTATAAGAAAAGTTTAGGTTGACAGAGACCCTTTAAATAACTTTGAAAACTAAATAATTAAATCCACAAACTAAATTATTATATTTTAGTGATGTGTGAGCATTTCTCTTGCACAGTTTCAAGACTTAGAACTGACTGAGATTCAGGGGCGGGCTGGGCCGGGGGGCAGGGAGGCGATTGCCCCCCAGGCCGCCCTAAAGCATGTTAAAAACGGCCGCTGGGCCGTCTTTAACGCAGCGCTAAAGGCAGCTGCCCCGGCCCAGTTCTTCTTAAGGCCACCACGCAGCTGCCTCTCTTGAGCCCCGCCGGCCGTGCATTCTGAATTCCGATCCTTCACTATGCGGCTGGCATTGCCGCTTAGTGTAGGACGGACTGGCTCGGTCGGTGGCTCCTCCTTTCATGACGGCTCGGCCTTTGCGCATGCGCATAGCCGTGAAGGACACCGGGAACACCCTCACACCCTTTCTCCTACCGTACCGCGCATCCTGAGAGAGCAGCTGCCGGGATTTCAGAGAATTGTAAGTATTTTTTTAAATGTTTTATTATATTGACTGTAAAGTAAATTATAGTTTTAGGGGGAGGGGGCATTAAATGCAATGTGTTAATTGTGTATATAAACCATATAAACCCAAAAAAATCTGCAAAATAAGTTGTAATGATGGAAATGTAATTTTAGGGGGAGGGGGTGGGGGCAGTAAATCAATATGTTCATCTATTGTAATAAGGAGATTATTTTTATGCTGGGGGGAGCGGTTGGGGGGCAGTAAATGAAATGTGTATAGATAAAAAAAAAAATCTGCAAAATAAGTTGTAATGATGGAAATGTAATTTTAGGGGGAGGGGGTGGGGGCAGTAAATCAATATGTTCATGTATTGTATTCTAATAAGGAGGTTATTTTTATGGGAAGGGGGGTGGTTGGGCGGCAGTAAATGCAATGTGTATAGATAAAAAAAAATCTGCAAAATAATTAAAAAAAAGATTGTAATGAAGGGATTTTTTTGGGTGGGGCGCAGTACAAAAAATGTAATGTGTACATATATTTGCTCGATTATAAGACGAGGTTTTTTTCAGAAAAAAAATTCTGAAAAAGACCCCTCGTTTTATAATCAGGGTCGTCTTATAATCTGACCCCAAATCGAGGTCAGACTATAAGACATGGATCCAGGTCCCCCGCAGAGCTGCAGGGGACCTGGATCCCCCTCTCTAACAGCTGTGGATGTCTGCGCAATGAGCGCAGACCTCCCCTGCTGCCGCCCGGCACGACCGCCGGGACTTCTATGATGAAGCTGGGTACTTCCGGCTTCATCATTAAAGTCCCGGCGGTCATGCCGGGCGGCAGCAGGGGAGGTCTGCGCTCTTCGCGCAGACTTCCCCTGCTGCCCCGCTAGCCACCAGGGAAATCGGGCAGCTGGGGGATGTCTGCACGATACGTGCAGACATCCTCCATGCTGCCCGACACCTCCGTCTATTATGACGGACCAGCTGTCCATCATAATAGACGGAGGTGTCGGGCAGCATGGAGGATGTCTGCACGTATCGTGCAGACATCCCCCGGCTGCCCCCACTAACCACCAAGGAAAAATCAGGTGAGGGGAGGGGGAGGGAGGGAGGAGGGGGGGAAAGAGAGAGAAAAGGGGAGGGAGGGGGGAGACAAGGGGAGGAGGGGGAAAAGAGAGACAGGGGGAGGGAGGGAGGAGGGGGAAAAGAGAGAGAGGGGGAGGGAGGGAGGAGGGGGAAAAGAGAGCCAGGGGGAGGGAGGGAAGAGGGGGAAAAGAGAGACAGGGGGAGGGAGGGAGGAGGGGGAAAAGAGAGATAGGGGGAGGGAGGGAGGAGTGAGAAAAGAGAGACAGGGGGAGGGAGGGAGGAGTCAGAAAAGAGAGACAGGGGGAGGGAGGGAGGAGTGAGAAAAGAGAGACGGGGAGGGAGGGAGGAGGGAAAAAAGAGAGACAGGGGGAGGGAGGGAGGAGGGGGGAAAGAGAGAGAAAAGGAGAGGGAGGGGGAAAGAGAGACAGGGGGAGGAAGGGGGGAGAAGAGAGAGGCAAGGGGAGGGAGGGGGAGAAGAGAGAGACATGGGGGGGGAGAAGAGAGAGACAAGGGGAGGGAGGGGGAGAAGAGAGAAAGACAAAGGGGGAGAAGAGAGAGAGACAAGGGGAGGGAGGTGGGAGCAGAGAGAGACGGGGAGAAGAGAGAGATGAGGGGGGACAGAGACAAGGGGAGCGAGTGGGAGACAAAGGGACGGGAGAGAGAGAGACAAAGCTGGAGACAAGGGAAAGAGAGAGGCAGCATTGGCACATAAAAGGAAATAAAAAAAAGAAAAGCATTTTTTAAAATCATAGTTTTTTTTATTAAAAAAGCTATTAACATGTGAATATATACAAGTTGAACTTTTTTCCTATAGGGTAGTCTTATATTCAGGCTTTTATTTTTTTTTCTAAAGGAATATCCAAAGTTTGGGGGGTCGTCTTATAATCAGGGTCGTCTTATAATCGAGCAAATATGGTATATAAAAAAAAATCGTCGCAATAGAAAAATCTTGTATATAAATTTTTTTTTGTTTTAACGAGGAGGTGGGGGACAGTACAATATTTGTAATGTGCACATTTATAAAAAAAATAAAAATCTCCCCCTTCAGCAGCTTACCTTTATCCAGCGCCGGGCTCCCTCTGCGCTGGTGACCTCTCCACCCCTGCTGACGTCAGCTCCCAAGTGGAGCGGAATGCGCATGCGCCTCAAGTGCCATGCGCGCATTCAAACATTCCATAGGAAAGCTTTTCTCAATGCTTTCCTATGGACGCTCTGCATGATGAATGTGAAATTCGGCCACTTGAGGTTGGATTAACCCCTAATGTAAACATAGCAGTTTCTCTGAAACTGCTATGTTTACATGTGAAGGGTTAAAACCTGAAGGACTTGGCACCCAGACCACTTCATTGAGCTGAAGTGGTCTGGATGACTATAGTGTCCCTTTAATGAAGCAGCTTTGGTGTATAGATCATGCCCCTGTATAGATCTGCTATTTAGGAGTGAAATCACTACATCAGTAAATGTTTGCTGGTTTTATGTATCTCATTGTCATGTTTTGGTGTTCAAGAAATTTTACAGTTGGTTTCATATTGATAAATATGGAGAGTAAAACAACATCTAAAGACAAAGGTGGTGCTCAGAAAATACGGGAAAAGCGGTCCAAAGAACTTGAGTTAGCAGGAAGGGATCCTAAGCAAATGAAACTATCTTTTTCGGTGGTATGTTAAAAGTTCAAAAGTTAAGGCTGGTTCTAACATTTTTTGTTTGCATGTGCATGATGAAGTTTTACGTTTGTTAAGATTCATGATGGATTATCAAGGTGTGTGCATACTTGACTTTCCTTAGTGATCAGTTTTACTTTTTTTAAGACATATTTTTACTTATTTGAAATCTCATAAAATCTTACATGTAAGGTAAGTATAAATTGGATATCCTTTGTTTGCATGAGGATTTTTTAATTTTTTTATTGTTACCATGCATGGAGTTCCTGGAGTTTTTTGGTTACATCTAGCATTTGGGAGATTAAAATAGGTGGCGCTAAATGTTGTTTTAGGCTGGTGGTATACACCAAAGAATTCCTGTTGATGAGGTTTCTGCTGGCCCAAGTGCTCCTTCAAGCATGCCAGTTATGTCGGTCGAAGATGACGTGAGCCCGCTAGCAGAAGAACAGGTCATTGAGGAGGAGCTGGTGTCAGAATGCAGAGAGCAAGTGCAGATGAATGACCCAGATGTTTTTGAAGACCTTCCTGAATTAGAATGTATCACACCTGAAGACATGTCAGAAATATCTTTTAGTCTTCCTCCTGCATGTTCCATAGCAGAAAAAATGAATTTTGTTGAAAAACACCCTTATCAGCCAACCAGAAGTGAATGCGCAGATCTTCCTTTTCAAGAAGCCGACTTTTATTACCGCAAAAAGTCTAATGGGGATCGTATTAAGCGTTCGTGGCTGAGTTGTAAGATAAAGGATCGAAAGTTAGAAGCATTTTTTTGCAGCATATGCATTGCCTTTTCTAATTCCTCTTCCTCGTTCACTCAGGGTTGTTCTAATTTTCGACACTGCTATCAGGCAGCAAATTTGCACAAATCTTCAAAAAGTCATTCTGATGCTGTTAGTGCTTATTTTACCATGAAAACGAATAGAAGCATTGACACATTAATAAATCAGGCTCAAGTCTCCAGAAGAAAGAAGGAGATACTACAAAATATTGAGGTATTAAACCGTATATTTAATATTGTAAAACTGCTCGGAAAACAGGGATTGCCATTTCGTGCCCATGGCACTAATGAATCGCTGTACAATTTAAATAACATTGAAATAAACCATGGGAACTTTCTTGAAATTGTCCTACTTCTATCATAATATGATGTTCCTCTTAAAAATCACCTTGATAAATGTGTTCAGGAAAGTGAAAAAAGAAAACAGCGATTGAAAGACAGAAAAACATCAGGAAAACATTCAACTGGACGTGGATCTCTTGTGACATTTTTGTCCAATAATACAATAAAGAAAGTATTTGCAGCAATAGTTCGAAGCATGAAAAAGTTAATTGTGTCTGAAATCGGAGAGAAACGATTCAGTATACAGGTTGACTCCACACAAGATGTTGGAATTGTAGATCAAGCAACAGTAGTTGCGAGATATGTGCAAGATGAAGCCATTAAAGATGCTACAGGAAAAGGGTTTCACGAACTTCTAATGTCCTGTTTTGATGTACTTGGATTAGATTTCCAAAAAATTGCTGGTGAATCATTTGATGGTGCAGCAAATATGCGGAGTGCGTATGTGGGACTACGTGCACAGATTGCGAAGGTCGTGCCAGATGCGGTTTATATTTGATGCTATAGTCATATCCTTAACCTGTGTGTCTCAGATTGCTGTCAAGTATTGGAAGCAAAAACATTTTTTGGTCTCCTAAATCGCTTGGCAACCTTTATTGGAGACTCCCACAAAAGAATGAATATCTGGAAAGACCAACTGGATAGAAGACATGGACAAGAAAAACTTTTAAAGTTACAAAAAATTGGAGAGACAAGATGGTGGGCAAAAGAAAAGGCCCTTAACTGGATTTTTGGTGAGAAACATTCTCTTTATTTAGACACCCTTGAAGTTTGATATGTAATTTCCCAGAGTAACTTGTTTGAATCGAAAACCACTTCTGAGGCCTCATCCCTTTTTCACAATCTTTGTCATTTTAGGATTATCCTAACAGCCAACATATTTTTACAGGTTTTTGATGTTATAGGGCCAGTGTCAAAATATCTACAAACCAGTGGCCTTGACTTCAAGGTAGCATGGCAAATGGTTGAACGTGCAGTTGAGCAACTGAAAAAAAATTGATTTCAACTATCTAAAACAAAAGGCTGAACACTTTGCAATAAAATCAAATGAGTTAATGGATGAAAGTGATGTTCTTAACTCCTTGGAAGTCGAGACTATGCTTCCAGTTCGAAGAGTGGCACGAAAAAAATGCTTAGCTGGAGAATCTTCACATGATGAACCACCTGAAGATGAAATGCAATGTTTTCGAGCTAGTGTGTTCAGACCAATTCTGGACCAAATCATACAAAGCATGACAGAGAGATTTTCAGAAAATAAGCAGTTGGTCATGGATTCCCACTACTTGGATCCTCGCACATTTCAGAAAATTAGGACAGATCCCAAAGTGCTAGATGGAGGGGCACTAGAGAGAATTTCTAAGTTAGCTAAAGTAAATGAATGTTCTCTCAAAACTGAATTAATAAGTTTTGCCAACTTATTTCCAAGTCTTACAGGATGTCTTTCTGAAGATGAGACACAGAAAGTGGAAATAATTCTTGATGAGGAGGAGGAGGAGGAGATTAATGACTGGATTCCACCTAGTGACAAACTAGTTGAGGTACAAAAGGAATCAAAGTGTGGTTCTTGCAAGCAGTGCTTTCTTTGCTGTCACAGGTTGTTGTTAAAATACAACCTTTATTCTGCAGCTTATGAAAATCTTTCGATCACCTACGAGTACCTGTTGACCCTTTCTTTTACACAAGTGTCATGTGAGAGAGCGTTCAGCAAGCTAAAACTCATCAAGACCCGACTGCGAGCCACAATGGGACAAGAACTGCTTGATGCTCTAATGCTCATGTCAGTGGAGAGAGATCTTCTGGAACAGGTCCAGTTTCCAGATGTATTGGAAATTATTCGTCAAAGTTCTTCCTTGATGAGGTTTTTGCTAACCGTTTGAGCAAATATTTAGTTTAAAAGTTTCATACAGATATTTCTTTATCTGGCTTCTGTATTTTTTAAAAAAGTGTATTGTATCCATACATTGTTCATTCGTTAAAACTGTAGATTTTATTTTTGTTAAACCACATTTTTTGCTATTACAATTAAATTATGTTAAACCACATTGTATCATATTTGTCTTACTTCTTAACATCAATATCCGTTACAAAACAAGGAAAAGATGGGAGTGGATGGTGAGCTGATACGGTGGTGCAATGGGCCACTTGACTGGATTTGCGCCCCAGGACTAAGGCTGCCAGCCCTCCCCTGCTGAGATTGCAAAGTTATTTAAAAGTAGCACCGAAAAGACGTACTTTAATTCCATCAGTTAAGCATTTCTTTTCTAAAATGATAAAATACCTCAAAATCTTGTAGTGGCCTCCTCTGTCCTCACCCTGTCAAACAATGGCTTATTCAGATAATTATAGTTAGACATACATCTGTGGTTTGAATACACTTATCCTATAATCATTAACTTTTGTGAAGGTGTTATCCAGAGAGAATGCAGGTTGGGACAAGTATCGAAGGCTACTATGATTACTAGGACCTCTTAATGCATAGTGACATCATAAAATACTTAGCATACCCGACATATTCTGTAAGAATGGTCTGCTGAAAGCTGTTAATCTTGTCTTCTGATGTTGTATGACGTGAACAAGTAAACTTAAAACAACATAAATATATTATATTACATTATTTATGTAATAACGTTTGGTACCGAGCATGGAAGGAAACTACACACTAAGTTAGATGAACAGAGACAGAGTGATAGATTAGGTAGAGAGCCCTGCTCGCAAACTTACTATCTAGTGGGCAGATCAAAGGTTAAGGAGGTGGTAGTAACAGTATTTGGGAACAATTGGAGCTAGGTGAGTTTGACCAGAGTTTAAGCAATGGGTGATTTAGTGGGATAAATAGCAAGCTTCCTTATTTCTAACAGTTTCTGGGGTCAGTTAGAGCTAGCTGGGTTTAGCTAGAGGTTAATTAATGGGTGTTCTGGTGGGATGAATAGTAAGCTTCCTTTAAGAGGTGAGTTTTGAGATTTTTTTGAAGATGGACAATTAGGAAGAGAGCTGGATTCTCTGCGAAAGTGAATTACAGAGAACTTGGCTGAAAGCTCGCAGGTGCAAATGGGAAGAGGTGATGATGTTAGAGCAGAGTCTTAGTTCACTTAAGGAACATAGTGGTCATGCAGGGTAGTGTTGGTTAAGGAGGGAAGCAATGTAGGGAGAGGCTGACTAGTGGAGGGCTTTGTAGGTTAAAGTTACCATATTTAATTGTATCCTAGAGCAGACAGGAAACCGGTGTACTCCTTTGCAAAATGGAGCAGCCGACATGGAGCAAAGAGTGAGAAAGATGAGCCTATGAGCTGCATTTTGAAAATATTGCAGGGGAGAAAGATGAACCAAAGGAAGACTAGTAAGGGACTGAACATGATGGACGAAGGAGAGAGTTGAGTCAACGACCACCTCAAATCATCGGGGGTAGTCAGTGGGTGCAATAGTAGCATCTTCAACGCTAATGGTGATGTCAGGTACAGGGACAGAGCTCGAGGGAGAGAAGTTTATCAGCTCTGTTTTAGAGTGATTAACTTTTAGGTATCAGTCAGACATCCAGGTAAAGGTGGCCAACAGACAGCCATGCATTTTATTATGGTTAGTACTTTTTTTTGTTAATTGATAAATGTAAGCATGGTAATTAGTATTCATTGTAAATATCACTGTAAGTTGGGTAGCGCTCCAAACATATGTGGTATATGTTCTACAAAATTGGTAATTTAAATATTTTAAGATATATTACACATAAATCTCATTTTTTTAGATCTTTTGCTTGTTTTAGGGACAGTTATACTAGAAGATAGATGACTTTATGGTATGGATTACTGAAAAACAGAAATGGAGCCTACACATAATACCGAACATTGCATTCAGTGGTACCATACTTCTAAACACTAAGACACTGCATTTATTCACCAAACAGAATAAAGTATAGAAAAATCACCTGTGTCTGCAAATTCCAATGAAGGGAAAGAAATAAGGTTCTCCAAGGACAACAGTACTTGACAATTATTGCTAATGCAGGGTTACAGTCATCAGACCAAGTGGATATCAAATCCAACCCCCTTATCTATATAGAGCCACTGGAAAAAAATATGAACACATGACGACAAAATACATTGTGCTCAACAGAAGTTCACATATTTAAAGCATGTCTTGCATTGCTTTACAGTACTTGAACTTTATACTTTTCTTCCTAAAATGATATATGAAGAACTGCTGCTCAATGAGAATAAATTAAATATTTAAAAAGAACAGCAAATATGGAATCCTCCATTATTCCAATCACTTCCATTATCCCAAGGTACCTGATGTAAACTGGTAGTCAACTTTCTCTCTGTTAAAAGTTCTTTGGAAGATGCCAGTCATCTGGAATACAAGTGGTCCACTAACTGTTCAAAAAAACAAATACCAGCTATGTAATTTCATTCATAGACTTATGACTGACCTCAAGCCAATTTTTTACTGGCCTGCCAGTAAAATACCATCCGGGTGGCAACCCTAGGTCCCCCACTAATGACAACATAATTGTGACACTGTATTGCTACTAGAATCATTTTTAGCATGATGTACCCTCAGTCACAGTGTGACTATTGTGTGCAGAATCATGTTGATTGACAATATTGTGAATTGAGCTAACATTCACTTTTCTCTTCAGGTATTACTTTTATATGCATTTTCTGCCTTCTCAATAACAAAATATTTTTTATTTCAAATAAAATAAATAATATTTTTAGTAACAAATACATTATTCAGTACAATAATGGGCTGTTGTCACATATTTAATTAAATTACTTGTTTTTCTTTTACCATTTTATTATTATTAGAATTATTATCATATTTATTTATAATCATGTTTATTACCTCGGCGGGGAGGTATTATTGTATATTGGGCATTGTGCTTCCTCGTGGACCCATGGTGGCCAAACATTATTTACATTTAGTGATCAGGGGCATAGCACCAGCACACAGCCACTAGGGGCCAATTGGTTATTTCATGGGGCCAATTATTTTAATTTTTTTTATTTTTACAGGTTAACCATATTGGTGCTGTGTGGGGCATTATGTTAATATGCTTATTCATCAGCTGTGTTAAGCACATATAAGTTGTGGGTTTTTCTGTGTTAAATTGTTAAAAAGAAAGATTTTTACTGGCTGTTATTGAATCACTGTGTGGTAACTACCACATGGAACTGTGTGCCAGTGACAAGTGTGGTAATCCTTCAATGAAAGTAGAAAATAAATTTGAAAATGTATTGTAAGAACATGGATTCAGTGGGGCTATTCTGCTACAAATCTCCTAGATAGATAGAAGGTAAGTTTAGTGTCACCATTCAACAATATCATTTTAGTATGTTTAGTATTTAGTACTACCTGGACCATCTGATATAACATCTCCTTTCTGTGTATGTTGCTAATTAGCTCATGGTAATAACCACACTATTGACCCCACTTGGATCTGCTAATCCTTATGCCAAGTTGCAGCATCTTCAGGGTAGAGACTTGGTAGCACTTTTACAAGAGTGTACAATCATCAGTCCTGTGTATGTGTCTACTGAGGTACAGAAATACATCAAGCCTCCTCTACCCTTTGGCAGTGGACCAGCATAGTCCATCTGCCATATTTCTCCTACTGATTTGCCCTTCTTCAAGTGCCCTCAACTGCTACAACTGATGTCTATACCTCAGCTATTGTTTAGTGATCACTTTCATGCCTCCTAGCAGTCTATGTTGTTTCAGTCATATTGTGCTACGCGGAGTGGGGATAACCACAAGGGTCCAGTTTGCATTTCCTCTCACAACGTCCTTCACCATAGTGACATAGCAGAACTTATGAGGAAATCAAACTGCATCTCTATTCTGTTACCTAACAATATATATACATATAGCCAAGATATTGTCAGGTAACACTGAAATCTAAACAGCAGCTATAAACTGGGGACCTTTGTTTATTGCTAATGTGACTGTTGTTGGTACGGCCTTGGTTATTAAACCTTCGATGTGAAGGATAATGCTTACAAATTTAGAAGGGGTACCCTGCAACACTGTAACCTCAGCCCTAGTGTCTACTAAGGCTAAAACCTTTCCTAGGATGGGGAATAGGAGAACAATTCTGATTGAGTATGTTACAGACTTGCTTCAGTAGCTTGAGCTTGGTCAGCTGTTAGATCTATTTTTGTATGTTTTTTTTGTAAATGGACCAGTCCTTTTTATGACAAGTTGCTTTTTATGACTTTTTGAATAAAAGTTAAGTTTTAAGGTACTGAGTTCCACATCGTTGCAGTTTTCCTTTTTTTTTTCTCTTTCCTTGGATTCAGCCTTTATCACTTAAGGATTACTCCGAATAAAAGGACCGGACCTCAAGATACAAGGTGCGCTAATGTATTTGCATTATCCCGTTGAAAGTTTTGGAGTTCCCCTCTAAGTGCTTTAGAAATGGGAACATCAAAATCAATGATATTATCATCTTGTGTTGAACCCCTAAATGCACTATGTAACTGCACATTTTTCTTTAAATATTTTCACCTCTTAAACAAGATACCACTTCAACACCTTGAAAGTGAATCTTTATTTATATCCGCCTTAATAAAACCTGCAATGATTTCATTCCTGTACACCATAGTGCATTGGAACAATGTTTTTGATCTCAAGTGGTTTTACATACTCTTCTTGTTCTGACTAACTTGCCTGGGAGGCCTAGTGTCCCTGCCATGTCCATAAACAAATCTATTTCCACTGCTATTATGCCTGGGAGAGCCAGTTTTCTTCTGCTATGTACTGAAAAATCTCTTTCCCCCTATTTTGCATGTTGTACATGCTTCTAGCTTGAAAAATCCCCATTTTGCTGGGAAAGATCTTCTAAATGTTTATATTGTATTTTTGTAACTTAGTGGCTTTTTTTTTTGTTATAAAAACAAAACAAAAACATGTCCCCTGTTTATCCATGTCCATAACACTCAGGAAAAAGTATTTCCTGCTAGCTAACCAAGGGTACAGATAAGCATTTTACTAAACGTTTCAGTTGTTGTTCAAAATCTTTCAAACTAAAGCAGGATACAAGCATTTTAAATGTAGATCAATAGATAGATAAATAGATAGATAGAGAGACAGATCATTTGTGTATATATATCCTGTTATGTAGAAAACACACTAAGTATTATCCTGTTGACATCACAGTCGAGTGTCAATGAAATGTATTGTTTCCTATTTTTGTAAATTACTTCCTCTACTTGCGGAGGTCTTTAAGTTTCAAGGGTACAATTGAGTTCACCCATGACAGTGGACTCTGTATATTTAGTAGGTCTATACAGACACAATATCAAATCCTGAAAGAAATACATACACAATGAGTTTATTAAAGTAATAAAGGATAAAATAACCAGCAAAACAGAAATCCATAAAATAGGAAGAAAAAAAAACATTTGGTTTTTCAGAAAGAGCCCCGTTATTAGACACAGTAACATTAATGGGAGTTATGTATAAAGGTGTTTCTGTCTGAAGCATAGTGCTCTTGTGTAATAATTATTGTCTACCCCAATGTAAATAAAATAATATGCATCAGAATAATAGCCAGAGTGCCCCAGTTGTGTCAAAATTCAAATGTGATCTAAATATTAAGAATTGTGTAGCATGTTATGTATAAAAAAATTGCTTTTATTTTAGACCACTTAATTGGACCACAAGTCTCCACCAGACCTATTCTGGCATTATTGTAGCTGAACAAAAAGTTGCATATTGGGAATAAAAAATATGGAGATAAAAAATTTCAGTTTACCCATTTTTTTTCAACATATATAAACAATTTACCCATTTATATACATAACAGGTACAAGGGCACCTGACTGAAGGAATCTCATTATGCCATCTTAACATAATTTTATTCCGACTTTGCCTTTGGTTAGTGACAGGGATCTCTGCATTTTTAAAACAAGAAGATAATGCCAAGTTCACTTATAATTCACAGTTATGGTAGATTGCATCTTTTTGTAAAATGTTTTTAGAAGTTTCCAAATCAGTGTGTCTTATGCCCTAAGAATACCTATCTGGGGCTCAAAGCAGATAAAGTATCATGAGTTGCGTAGCTTTGCTTTGGTATATAGTATTATAAGTATATAGTATGATTAAGATACAAAAGTTAATTGGTGTGGATGCAGTAAGATGGAAACAGCTATAAAAATATTATATACGGCCCCATCCGCCAACATAGTGGGGGGGGGATCAGGTCTGCCTGGTTTCCCATTGGTAATGGTACCAGGCAGGGCTGCCCTCTATCCCCACTTTTGTATGTTATGGCTTTAGAACCACTGGCCCAACGAATCCGAATAAAAAAAGACATATCGGGGATTGAGAGTGGAGAGAAGGAAAACAAACTAATGTTATATGCGGACGACACAACATTAACTATTACAAAACCAGTAAAATCTCTGGAAAGCTTAATGGAGGAGATAGACATATATGGACAACTCTCAAATTATAAACTAAATGTCTCCAAGTCTATCTGTATGGGGGTAAATTTGGAAAAAAATTATAAAGACCAAATAAGTAATAAATATGAATTTAAATGGGTAACAAAATCGATAGAACATCTAGGAATACAATTCCCACCGGAAATAAACAAAATAGCAGAAATTAATCTGGACAGATTGATGATACAGGCACGAGACCTTTTCAACTCTTGGGGAAAACTTGAAATCTCATGGTGGGGTCGTATAAATATAGTCAAATCTTATATTATGCCAAAATTAATGTATATTTTTGAATCCTTTCCATGTTACGTCACAAAGACACAATTAAGAGACCTGCAAAAATTATTTTGGGACTTTGTTTGGAAAAAAAAAAGAAACAGGATTAGAAGGAAATTACTCTATCAGGATATAAATGAGGGAGGGGTGGCCCTACCTAACGTCAAAAAGTACCATGATGCTTTCCTTTTAAAACATCTAAGTAAGTGGCTAAATGGGATAAATAGTTCAGAAGGATGGTGGAATATTGAAAGTAATATGATCAAAATTAAAGACCTCACCTTATTACCATGGATAAAAAGGAAAACTAGGGGAAAAGAAACTAAGATTAAAGGAAATAAAATAGTAGAAGAATCTCTAGAATTTTGGGAGAAATTTAAAAGTGATTATAATTTAGACTGGGACAATATCTTGCGAATCGAGGGCCCAGTAAAGCTCTTAGAATATAACATGGAATATATGAATATAACAGATTGGGAGAAAAAGGGAATTCGAACATTCCCAGATCTGATAGACCAAAAACATATCATACCTTTCCCTGAACTCGCCCAAAGGTACAATCTAAATACGGCAGACATTTTTAAATATTTAAGAATCAAAAATTATATAATGGCCAAAATAAAGACTAGTAAATTTGACGAGGAGATAACAGGTTTGAATGTAATGTATACCCAAAATTGTAAAATAAGCACATATTTAAAAAATCCACTTTTCAGGGGCCCCAAACGAGAGATATATGAGGACCTAAATCAAATTTTAAAAAGATGGGAGCGAGACCTAGCGGATAAAATCGAAATAGATCATTGGCTAAAAATAATTCCAAATATTAAAGAAAATGTACACTGTCTGAACCTCATTGAAATGCAATATAAACTAATGAATAAAACTTACTTGGTCCCATCAAAACTTAGCAGTATGTACCCCAATCAAGACCCACTTTGTTGGCGATGCAAAAACCAATTAGGTTCTTACTTACATATATGGTGGACATGTAATACAATTCAAAAATTATGGAACTTAACCTTTGAAATTTTGAGGGACATGGTCAAAATAGACACAATCCCAACTGCAAAGATGGCACTTTTGCACTTGGACCTGGTTGTGAAAGGGAAAGAAAACAGATATATAGTAACACATGTATTAATTGCTACTAAGACTCTAATTGCTAGAAATTGGAAAAAAATGGAAATCCCCAATTGGGAGCAATTGAAAAATCAGATAACATACCAACTTCAGATGGAAGATAGAGGGAAATCAATACAAAAAATGGCGTGGGAGAATTGGAAAAATTATATAAATGGATAAACCAATGAAATAAAAAAAATAACTAGACCCTGAATGACACAGAAGGACATAGACTTAAGGCTATTACACGTCCCGGATTTAATAAAAAGGGAAAGAGAATAAAGGACGGACGTTAAGGAGATTGTAGATACGGTTGAATCCTACCTCCCTCCCCCCTTTTACTCCAAAAGATCCCTCCCGGTTATAGCGTATAGTGTATTGTGTAATTTGTAAAATGTATTGTTTAATATGTAAGCTGTTTTCGGTTTTTGTGCTATATGTTTCTCTCCCAACTGTAGAATTTGTATGTGTAACATCTTGGGAGACTGTCTGTGTTGATGTATACTGTTATATTTTTGGTTGTCTTACGTCTTATGTTGGCCTTATTTGAGGTATTAAAAAAGAAAAAAAAAAAGAAAAAAAAAAAATTTCAGTTTACCCATTTTTTTTCAACATATATAAACAATTTACCCATTTATATACATAACAGGTACAAGGGCACCTGACTGAAGGAATCTCATTATGCCATCTTAACATAATTTCATTCCGACTTTGCCTTTGGTTAGTGACAGGGATCTCTGCATTTTTAAAACAAGAAGATAATGCCAAGTTCACTTATAATTCACAGTTATGGTAGATTGCATCTTTTTGTAAAATGTTTTTAGAAGTTTCCAAATCAGTGTGTCTTATGCCCTAAGAATACCTATCTGGGGCTCAAAGCAGATAAAGTATCATGAGTTGCGTAGCTTTGCTTTGGTATATAGTATTATAAGTATATAGTATGATTAAGATACAAAAGTTAATTGGTGTGGATGCAGTAAGAGCTATGGTATTTATCACACTATTATCTGGCTTGTTATGACAACATGCTACTGTATCCTAACTAGGATAATAAGGAGCGAGTGACAGAATATGTAACGGCCTTAAAGATTAGAACATTCCTCTGGCAAAATACTAGGCAAGGTGTTGTCTTCTAAGAGAATATTCACCACTAACTTAAATTCTCACTGCTGTTCCTTACTCAAAACGTGAACAATAATCATAGAAAACTTAAACAAGTTGGCAAACAAGAATTTACACACTGATCTCATTCTTGATTTCAAACAGTGTTAATCTATTTGATTGCTGATTAAATTGGAAGGGATTTCATTGCACACTAACTATCTATTGAGAAAAAAAGAATGCATGAACATCTACATTAATCTTTTAAAGCTCATGCACCAAGGAGTGTCAGCCTCAAGGATCACCTTGTACCTTCGCTCACGCTCAGACAAGAAATATCTACGACATGCCAAACAGTACCAGCATTCACTCATATTCAAGATTCCATATAGATTAGTTTATGACCACAAAATAGTTCCTATTTGCAAGCTGTTTCATGCACAGGATAATAGTAGATGTGCTTGATGTCCTATATTCTTTATTGAGTATGTTGATTGGCTTTCAAAAAATGTGTTACTAATGTCTGTTATTAAAATGTTTGTATTTAAAAGTGCTTGTAAAATGTAAATGCATGTGGGAATTCAATTAACAAAGAAGGATGTCAAAGCAATGAATGCTATCCTAGCCAAGGAATATTATCCAGAAATCCAAAATGAAAATAGATTATTTTGTCTTTCTTAACTCATTAAATTAGATTCAAAAGCATATAAAGGTGATCCTTTTCTTACACCACCCAAGAACATCTTGTCATCACCTTGCATAGTTCAGCACTACCTACTGTTTTAACACTTCAGCTCTGAAATATGACAGCCAGGAATTTTGGCCATTGCTCAAGTTCCTGCTTTGAAAGTTTAAGATGTACATTTTCTCACAAGAAGATTTAAAAAATAATCTTTTGGGTCAAATGTGCATTTTTTTGTTTGTTTTTAATTGAATTTTAAAAGTGTTTAATTTATAGATACAAGGAGACTAACAAAAAGGAAAAAGATAATTAATAAAGACGATGCACACTGTGATTTACTAGGTCTGATTGGCGAACTATATCAATTCCTTCAATTATAAGACTGAAAATATGTCATAGATACAAAAAAATGCTTAATTATTCAGCAAGGGCCAATTTTGGGGGGCAAAACTGGAGTTATTCTCTGATAAAGTGTTAAATAAATCTAGTCTGACTAACAAAACACTACTATAAATAAAGAATCTTACTTTGCAGCTCCTTCAAAGTGACTTGGCTTATTCACCACAAGTCAGGCAATGTTTTGGCCTTAGTAGGGTTTGTCAAGTCATGTGGATATGGTCGTAGCATTGTGGTGCATGCTTTTTTGAAGAACCTGCAAACTGGGTCTCTTTTGCTTATACTTGATTTGAGTACTACTATTATATTTCTGTTTGTTTCAGCAACAATTAACAGCACCTAAAACAAAGAAATACCCAACAAACAAGTCAACATTTTCCCAAGACTATCAGGAATTAGTGCGGGTTTATATATGAAGAGCAATTTTGGGGCAGAGCTCTTAAATCGAAGCAATCAGCAGTAATATTTATTTGTCGTCACAATAAGTTTTATTGGCTGATCCCAAAAATACAGTGGTAACAGAGATGTATTAACCAAGGAAGGTTGGCTGAAGCTAAAGTGAGTAAGGAATCTGGACCAGATATCACACATTTCCTGGAACACAGAGAGCTTCAGAAATTGCTAGGCTGCTATTTTTCATATTCAAAGTTTTGTTTCCTCTGGAGATGTGCCATGACAGAGGCAGAAAGTGAATACCGTTCTTTTATTCAAACAGGAAATACAAAATCAGAGTGGAAATTATAGACCAGTAAGCTTAACAAATGTAGTGTGAAAGCTACTGGAAGGTATAGTACCATCTACACTCCTATTCAGCATCTCGCCCGGCCCCTACCTTGCGTTAGTTACATCACCCCCAAAATATATTTTTTACTCCCGTTGTGGATAGTGTCTCCTTGCCCTCCAACCCTAACTCAGCCAGCTGGCAGTGTTGGGATTAGTGAATACCACAACCGCTACCGATACCTGACCGGAGGACAGAGGGATCTCCCTGGGACCCTTGGGCAGATTGCGAACTGTTGCGATCCACTAAAACTTCAAATGACTATTGTTCCTCCATAAAGTATCTGATGACTGTTGTTCCTCCATAAAGCCTCTGATCAGAGTGGTATTTTGGGAGGAGGGAGGCAATTATGAGAAACATCCTGGGATATGCAGAATATGGGCTGCATCCATTGGGGGATCAGGAGAACCCTGTTTTAAGTATATTGGACCATTTCACTACAGTGTGGCGTGGACGAGGCACTAGACATGTGCAAAACTAAAATTTTCGTTTCGTTTTCGTCCGTTCGGACGAAAATGTTATTTATTTCGTCTAAAACGAATTTCGTTCATTAGTGCATTCGTTTCAGACGAAATTCGTTCATTATTTTCGTTTCGTTAATTTTTTTCGTTCGTTTTATAGAATACAATGTAATACTATTGGCTTTCTATAAACCGAACGAGAGCCCCATTCATAAGAAATTCTTATGAATGGGGCTCTCGTTCGGTTCATAGAAAGGCAATAGTATTAATTGTATTCTATAAGCCGAAAGTCTATAAACCGAACGACTTTCGGTTTATAGACTTTCGGCTTATGGAATACATGTAATCCTATTGCTATTCTATAAACCGAACGACTTTCGGTTTATAGAATAGCCATAGGTTTACATGTATTACATAAGCCGAAAGTCTATAAACCGAAAGTCGTTCGGTTTATAGGCTGTCGGCATTTAACTAATAAGAGACAGAGTCTCCATTCATAAAATTATGAATGGAGACTTTGTCTCCGTGTAGTAAAATGCCGACAGCCTATAAACCGAACGTTCGGTTTATAGGCTGTGGGCATTTTACTACACGGAGACAAAGTCTCCATTCATAATTTTATGAATGGAGACTCTGTCTCCGTGTAGTAAAATGCCGACAGCCTATAAACCGAACGTTCGGTTTATAGGCTGTCGGCTTATGGAATACATGTATTCCTATTGCTATTCTATAAACCGAACGACTTTCGGTTTATAGAATAGCCATAGGTTTACATGTATTACATAAGCCAAAAGTCTATAAACCGAAAGTCGTTCGGTTTATAGGCTGTCGGCATTTAACTAATAAGAGACAGAGTCTCCATTCATAAAATTATGAATGGAGACTTTGTCTCCGTGTAGTAAAATGCCGACAGCCTATAAACCGAACGTTCGGTTTATAGGCTGTGGGCATTTTACTACACGGAGACAAAGTCTCCATTCATAATTTTATGAATGGAGACTCTGTCTCCGTGTAGTAAAATGCCGACAGCCTATAAACCGAACGTTCGGTTTATAGGCTGTCGGCTTATGGAATACATGTATTCCTATTGCTATTCTATAAACCGAACGACTTTCGGTTTATAGAATAGCCATAGGTTTACATGTATTACATAAGCCGAAAGTCTATAAACCGAAAGTCGTTCGGTTTATAGGCTGTCGGCATTTAACTATACAGAGACAGAGTCTCCATTCATAAAATTATGAATGGAGACTTTGTCTCCGTGTAGTAAAATGCCGACAGCCTATAAACCGAACGTTCGGTTTATAGGCTGTGGGCATTTTACTACACGGAGACAAAGTCTCCATTCATAATTTTATGAATGGAGACTCTGTCTCCGTGTAGTAAAATGCCCACAGCCTATAAACCGAACGTTCGGTTTATAGGCTGTCGGCTTATGGAATACATGTATTCCTATTGCTATTCTATAAACCGAACGTTCGGTTTATAGAATAGCCATAGGATTACATGTATTGCATAAGCCGAAAGTCTATAAACCGAAAGTCGTTCGGTTTATAGGCTGTCGGCATTTAACTATACAGAGACAGAGTCTCCATTCATAAAATTATGAATGGAGACTTTGTCTCCGTGTAGTAAAATGCCGAAAGCCTATAAACCGAACTATCCGTTTATAGACTTTCGGCTTATATAATACATGTAATCCTATGGCTATTCTATAAACCGAACGTTCGGTTTATAGAATAGCAATAGGAATACATGTATTCCATAAGCCGACAGCCTATAAACCGAACGTTCGGTTTATAGGCTGTGGGCATTTTACTACACGGAGACAAAGTCTCCATTCATAATTTTATGAATGGAGACTCTGTCTCCGTATAGTTAAATGCCGGCTTTTAACTATACGGAGACAAAGTCTCCATTTATAATTTTATGAATGGAGACTCTGTCTCCGTATAGTTAAATGCCGGTGTTCTGACAAATTTCTGGAGCAAATTCTCCTGCGCAATCGCAGGAGAATTTGCTCACTGCGCATGCGCATAAAGTTACAGCTGATAACTCAGCTGTAACTTTGTGACCAACGCGCATGCGCCAGCTGCGCAACCCACCTCCCGCCCCCTCACACCCCCTGCACACCCCTTCTTACCAGATCATCGACCACAGCGATACACAGCGCATGCGCACGCCTATCCAGCCGTTTGGGAATGTGCGCGTCCGTTGTTGTGTTCTTAAGGTGGTAAGTAACATGGGGCGTCGGGACATAAGGGGGCAAGCATCCTGGTGAGGGCTGCCTCATCTTGATGGGATTTGTGATCCTCCTGCTGTATTATTGATGCAGCAGGAGGATCACAAATCCCATCAAGATGAGGCAGCCCTCACCAGGATGCTTGCCCCCTTATGTCCCGACGCCCCATGTTACTTACCACCTTAAGAACACAACAACGGACGCGCACATTCCCAAACGGCTGGATAGGCGTGCGCATGCGCTGTGTATCGCTGTGGTCGATGATCTGGTAAGAAGGGGTGTGCAGGGGGTGTGAGGGGGCGGGAGGTGGGTTGCGCAGCTGGCGCATGCGCGTTGGTCACAAAGTTACAGCTGAGTTATCAGCTGTAACTTTATGCGCATGCGCAGTGAGCAAATTCTCCTGCGATTGCGCAGGAGAATTTGCTCCAGAAATTTGTCAGAACACCGGCATTTAACTATACGGAGACAGAGTCTCCATTCATAAAATTATGAATGGAGACTTTGTCTCCGTGTAGTAAAATGCCCACAGCCTATAAACCGAACGTTCGGTTTATAGGCTGTCGGCTTATGGAATACATGTATTCCTATTGCTATTCTATAAACCGAACTTTCGGTTTATAGAATAGCCATAGGATTACATGTATTACATAAGCCGAAAGTCTATAAACCGATCGTTCGGTTTATAGGCTGTGGGCATTTTACTACACGGAGACAAAGTCTCCATTCATAATTTTATGAATGGAGACTCTGTCTCTGTATAGTTAAATGCCGACAGCCTATAAACCGAACGACTTTCGGTTTATAGACTTTCGGCTTATGTACTACATGTAATCCTATGGCTATTCTATAAACCGAAAGTCGTTCGGTTTATAGTTTAGCAATAGCATTACATGTATTCTATAAACCGAACGTCGTTCGTTTTAAAGACTTTCGGCTTATAGAATACTATTGGCTTTCTATAAACCGAACTAGAGTCGAGTCCCCATTCATAAGAAATTCTTATGAATGAGGAGGGACTCTAGTTAGGTTTATAGAATGCCAATAGTATTCTATAAGCCGAAAGTCTTTAAAACGAACGACGTTCGGTTTATAGAATACATGTAATGCTATTGCTAAACTATAAACCGAACGACTTTCGGTTTATAGAATAGCCATAGGATTACATGTAGTACATAAGCCGAAAGTCTATAAACCGAAAGTCGTTCGGCTTATAGAATACATGCTGCTATTGGCTTTCTATAAACCGAAAGAGTCCCCATTCATACGAATAGGTCAATTGACCTATTCGTATGAATGGGAACTCAATTTCGGTTTATAGGAAGCTAATAGCATTACATGCATTCCATAAACCGAAAGTCATTCATGTCGGTTTATGGAATGTAGTACAATGCTATTGGTATTCTAAACCGACTCTATTTCGGTTTAGAATGCCAATAGCACGAATGGACGAATGGACGAATGAACGAATGATTTTCGTTTATTAACCATTCGTTCATTCGGATTTTGTTAGTTAAAATTTTCGTTATTCGTTTTTCGGACGAATGGACGAAAATGCTATTTTCGTCAGAAAATGCATTCGTCCGAAAACGAATGCACATGTCTACGAGGCACCTGGCAGGCAGACACAATGTCTACCCTGGGAGGGATAAAGGAGTGGAAACTGTTGCATTTAAATAGTGTGATTTAATTATGTGCTTGATCAAATTATGTATGTCTAAAATGAGTATTGTGTTCAATAATGAAATTCTTGTTTTCTCCCTAAAATTTGTCTTGGCAAGTAACTGTGTGGTTTGGGGTTATAAGGACTTTGCTCAAGAGCTTATTATCGTCAAGGAAGACCTACATAGCACTTACTCCTTGTGAGTACAGGTCTCACAGAAGGGTGTAAACTAGCCACTTCGATGGATAGCAGGATGTAAATATTCTATGCTAGGTGGTTAATAAAACATTCTGCATGTGAATTCCTGTGAGTTCAATATATTTTATCTATACATATGTTTTTCATTGCATCTAAACACAGTAAATGAAGAATATATACTGCATAACTACTATGTTTACTTTCTAAGGGAAATGTATAATTTCTTTTTTTCAGTTTAGGTAGTCTCCATTAGATGGGAAAGGGCATATATACCACCAGGGTAACACGAATGGCCAATATCTTAGTACAACAGGTTTCTAATATGGCAGGGGAAGATAGCAATGTTCAAACCATAGATTTATTTACTTACATAGTTAGTGAGCTGTATAGTTTTGAACAAATAGTTATGTGGAAGTAATTTCTTAACAAATCACGATTACATTGTCTTTCAACCAAATAAGCATTGCTTCAATAATGTGAATAGTGATAACAGAATAGTGATATCAATATTAAAATATCAAGGAATTATTAAGTAATGAACATGACATTACTAATAAAAGGAAATTGAATATTGTATTTATGCAGAAATATTTAAATACATAGAGCTGAATCAAAACAAAATCACTTAGCATATTTACTCCATAAAATAGTTACATCAAGGGTCAGGGCATTAAATGCACTGGAAACAAAATGTAATCAGAGGACATAAGATCATCCCTTAAAATTAAATGAAAAGTAGATTTCAATTCCAGCAAAGGATCTGCAGGCAGGAAGGATTTAGTCTTTACAGCAAAGGAGGACAAATGGGTTACAATTATGTTAAAGACTGGAAGTCCTGACAAACAGTATTTGGAGACAGGAAGGAATTTTAAGGCAAAAGTGGCATAATTGCAAATTGCTTCAATATGTTTTGCTTTCTCCCACAGCAGCCTAGACAAGGCTGAAGTTGTATTTTGATAACTTTGCAACATTGTAAGATGCTGTGTTCTGCACAATGGATGTGCCTTACAGATACACATATTTCTTCTAAATGTAGATTTCTACAAGCATGGGCACATCTAATACGTATTTTTACATTTCGGAGCTAATTTTCTTTCTCTATTTTGCAACTTATATCGTGATGCCTCCACCAGACTACTTATTAATAATGACATCTCCCCCCTTATCCCAATCAGCAGAAGGGTACGACAAGGATGCCACTGTTCTTTATCTTAGCATTGGACCCACTCCTCCGAATCCTTAACATCCATCCCACACTCAAGGGCATTAAAATAGGACCCACCGTCATTAAAACAGATGATATCCTCCTTTATGTGAAAAACCTTTCCAGCGATTGGCCAATAATAAAAGATATCATAGATAATTTTGGCACAATTAGTGGTTTCCGCGTGAACTACACCAAATCGGAAGCATTATACCTATGGCACTCCTTATCCCCAAAACAAATGCTGACAAACTCGCTCCACTGGAAACACTCAGCAATTTCCTATCTAGGAATCCTGTTTCCAAAAAATCCCCATAAACTGTATACCGCTAACTATGCCCCAATCATTAATAAAATTGCAAACAAATTAACTTCATGGCAATATACCCCTTTCTTACCCAGGATGGGTAGCACTGATCAAAATGTTTTGTTTTCCCCATCTTCTCTACCTTCTTCAAACCTTAGCCCTACTTGTGACGCAAAAAGACATCAAACGCTTAAATTCATTGTTTAGTATCTTCATCTGGAAAGGAAAGCAAGCCTGTATTAGCTTAGCAAAACTCCAACAACCTATTCAAAATGGTAGCCTAAATGTACCTAATATACAAGACTACATCATAGCAGCTCTAATACGATACGTTGTTGATTGGCTCTCCAACAGCCAATGGTACACAGACACTTCCATAGACCAAGGGCTGTCTCCCATAATAAGCCTCATGGCATTAATCCATACCCCTGTAGGCCTTCTTCTCAACGGGATACGATCTAATGTATTACTATTTGGTCCCCTTTGAGCCTGGCAATTACCACGCTCTAATTTACACCTACATTTCACACACTCTACCATGGCCTTTATACGTAACCCCACATTCCAAAATGGAGAAGCTGCATTACCATTTAATACCTGGGCTTCTTCTTCCATCATGAACGTATGCCCATTTTTAAATCTTCCAAACACATCCATAATATCTTTTGTTACTGTCCAGGAGAAATTCCCAGCCCTACATATCTCTCCCTTTTCCTACGCACAGGCGCATCGTTTTATTGCATCCAACGTTTCTAAATTCTCAGACGAATACTGGGACAATCCACTTGACCGTCTTATAGACCGAATCTGTACATCACGAACTACTACCATATACCTCATCCTCCGACGGCTTATGAAATATGATTCACTGACCTCAAGACCGACCAACTGGTTACCAAACCTTCCTAATATGGATATTGGGGACCTTTTTAAGGCCCACAATACCCTTATCACCACGATAAACACTACGGCATACCGTTATATGTTTATAAAAATGCTACATAGGGCATGCATCTCACCAAAAATGGGTGCCTATATGAAGCCCCAATACTCAGGACTCCTGCCCCAAATGCAATTTACCCCAAGCTGGCTTAAACCACTCTTTATGGAACTGTAGATATGTCTGTAAATTTCGTACACAAGTACAAAATTATGCAAAGACCATGCTTGGAATCCGCATACCAATGACAATAGAGTTTGCACTCTTTGGCTTCTCACCTACACCATTCCCACACATACGCTTGGCCAGAATATTAATCGCAGTAGCCAATAAAACTGTGTTATGACTCTGGATACAAAAAAACAAGCCATCCTTAACAGTATTCCATGAAAACCTTTTTTTTTATTCTGTATGTCCTGGCTCATAGCACAACAAAACCAATCCCATTACACAAAAAAAGTTTTTCCTGGATTGGAATCCTCATATTGCCTCTTTACCTACTGAAACTAGGTAGAGTTAGGTAGTTTCTAGAAACTAGGTAGAGTTAGGTAACTAGCTAGGTAGAGTATACCAAAATTCCCCATGGTATATGGCCCAACTACTCAAGGGCAAAGACCCAATTAACATTACAATTTGATAAAGCTTACGCCTAAGAAATTCCAAGCGTGGTCACTACAATTGGTTTGGATTGTAGACCCCACTCAACATCTAACCTACCCTCAAAACTGGTCCTTGTTCAACTGGGCTTGGGAGACATTAATTATATATTGCTGTTCCCTTAGTCTTAGGTTATACTTGAGCGTAGATATGTTTATATTGCATAATTGTGACTTACTGTACTATAATCAGTTTATTATAAACATACATATGTCCCGACTACATGTTGTTGACTAACTGTGATGTTTATTTGTTTAAATACTTGAGAGTTTGAAAAAGCAAAGCTCGATATCCTGCTCAACAATGTGCCTTGAGTGCATACAATCTTTACATATTACTTTCATTATGTAGGATACACATCGCTTCAATTAAAACCTTTAATAAGGTACTAATCAATTTGACAATCTTAGATGATAATCCTTTCCAATTGTATACCCCACACCAGATCACAAGTAAACATGTAGTTAATCCTTCCTGGTTTGACTATAAGACCCGAGACCTGTACAACCTTTCGTAATCAGACTCTCCCCATCTAATACTGTCTGGTTGTAATATGATCTGTTCCTTGCATTTTCTTTCTATAGAGTTACAAAATGAAAAATATCGGAACTTTAATAGACTGTAACAACTGTTATGCTTACTTATTATTGTCATGATATGTGAAATGTTAATTCGATAATGTACAGTTAGAAACATAGAAACATAGAAACATAGAATGTGTCGGCAGATAAGAACCATTCGGTCCATCTAGTCTGCCCAATTTTTTGTGTGTACTTTTATTAGTCCCCCGTTCCCGGTCTCATAGCTAGGATAGCCTTGTGTCTATCCCACGCATGCTTAAACTCCTTGACTGTGTTTACCTCTACCACTTCTGCTGGCAGGCTATTCCATACATCCACTACCCTCTCAGTAAAGTAATACTTCCTGATATTACTTTTAAATCGTTGCCCCTCTAATTTAAGACTATGTCCTCTAGTTGTGGTAGTTTTTCTTCTTTTAAATATACTCTCTTCCTTTACTGTGTTGATTCCCTTTATGTATTTAAATGTTTCTATTATATCCCTCCTGTTACGTCTTTCCTCCAAGCTATACATGTTAAGATGCTTTAACCTTTCCTAGTAAGTTTTATCCTTCAACCCATGTACCAGTTTAGTAGCCCTTCTCTGAACTCTCTCCAAAGTATCAATATCCTTCTGGAGATACGGTCTCCAGTACTGCGTACAATACTCCAAATGAGGTCTCACCAGTGCTCTGTACAATGGCATGAGCACTTCCCTCTTCCTACTGCTAATACCTCTCCCTATGCAACCAAGCATTCTGCTAGCATTTCCTGCTGCTCTATTGCATTGCCTACCTACCTTCAAGTCCTCTGAAATTATTACTCCTAAATCCCTTTCCTCAGATGTTGAGGTTAGGACTGTACCAAATAGTCTATATTCTGCTTTTGGGTTTTTACGCCCAAGGTGCATAATCTTGCACTTGTCCACATTAAATGTCAGTTGCCACTGCTCTGACCATTTTTCTAGTTTAGCCAAATCATTTGCCATTTGGCTTATCCCTCCATGAATATCAACCCTGCTGCAAATCTTTGTATCATCAGCAAAAAGACATACTTTACCAACAAGACCTTCTGCAATATCGCTAATAAAAATATGAAGTTCTATTACCTAATACAAATTTAAAATAAATAAATAAAAAATAAATGTAGATTTCTAACCGCAGGTGACTGGTACTAAGGTTCATGATGTGTACTACTCAAATCAATAACTTGTGAGTATAAAGTTACAGCAGAGTTAAAGAAACTGTGACATGGTTTAACTGACTATCTCAATGCGATGAAGCGGTCTGTGGATCTCACTGCAGGGAGCTACAGCGGAATCCCTCATATGAGATGAGGCCACCCTGACAGGCTAAATCTAACTGATGCCCAAAATGAGTCCCTGTTACATTTATCCATATCACACCATGACCGAGCTTCCATAGCAAAGTCTGTGTCCCTGGCTCCTGAGCACTGCTGATCAGGCCGATGAACACATAATTGCCCATATGGTGATGTTGTCCTTAGGGACAATGGCTGGAGTAATATAGTTGAGCAGCTAAAAAGAACATGTTTTTTATTGGAAATTCTTGTTTATATCTGTAAGGGATCAACTTTTTAATTGCAACAATCCAAAATGTGTGTTTGTTTTTAGACAAGTTATTTTGCTTGCATTCAAACTTCCAACCCTTTGTAAATGCAAGCATGCACTATTTTATAAAAGTTAATCTTTTTCTAATAAATTAATGCTGTCCAACATTTTAATAAACCCTGTGTAGCCTGCAGAATCTTAGGTCGAGCAGACGAACATTTCTAATTCTAATTCTATGAGATAATACAATATTACCAATGGGCATTTGAATCAGGTTGGAGTCCACACAAAAATGATTGAGGGCCTGCGGGCTGCCAGTTGGATATCAATATAATAGATTATGCCAGAAGCCACTTTCAGGAATGAACAGACTTTGACCAGTTGATATGTCATGATTGAACACAACATCTTGTATATTCAGTCTGGATACAGAAAACGTTTATTTCCTGCAGATAATTGGGTACTGCAAGCGTATTTTACAACTATTTCTTTAGTTGAGACCTAAGATATATAATTTAAATTTAAAATTAGTTTTTTCATTTTTTTATTGACTATATATAACCAGGTGTTTTGACATTCTGTCATCAAACTAATATGGTAACCAGTGATCATGTGACCAAGCTCTTACAGGGAGATCAGCTTTACACTTTGATATATTAATTAGGTAATTGAATACCTCTACAAATCAGGAAGAGATTACCACTTTCCCTATCTTTCACATCTGTCTCTTCCTTCCTGGCTGTGCTTGTGAAGAGACATGGGTTAGGTTTTATCATGGTGAACTGTGGGTGATATCTGATGGCGTTTACTTAGTTATAAGGTTTAGTTGTTGTTGTTCTAGTTCGTTAGATTGTCTGTCATGATTTGTATGTTGCAGTTTTTTTGTCTCTGAATAAATGGTTATTAAAGTAGGTGGACCAGAGTTTATATGTGTATGCATGCATCCATTATACATTTTGTTTCTACACCACACCAGGCAGGCTCCATTTCTGATAATTGGAAACTGACTTGGAGAAGCACAAGCTTTCCAAATCCAAGAAGCCCAAGAAGAGCACAGTTCCCCAAAGCACAAACACCTGGAAAGGACAAACCATGAACCCCAATGATGGACACTTTCCGTGAATGTGACAGCTAAGATGAAATGTCAATTGCTAATAGTCTCAAGAAATGCATCTGACAAGATGAGCTGTTGAAGATTAAGATGGTTTTCCAAGAGGGTTGCCACCTTTTCTCCATAGACTTAACATCTCCATGTGCATACACAATAAACTACACACATACAATCACAGTTTGTAGAGTATATTGATTTAGTTGAAGGTGAGATAGCTCAGTTGGAAAAAATGTAGTACCTTTTTAAGTCTCAGGGATGAAGTCTTGATTCCTGGCAGGGTAATGGGTAATAATAACATTGTTATTAACACTAAAGTGTTTTGAGTCCTTGAGGGAATAAAATTGCTACACAAAAACTAGTTATTATTGTTATTTGTATATATGTGCACATATTTGTTTTTTCATATCTTATTATGAAGTTTTATGGATAAACATACCATATTTTATTTATGAATAAAGTACTATGGGTTTACAAATGTGTAATGTTACATGTAGTTACCAAGATGGTTCTTTTCAAAGTTCTGCAGAAATTAAAATAATAAATACTGCAAATGCTCAATTATTAAAAAAAAAAAAGAATGTGTTGGATAGGTATGATGTGAAAATAAGCACATCACTTAATGTTACTTCTGTGTTCCAATCTATTATGCTCTCAGCACTGAAACAATGTTATTGTCATATTTTCAGATATTTTAAATTCCTCGAATAGTTTCAAAGGCTGCATGTTGTCAGCTCTACATTACACTGAGAGGAGACAGAAATGTTTGTGCTATCACCAAACAGAAGATCAAAGCATTCTTATTACTCAAGATTACAAAAGGGATAGTTGCAACAGTCTCTGTTGCTTTATAAACACAAACTCTGTGCATTATCGAAAGCATAACATACATAATACTCTGGGTTACACTTCATTATGTCTATGCACACATACTACAGATGTTATCAGTGATATTGTGCTTTTTAATTACATTCTTTGTGTTAATATTGCAGCATTTAAGTTCTCAGTTAATATGGGGCTATTATGAATGTGAATGTTATTTCTTTAATTCAAGTAGCCATATTTGCTAGCATAAGATAGCAAACCAACCCTGACCTGAATTGATGATATCAAACAGATTAGAGGTAGTAAAAGTCATAACAAGGTTTCTGTAGGTTAACCTGTGGATGGGTCATTAAAGGGCAGTGCTTCCTATGGTGACAGGAGAGAGAGGATCACTGACCAGATGCTGAGAGAGACTGGCAGCAAGATGGATCGCACTACTGCATCCCAGACTCAGCACCTGAATCAGCTGCTCCTGGAGAGGGTACGATTATATAATTAAAATAGAAAAATAAATAAAAGAGCACCACGCACACAGTGGAGAACCGAGAGAAGACCTACCTACTTCTCTACTTTCTTGCCCTTACAGTTCAAATGAGGAGCCTCTTCTCTCATGGCTTATCCGGGGTGGGGAACTTTGAAAACAGTGCCACCCCCTTGAGAACAGTGCCACCACCAGGTAGAAAAATACTTTTACAATTTAACAGTGCCACCACCACACACAGACTCTTCTTCATATGAACATGACACATTGTGACAGGTTTGCCATATGGCAAAAAAAGTGAGCATTCATAAGTGTGCAACAACAAAATAATGCACATCTGATAGACATGTTGTGTATTAAAGTTGCAAATCAATACATCACACTCCAAAAAAATCAGTTGGACACTCCAGGTAACCGACACTGTGTGGGATGGCGGATATATTAATGATCTTTTGTTGCTGTAGTGTGACACTAAAGAACACGTAAATAGTTTCTGGATTGTTAACCGCAATGATTGAATTTCATTCTTTGCAACTGACATTGAACAAAAATGTAATTGTGAATCCTAAAAATGTAATTCAGAAATGTGACCCTTAGTGTAGTTCTAATTACCCAGAAAATTACAACCTAAAACACAACTGGTAACACACCTCTCATTGCCACTAGTTGTCACTCAAATATACAGTTATGGAGAAATTACTCCAAATTAAAGCTTTTTGATGAACAAGAAAAGGAATCTAAAGACTTTAAAGCAAATTAACCAGATTTCTGCTTCAGTAAGAAGACTTTGAATCATATAAATACAATAGTGACTATTTAAAACTACTCTGCACCATTAGATGTAGGATTATTTCATTATGCAACTTTTAGGGGTTGATTGTAAGTGCTCCAATGTAACTTCTAAATGCTTTTTATTTGAAATTCCAAACCACCTTGAATATGAATAAGGACTCAAATACAGTAAAAGGTGTCAAGTTCTGGGATCCATTTCTGGTAAGTAGAGCCATTTTGTCCATTTTACAGTATGTATCTCTGCACTTTTCCTAAAATAGGTAGATAAGGACATGTATGATGCAAACACAGAATCACGTGGTGTGATATGCATTGTCTCAGATAAAACAGAATCATGTTTGCCTGGGATTATATAGGTTCATTTCCTTACTAGTAGTTGTTACCATGTTAATTATCCTGGTTGAATATTACAATATAAACAAATAATTGCAAATGCTCACTTACTTTTAGTATAATTGTATATATTTTTGTATATAATTTATATTTATATTGTATATCATTTTTGCTGCTGTTAATGCTGTTTTATGTCTTATTGACCTATTCTTTCCTGTTGAGATGTCATACTAATAACAGCTAAAGGGACTTTGTCACCTAATTTGTATTTATTGCCCGAATGCCCAGAAAATTGCATGTCATGTAAAAAGCACAAGTCATAAAAAGAAAAGAGCACACAAAATGTTAAAACAACTTTCTCTCAATCTGTGCATTTTCAATTGTCTTAATCTGCTAGTGCAATGTACAGTTTTTGTGTGGTCCACATTGCAAGCACTGTTTAAGTGATGGGCTGCTAAACTATCAATTTAGCTATCTGCAACATTAGAGAGGGTAGGACAGAGTGTAAGTGTTTGAACGAGTGAGGAAGTGTGACATTTCAGAAGAGAGGGACATGTTGTTAATGAGAGAGGTGCTGACAAGGATAATATATATTGGTAAAAATTCCTGCTGACATTTAAACATCAGCATAAGGTTGAAATCATAACAATTCATTGTATTTTTAGCCACACTATTGCCATTTTCAAAAAATGCTAGAGATGGAAATTAAGTTTTTACATTTTAAAGCTAGACAGAGTGGCTTTTCAAGCTGCATTAGGGGTCTATATATATATATATATATATACACACACATCTACAAATTTGGGCAACCCAAGTGATCTCAAATTGGCATGAAATCAGCCAATTTCATACCAACCTTTCAGAAGCCAAACTTCTCTGGTTCTCCCTATAGACTTCTAGGGGGGGAAGACTTTGTCCTATTTCGGGGCCATTTCGGGAGGACCTTGGCTATTATGGAAATAGATAAATCCTACCATAAACGTCAATGGGAGGACTTCGACTACAGCCGAAATAGCCAAAGTCCTCCCGAAATGGCCAGACATTAAATACAATTAAGCTCTGTAAAAATAAATAAATACATAAAAAAGCAACACATTCATTAAATACATAAAATACATAACATTTATATGTTTCCCCACACTTAGAGTTTATGCCCTGATCTGGCCAGTGTTTATACCAAACGGGGCATAATGAGTAGATGATTTAGTCTCTAAAAATACTATTCTAGGTAGCAACTTATACAGTAAAAGAAATTGATTTATTTAAAAAAAAGAATACTAGTCAGGGTCAAAAGTCCACTAAGCACTTAGTATACTCTACTTCTCATACATTGGAAGTGTAAAAAGTACTTTTCTATCCCCTTTTGTAATCCATGTTTTAAATCCCTAATGGTAACTATATATAAAGCACTGCCTCAGCTTATAAATACTGTGAATTCCACGTGTCAGAGACATGCATTTAGATAAAAAAAATTTGTATGTATGAATATTTTAGCTTGCCAATTCCCTTGTTCGAGTGCAAATAAATCTGCAAGAAAATGCATATACTTTCTGTGCTCTGAAGAAGAAGAGATTTAGATATAAGCATTTAGATGTATACAACTTAAAATGGACACAGAATTTTCCATAACCTTTGAATAAATGAGTATAGAAAAGTATTGTACACTGTTATATATAAGGGGGATGTGTTTGTTTTCTGTCTTTATTAGAATTATGTCTAAAATAACCAATCATAAACAAACATCTTTTACATTAGCAGAGCTGACTTTCTTAGCAGAAAGACAACATCTGAATTATTAATTACTCTCTGTAGTCAACTGCCCTTTTTATCACAGATCCTTGGAAGGATACACATGTGGGCATCACCGCAGATGAAGCACAATTTAATTTAAGACTGTGTCAAGCAGTCGCAGTAATGCCAATAGAAAACGCAGGATTCATACACATTGGTATTTGAACACACATTATCATATGAGTTTATTTAGATATACTGAGCTGTGGAATGTTAGATCTCAGATAGTATCAAGTGACAAAGGTGGTTCAATTGTAGAAGCTGCTCTACTAACTGTCTTAGTTTGTGAAGAAGGAAAGAGAAATGAGGCAATTGGTCTATTAGTGTTTGTACATACATGGGCGTAGGAATCGGGGGGGGATGGGGGGGACGCACCCCCCCCCCAGGAAATAATGCGGGGGGCAGGTATGGTGAAACCCCCCCCCAGGTTTTGGGACTGACCTATCGGGATACCTGGAAATTTCCCGGTAGGCCGCCGGCCCTGGGGCCACTTTAAGTATGCAGCTGCCTACTTAACAAAATTTTAGAAAAAAAAATGCACCCCCCCCCCTTCCCCAGTACTTACCTCCTTGCTGATCTGCAGGTCTGTGGCTGTGAGGGAAGCCTTGTGCGCTCCCCTCCTGCCAAGCGGCTTCAATAAAGTTTGTTTAAAAAAAAAGTTTAAACAAACTTTATTGAATCCGCTTGGCTGGAGGGGAGCGCACAACGCTTCCCTCACAGCCACGGACCAGCAGATCAGAGTGACAGAGCAGCAGCAAGGAGGTAAGTACTAGGGATGGGGGAGGGTGGCAAAATCCTGGCATATTGAGGGGGGGAAATCCTGGCATATTGAGGGGGCAATATCCTGGCATATTGTGGGCGAAATCCTGGCATATTGAGGGGAAAAATCCTGGCATATTGTGGGGGAAAAACCTGGCATATTGTGGGGGAAATCCTGGCATATTGTGGGGGAAATCCTGGCATATTGTGGGGGAAATCCTGGCATTTTGTGGGGGGAAATCCTGCCATATTGAGGGGGGAAATCCTGCCATATTGAGGGGGGAAATCCTGGCATATTGAGGGGTCAATATCCTGGCATATTGTGGGCGATATCCTGGCATATTGAGGGGGGAAATCCTGGCACATTGAGGGGGGAAATCCTGGCATATTAGGGGGTAAAATCCTGGCATATTAGGGGGCAAAATCCTGGCATATTTTGTGGGGAAATCCTGGCATATTGAGGGGGGAAATCCTGGCATATTGAGGGGCAAAATTCTGGCATATTAAAAGGCAAAAGAATGGCATATTGAGGGGCAAAATCCAACCACTGCATACATGGGGTAAAAGATGACAGGGGTGGGGGAGAAAAATATACATACAGGTGAAGGAATAGATGACATGTCTGGGGTTTGGAATAAAATACAGGGGTGGGGGGAGAAAATACATACGTGAGTGAATATCAGAGTGTAAATGTGGGACTGAGTGGCAGTGTGTGTGTGAGAGTGGTAGTGTGTGTAGAGTGGCAGTGTGTGTAGAGTGGAAGTGTGTGTGTGAGAGAGTGGCAGTGTGTGTGTGAGAGTGGCAGTGTGTGTGTGAGAGAGTGGCAGTGTGTGTGAGAGAGTGGCAGTGTGTGTGAGAGAGTGGCAATGTGTGTGTGTGAATGGCAGTGTGTGTGTGAGTGAGCAGCAGAGTGCAGGTGTGTGAGAGAGGGGCAGAGTGTAATAAATGGGTATATTACAATGCGTCCCGGCAATAAAAAGAGCAGGGGACTCGCTCTTGACAGCTCTATTGATTTTGTTGCTCTGTTATGACAAATGTCAATGTGTGTATGTGTCGGTGTTTGTATGTGACTGTGTATATGTGTGACTGTACGTGTGAGACACTGTATTTGTTGCTAAGGGCAGGATCCGCCAATGACGGCAAAATATGCAAGGCACAATATGTCATATCTGGCACCTTTTTCTTTCCTGCATGCACCATTGATTGGGTGTCCATCTGCATGATAGGGTATTTCCTCCTGGTGCTATGGCAAGTCCTGTGAGTGCAATATCAGTGCTGGGTCAAATTCTGGATGCTGTGGGAACTGGAACATTATCTGTTGACAGGACAAGCTAGTGAAGTTCTTCCCCAGTATCCAGAGATTGAATATCATTTTCTCTCTGCCCAGATAACCACCTTATTCAGTGTTTACAAGTACACTTCAGTCTCTGAGGTTGAAGATATTTTGCGAAAGATGCCTGCCAGAGAGAGATGCTTTTTCTCTCAAGTAGAAAAAATTGTCAGAATCCTATTAACTATTCCTACTTCTTCCTGTGAAGCTGAGAAAAGTTTTAGTGCACTGTATAGATTAAAAACCTGGTTGAGGGCCACAATGACCCAGAAACATTTGAACCATGCTATATACAACATCCATAGAGACATAATGGATGAACTAGACATTGAAGTGTTGTGATCGCCACAAAAAAGTTTTGGGATTTTAAAAACTTGCGTTCTTTAGATTTGGCTTAAAGGAAACTTTATGGAGGGTACTTATTTGTTCCATAAAAAAACACTACTAAACCATTACAAATAAATAGATTTATTAATAAAATAAACTCACCCTTTTCCATCAACAAGACAGTCTAATTGATGCAGCACAATCAACCCTCCCTGAGATCATCATGATTAATGATGTCCAGTCATATCTAATGCTGCCCATAATTAAGCATTGCCTTACGCATTGAGTTAGTGTTCAAAGAATATGAAACAGGGAACCATCCTAGATGTCTGATTGATAGCTGTAAGAGTGTACTATGGCCGTCTATGTATAAGACAAAGGGGACCTTCAGTTAACTCCTAAGCCACTGTAGCAAACGGAAGTGTGTTAGGGCACAGGAGTGTCTCAGTTAAGGCAGTTGCAAGTATTCTTCTTTTGCTTTTTTTTTTTTATATATGGAAGAGGTTGAGATTGTGTGATGCAAAGCATTACTGTAATTGTTAAAGATGAAAAACAGTTAAAGGGACACTTGAAGCACTATAACCATTAAAGCCTACATTAGTTCTTATGATGCTAGGAAAATGTTCCTTTAAATATAATTTTAATTCCTCCACCTAAGCTTCCTGCTCACTGACATCATATGGGAAAGCCTGCATACTCACGCCATTCACCTCAGCTTCCACTACTTGCAGGAGCTGGTCTGTCAGTGTAAACAGCACAGTTCCCTGTTCCACTCAGAGTACTGTGTACTGGATAGGGAACAGCATTGTGTGAATGTGTGCACACTTACCACACATCTCCTGTAGCTTTAGTGTGTGTGAGCTGGCAGTGGCAGGCACACTTTTACAGGAACAGATACCTTGCACCTTAACTGCTGAAGTACGCTGCAGTGGTTGTGGTGCTTGGAGAGTCTCACTCTGTCTGCAGTTAGAAAATTGTTTCTATTTATATAGTTATAGTATTTAATTGTATTTATACAAGATCTTTTGAGAATATTGGTTCTATTTAAATAGTTATAGTATTTAATTGTATTTATACAAGATCTTTTGTTTTGTTAACATCAGGCAATAGTGCATTACTTAAAGTATTATTACCACTAGTTTGAAGTGGAATAACTGTAATATATGCCAAACGTTTGGTTCATTTGTGTGACCTGATAAATAAAGAACGGTTCCTTTTGCATATTTTTTTTGTTGTTAGATTTTTCACACACACACACACTTAAAATTTAACGTTATAAACAACTCCCATTTTACTGAATAAGAATATACCCGGCGAGCAAAAATGCTGTCCCCCCTAGATTTTTGGGGGTTCCTACACCCATGTGTACATACCTCTCTCTGACTACTCTAGTGCAGTCCCAGTCAGTATAGGAATACGCTATGAAATGTAACTATATCTGTGTTATGTACGTATTAAAGTTAATTCTTCAAGTTGTAGGGTTAAGCTGCAGATTTCTCCAGGGTTGCAGTTGGCTAATTACCTCTCCTTTTCCATATTGACCAAAGAGTATGTCACCTTCTTAAATTTCAGGGGTACCAGGAATCTCTCTTTCTGTAATGCTAGATTCTGAAGAATCTAAGGGCTTTATGTAGGAGTGAGAGAATTACAGGGAATTGTAAAGGAAATGTCAAACGTATGGCTAAAGTATTCACTCCACCCACTCACAGGTACTTATAGATGAAAGTGTCCCATAAAATTGGATAAATTATAGTTTACGACAGATTATCTGAGAGATTCAGTTTCTTGTAAGTAAGATACAGAGATAGGACCTTCCAAATTTGGAGTGCTCTGGAATAGTGGTGGGCTAAGCAATATATTCTGACATTGGGTCATATTTATCAAGACAAAATAAGTGGTATTTCAGTAAAAAGTGCTGAAATAGTAGTATTAACTTGGGAAACCAGGGGATAGTTATGGCAGTTAGCTCCAAATTTACCACTGTTTTGCCTTGATAATTTTGGCCCTAAATCTTCAATATTTTTTCATCTTAGTTAAGTGCTTTTAAAATATTTTAAAATGTAAAAAAATACTTTAAGATAATGTATGGTTGCACACTGACTATGTATTTTCTGTATTTCACTTCACTGGTGCTCTATATTACATATGCCAGTCCTGGGGTGCTGTCCAATTTATATTTTGTGTATGCTGTAATGGAGAGACACAAACTGAAGGAAGTCACAGCACAGTGAGGCAATCCTGTAGCCTGGGCCACTTGCTGAAGTACCAACTGTATACCCCCAATGGTGGGCCTGGTTTAAGATCTGTAAAAAGGTTCTAGTCTAGCCTGCACACAAAATAATGTTAAAACAATTAGAAAAGTGAGCATAAGCTACTCTTGCATGTTGGAGGTTCTTAATCAATAAAATCATAGGAGGAATATAGGTTAAACACAGGATAGTCATACAGGTTTAATCATAATTCTGCAGAGCAGTTCATTATCTATAAAGACTATCCTTGTTTCCAGAAATGTGTACATGTTTTCTGTTCTCTCAAAAGGAATGTATACAGAGATAAGAATTGCTTTATAAAAAGCATATTCGGTAACTGTGTGCTTTCTGGATGTTATGTACGGCCTTCTTTAATAAATCTAAGAATATGGCTGTAACCTCTTCATCACTTACCCACTCAGCATTTTCATAGCACATAATGGGGTGGATTCTGTGGGGGCCATTAAGTGGAAAGGTGCCATTTTGCGGGATTTTACCAGGCATTTGTTTTCTATGCCTTCTGCTAATAAGGTTAAAGTGTCCAAAGAATTTGGGTAACCTGTGGGTGTGTCTGTGCTGCATCTTCAGTGAGGCAAACAAGGCACTCACCTTGGGCAGCACTTCCCAAGGGGGCGGAAAAGAACACTGCCTCCATACACATGCAGCTCCCCCCCTCACCACCACCCTGCTCTTTACAGACACCACTTTATAGATATAATCTACACCACTCACAATTATAAAATGGGATGAGGTATCCAAAAACATGTAGCAAATATCTTCTGTCTAATTGACAAATTGCATGTGTAGATGGTTTATATATAAATAATTTAACAAAGGAATTTAAATAAAGCACCTCTTCATTCCACAAAAGACCACATAAACGTATAATTTAACACTCACCACAGGTGGATTCACATTTTTTGTGGGTTGTCCAGTCTCAACTACTAGCATGATTCAGAAAAAAATGGAGAAGCCCTTTTCCAGAATAACGTAGCTCACCTCCATTTCAATAATCCACTGGGAGGCTGATTCCAGTAAAACATGACTTCTATTTAAAAAAATGATTACAGAAAGGCTTTTGCATGACACAAAAATTATATCACTGCCAAAAAAAGCACGATTAACATCTGATGCATTTCGTCACAACAACCTAAGGCGTTCATGTACTTTTTGGAGTCTTGCTAAGGCCAATATGCTTTTTAAATTGAATTCAATAAAAGCTATGTTTTACTGGATCCATCTTTCCAGTGGTTTATTGCAAGTTGGGTGAGACACATGATTGTGGAACGGTGCATTTCTATTTGTTTCTAATGTTGTTTAGATATGCCTTTATCTGACCCAAGATGAAACAACCCTGCCCGACCCCTGGTAGAGCTATATGAAACAAAGAGGACTCATAAGATATTCAATTTTCATTGCTATATTAAAGCATTTCTATTAAAAACATCTACATTTGATACAATGTAAACAGGGCCGTCTTTAATAGTGATTGGACCCTGGGCAAGCATTTGCTTGGGCCCCCTGGACCCTGCCCCCTCCCCTGCATGCAATCCCGCCATCCATCGCAATGTTACCCCCCCCCCCCCCCCCACACACACACACACACACATATGCCATAATTATTGTGCCATTCAGATGCCAGTAATATTGTAACTTTCGGATGCCAGTAATATTGTGCCAGTCAGAGCCCAGTAATATTGTGCCAGTCAGAGCCTAGTAATATTGTGCCAGTCAGATGCCTGCAATATTGTGCCAGTCAGATGCCTGCAATATTGTGCCAGTCAGAGCCCAGTAATAATGTGCCAGTCAGATACCAGTAATATTGTGCCAGTCAGATACCAATAATATTGTGCCAGTCAGATACCAATAATATTGTGCCAGTCAGATACCAGGAATATTGTGCCTGTCAGATACCAGGAATATTGTGCCTGTCAGAGCCCAGGAATATGGTGCCTGTCAGATGCCTGTAATATTATGCCAGTCAGATGCCTGTAATAGTGTGCAGTCAGAGGCCAGGAATATTGTGCAAGTCAGATGCCTGTAATATTGTGCCAGTCAGATGCCTGTAATATTATGCCAGTCAGATGCCTGTAATATTATGCCAGTCAGATGCTTGTAATAGTGTGCCAGTCAGAGCCCAGGAATATTGTGCCTGTCAGATGCCTGTAATATTATGCCAGTCAGATGCCTGTAATAGTGTGCAGTCAGAGGCCAGTAATAGTGTGCCAGCCAGATGCCCAGTAATATTGTACCAGCCAGATGCCCAGTAATATTGTGCCAGCCAGATGCCCAGTAATATAGTGCCAGCCAGATACCCAGTAATATAGTGCCAATCAGATACCCAGTAATATAGTGTCAATCAGATACCCAGTAATATAGTGCCAATCAGATACCCAGTAATATAGTGCAAATCAGATGCCAAGTAATATAGTGCCAATCAGATACCCAGTAATATAGTGTCAATCAGATACCCAGTAATATAGTGCCAATCAGATGCCCAGTAATATAGTGCCAATCAGATACCCAGTAATATAGTGCCAATCAGATGCCAAGTAATATAGTGCCAATCAGATACCCAGTAATATAGTGCCAATCAGATGCCCAGTAATATAGTGCCAATCAGATGCCCAGTAATATAGTGCCAATCAGATACCCAGTAATATAGTGCCAATCAGATGCCAAGTAATATAGTGCCAGTCAGATACCCAGTAATATAGTGCCAATCAGATACCCAGTAATATAGTGCCAATCAGATACCCAGTAATATAGTGTCAAACAGATACCCAGTAATATAGTGCCAATCAGATACCCAGTAATATAGTGCCAATCAGATGCCAAGTAATATAGTGCCAATCAGATACCCAGTAATATAGTGTCAATCAGATACCCAGTAATATAGTGCCAATCAGATGCCCAGTAATATAGTGCCAATCAGATACCCAGTAATATAGTGCCAATCAGATGCTAAGTAATATAGTGCCAATCAGATACCCAGTAATATAGTGCCAATCAGATACCCAGTAATATAGTGCCAATCAGATGCCAAGTAATATAGTGCCAATCAGATGCCAAGTAATATAGCGCCAATCAGATACCCAGTAATATAGTGCCAATCAGATACCCAGTAATATTGTGCCAATCAGATACCCAGTAATATAGTGCCAGTCAGATACCCAGTAATATAGTGCCAATCAGATGCCAAGTAATATAGTGCCAATCAGATGCCAAGTAATATAGTGCCAATCAGATGCCAAGTAATATAGCGCCAATCAGATACCCAGTAATATAGTGCCAATCAGATACCCAGTAATATAGTGCCAATCAGATACCCAGTAATATAGTGCCAATCAGATGCCAAGTAATATAGTGCCAATCAGATGCCAAGTAATATAGTGCCAATCAGATGCCAAGTAATATAGCGCCAATCAGATACCCAGTAATATAGTGCCAATCAGATACCCAGTAATATAGTGCCAATCAGATACCCAGTAATATTGTGCCAATCAGATACCCAGTAATATAGTGCCAGTCAGATACCCAGTAATATAGTGCCAATCAGATGCCAAGTAATATAGTGCCAATCAGATGCCCAGTAATATAGTTCCAATCAGATGCCCAGTAATATAGTGCCAATCAGATACCCAGTAATATAGTGCCAGTCAGATACCCAGTAATATAGTGCCAATCAGATGCCAAGTAATATAGTGCCAATCAGATACCCAGTAATATAGTGCCAATCAGATGCCCAGTAATATAGTGCCAATCAGATACCCAGTAATATAGTGCCAATCAGATACCAGGAATATTGTGCCAGCCAGACCCCCCCCCCGTACTTACATGAAGCTGCTCCGTGTCCCCCGCCGGATGTCTCCTCCGTGCAGTCTTCCCTCTTGCACGGAGGAGGGAAACAGAAACCGGATGTGACGCGACGTCACATCCGGCGTCAGTTTTTTTTTTTTTTTTTCGGAAAAAAGCGTTCACAAGCGCAATGCGCTGTGAACGCGGCAGCAGGGGCTGGGGGCGTACGGGACAGCTGCCTTGGGGCCCCCCAGGAGTAAATGGGCCCAGGGCAGCTGCCCCGTTTGCCACGCGTTAAAGACGGCCCTGAATGTAAACCAAAATATGTACAACATCTTCACAATTATTTGCTTACAAAGTGCATGTGTTGATTTTTGAATATTCACCTATTTAAGGATATATTTTTCGGTATTACAATACTGTTCTTTGAATTCTGCAATATTGCCAGTTTGTTTCCAATACTATCAGTGATCCTCCCAGTCCTGCAGGATTAATAATGATGTAATCCTCCTCTCATGACTATTTGTGTGGATCTAAGTAAGGCGCTAGGATAGATACATTGTGGATGGTTAATGCTTTTAACCTGTAAATCATTGATTTCTTTTAGTATAATATCAATATATGTCTCTGCTGAATAAATGATCGTTGAGGATTCAGTGTATTTCTATCCCTCAGACCACCATTGTTTAGATTGAGATACATGCCAATTTCAATCTGAAATATATGATCTTGAGATTGATTAAAAGGTTAATTATGAAAAGGAATCTGATTTCCAATTACTAAGGATCATTTATAAATCTATATCAATAGCAAAATATGTAATATGTTACTGGAAAAAAATGCTCACTATACAAGCAGTAATCCTCATCTAGTACCAAAGTGAGTTTGGGGACTAGACTGTCCTTTTAAGGGATATTTGTATAATGAACATGTGTGAAATCAAAACTATTTTGAGAAAACAAGTATACAGTTGGTCACTGACCTGAAACTGCACAGATATGAATCAGCTAATAGCTGCCCTCCTCATCCACAAAATGTAAACATAGTTAAGTGAAAACGCTTTAACATCATTTTGAAGTTATCTAAATTAACTCTGTTCTCTAACTTGTTCTTAATGTGAAACATTACTTTCATTTTAAATATAATATAACATAACATTTTCAAATGGTTAATTAGACGCATAATGCTATTTATTTGCATGGCTGTGTTAGATTAGGATAATTGCAGTAACAATTCATTTCTCAGTTGAATGCCACTAAAATAAAGACAGTTTGTCTATATTCTGTCTGTAATTGATATAACAGCTTTTCAGTTTCATCAATATCTTCAAATGTGATCAGTCAGTGTCAGAATCCTAGGATAATAAAGCATTCCCTTACACATCCAAACATTTAGATTTTAACACGTCTGAGAAGCCATATATTACAGAAACTCTATGGGGTTGATTCATTTCTCCACAATTCAGCTATTCAATATGACTGATTATTTTCTCGTAATTGTAAATTTTTGCTGATTATGGGCCTAATTACAGCCATATTTGGTTCGGGGAACTTGGCCTATGAAATCCATGGCATTTCTCATCTTCGTTAAGGGTCATGGCCCCCTTGCAATTGGCCTGAATTTGGCTAAAATAGCCAAATTTCAGGCATTTCCACCTTGCCAGCCACAATGAATCACAGAAGTGATCCAGATTTTGCCATATTTCTGAGCTCCTCGAATAGACCCCAATGCTTAAGATACATTTTGTTTCTAAATGCGGAAACTGAAACTCAATTTTATGTACTTATGTCATATACAAAAATCTAAGAAAGGAATTAAACAACCACTAAAGATGTGGATACCTTTATGTCCATGTGATAATATAAATCCATTATAGAGTTTATAAGTGTAGATTTAGATGTATGGACAAACAGTAAAAAACAACATCAAAATACAATAAAACCAAATAATAGGAGTGACTGGTGCGCTAAAGTAAACCCCACACGGTAAAAAGAGTATATGGAAGTATAATAATTGCCTGAAAGTTGTTGATATGGCAATGGAGTATGGACAAAGTCTTCAATGTTTCATAACATATATGAGGAAACAAAAAAACAGACAGAGACCATAGTGTAATTCAATATTATAGTAAATATTGGTGCAGAATGAACAAATGCACTCACAAACGAAGTTGGTATGTAGGGCACGTCAAATATCTGATAGAATCTTCTCTCTTCCCCATATAATCCTCACATATAGCGGAGTGAAACGAGGAGATAGGTGATTAGTAGTAGCAAAGATATTTAATAAAACAAACAAATGGTAGCTTACATAAAAGTACTCAGCATCAGGTCTCTCCACGAAAAAAGTCCCAGGACAAAGTCTTTCAGTCCCAATATATGTGACTTAAAATCTGGAAAATATAGCAGTATTGGTAGGCACGCTACGCGTTTCGCCTTAAAACAGGCTTCCTCTCGGCACCAATATTTACTATAATATTGAATTACACTATGGTCTCTGTCTGTTTTTTTGTTTCCTCATTTATGTTATGAAACATTGAAGACTTTGTCCATACTCCATTGCCATATCAACAACTTTCAGGCAATTATTATACTTCCATATACTCTTTTTACCGTGTGGGGTTTACTTTAGCGCACCAGTCACTCCTATTATTTGGTTTTATTGTATTTTGATGTTTTTCTCACGTGTGTTTTCAGAGTAACACATGGATTGGTGCTGCTGTGTTATAGTTTAAGCGCCAGGATTTATCTTTGGCATTCACAGTAAAAAACAACAACCTTTTTTGCACAAAAGTATAACAGTATTGATTTTGTCAAATAGACAGCAAAAATCATGGGACAGTTGCATTTTGGTTTACTGTAAATGTATATGTTATATAGCTGGTGTAACAGCTTTGATTCCTGGCAGGGGTACCTGGCCTTTTATCCTGGTGAGGTAAATAACATGAATACCATTTAATTGGGCAATAGTAATATCCATGTGATATACCAAAAAATTAAGTAATGTGTCACTGTATCCATCCTGGATATACTCTCGGCTCTGCCTCAGTATTGAGTCCAGTAGGCCGCTCATCTGATCGGGGTATGCAAAGAGTGGGGGTCAGTCCCTGCTTGTGCAGAGAGAGATTATCATTTTCAAATGGGGGGACCTAGTTAAGATTAAAAACCTTTGCTGTTATTATGCATACACACAAAAGTGTTTAAGTTAGTCATGTTCACATTGCACAATACTAAAATACTAATGCAGGCAGACATAAGGAATACCTATAGAATAATGCTGACAATTCCATCCAATTAGCACTTAACTAGCCAGCGTAATATTTAATAAAACAAATGCCCAGGTGTTATACAGTCACTTTAAACCTAATCCAAAGGGAAAAAAGTAGCCCTCACTGGTCTTGTACAGGTATCAAACAATGATTTCACGTTTATTCTCCCTCCAATGGATACATGCTGTGATGTTTTGGGCTCACAACATTTATATATGGTAAAATATTATGAGATGCCCTGTGGTGTAACTGACCCGTTTCCATACTGCATCAAGAGCTATGATGATAAATGGGAACATTGCCTCGAGAGACACAACTCTTCCCCCAACACTAGAGCAAGTTCCAATGTTTTGTTACAAAAGAGGATGCAATTTCAGAGATCGTTTAGTTCTGTGGAATCCTTCTCATTGTCATTAGGCTACTGGATCACAAAGAGTTTTCCAGAAATTGGGTTGTTATTGATGTGTAACATGCTCACACATGACATCGGCCACCGATTCTTCACATTCGCATGCAGGACAACGCTATTAAATCAAACATTGTATAACAGTTATCTATATGGTAACAGGAGGTATATAGGGGATTATATATATGCACTCACAAACAGGTCTTCTTAAAAGAGCCCGTCAACAAAGAACAACAATGATCCTCACGTTCATGATATAAATCTTCTTTAATAAATCTGTAAAAGATTAAAAAGGCAATGGCGCAGTATTCACATAAGATACAAATGCAAGAAAATAGTGACACTTAAAAAAATGTGCAAAACAAGCTCACAACAGGGTGGGAGTGCGCAAAATAATCCAACTCCCACCACTCCAAGAATGTAAATGTTCTGATGAAGGTCTCAATGTGTTTTGCCGGTGATCCGGCTTCCTCAGGAGAAAAAAGTAGAAAAGTGTCCTAGCGCTTCCAAATAGCAGCAATGTCAGTTCATTTTTCGTGGGGTTTAAATACTACCCAGGAACCACTTCAATATACGGTTTGCAAATAACTTCCGGTTTGAATAATAACAATAAAAAAAAACAACAGCACAAAAAGTATATAAAAAAATATATAGCAACATACAGAAAATAATAATCACCATAAACGGAGGATATTCAGCAAAATATGATTTATAATAGAGCTTCCGTGTATATTGGAAGCTGCTACAGAGTGAGGGCAGCTGGAGCTGATAAGTGGTAATTTTTTATTATATTCAATTGTTGGTTGGAAAATATTGTTCTGAGCAAGGGCAATGTTTTGAGGCCGCAGCATGTATCATTTGGTGGGGGAATTAACTTGAAATCATATTTTTATACCTGCACAAGACCTGTGAGTGTTACTTTTTACTTTGAATGAAATATATCATAATTTAAACGTCTGTCATTGGCTCTACTTAAAGGCAAAGCCATAAGAAAACATAATTTGGATTATGCGGATGTATACATTGCACGCCTCATTTTCTGTCTACAAGTTTACCTTTAGCTTGTGTCTTTTGTAAAAGGACAATTGTTCCATGACTGAATGGAAATGGCTTGGTCTTCTAAATCCCAACATTCAATACATTACTTAAGGGGGAAGAATTGTTTGGCAAAACATTTGCGTTTTTGTGACAGATTAGTGTGTGAACACTTCTACGTGTATACAGTGTGGAATTACCAAGCACTGCGCAAATTTGATATATAAATAAACAATAATGTAATGTAATGACTGACCTTAACATTCAGCTGTATAGCTGTTACTGCTGATATTTAGTTTGCAAACTGAAACATTGCACATTGATCTTGTAACAGCCCGCCATGTGTAACTTCCGATATCAGTCACGTGTGCCATATTAGTGAGTTAATTAATAAAGTCCCAGTTTAATTTAAACATTTGTATAACATTTGGACTTTCAGAGCACTTTGCTTGTACATTGGATGTTCCTATACAGATCTATGAATAGGAAAGGGGATACACTGCTCATTCGCAAGGCATCACCTGTGCATGTGTCAAAAGTAGAGTTGAGCGAACCCGAACCACAACGTTCGGGTTCGTACCGAACATTACGATTTTTGGACCCCGGACCCGAACACAGACATTCCACTGTATGTCCGGGTTGGAGTTCGGGGTTCGGCGATTCATATCGCCTAAACAAATTTAAAATGACAAGTGACTGGACAGCTATTGCTGCCCAGTCACTAGTAAAATAAGGTCCCCTGTTCCCCCATGTTGGGGAACACAAAAGTGCCCCCCCCCCCGGGCAATGGGTGGGGACCCTAATAATGTTAGGGGGGACCTAATGTCCCCCCAGGTCCCCACCCATTGCTGATGGGTGGGGACCCTATAATAATAAAAATGAGGGGGGGACCTAATGTCCCCCCCAGGTCCCCACCCATTGCCAGCGGGTGGGGAACGTATAATAATAATGAGGGGGGACCTAATGTCCCCCCCAGGTCCCCACCCATTGCTGGAGGGTGGGGACCCTATAATAATAAAAATGAGGGGGGGACCTAATGTCCCCCCAGGTCCCCACCCATTGCCGGCGGGTGGGGACCAAATAATAATAATGGTGGGGGGGACCTAATGTCCCCCCAGGTCCCCACCCATTGCCGGCGGGTGGAGACCCTATAATAATAATGGTGGGGGGACCTAATGTCCCCCCCAGGTCCCCACCCATTGCAGGCGGGTGGGGACCCTATAATAATAATGAGGGGGGAACCTAGTGCCCCCCCACCATTATTATTTTAGGGTCCCCACCCGCCGGCAATGGGTGGGGACCTGGGGGGAGACATTAGGTCTCCCCCACCATTTTTAGGGTTAGGTTCGGGGTCAAATTCGACCCTGAACCCAGACTTTTTTTTCGAAGTTCGGCCGAACACGCCGAACATCCAGGTGTCCGCTCAACTCTAGTCAAAAGCTGTCCAGTAATGCCATTATTTTCAATGGATGTAGAGTTGGGCATGATATCTCTATAGACGGCCTGTGATTGGCTCTAAATCCTCTGCAGTTAAAGACAAATAATATACATAAGCTATTATTATTATTATTAGATTTGTAACCACACCAATGTGGTATCTATAAACTAGAGTTCAATAAATCTGTGCAAATAAAAAAAATCACTTGGCATTTACACATGAGATCTTGTTGAAGAAATTGTATTTCATTTATTTTACATCTATTCAGTGAAGTGCTCTAGTTACGACTTTAAGTACAGATGAATAGTTAGGAGCATTTTCACTGTATAAGAAGATCCACTGTGGCACTTCATCAAAACTCCTGTCTGCTTCCATCACTCGCATTGCCATAGTTTTGGATCTCTTGACATTAAGGTTTCTAATCTCCGAAGGAAGCTTCTAATTATTAAAAGTGGCAAGAATCACAGCTGTATTTGAAATAAAAAAAAGGTATATAAATGTAACACTACTCTGACACTTCTGTGTAATAAATAGTTTAAATAAAAACCATTGGGAATTGCTAACATTGAATATGTAAGCAAAACATTGAATGTACAAAATATACTATAATCATGCCACAAAATACAATAAAGGGCCACCTAAACATTAAAGAGTCACCTAAACATTGTTTCTATTTCAAATATAAATAGTATGTATATATCATAAATTCATATATGTTTGCTGACTTTTGCCTCCCCTTGAGCGCCATTTTCAGATGATATATTTCTGTATTTTGCTGAGTGCTTTTTGTTAGTTTCTGGGTACACCAAGTATAGATAGTTGGTGATCAACTCCTATAATGCTGTCATTTTGAGTTATTTTGGTTATTGCTATTTTTGGGTGGAGGTGTCCTGTTCCCTTTGTACTACCTTATTCTGGTTTTACTCAAGCTCTCACAGATTTCTTTTATGCAACCCACCTATAGATCTTTCAGCAGTATTTTCCTTTTAGAAATAGGTGGATAATTCTTGTGGGGTATAGGTAATTCAACCCTTCCTATACCACTCCTAGAGTACTCGTCTTTAAAAAATGATGTGGCAAAATTCGAGAAGTTAGAGATAGATATTGCCTCTCAGAAATTCAAGGAAGATATATTATTTGAGAAGGGTGATGAGTAAAGTTGGGTACAAAAATAAAGAATAGGAAGAGAAGCAAGTTTCTTAGAAACAGTGAGGACTATCATAAAGGATAGATCTATAATGTGAAGAAATTAATAGTAAGAATATAAAACAGCCACTGTATACTGATAGATCAGAATTTGGGGTGAGAAATAGTGGGTTGTGATACCTGAGCCCAATCTGGGAAAAAATTATTTAGGAAACCGAGATGTAACAAAGAGTGGAGAGGATGTAGACTCAGAGAGCAGAGTTTCTTAAAATGAGAACATGAGACCTACCTTATGAACAGTATAACACATGTAGCAGGGACAGTGTCAGGAAAAAGGTTGTGTTAAAAAGCTCCAGGTAGTGAACCTTTCCAATGAAGAACTTTATAAATTCCAAATGGAGGTTCTGGAACAGGCCATTTTTATGTCTGGCACTCCAGACCTCTAGACAAATTTAAGGCTAAACTCGACCTGTATCTTTTTGTGAGGTGACTTGTGGTCCTGCGATGTACTTTGAGTGTGGGAGTGTACACGATGATGACACAAGCCTTAACATTAGAGATGAAGCATGCCTTGACTTTCTGCATGAACTTGCTGAAGAAGGGGCAGCTCGTTTTGAGGTAGATGACACCCCTACTATAAGAACTATTGGCTTCTCTGATTTCAGACCTCACTGTACATATATACCCAATCTCTTGTCCATTCCAGAGGCCATCTTTTTGTTAAGTTGGCTTTCGCTAATAGTAATAAAATGTTGGGTCAACAAGCAATCAAATAGAAATTTTACTCTTGTACATAGAAAGTCTATTTAAAAGGTTAAACATACTTCTGGTATTATCATATAGCCCTCTGATAAGGGGGCAATGTGATAACATTAGATGAGGTCAAATAGGTTCATGAAATCAATAAGCAGTTATATAATGCTAATCAATATCAACGGCTAGAAATTAAACCTTTTCAAAAGATACAGTGGGAGTTGTCTGACCTACTTAATATGACAGATAGGGATGGTTTGATTAACCTTGAAGATAGTGACAGTGGTCCAGTGGTACCTACCTTTTATGTGCTTCTTAAGCTCCTTTATAGTATGACAAATCCCCCAAGTAGACTCGCATAGGAGGTCTCCAGGAAGGGATATTAAGTATGAGGATTTAATTTTGAGACCATTTCTATTAACATTGCCATCCTATGTCAAAGACATTACCGATGTCGGTAAGAGGATTGATGGGATCCACCTAGTTAGCAACCACTGATGTTTTGCGATGGTTGTATTCTTCAATCCCTCATAAAACAGGATTGAAAGCTTGACTAGAAGTGAAACATTTTAGATTCTTACGAATTTTGTACTGGGTCTGCCATGGTTAGTTCTGACTAATCATTTCTTCATGTTTGACAATCAGTTTTTTCTATAGGTCATGGTTACACAACTGGACAAATAAATATAAAAATATATAACTTTATTACAAAGAAATAGAGATACATAAATGGATGTTTATGTATGCAATTTTGCACTATCGCCCACCAGCTGATGAAGATAATTCGAAACGCATCCTGTGGGGTGTAGCTGTGTTTCTATATAGTGCAATATCCCAACTGTTCAATAGACCTGGCCAGGCGAACAGACCCAGTGGGTAAGGGATCTTTGGCTCTATTTTTATTTTATATATTTTTAAAAATCCTCTTTTTTGTTTTTTATTCATTTGGGGCCCTTTATTTGATATATTATTTTATATTGTATTCATGTCTATTTATTTCTATGTATGTGATTTCATTTTTATTTTGACTTTGGACAACATTGCTAAATATTTCATATGGTCATTCATTTATGTATCTATTTTTCTTTGTAATACATTTATATATTTTTATATTTATTTGTCCTTGCAATCTATTACATTAAATTGTCTTTGTATATATATATATTTAGCGCTGTCTCACTCCTACACTATCTCTCCATTTTTGCAGTGGATTTTTCCATTGCATTCCATTATAAGACTAGCTGCTTCCATTTTTTCATTCTTTCAATCGAGTCATTTGCTACTCCATATATTATCCGGGATTTTCTTATCTCCATTTCGTACCTTCCCTGCCTCCAGTGGTCAGTACCGGTTTTATTATTTGTATATTTCTTTGTTTTTGTAGTGAAGGTCACTATATACACATATTATCCACTAGCGCTGTGCCTCACCTTTTTCCTTTATCCCTGGTGAAGAGGTGGCTGCGCAAATGGACCTATGGCTGAGGTACAGACAACATTTGTTTTCTGTGGACAGGAACCCTTTCGGAATTTGTCTCTTTTATGAATATTTTAAATTGTAATGCCAACAGTCTGAAATTTACATATATCTATAGTGATATCAAGTAATCAGGTGTTCATGGACAGAACTGGTTACAGATGTATTCAGTAATGAAATATTATTGATATCTATTGGTATCTAGGTAGGAAATGGGTGGTGAAACGTATGCTAAACAAGGTGGCAGTGCAGAGGCATGCTTGGAAGAGGCCATCTCAGGACATGCTACTGACAATATATGAGGAGGACTTTCTGAAGTTAATAGGGTCTGGAAGCTATCCTAGGGGTGTCTGGTAGTTCAGTAAATTACATTTTGTTCAGTAAAAGTATGACTTTGTTAATATTATTATATCTTACCAGATTTACTACCCTGCGAATTTAGATTCTTGTCGCTGCTCCTTGGTTCAGTGAATTTTGGTGTGTTTTTTGGTTTTGAAAGCATTTGGCATGTATTCAGCCATTGTAGCCGAATTGCAAGGTTATTCGTGGGTCATATAGGGGCATGCTGTATAGCTTGAAATTCGGCTTTTGATATGACTGATAAACCCTGAATCTTACTGAACGTCGGGCCAATTAGCTTAGAAATCTTGCAAGTGCAGTGAAGTTGATGGGTCTTTGTTCTACATCATCAGTGATACCATAATCTCCTATTATCCAACTCCAATGTCCATACTGTCAGCATCCAGGTCAGTCATGTTGATATCTATAAAAATTCTTCCTGAAATATGGATAGGTTCCTCCATATATCTACTAATGCAGTAGCACAACAGCAAACTCAATTGCTACCCTGAAGACCTTATGTTATAGGTTTCAAAGGTTCTAAGGGTGACATGGACAAAATGAGATTATGACATCACTGGTGATGTAGAACAATGCCCCATCAGCTTCACAGTGCATGTGGTGTTTAAGACCCTTGATGTTGTGATAGTTCAAGTTTAAAAATAATTGTTGACAGCCTCCACAGCCTGACTCCAAAACTGACTATTTAGGCTCCTCAAAAATGGTTGCCAAGCTATAAGCCAGAATCCACATTTTCTTGAGTTCATGGCTTGTGTGTATGCCGGAAGGGTACTCCTTCCCCTCTAAAAACTATGGAGTCAGCAATGCTCCTTGTAGGTGCACCCACTCCTCCTTCCTGGTCTCTAACCGCTAATTCCTTCTGACCTTTATCCCTATGCAGGAACAGCCCCTTCCATTCAGGCCACCAAAGCTCCTTGTGTTATGCTTAAATCGACTTCTGAGAACTGGATCAGACACATTCTTTATGGTGCAAGCTCTTATAATAGTGAGGATGATATGCATTTTATTGGAGAAGATATTATGTCATCAGGATTGTGGAGTTATTTACCAAGGATTGATGTCTTGAGTTTGATTGCCACATTTCATGCTGCTGGTGAGTTGCACACTGTATTACTTGGCTTCTAGTGTTGGGTCTGTGCCATGGGAGAATTACCTTCTTGTTACATAAGTGACACATAGCCTGGTTCAAGCTCCACTTATATGCTGCTATTATGTTTCCCATTTCTGTGCTTCTAGTAATGGTTGACATTTAATTGCAGTGGGATTTTTTTTTAAATCTGTGCTATTTATTGTGTTGATATTTGGGTGAGGGGCGTTATTCCACATATGCTCTTGGTCTGCTGCATTTATAATTATTCACACATTTTTCCTCACTTATGCATTGCTGAATTTTTGTTTTCCATTGTTTTTACACTTTTCTGTACTTTTCTCACTGGGTTTTGTTAACTTCCGGGCACTCCTAGATTGGTTAGGTGGAGATCAGCTCCCATCATTCTGTCATTTTGAGTGAGTGCCCTATTTTGGTTTTTGAAGGTTAGGTAAGCGCCGCTATTTTAGCCTGTTGGACCTGTTACATTTGGGATTTCCATCACATTAAATTTCCATTTTGTGTTTTTATATAATGCTTTAATACTTTTTGCAATATTGTAAATTAGGAGCCAATTTACCTCTGCAGAACCCCCCAAAAATCTGCCTTACTGATTTCAATCTCAATTTTGTTAGTAAAGGAAAATGTGAAGGAGCAGTGAAATCGCTTTTAACTGGACTTCTTTAGAGGTAACTATTATCATAGCTATTAAACCCTTACCTAATAAAATCATCCTCAATTACAGCACATACAGTTATTGTAATGGACAACAGAACTGCATAAGAAAGTCATATAAAGTGATTATCAATGACCCGAGTTAATTTATCTTGTGTCATTTAATACCATAGGCTGCAACAGAAAAATTTGAGTTAAAAACCTGTGATAAGTGATATTTTTGGTTATTGAATCAGGCCCATTGAGTTTACATTTAAAACCATGCTGTAAATGACAAAGTTATATTATTGTATATAACGTGAAAGTAGATTTATTTTCTGAACATTGTGCAAGCTAACACATTCATTTTAATATCTATATTCACAATGCAAATAATGTTTAGGTGATGGAGTCCCTTTAAATTTGTTTTTTTTTATTACCATGTCATGTAAATTATCTTTAAGTGGCCTTTTTTTTAGGTGTGTCAATCATTACCTGGCATGTGCTCACAGCTACACCTGTTCCCGTGCTACCTGACTAAAACTATCTGTCACAGCCATGATCAGTGTAGTTGTGCAGGTGAACTTGCATGCAATTCAGCTGGATACTAATGGGTTTTGACAACAAAAGCAAAGGGCTCCAGGGTTTTCATCTTTATTTGAGACAACTGGTTTATTTTGTTTCTTTTAGCAATTTTGGGTTTACAAAATGCATTGCAAATATAAGGTACTAGACGTAAATAGCATTTATTAAAAAGTACATAATTATCTATGCTTCTAACTGTATACACATTCAGGAGGGTATGTAGAAAAACAGCACACATGGTTATAACGCCATGTGTGCCAATGTGTAATGCAAACAAAAATATTAAATGTGTGCTACATGCAGTGGTTCTGTATTTCTGCACTAGGACACCACATATTTAGATGTAACTGTGGCCAGGAGCTGGGCATGTGACCCCTGAACCATAATAAAACCAGGGTTGGGGGGGGGGGGCTAGGCAAGGGCCCCGTCCCCTTATATAATCCTTAGGGCCAGGGACTGCCCAAATGCACATGGCTCCCCTGTTTCATATCTGGGGTTAGGCACTGCTCAAATGCCCCTGCCCTTCTATTTCATAATTGCCAAAGTTATTATAGCTCCACTTTGATCCTTTGGGTGCCAGGAGGGTGGCAGTGATTGTAATGACTCGCCCCCCCTTCCCCCCCTCGCCACCCCCACCTGAACAAGATAGAAGTGAGGAGGTAGGTAGGGTAATTATTACATTTTTATTAATGTTAGGGGAACCGGAGTCTTTGGGACAGCACCTTACCCCATTTATCTTAGAGCTGCCAGGGGTACTTGGGGCAGCTCTTGGCCCTGTGTATTTTTTTAGGGGGGCCAGGGCATTTGGCAGCCATTTACACAAAATGTCATGTCTTTGTTCAAAAAGGGGTCCCATTAAAAGCCAGGAAACTATCTATCAATAAATCTAATATCCATAGTGGGAAAACTGTATGAAGGAATGTTAAGAGATGCAATACAGAACTGTGTTTTAGGTAACAATACAATTACATGTAGTCAACAGGAATTTAAAAGTAATAGGTCATTTCAAACTAACTAACTGGCATTGTATGATATGGTAAGTTTTACTATAGACCAAGGTCATGCAGCGGATGTAATATAGCTAGATTTTGAAATGTCTTTTGATATAGTTCCACACAGTTGTTTACTGAGTAAACTAAGGCATATAGAATTGGAAACAAATATTTGTATCTGGATAGGGAATTGGTTGAAAGGCAGATTACAGAAGGTGGTTGTAAATGGCATGTTTTCCAACAGGACAAAGGTCTTAAAAGGACACTAAACCTTTACTTTCCCTTGTGCTTCTAACACAGAAGCATAGGTGAAATGTCCATTGTCCCTAGTATCTGAGTCTAAGTTCTTGGGGTCACTTTTGACTCTGTTCTCTCCTTCGTTCCTCATATTTAATCATTAGCCAAATCCTGTCAGCTGCACCTAAGGAACATCGCACGCATTCGCCCGTTCCTCAGTGAAGAGACCACAAAAATACTAGTGCACTCGCTTGAGATCTCTCATCTGGACTACTGTAACAGCCTCCTGACTGGACTACCTCTGGATCGTCTGGCTCCCCTGCAATCTATCCAAAATTCAGCTGCCAGACTCATCTTTCTTGCACGTCGGTCTGATTCACCGGCTCAATTCTGCAACGCCCTCCACTGGCTCCCTGTCTGCTCAAGTATATCTTTTAAAAATCTGTCTTTAACCTACAAAGCCCTCCACACCACATTGCCTCCCTTGTTAACTGATACCTCCCTGCACAACCTTTGCGTTCCTCAATGGGACTAAAACTCTCCTCCGACCTCATCACCACTTCTCACTCGCGTCTCCAAGATTTCGCCCAAGCTTCCCCCCTCTCTCTGGAACTCCCTTCCACAGATCATCAGCTCTCTCCCTCCTTTTCAAACTTCAAAAAGTCCCACAAAACCCATCTCTTTAAAGAAGCTTACAACCCAACCCACTAGAATACCGGTCACTTTACCTCTAGCTGATCCCACCAAGCTGGAACACACACAATTCATCTTTGGCCTATCCCACCTACTGCCAACCACCTACATTACTGTAACTACAACTTCCTTCCCTCTTACCTCTTCAATCCCTTATATGTCTCATGTACCCCATTCCCTCTAGATTGTAAGCTTGCGAGCAGGGTTCTCTACCTCATGTACCAGTCTGTTCTAGTTTGTCTAACTTAGTATGTTGTTTCCTTCTATGCTCTGTACCTAGCGCTACATAAATTGTTGGTGCTATATAAATAAATGTTAATGTAATGTAGTATGAGGATAAACTGGAGTGTACTTTTGATAGTACATGCCAGTTTAACCGACATTTGCCATGCTTCCATAGGAAGCAGGCCGCCATCTGGTCGGTAACCTGCTCTCTCTGTGCTAGCCCCCGATTTGGGTGTGTGCGTGCAGTCGTTTGTCAGCACGCGACAACCAGGAGCTGCTGTGTCTCGAATGTGAGACACAGCAGTTAGTAAACCAGCTTGTATCTATTATGATGGTTTGCTTACAAGTCCCGGGACAAGTTTTGTTTAACTAGAAGAAAGGGTTAAACAAGTTGGAATGTCCCTTTAAGTGGAATGTCCTTTTATTTTTTTAATATAGTTTTTATTAAAGAGAGAATTTTTGTCATACAAATAAAAAATAAATTTGCACTTAATACAAACATCACGAGAAACCAAATAAAGACAAAAAAGAAGAAAAACCACATATAGTAATGTATTACGTTTCATTCTACTTAGTTATTATACATGTTGTTGCTGGGTTCATATTTGAAACTACAGTTGAAGGGTACAATATTATTGCATAATAGCTAGACCAAGCTTGCCACGTTTTGTCATAGAGTATCTTCTCATTTTCCATCGAGAAAGCTGCTTTTTCAAAACTACAATTTAATTATAACTGGCTAATAATAGCTTCCTCTGTCGGGGGCACCGATTTTTTCCAGAGGCGGCGATACACACTTTACAAGCAGTAAAAAAAATGGGCAATCAGCTTTCTTTGGTATTTTTGAACCTTTTTGGAGTACATGTTTAGTAATGCCATAGTTGGCGAGGGTTGAAGATCAAGATCTAAACAACTATTAATATGTTTAAAAACCAGCTGTCGTATCGGGTAAAATACCTGGCAGGACCACCATGTATGTAACATGGTACCTTTGCCCGTGTGACACCTCCAGAAACTGGGAGCAGTGGAAATGTGGGTATTAAAATTATTAGAATACTTAGTGGTGTGACCTTAGATACAGGCGGTATCAGTTTGGGTTTAACTATTTCTTTATCCCATAAGCTAAGAGAGGCTTGTGTAGATTTGAGGATATCTACCTGTTTGGGCCTGACCGCTAGTGGAAACCACAGTAATTGCGGTATCATATATGGGGCTATACAGTCATTTTCCATTTGCACCCATATAATATTTTCCCTGGCACTATGGGTCAGTATCGTTTGCTCTCAATTTGCAGCTTTATAGTTTTTTTAAAAATTTGGAACTGCCAGGCCACCCGCTGACATTGTAAGTTGTGTAATCTTAAATGAAATTCTAGCTTTAGTTTGTTTCCAAATGAATCTATTTACCAGTTTTTGGAAATTTACAAGGGGGCCCTGTGGTATGAGGATCGGCGTGGTTCGAAGCGTATATAGTATTTTGGCAGTATGGACATTTTTACTGCTGCTATTTTACCAAACCGGGATAAATTATGTGAAGCCCATTTAGTTAACAGGGTTTGTAATTTGCTTATCTTCGCTATCACATTTAATTTTAAAAATGGGGATGGATTTTTTAGAATTTTAATCCCCAAATACTGAATATAAGTGGAGCACTACTCATACGGAAAAATGGCTCTCAGGGCGTCTACCTGAGAATTTGGAATTTGAAAGGACATTGCTTGGGACTTACTTATATTAATTTTGTGGTAAGACACGTGGCTATAGGTTTCTAATACTTGATGTAGATTTGGGAGGGTGACAACTGGATTGGTCACTGTAAGAATAATATCATCTGCAAAAAGGGCAATTTTGTATTGGGAACCTGTGTTAGAGGGAAGGCCTGAAATTTCTACATGCTGTCTAATATGTTCTGCTTATGGCTCCAAGGATAAAATATTTAATAAGGGGGAGAGGGGACAACCTTGGCGAGATCCATTTGTGATCTGGAAAGATTTTGATAAAAATCCAGAAATATTAACAGAAGCTGTGGGAGTGGTGTATAAATGCATAATTCCCGCTACAAATTCCGCTGGGAAACCAAACTTTATCAAGGTCAATTTCATAAAAAGCCAATTTAGACAATCAAAATGTTTGCCGCATCGAGAGAAAGCATCAAACTGGGAGTATGAAATGATTGGATCAACTGTACAGCATTACAAATTTGTCTAGTGTTATCTGAGGGTTGTCTAGTACGTATGAGCCCTACTTGATCACAATGTATTAATGTTGGTAATGTTTTACTAAGCCTATCTGCGTATACTTTAGCAAATAATTTGGTATCACAATTTAACAAAGAAATCGGGCGAAAATGTGCACACCTGTCTGGCGGTTTACCTGGTTTGGGTATTGTGCATACGCGCGCTACTAACATTTCAGAAGGGAGCCCCTGTCCGCTAAAAAAGCCCCTGTCCGCTTCGTTAAAAAAAAGACACAAATGAGTAGCTAAAATTGAAATTTTTTTTTAATAATATGCATTAGAAAAACCATCATCTCCCGGGGATTTTTTTAGTTTAAGACTTTTTGAGACTATTTGCTCTTGTTCCTCTACAGTTATGGGGACCGATATTGACACTTTTTGAGATTCAGATAATTCAGGAAGACGAAGGGATGCTAGGTATGACTCCATGTCTGAGACACTCGGGACAGAGTGCTGCTGCATTTCATTTTTAGTAGCCTCTAGTTGGGCCAGTATGTGTTTTGTTGGGGTCTATTTGTGTTGGTCTGTTAAAAATTTAAGACGGGATTCTAATTTCTGTGTGGTGCTTTCTCTGATTTTCTTACTTGTTGCTCCAATTTTAATAAGGAGACCTCATATGACCGGCTTATGTGCCAGCCATAATGTAGCCGGGGTGATATCTGGAGACTTATTTTCATAGAAATAATGGGTAAGGCAGGTGGATACTTGGTGTACTATATCAGCTACATTCAACACACTTTCATTCATTCATTCTCCATGGGTTAGGGTTACTCATCTGATAAGATTCCCGTAGGACCATTACAACTGGAGCATGGTGCAACCATGTTATTTGGCAAATAGACCTGGATATAACTCTATTAAAGGTGTTTTTATCAGTAATAAGATAATCGATTCTTGAATAGGTGGAATGGGGGTTAGAATAGAACGTGAAATCTTTATCAGACGTGTGTTGGGTCCTCCAGATATCATGCCATGAAAACCCGGCTACAAGACAGGACAGTTTAGCACAGTGGGATTTTAAGTGAGGTGCCTTTTGGGCGACCGTTTGGCTGTAGAATCCATTGTGGGATCTGTTATTATATTGAGGTCTCCCCCCAAAATTAAAGCTCCTTGCTGAAATTTCCGAAGCAAACTTAAAGTAGCTTCTAGAAACTTCAGCGGTTTCTCATTCGGGGGGTATATAGATGCCATGGTGTATGGTAAATCATTAATTTTACAATTAAGAAAAATATATCTCCCATGCGGGTCTATTTTTTTGTTAAAAAACTCAAACATTACACCTTTGCTTATTAGAATAGACACCCCGTGGTTTTTGTAGCGGCTCTAGCATGTTGTGAATAGGGTAGTTTTTCAAATATAAAGTCATTCCTGCAGCAGAAATATGTCTGCCCTCAGTTGGTTGGCTTCTCTTAATACTGCATGCCTCTTTACAGGGGAATTTAGACCTTTAGTGTTAAGCGAACCTATTTTTAAACCTACTGCCATTGCAATTGGAAATAAAAAACTTGACTAATTATGCGAAGCCTCTGGTGTGCTGACATTTGCGCCCAAATAAAATTAGTGGTACCCTTGTACCGGTGGATGGAGGGAAGTCGATGCAGAAAAATACCCAAAACAAATAGGAGTGACACAGTTCTAAGACTTGGATTAGAATTAGTGTGGAGCGGACACCTGGATGTTCGGGTTCAGCCGAACTTCGGAAAAAAGTCTGGGTTCGGGGTCGAACTTGACCGCTTGTTAACTCGCCCATTTTTACCTCAAGGTGGCCCGTCCTGGAGCTTAGATCTTGAATATCATGTTTTATGTCGTCTGTCAGAGATTTTATATCCGCAAAAAGTTCAGCTTTCATGTCTTTTAATAACACCTGTATGGAGGCCACCAAGGTTTCATTCTGCGTGTCTCCCCCCAGAGTCGGAAGAAGCTGAGGCTTTGAAGTCTGGCGCTGGGCCCGGAGATAAAGATGGAGCCAAAGCAGCATCCTCTAGGTGAGTCAGCTTGTTTCTGACTTTTGGCTGCTTAAAAAATTCTGTCAGCCGTTCCGGACGGCGCCTTTGCCTCTGTGCTGCCAGTGCACAGTTTTTGTGAGGGAAATCCGTTACGTTAATGTCCCAAGATATGTTTGATTCCCCCAAGACGACGGAGCGTTAGACAAAAGCAGCCATCTTGGAGTCTGTTCAGGCCACGCCCTCGGAAAGTCCTTTTAAGTGGAATTATTTTAGTTTTCCTTTGGTGGTGCTATTACAACCCCAGTCCCCTAGAATTTAACGTGTTTTGGGAATAAAAATGTCTTTTTTTTGTAAATGCGGTTATTCCCTTACCATCAAACTAGTGCTTTTAATACACATTCATGGCTGGATTAAGGCATGGGCATTAGTGGCTGCAGCCCCTGGGCCTCTGCAAAATAGGAGCCTAGAGGACTGCAGCTCAAGGCCCATGTCTTAATCCGGCCAATGGAAACAAATTTTAAAAAAAGCTTGATATCAGAAGATCTCCCCCCTCCAGCTCCTTGTCTGCAAACAGGCAGCATGGTGTCTGTGCGCTGCCCAAATGCACAGACAAGTTTCCATGCTGCCTGTCAATCAAGTGACTTTCCGCAATGAGAGTAACGCGGAGCACAGGAGACGACTGGAGCTGCAGCAGGAAGGTGAGTACTGGGGGAGGGGGTAATAGCTTTTTTGGGCAAACTGTCAGCAGTATTAATATCAATGGGCATACTAATAGTTGCATATTAATGGACATACTAATAGTTGCAATAGTGGCATATCAACAGGAAAATTTCTGAGCAATAGGTGCACCTCTCCGAATGAGTAAAAGCAGATGATGATTGCAGAATTTCCTTAAAAAAAAACAATGTTTTTTAATAACGTTTAAAAAATACATTTGAAGGAAAAAGCAAAGTCTCACGCGTTTCGCCAATGAGGCTTAATTATAGACAGGTGACATAACTGTGTATCTCCACAGGTGATACTAAAAACACTTAAGCTAAACATCAAAAAGCAGTTAAGTATAAATATCAATATAATAAAGTTTACAAAGTGGCTAAAACACATATCAGTACCGTGAAGGTATATTGATAAATTGTCACTCAGTTTGTAAGGAAAATAACTTCTTCAATGTAATTTTATAAATCTTTTAACATCAAGCATAGTTTTAAATAAAGTGGGCAAACGGACAGAAAAATAGACCCTTTGATAACACAGTCACCTGATCACTTGTCAGCTCATCTTTGGACAAATTAAAAACACTTTTGGTGATCAAATGTCCTGCATCTCATTTATCCTTATGGCTTGATATTAATTCACTTTTCTTCTTCTCAGCTGGTAGTTTCTACCTCCTACTCCCTCTTCCCTCTGAATAGCTGCCACATATGCTATGCTGCTTATCCTTGTTTGTCGTAGCCATAATTATTAGAGAATCCACAACATGATAACAGTATTTTCTGCCTGAAATCTATTTTTAGTGTGTTTCTTGTACTAGCTATCTTTCTTCGATAGGGTATATAAAATAATAATAATAGCGATAGGTTATATCCCATTATGACTGGATGTGCCTGTACCTAGATGTTTGGAAAAGGGGGAGTTTCTGGGTGGTCTTTATAGTGTTTTTATGGAGCGCTCTTACGTTATGTCGCCTGTCTATGATTAAGCATCATGGGCGAAATGCATGAGGCTTTTCTTTTTCCTTCAAATGCCATTGAAACGTATTAATAAACATTGGATTTGTAAGAGAATTCTGCAATCTTTTTTACGCATTCAGAGAGGTGCACCTATTGCTCAGAAATGTTCTTGTTTATAGTATATGTATTACTGCATGGAACGCCGTCTATGAGCTGCACCCACCTGTGCTGTCGGATTGTCAGGGGATTTTGGTCTGGTGTCATTGGCTGCCTGTTTGGGTGGTTGCGTCCCCTTATATTAATTGGCATACTAATAGTGACATATTAATGGGCAGACTAATAGTGGCAAATTAATGGGCAGACTAACAGTGACATATTAATTGGCAAATTGGCTGTGGGATATTAATGGACAAATTGACTGTGGAATATTAATGGGCATACTAACAGTGACATATTAATGGGCAGACTAACAATGGCATATTAATAGGGAAATTGACTGTAGCATATTCATGTGCACATTTGCTGTGGTATATTTTTGGGCAAATTGGCTGTGGTTTATTAATGAACAAACTAACCGTGGCATGTTAATGGGAAAACTGGCTGTGGTATATTAATGGGCAAATTACCTGTGGCATATTAATAGGCAAACTAAAAGTGGTATAATGGGCAAATTGGATGTGGCATATTAATGGGGAAAGTCCTAGATGTGCAATGTGGGTGCTGGGGCATGTACTAGGTGTGGGAATACATGGCATGCATGGGTGCAGAATATCAAGTCTGAGGTGCAGATTGACAGATTGACATTGAGGCATTAGAGCAGCACCACCAGAGTGGTTTTCTCAATTGTTGATCGCGAAAACCGTACGAGCAAAATCATTGCAGAGAAGGAGTTAAATATATTTTATGTGCAAAACAATTTTTTGCACTTTGCTCCTTTTGCAATATACTAAACATTTAACACTCAAATAGTAAATACGAGCAAATTGCGAATAAAAACAGGCAAGTTTGTGAATATTTTGTCTACCTCTTTTGAAAGCACTTGCTAACAGCTGGTGTAATTTTCACACGCAAATAAGAATCATTTTTTGCAAAACTCTTTAGCGCGTGCAAATATAATCGCAATTTATTAGTGAAACCGGAAAAATGCACGGTAAATAAAATAAACGAAGAGGCGCAAATTGGTAAAAAAGAGCACAAAATGTTACAAATCGTCGCAAATTGCCCCTTACCTACTTTTTTTCCCCACTGCACTTCTTTAGGACATGACCCCCATTAGTTCACTGCAGTATGTTGTCATTGAATCACATTAGTCCATTTAAAATAGCATGCAGTAAAATGATTTAGTGTTTCAAAAGACTTACGGGCAGCATTGAATTGAAAGTGTGTTTAAATATGTTTGTGTTGTCTCCTGTTTATGACATCACCTTGTGGCTCGACTGATTTGCCTTTGTGCTGATATCACATATGCTTTGTCTAATGTGATATAAAGGCAACACTATCAGTAAGTGTTATTAACACCTCCCAATGGGCTACATTTGGAGAAAGCATCATAGACATTGACAAATGTTTCTGCTGATTGCTGTAAATTTAGGACATTGCTCCAGCATTACTCCAGTATTGACAGGATAATGATGCGATAATGTGATAGAGATGCCAAGATTTAAGAATATCTTTACGTAAAAGGCAGGTTATCAGTAATTAGAAAGGATAGATCCATTAATCATAATAACCAACTCACTTTTGCTCATGGGTGGACATTGGGAAATAATTTCAGACCAGCTCCAAGACTCAGCATTATTATTTGATTATTGTTGATTTTATCTATTGTTACTTGTTATTGTAGACGTTTTGTTTTCCCATTTTGGTTTCTTTTGCACTGTACCTTATTTATTGTTGTACAATTAAAGCTAAATTAAACTGGATACTCAATTATAACTATTTACTTATGCATTTTCTTAGGACTTACAGTAGATAAGATAGACAAAAAAAGAAGAAAAAACTGCTAGGTTTTGTCTTAATGAATTTAGCGCTTTTAAAGCACTGTATACTCAATCTTTGTGAACTTTAGGTAACAAAGCAATACCATTAATTAACCTTAATCAATACATGGAACCAGTTCATACATTTTGTCATCAGCTGGATAAAAGTGCTAAAGATGCAGCTTTATCTGTCGCACAGCAGCGTCCATGTTTGCATAAGGCAGTGCTTCTTAGAGATGTGGTACGTGTATTTAAATGTATCATGCCAGCTTTGCTTGATGTTTATGTCTCTTAACTAGGTACAGGTGTCATGCTAAGGCAGGTTAACTGTTCTCTTGCCCTATTAATTTAATGGATTTAACTACAGAGGATTTAATAGTATTAATGAGCCTGGCATCATTTCAGACTCCACACTTACAGGCTCTTTGAATTTACAAATTAAATCACACATTTGATTAAGCATAAATGTACTCAACTGTAAAATGAATGTAACAAGGGCATGGATTCTGTCTTTAAACTTAAATTAGGACAATTTCCAACTGATCCAATGAGAAACAAATGATAAGTAATAATTGTTGTTGGTGAAAGTTAAGTTAAGAAACTCTATAATGATTTTGTTTGTGATAGCAAACTTCAGTATCAAGTATCAAGTTGTATGCTTGGTTGCATAGGGAGAGGTATTAGCAGTAGGAAGAGGGAAGTACTCATGCCATTGTACAGAGCACTGGTGAGACCTCACTTGGAGTATTGTACGCAGTACTGGAGACCGTATCTCCAGAAGGATATTGATACTTTGGAGAGAGTTCAGAGAAGGGCTACTAAACTGGTTCATGGGTTGAAGGATAAAACTTAGCAGGAAAGGTTAAAGCATCTTAACATGTATAGCTTGGAGGAAAGACATAACAGGGGGGATATGATAGAAACATTTAAATACAGAAAGGGAATCAACACAGTAAAGGAAGAGAGTATATTTAAAAGAAGAAAAACTACCACAACTAGAGGACAGTCTTAAATTAGAGGGGCAATGATTTAAAAGTAATATCAGGAAGTATTACTTTACTGAGAGGGTAGAGGATGTATGGAATAGCCTTCCAGCTGCAGTGGTAGAGGTAAACACAGTCAAGGATTTTAAGCATGCGTGGGATATACATAAGTCTATATTAGCTATAAGACCGGGAATGGGGGACTAATAAAAGTATTCAGAAAAATTGGGCAGACTAGATGGACCGAATGGTTCTTATCTGGCGACACATTCTATGTTTCTATGTTTCTATCAAATATACGTTTATATACTATACTGAGCTGCCTCGTGTTCATTGAATTGAGTTAAACTGCATATCCAACTCTTTTCCTCAATTTACATATCTAAAAGATCCCTCAAACATCACTTCTTCAAAGAAGCGTGTAATTCAAGGGGAGAGCTGGCAATGTTGGGCCCAGAGGGGAAGGGGGAAACAATTTAATGCACTACATTATCACTAGGCATAGACACAAATTGGCAAGAACGATATGTTAAAAGATAAGGCATAGTTGTCAACAGTCCCAAAATTGCAGCAACAATCCATTTTTTGGGGGTCCTGTCTCAACAAATTCAGGTCTGTCCCAGCAGTAATGCTGTGTTTGTTTCACTGTGCAGAGGCAGCATTACGTGTATATCTGTTAGACATACACAGGCCAAATGAGAGAAAGTCTGTACCAGGTAGACTGGAGCCACGAAGCATCACTTCACTGCCCCTTTTTGGCTCTGCTCCCTTTTCAGACCAGCAGCCAAATTATTGGCAAGGATGATATGTTTAAGAGATAGGTAGACAGGAAAGACTATTGGATAGAAATATACAAAGTACAATACAATTGAGGCATTTAGAAGTAAACTGTGATTATTTTTTTATGGAACTCATAGCATGTGGTTAGTTTCTGACAAACTGCTTGTGAAGCATGAGATTGTATTGAAGCAGGATCAGTATTAGTTATGGAGGGGTATAAACATCATGAAAATCATGGATAATCTAAGACCACTCATTACAGTGGCAAAAAAGTAAGTGAACCTTTTAAAATGACCTCGTTCTCTGCATTAATTGGTCATAAAATATGATGTGATCGTCATTTATGTCACACGCATAGACAAACACAGTGTGCTTCAGCTAACAACACACAAGCAATGATAATCGTTCACTTTTTTATTGAACACACCGAATAAACATTCCCAGTGCTGATAGAAAAAGTATGTGAACCCTTGGATTGAATAACTAATCAAACCTCCTTTGGCAGCAATATCCTCAAACAAGTACTTTCAGTAGTTGCGGATTAGACCTATGAAGTGTTCAGGAGGAATTTTGGACCATTCTTTCTTACAGAACTGCTTAAGCACAGTCATATTCTTAGGATGTCTGGTGTGAATGGCTCTCGAGGTAATTCCACAGCACTTGTATTGGGTTAAGGTGTGGAATCAATATTTAGGGTAAGTGTCCTGCTGCATTACCCAGCTTCTACTGAGCTTCAAATAGCCATCCTAACATTATCCTGTATGTTACTTTGATTGTCCCCTCAATCATGCAAGCTGTCCAGGCCTCGAGGCAGCAAGTCAGCCCCAAATCACGATGCCCCCTAAACCATACTTCAGCATTGGGATGATATGTGTAGCTTTTTGATGTGTCAAGGTGATCTATAGCAAACTTCAGATATGCACTTTTGTTTTTTTGGAGAGCACTGGTTTTCTCAATGATTCCTTCAAGCCTTTAGCTGTTACACTAGGGTTCTTTTTTTTACCTTGTTGAGCATTCTGCGTTGTGCCCACTTCTAGGGAGAGCATCTATTGTGCAAAATTGTCTCCTTTTATAAACATTTGTCTAACAGTGCACTGATGAATATGTTGTGACCCAGCTTTATGCAAATCAACAATTTTTGCTTATAAGCCTCCTAAGATTTATTTATTTTGCAGGAGATGGTTCACAACAGCAGATGCTTCCTGTGAATAGCAAACCCAACATTTTGAGTGTTTTTTTTATTAGTCAAAGTGACTCTAAAACACACCTCCAAGCCTATTTAAATGATTGTACGTCAGGTTTGCTAACTCCTGACTCTAATTAGCTTTTGTTGAAGTCATTAGCCTAGGGGTTCACATACTTTTTCCAACCCACACTGTGAATGCTTGAAATTTGTATATAAAATTAACCAAAACAATACAATCATTTAATGAGTGTTATTAGTTTAAACAGATTGTAATTTAGATGAAGAACCAACAACATTTTAGCACAGATGTATACATAAACGCTGGTAATTCCAAAGGGTCTACTTATTTTTTCTTACCACTGTATAAATATAAATTGTGCATTGAGCAATAATTATAATTGCCAAAGAGTAGCAACTTGTTTCTTTTACGAATTATAAAATAATATTAAACTTTTGTGAAAACAACAGTGACAAACAACTGAAGAAGAATATCTTGGAGCTGCTTGTTTATATTTGATTGTTGATAACGGAAAAGATAACTGATAACTTTAAAATTAAAATGTTGCCATATCAAGGGCTTCCACTAATACTTACCTTGTGCCCTGGGCTAATCTGCTGGAGCAATCAATTTACCTATGAACCATCTGCATTCTGTGCTCCTTCTTCTACATTAGTGCTGACAGCATATACATGTTTCTATACTGTAATATACTGGGAATCGTTAACTACAGATTTACTTACCATTCTAGGATCTTTGGGGTATCTCAAATACCCAGCAAGTAGGAACACTCGGCATGTTCACTTTGGTGCTGCAAGGGTTAAATTCCAGTATATCTGTGTTCTGTTTGTTTAGTAATCTGCTTGGCATGCTATGACTTCTATAAAGTCAATTAAATTGAATAAAACTGCAGTGTGATCCAATTAAAGTTTATAGGAAGAAAATAAAATATACTTAATGGGCACTATGAAATATAAAGAATACCTAATTAATGGTGATTTAAAATAAATGCCGTTTTATACTGTAATCTACTGTAGATATAGTGAGGGTTTATGGTAGTCATTTTACTATAAAAAGATAATGGGGTAATTTTACGGTGGTCCTTGAAAACTGTAGGTACTGAGAGAGTATGGCCAGTTTATTAAGCCATCAAATAAAATAGGAACACCAGATGCATCCTTTTTGTGAAGTCAAATAAAAGACTGTTTAACAGTTCATTAAAACTGTGAAGAAAAATAAAATTATTATCCTTTACACTTTTCATAGTTAGCAGCTTTTAATGTAAGTTTTAGTTAGTCACAGCATTGCAATTCCCAGTGGAGATTGTAAAAATGGCACATGTAGATTACCCTGATATATATAGATATATATAGATATATAGATAAATAGATATAGATAGCTATATATAGATTGTACTATATATATATATATATATATATATATATATATATATATATATATATATATATAGTACAGAGGTACAGTCACTTACCACTGAATTGTGGTGGAGAATTCCTATAAGGCTAGTTTGGCCTGGTTATCAGTACGGGGTCAGATTACCAAGCAGTTAACTGTGCTAAATTGATACCAGGTTGCAATAATTTGGCCAAAATAAATGAGTTAAAGGAATTCTCCAAAAAAAGTTCACTGTTTACTGAGTATACCTCACAAATATATTTCAGGGTAATCTCCGTATGTCATATTTAGAATCTCCACTGTGAGTGATTATATACAATAAACATCCCGTATATATATGGGGCCAGTTTGCCAAGCAGTGACCTGTGCTGAAGTGGCTACATTGCTATATTAATAATTGTTATATTATTTTGATTAAAGGTTATGAGGGACCATTATTGTTATTTTATTTTTGCCCATATCGTGAAATGCATATATCATATATTGAAACACATATATCATATAGTGATATGCTGTGTATATTATGTATTGTGACAAACCACCTCTTTTACATATTGGATTTTGCCACCGATCTTACAATAAACCACAGCCTTCTAGGGTATACAAAGTCCAGGATACATTCAGTTCGGTTTTACTTTTCTTTATTCGGTAGGAAAACAGCTGCTTTAAATAATAATAAACAAAAACAAAATTCCTTGCTCTTACTTGAGCTCTTACTAGACAGAAATCACTCTCTATAATTGGGTGGCTTTCCCACTTACCAATTTCTTAAAAAAAAAAAAATGAAAACAGCTTTGCAATAAACACAAGTATTGTTCTCTCTGTCTCAGCTCTCATAGCTGACCTTTTTTTTTTCTTCCCCTTTGCAGCAAGCTGATCTCTTCTTTTAAAGGCCTGCCTGCTAATTGACCAGCTACAGGTGAGTGCCAATTAGGAAACTCTTTAGTTTTATCCAAATCCTGGTCTGTTACACAGCAACTAGTGCTGTTGGAGCATTGGCCCACCCTGCTCTCCAAATACTCCGCCCCAGGGACCCATACCGTGGTTTGCAGAGCATCAGCAATGTATATTGCAAACTTTATCATCCCTCCCTGGGGCATTTAACTGAAAATTCTCAGGTTGCTGTTTAGCAAATCAGGCCTGATGTATCTTCCATCAACCACGATTCCACTTTTTCGCTCACAGTATGTATATTGAAAAAAACACAAATCATACTAGCTTTACTACCAGTGTATTTAGAGTCTTGTCTCTGCTCTTCAGTTCAGTGTGCCTTCGGTTTTGAAAGCATTCAGTGTGTATTTAGCCATGACAGTCGAATTGCGAGGTTATTCACATATTGCGCAGCTTGAAATTCAGTTTCCGATATGATCCCGATGTACCGCAAGATCATTCCGAAAGCTTAGCTTAGAAATCTGAAAAGTGGTGTGAAGTTGATGGGTCATTGTTCTATATAACCAGTGATTTCATAATATTCTTCTGTCCATACTGTCAGAATCCAGGTCAGTCATGTTGATATCTATAAAAATAATTTATGAGATTGCATAGGTACTTCTAATGTTGACATGTGTCATGTTTGTGAAATGTATTGATGAATATTGTGAAAGACAGTAGCAATGTATTTAAAAGAAACATTTAATATTAACAATATAATTATTACAAACTCTATATGAAAACATAAGATTAAAAAAAAATGGGAAAATAAAACAAATATTTAAAATAAAAAGGTAGGGTCAATATTTTTAGTGAATTAATCATAATGAAATATCTATACAAATATAAAAACATTAAAACTCTAGAGTGTACAAGAGTCAGTGGCGGATCCGGGGGGGGGGGGGGCAACGAGGCAATTGCCCCCCCCCTCCCCACCGAGAAGAGGAAAAAACAAACAAAAAACAGACGCTTAAAAAAAAAAAAAAAAATACCAACACACTTGCAGGCAGAGACGGAGGTGAGAAGGGATCGGAAGATCCCCCTCACCTTCTCTGCCTGCCTGCCAGGCTGCACGGGGAGCCGAACAGGCAGCACAGAGAAACCTCCGTGCTGCCTGTTCGGCTCCCCGTGCAGTCTGACAAGGAAGTGCCGACAGGTCACGTGACCGGCGCTCTGACGTCATACGCGCCCCGGATCACGTGACCTGTCAGCACAACCGCCTGGGAGACGAACAGGCAGCATGGAGAAGACCATGCTTCCTGCCACTAGCCACCAGGGAAAGGTAAGTGCTGGGGAGATGGGGGGCACATTGTCTGGGGCTTAGTAAATGGCAAATAACACTGGCATACTGGGCAAATTTACTGGGGCATATTAAATGGCAAATAACACTGGCATATTACTGGGCAAATTGGCTGGGGAACATTAAATGCAAAATAACACTGGTATATTATTGGGCAAATTAGCAGGGGCATATTAAATGGCAACTAACACTGGAATATTATTGGGCAAATTGGCAGGGGCATATTAAATGGCAAATAACACTAGCATATTGCTGGGAAAATTGGCTGGGGCATATTAAATGGCAAATAACACTGGCATATTATTGGGCAAATTAGCTGGAGCATATAAATGGAAAATAACACGAATATTATTGGGCAAATTCGCTGGGGCATATTAAATGGCAAAAAACACTGGAACATTATTGGGCAAATTGGCTGGGGCATATTAAATGGCAACTAACACTGGCATATTATTGGGCAAATTGGCTGGGGCATTTTAATGGAAAATAATACTGGCATATTATTGGGCAAATTGGCTGGGCCATTTTAATGGCAAATTAAAAACACGTATGGGGGAGAAGAGAGAACACTGAAGGGAGGAGAAGAGAGAACACTGACGGTGGGGGAGAGAGGAGAGAACACAGACAAGGGAGAGGAGGAAAAGAGACAGCTATTGGGAAGAGGAGAGACACATACATGTTTAGAGGGACAAAGACAGTCATAGGAGGTAGAGAATAGAGAGAGACATGGGAAGGGAAGAGGAGACAGTCAGACATGGGAAGGGAGAGGAGAGAGACATAAATGGGAAGGGAGAAGAGAGAGACATAAATGGGATGGTAGAGGAGAGACAGACAGACATGGGTTGGCAGAGAAGAGACAGACAAACATGGGATGGCAGAGAAGAGACAGACGGATATGGGATGGCAGAGGAGAGACAGACAGATATGGGAAGGGGAGAGGAGACAGAGAGACATGGGAAGAGAAAGGAGAGAGACATAAATGGGGAGGGAGAAGAGAGACATAAATGGGATGGTAGAGGAGAGACAGACATGGGAAGGAAGAGGAGAGAAACGGACATGGAAGGAAGAGAGACAGAGGGACACGGGGAGTGAGAGGAGTGCGACAGACATGGGAAGGGAGAGGAGCGTGACAGAAGGACATGAGAGAGAGGAAAAGACAGACGGACATGGGAGGATAAGACAGACGGACATGGGAGAGAGGATAAGACAGACGGACATGTGCCCCTCCCGAGATCAGACTCTGGATCCGCCCATGACAACAGTCAGATGAATTAAAGGATTACTCATCTGAATACCACAATTTCCCATTTAATCTGTATATTTAGACATTCTATTACATAATATTATATTATATTGTGAGACAGCTTTTGAGAAAGCACTGTGAGGGTGCGAAACGCATTTGTCTCTACGTTTGTTTGTTTTTATGTCATGTTTGTCATGTTTTTATGTCATGGTGTTTGTATTTTGGGTAACACTGGAGTGCCGAAGTCTTTTATTTTTTACTGTTTCTTGGAGTTTGGATTCTGGGATGATTCCTGGCAGCTGAGCACCATGGTGGGACCACATTAATAATGACTGCACCATTGGGATATAAGGGTGAGAGTTGAGCCAGCTTCTTTCGGTGTCTTAAAAGCCAGCTGATGTTTGCTTTTTCTGTCTTCTTCATTTAAGGGTTTCTTCTTGTTTGTTCTTGTCTCTGCTGAGTCCCTGTAGAGTTCATGTTGGGACTCCTTCTCGGTACCTTGCAGTTTCCCCTAGCTCTTCCCCAGAGATCTTAAGTGTTTTACTTCACCTTCTATAATGTCTTGAAATGATATTTCCGATTTTTGAATTGAAACTGAATGCAGAAATGTCCAATGATATGGAATCCTTGGCATTTTAAGCCATTTCGTCAACTGTTTCATGGCTTTTCTCTTAAATATAGTTGTAGTATTAAAAACAGCAACTATTTGTATTGTGAAGTCATTAAATACCTTTATATCTATTTATCTGGTTTAATACTTAATATTAGTTCTCGGTTTGTTATAGTTGTTAGACGATCCAGTATGTCTTTTAGTAAACATATTTGTTTAACTTTTTTGTTTATATTGCATCCAATATGCATTGTCTATATTATTTCTCAAGTGGGCTGCACATGTGTACCTGGCGAGTGGCATGTTGGACTCCCCTGTTCTATTCAGTATGTATATACATTGTGGGGGTCTAGTCGCTAAAACTGAGCTGAGCAATGAACTTCAAAAATCCGTTCAAAATCAGTAACAGTGTAGAGGGAAAGACAGGCAGGTTGGGGAATTCTTCCAGTTCAGCGTTTTATGACTTATTTTTATTCAATTCACTTTTAATGAACTGCTCCCTTGCAGTGTGCTCATCCGTGTTTGATAATCATATTAGCACATACTGTGAACTGTAACTAGCTAAGTTCAACAATGTTTTTTTCTGGTGTTGACATACTCCCATTATGCGTCTTCAAGGCTATTGAACATTGTACTACAAATAAAACAATACAATATTTTTTCAAATTTAAAAATAAACATAATTTGTAAAGTGTTCCACAAAGAACACTACTTCTCTCAACCCCAAATAATGTTATTTGTAGGTATGGCATCAAATATGTACATTGTTTTACATTTAGGTCAAGGTATTAATTTCAAAAGATATTTGTAACGAGTCGAATAGAGTAGGTAATAGATGATCAATAAACCGAACGTGCCATAGTAAACATTCTATTGATGATACTAAAATGCTTGCTAGAATATACTGAGCAGCTATATCGTTCTACCTTCACAAAATATCTCTTCGTTTTAAATAGCTACATGGGCAAATGCATGGTTATAAATAACTAATATTAATAGCAAATTATTTCCCTTGTACATGTATTGTGCAGTATCTGAGGTGAAATACAATTTGGATTTATACTTGTGACTGCTAAATTAGTAATGATTTGTAGTTTGCAGAAATGAAACCATAATGTAAACTGAAATCATTGTAAATTATAATAATTGTGGTCTTTTTCCAATAAAATCATTTCCAAGCACTTGTTATTTTTAGGCAAGTGTGGGTTCCGTATTGCATATCTAACCATTTGTTTAAGCCTTCTAGACTGTCTGCAGTTGTTCTACGCCATACCATCTGCTCCTATATTACAATTCTCACTGTAAGAAAACACGATAACAGACGTGTCACCTAGTAATAACAAGATCAGCAAAAAGGGTTTTCACAGACTCTCATCTGATAAATCTTGGATAACAAGCTTAGCTAAATATAACCCAGATTGTCACATGTAATAATAAATAAGATGTTTTATAGTAGAAAGTGTGTAGAGAAGAAACACTTAGAAAACAGTTCTATTAATAACAATCTAGTCAGTATCCATTTGATTTTCTTCCAGATCTGGCCTGTCCTTGCCAATGCCCAAGAGATTTATAGTATCAGTCATGTGCTCTAGAACAATTTAACATCAAAACATTTAATTCATGGATTTTTAGTTAAATTTGCATTGTATATTAACTAACTCTTAATGGGGTGAAAATATTTTTCACCTTTTTAGTTGCAGATTTTTTTTTTTAATGGCCTCCTAAATTACCTTATCAAAGAAAATAATTTACCAATAAGAGGTGTTCGATGTCGGTTTGAGATGTGGTTCCAACTTTCTTTTTTCACCACTGGTTGTTGAAGATAGGCCAAGACATGGGTCCCTGGTTCACTGCACCTAGAGGGACATCAGCCATACTACCCTGATGGGTGGGACTAGTCTGTTGTTCTAATGGAGAGGTACCCTCTGTAATAAAAGTGATCAAAAAATGGTGATGCCCCTTCCATCCTATAGGATACGTTATTTCAGCTCTGTCCATTGTTGGTTTGAGATGTGGCTCCCACTTTCTTTTCTCATCATACATTTTCGTTCGCGCCCATCTGCTTTTTATCTTTGTTATTGTATTTGAGCATTTCGGAGTGCTCCAGAAGGCTGCAGCGGGTGTGGTACCGCAAGTATTAATTATTTTATAAATTTCTTGCACAAGGTTCACTTTACACAAATCACTTATCTGTTTTGCACTTGTTCAGGAGAGTCCCAGACATGGGTCCTCGGCTCTCTGCACTTAGAGGGACATTTGGCATTTGAGTTTGAGTTCCTCGTGCATTGGAGGCTATATTTTGGGTCTAGGGAGTGGGGCCAGTTTGATGTGCTAATGGAGAGGTCTTCTCTGTAATGGTGCAAGTGAGAAAAAAAAATCCGTAGATATTATCCTAGGCTACTTTAGCACTGTCCATTCTTAGTCAGATTTGGCTCCCATCTCTTTGGTTTTTCTTACCTTGGTTTATTCAGGGTATTACCAGACATGGCTCCGTGGCTTGCTGCACTTAAAGGAATACAAGTGAGTCTCTCCGAACAGTTCAAACCCAGGCTCCACAATCGCAGGTGTGAAATGTCCAAATGGGAATGTACTGGTTGGCTTGCAAAGATTTGGGTGCTGCAGATAATTGATGACTTTGCATCGAGTCAAATATTCAAGAAAAAAAACTGGCACTTCAAATATAAAAGTTTGGAAAGTGAAAAAGATTTTTTATTATCGAAAAAAAAGATGCATTACAGCAAACAGTGGAGAAAGTGCACTTGACGCGCTTCACGTGTTACCATGCTTTATCATAAGGGGAGCCTTTCGTACCACACTGTCGAAATGTAAGTCTGTGGTTGCTGTGTTCCTCGTGCAGGACTAGTCTGATGTGCTTATGGTGACACTAGTGATGCCCTCCTGAAGAGTTACCATTCTATAGGACAGGCTATTTCAGCATGTTCCATTCTTGTTTTTAGATGTCACTCTCACGTTCGTTTCTGAAATTTATAGTATGTGAGTCAGATACTTTAGAATAATTTAATAAGCCCATCATTTCATAAACTCTTAATAGCGTGTAACAATGTTTTTACCTTTTACTTGCATAAATACATTTTTTTATGGCTTCCTAAATTACCTTCTCAAATAAAATGCCTTACCAGCAATTTACATGAAACCCTGTTTATTTAAGTTATATTAAAACGTTTGCACATATTATACATTTGATTATATTATACATTGTAAATACTGTAACTCGGGCTAATATGACTGTTTCCAAGCAGCAAAAAAAACATGCAGCAAAATCTTAAAGCATAGCTAAAGCCTCCACCAATGTATAAGTGAAAAGGAGTAATATCATGTTAAAATGACACAAGTTACATACAATCACAGTTAATTTTATATATATATATATATATATATATATATATATATATATATATATATAAAATTATATATAGTTATAGTTATAGTTCACTTCTATTTTATATATACTATATGTTTGAAAAAGCAATGCGCTACTTGCAGTTATTACTGTGCAATTAACAAAAAACAGTAGACAAATACAAAAAACAAAGGATATTTCTAAACACAGAGTTTAATATATGGTAGATAGCATGATATCTATAATCCTAATGAAGAAGTAAAGTAACTTAAATCTCAACTTAATGTTCTGAAAACAGTGTTATTTCAAATAAATAAATAAATAGCATAAAACAATCTAAGATGTTCTTGGAGGTTGGATCAAAACTTTTTTTGAAAACACAAGGAAAATAAAGAATATACATTTGTTTAATTAAATGTGAACGTGTCTTATTAAGGTCCCTCTAGTTTAATAAATAGGTGAGTGCAAAGGTTGAGCTTGAACATGCAATTTTTTTTATCTAATTACGTATGTATATATGACTTTAACAGTCACTAATAAATAGTATATGTATATATATATAAATACAAAATAGTATAACTGTAACTAAAACATGGAAACTATAAATCTACTGATAAACACCAATAAAATAAAAACACAATTCTCAACTTTGGGAAATTATACATGAGACACTTAAGCAAAAAAAACAAATTTCTGGAACTTGCACATACAATCCCAGAATGCCTAGCATGCAGCTGAATGGTAAGTATTATTTTGCAAGCATTGTTAAAGAAAATGGAATACTTTTGGTTAGTGGCACACTAACTAATAGGGAACTAGCTATGAATTAGAAAAAGTTGGCTACTGAAAATAGGAAGTGTGGGGAAGTTTTCCAACAGAGTGACTAATACCTTTGCACTTGATTTCATGATTTGAATAGGGAGCAGAATATATGTTTTCTGTAATAATAATAAATGACTAATAGCCCGACTAAGCAGGATATATAAAGCATGTATTTTATTTAAATAATAAGTAATGTCCTAGCTGTATTTAAATATGTAATATGGATTTTAATTTCGGAAATCAGTTTGTAAAAATGATAATAGAAAGTTTAGCTTTTTTCTAAAAAAAAAGGATTTTCATTTGAAATAATACTGAATGTAATCTATATTAAATACTGGCATGTATTGGCATTCCAGTGCACAAAGGGAAATTAATGAAGTGATGCTCATTGATGCTATTGTCTCTGATATGTGATTCTTTTAGACAGGTAGATATTTGCCCAGGCATTCCACATAATTAATTTCCTAATGAGCCAAAATATTTGCCTATTTTAACTGAATGATCCCATTATGGGACTAGCAGAGTTTCTGGAACATTAGGCCCAGGATTCCATCCTTACAACCACCATAAACAATGTTGTATTCAGTATCGAGAAATGGGGTCCAAGGTCAACCTTTTTGTCAATGAAGTGTGAGTTATATTCTTTGACAGTAACAAAGTGATGTATAGTTTGTCATAGACAAAATGTAAAAAGGGGCCAAAGCATTTTGGCCTCAGCTATCAGAAGAAATAGCTTAAAGCCAGAGCTCTGTGGGAGCTAATGTGACATATCCAAGAAAAACACGAAGTACAAATATTATAGACATTTAATTAAGCATGACAATGCATGAGAAGCTTTATATAGCATAACATTTTATTTTTTGTGTGCAAAGTTTATACATTAGTTCAATCAATTGACCTTTTGCAACAACTTCACAAAAAATTAGGATCCTGGAGAGCAAGTTTGCTGTGGACACAATGGTTACTCTGCCAGACATATTTATTTTTTAAATTTATTTCTATTATCATTTTTGTAGTATGGGCAACATCAATAAATAAATTTACCTCAGGCGATTTAGGTTATATGATTATTATTATTTTTTTTTTAGCTTTAAACCATTGTAATTCAATAGATAAGATTATAGTCTGTTTGATGTCTCATCAAAGCATAAATTAATACATGATCCATACAAATAAAACATGGTCTAGTTAATAAAAATACTGTCTGATAAACTATATGATAACACAAGTAAATATTTCAAAAGTATATTACACAGCTTGTTAAACTACTTTCGACATACAGTAGAATAATACAAATAATGTTATTCATAGCAGAAAAAAAGGGTCTAGCGTTATTAAATAGCGATCTCTATAAATTACCTATAATTCCCCTATATACAATTTATTAGTGACTGTTTAGTGTTAGAGTCATATATACATATGTAATTAGATTGTAATTATAAATGAGCTTGAACATGTAATTAGAAATTACATGTTCAAGCTCAACTTTTGCATGCACCTATTTATTAAACTAGAGTGACCCTAAAAAGACACTTTAACATTTAATGAATAAACATATATATTCTTTACTTTCTTTGTGTTTTCAAAAAAGTTTTGATCCAACTTCCAAGAACATCTTAGATTATTTAATTTCTTTATTTGTAATAACACTGTTTTCAGAACATTTAGTTGAAATTTAAAGTTACTTTACTTCTTCATTATGATTATATACACAGTATATTAAACTCTGAGTTTAGAAATATTTTATGTTTTTTGTATTTATCTGCTGTTTTTTGTTAATTGCACAGTAATAACTGCAAGTAGCGCATTGCTTTTTCAAACCTAACCCTAACTTAGCCTAGGCCTAGTCAAGCAACATCCCCAGAGTGACAGAAGCAGTCTTTCCCAGAACAGACAAGTGCCATATTTGAAAGGAATGCTGCCTTTCAATGTGGTGCTTACAGTTGCTCTGAGGAGCAATTGTATTGCAGTCTGAGCCCCATTTATGTGTTACTGAGTGACTCGAAATAGAGGCATTACAGCAACATCAGCTGAGTGGTGGTAGTGATCATTGATTAAAATATATTAAAGTGGAGTTAAACGACAGTTCTCATATGATTTCATTTGTGTTAATATCTATATCTGCATATTCCAAAGTGATATCGGCTTATTCCATCAAGAATCATGAACATATTTAATATCTAGAGGGTATGTGATATTCATTTGATCCTATATAAAATGCCTCTATTATATTTATTTTTATTAAGAGATGTCCTAGTGCACATCATAACAATTATTCTAAGTGGAATCTTTAATAAACAACATACAAAGAATAATGAGGCATTATATGGCTCTCAGTTTCATAAGACAAACAATTTAATGAAACTTTAAATGTATCTTTGTGAACGGTTCATGAGTCATTAATCAGGAGCAACAGTAACAGTGGTGGATAATGACATAATAATTAGATTGTTTTTAACTGAAGTATATATATCACCTGTAAGAACTCATGGGACATTCAAATCAGCAGATCTCTGCTCAGAAATGAACAAGGTTGCTCAATACACAGTGGCAGTAAAGGATACTCCTTCATCCAGTATTGTGGCTTAAATTTCTGTTAGCTCAAAGACAGTGGAGTCTATTCACACAAAAAAAGTGAAATGTGGTGAACCGACAAGAGAACGATAAAAGTCAAGCATCAATAGCTCAGTTGGAAAGATAGGTCACTTGGAGAATTTTTTTTGAACATCAGTCTCATCAATGGCAATATGCTGTGTGTTGGCAAGATAAGATTAGGTGAGCTTTGTGATGTTGGGAAGAAGAGGTTGGTGTGAGATGCTTTGCAGATGTGGGCCTACATAAAAGAGGTTTCTATAGTTAAAGAGATTCTCTGGTACCCAAAAAGCATTCCACAGTTCTTAATCCATATAAAAAATACTTAGGGAGAACTTTAATATGCATGTTTTATATTTCACATTGCTTCAAAATCTTTAAACTTACATTTAGATACACTTTGCAAATCTCGAAGCCCACTTTCAGATTCTGACTGCCTAACCATTTCTTTATTTTTATATTTTTTGGGTTCAACCAATCTGATGCAGTGATGCACTGACATCATCCAGCCCCCCCGCCCCCCCTCCTCTCACTTTACGAATATCGCCAACACAGAGACTGACATCTGGAAGGCAGAGCTGTAGGTGTGAAGAGAGCTGGGAAGAGAGAGCTGCAGGAGCAGGGCGAGCTGGGAGGACCATCGAATGCATCTGCAGATGCTAGGTGTGCCAGCACTGGCTGCAATCCGATGCTATAACACTAGGGGAGGACTTGAGCAGGTAAGAAAAAAGGAGAATGGCAAGAACAACAAATACCTGTGACAGTTTAGTTAATCCATTGGTGGCTACAAGTTGTACCAAACAGGTGATTAGACTATCCCTTTAAGTCAAGCAAGTAAATGCTGTGAAACATGTAGATTACAGACTAAGGTGTGGTGGTCAGAAAGAGTATGGGATATTTTATAAAATGGGCAATTGAATGGGAGAATGCACAATACAGTAGGAGAACTCCTACGGGAAGTTAAAGATGGGGCAAAGGGAGAGCAATGTGGAGATAGCAGGCACTGCCAACAGGTAAATTGAGTGTAGGCAGGCAGAGAGACAGTGTATGAGATTGGCAGTAGGTAGCAGCAACATGTAGTGAGAATAGAGAGAAGAGACTAAAGGAGTGTGCTTTAAAGGAGGAAAATAAAAATAGCAGGTATACATTCAGGGCCCCCATCAGGAATTTCATGGCCCCTTACTGAGCATGTTATTCAGGTCTAGTGTAATATGGAGGGTGGTTGGGAGCAGTTGGTCAATATGCCAGTATTTTGCCACTCAGTATGCCAGTATTTTGCCATTTAATATGCCAGTATTTAGCCACTCACTCAGCCAGTATTTTACCACTCAATAAGCCACTACTTTGCCACTCAATATGCCAGTATTTTGCTACTCAATATGCCAGTATCTTGTCACTCAATATGCCAGTATTTAGCCATTCACTATGCCAGTATTTTGTCTCTCCTTATGCCAGTAATATTTTGCCATTCAATATGCCAGTATTTCATCACTTAATATGCCAGTATTTTGTCACTCAATATGCCAGTAATATTTTGCTACTCAGTATGCCAGTATTTAGCCACTCAGTAAGTCAGTATTTTGCTACTCAATATGCCAGTATTTTGCTACTCAAAATGCCAGTATATTGTCACTCAGTATGCCAGTATTTTGTCACTCATTATGCCACTATTTAGCTACTCAATATACCAGTATTTTGCCACTCAGTATGCCAGTATTTAGCCACTCAATAAGTTAGTATTTTGCTACTCAATAAGTTAGTATTTTGCTACTCAATAAGTTAGTATTTTGCTACTCAATATGCCAGTATTTTGCTACTCAATATGCCAGTATATTGTCACTCAGTATGCCAGTATTTTGCAACTCAATATGCCAGTAGTTTGCTCAATACATGCCACCTTCCTCCCCCCTTCCCCAGTACTTACCTCCTTATTGCTCTGTCTCCCGGTCGTCTCCTCCGTGCAGTCTTCCCTCCTGCACAGAGGAGGGAAACACAGCCACCGGATGTGACATAATATCATATCCGGTCGCATTTTTTTTTTTTTACTTTTGTGAATCCACACGGCTGGAGGGGATAAACAGAGGCTGCGGTGGGCCGTGGAATTTGCTTTTTTTTCCTGGAGTGACCTGTATACATTAGAAGGTGAGAAGGTATACCAAGAAGTGAGTAGAAAGCCACAATCGCATTATACAGTAAGAGATGTGTATTGAGGTATGTGTCTCTGTTGTTATAACTTGCATGCAAACTCACTCATAAAGTTGAAAATATTGCACTCTCTTCTCTGGAAGACTGAGGGTGAGGGTGTCAGCAGGACCAATATGAGGCCTTTGGATTAAACCAATAAAGACTAAATCCCACATTAGCCATATCAAGGCAGATTTGAAACATGTATACATAAGATGGGAACAGTGATGCTTTTCCAGGTAAAACTGTACTCAATGAGTCAGCTGAGAAAAGTGAATGTGCACCTGCTACTGCAGCTGGAGCTCTCATAGAATACAAATGATCTTTACACTTACACTCTTGGAAGGGCCTGTTTTGTAGACTCCTACATTAGTAGACAATGTGTGCCAAGAAGTAGAGGTGGTCTCAAATAGCACCAATTCTTTTACACAATGAAGTTTGCAGAATGGAATACAGCAGCCAAAAGATGTGAGGTTTGGGATGCAGCCCAAAAAAAAAAACTTGAATAAAATGTTCCACAGCTATAAGAACATTAAATAACAGCAAACACTGCAATGCACAACTTTGTGGTTTAGTAAGGAAATAAGATGAAATGCATCTAAATCAAGTCTTTCTTATGATTTAGATGCATTTAATGTTTAAATGCAGGTGTTCTGATTTTAACCATTATTATTTTTATAATTTTTTTTGGTGTTAATCAGGGGAGGGCTGGCAAAGGGGACAGAAGGCAATTGCCTCCAGGCTGCCTTCTACCTTAGCTCAAAGGGCTGGGATGGCAATACTTTTGACCTCTAAATGCCCCAGTACATATGCATCCTCCAGCTGCTGCAGAGCTACAAACCCCAGAATATCCCACGAGCTTTCTAGAATGCCAGGGAATTCAGGTAGTAGTACAGAAACAGCTGGGGGGCCGCAGGTGGATGCTTAGGCAATGAAAATGAGCAACAAAAGGACATGCACTCCGGAGTAGGTTAAATGATAAAGGATTGTATTAAATCAAGGAAACATCACGAACATCAGGGATAACAAACAGATAAAACAGATGCCTTACGCGTTTCACGTGTCTCCACGCTTATTCATGATGCTTAGGCACCATTGTATAGGACATTCTATTTAATCGTTTGGTCTGTACATTGTCAATATATCGGTCCTGTCTGTCTCTGTCTATTACTCTCTGTAACTTATCTGTCTGTATATCTGTCCTGTCCAGGGGAGGGCTAATCATGGGGGCAAAGGGACAATTCCCCCCCCCTCCCCCTACTCGGCTGCTCTCTAATCTGACTGAATGGACTGGGGTTGCACCACTTTTCACTTCTAAATGCCCTAGTGTGCCATGCATTTTATACGATTAACTTGTCCGTCTATCAATCTGTGTACCTTATCTGTCAGTACACCTTCACTGTCTGTCTATCTATTGGTGTCTGTCTCTGATGATAACAGGTAGGCTGATGAAAGTCTGGTGTCAAGTAATATTATCAACACAGCTTTCAGAACATTAAATGCATTTTTTTGTTTATTTTAAGATCACTCTGACTTGAAAATGACTAATAACTTTTAATGCATATTGAAGTTCATTATAAAAATGTATGTATTTATTACACTTTTAATGCAGTGCAGAGGCGTAACTAGAAACCACAAGGCCCCAGTGCAGACATTGCCCCTGACCTCACCATGCAACTCCACCCCAGAAATGCCACTTACATGCCTCCCAATTTTTCCGCTTTGTGCCTGGCCTTGTCTTATATTTAGGAGAGCCTTATACCTATCCCATGCATGCTTAAACTCCTTCACTGTATTAACCTCTACAACCTCTACTGAAAGGCTATCCCATGAATCCACTACCCTCTCAGTAAAGTAATATTTTCATAAGTCCCTGGCCTTATCTTATATCAAGGATAGCCTTATGCTCATCCCATGCATACTTAAACTGCTTCATGTATTAACCTCTACCATTGCTTAAAGGAAGACCATTCCATTCATCCACCACCATCTCAGTAAAGTCATTTTACTTTTCTGACCACAAAAAAACATTAAAATATTTCCAGCCTTTTCAAAAGCTTGAGGTGGACCCCAAATATATGTATATAACAAGCTGCATGTATACTTATATGAACTTTTTAAATATTATCTTCAACTATTTTCCTATGTTATGAAAATGTTATTGACACAGCACTATACAGTAACCACAGCACTTGGCTTGTACTCTTAATGCACCCACACGGTTTGGCATGCCGCAGTGTAAATTTGCCCTGCAGAACATGCCACGGTGTCACTTTCCCCCATAGTACATTTTATTTTGCCCCACAGATCATGCCACAGTATCACTTTGGCCACAGCCAATTTGCCCATTAAAATGCCACAGCCAATTTGCCCATTATGCCACGATTAGCCTGCCCATTAATATGCCACAGCCAGACATTCAGATTGCAAATTAATAGGCCACAGCCATTTTCCCCATTAATATGCCACAGCCAGATCACCAATATGCCACGACCAATTTCCCATAAATATGCCACTATTATCCTGCGCATAAATATGCCACAGCCAATTACCCATTAATATGCCACGGACAATTTGCCCATTAATATTCCACAGACAATTTGTCCATTAATAGACCACCACCCTCCTATCCCCTTCCCCAATACTCACTTGGCAGTCTCCTCTGTGTATTATTTTACCAATCATTTGCCAGTGTTATTTTTCCTATCATTTGCCAGTGTTATTTTTCCCATCATTTGCAAGTATTATTTTGCCCATCATTTGCCAGTGTTCTTTAGCCCATTTGCCAGTTATTTTGCCCATCATTTGTCAGTGTTATTTTGCCCATCATTTGCCAGTGTTATTTTGCCCATTTGCCAGTTATTTTGCCCATCATTTGTCAGTGTTATTTTGCCCATCATTTGCCAGTGTTATTTTGCCCATCATTTGTCAGTGTTATTTTGCCCATCATTTGTCAGTGTTATTTTGCCCATCATTTGTCAGTGTTATTTTGCCCATCATTTTCCAGCGTTATTTTGCCCATCATTTGCCTGTGTTATTTTGCCTATCATTTGTTAGTGTTATTTTGCCTATCATTTGTTAGTGTTATTTTGCCCATCATTTGTCAGTGTTATTTTGCCCATCATTTGTCAGTGTTAATTTGCCCATCATTTGTCAGTGTTAATTTGCCCATCATTTGCCAGTGTTATTTTGCCCATTTGCTAGTCATATTTTGCTCATTTGCTAGTCATATTTTGCCCATGTGCCAGTTATTTTGTCCATTTGCCAGTTATTTTGCTTATTTACCCCCCCTTCCCAAGTACTTACCTGGATGCTGCTCGTCGGCCATCTCCTCCGGGTGCAGGAAATACAGCCACTGGAGTCATTTCCAGTGGCTGTGATGAAAAGCCAGGTCTGCATCCAATGGATGCGGACTCATGGCTGCTGCGATCATGACTGTCACACGGGCAGTGGGGGGCCCATCATACTTTGGCAGCGCGGCCTGCACGCATGTGCTTAGAAAGCAAACGATCGTTCGCTTTCTAAGCATCTCCTGTGTTGCTAAAGTGCCTCGCTAGCTTCCCTTCTACTGGCAAGAGCATCGGAAGTGAATGTATTTTACTTCCGTTGCTCTAGGGGGAGCCAATCGATGCCTGCACATCAGATGTGTGTGATCTGTGTGCAGGCATGTATGATAAGTGCTCTGATTGGTAAATATTGCCTTTGACAAGTATTGATCTGCCTCCCTCTCCTCACTAGTTTTAGTGAGGGAGAGAGACAGATCAGATAATGTAAAAAAAAATAGTTTTAATAAAACGTTAAAAACCAAGGGCTTTTCTAAAAGCCATTTCAAGTGTTTAACCCCTTCCCTGCCATTGATCGCTGTGTACGCAGTGATCACACACAGCAGCACATTTTTTGCTGTCTGTGCATTTTTTAGGGGTTAATTTTTTTTTTTACTGTAATTCATTACAGTATAACAAAGGCTCTTTTAAGAGCTATTAACCCCTTGCTTGCTGTAGATCACTGCCTAAGCAGCGATCTGACGCAAATGCATCAATCTTGCTGCAGAAGCATTTTTACTTTTTTAAAAAACTTTATTACACCCGTCACGGGTTAATTATACCCGCTAGGGGATTACGTTTAATGTAAAAAAAATTTTTTTAGCTGTCGGAGCGCATGTACAGCGATCAGTAACAGCTGATCAGTGGCAAAGGCGGTTTGGTGATTGATCAGATGAGCATCACCATTCGCCTAGTTAGATCAATATTTGTAAATATTTGATCTGACCTGTGTAAATCTGCCTCCCTCTCACTTGAGTTTTAGTGAGGGAGACAGACAGAGCTGTATAATGTAAGTTTTTAATTATAATATATTTAATAAAATTGAGACCCAAAGGCTTTTATAAAAGCCGTTTTCAGTGTTTAACCCCTTCCCTGCAAGTGATCGCTGTGTATGCAGTGATCTTACACAGCAGCACATTTTGAGCTGTCAGTGCCTTTTTTGAGTTTTTTTTTACTGTGATTTATTACAGTATATCAAAGGCTCTTTTAAGAGCTATTAACCCCTTCCTTGCCATATATCACTTCCTAAGCAGCGCATATGGTCACTGCCTAAGCAGTGCATATGGTCACTGCCCAAGCAGCGCATATGGAGCGATCTGGTCGCAGAAGGATTTTTTTTTGCTATCAGCATTTTTTTTGTCACACTCGCTAGGGGTTAATTATACCCACTAGGGGATTACGTGTATTCCTTTTGAAGCTGTCTGAATGCGTGTATAGCGATCAGTAACAGCCGATCAGTGGCAAAGGTGGTTTGGTGATTGCTCAGATGAGCATCACCATTCGTCTGGTTAGATCAATATTGGTAAATATTGTTCTGACCCATATGGATCTGCCTCCCTCTCCTCACTTGAGTTTTAGTGAGGGAAAGGGACAGATCTGTATAATATAACTTTTTAATTGTAATAAATTAAACAAAATGTAAATAAATTGTGAGACCCAAGGGCTTTTATAAAAGCCATACCCTTTGTATAGTGTAGCCTATGTATTAACCCCTTCCCTGCCACTGATCACTGCACAGCAGAACATTTTTTCTTGTCTGTGCATTTTTGGGGGTTAATTTTTTTGTACAGTACTACAAAAGCTCTTATAAGAGCAATTAACCCCTTCCTTGCTCTACATGTCAAAATTCCAAGTTGGAAAATCAAAAAGCGCACCTCTCAAATGTAGCCTTTCAACCCCCAACAAAGCTGATAAACCTGTGCTCGGGAGATGTTGCTGAACACATATTGTGGTATTGTTTGTCAGTGACACATACCGAAATATGTGAATTTATGTCTAAAGTACAATGTATGTGGGAAAAAATACACAATAAAATTACTACCACAAACTTTGACAAAGGCTGGTGGTAGAATTGGTGCATGGAAAGTGTTAAAATACCACCATTTGAAATAGCCTTTGGTGTCCACTTTTAAAAAATATATGAGTTGATGGGGTAAAATACACTTGCTGGCTTCAAATATGTCCCAAATGGGACATGGGTGCAGGCTGTCTGCAAGTAAAAATTTCAAGTTGGAAAACTAAAAACTGCACCTCCCAAATTTGGCATTTTAGCCCCCAAACAACCCAACAAACCTATGCATGGGTGGTATTCCTGTACTCAGGAGAAATAGTAGAATCTATTTAGCAGGTTTTTTCATTCGCTTTTGTTGATGAGAAGATGTTTCAAATAAAAGTCAGGAAATTTGTGTATTTTTTTTTTACCATATATTTTTTTTTTTTATATAATATTATAGGATATGATCAAAATGATGGCATACAAAGAAAGCCCTTCTTGTCCCCATAAAACCAATACATAATATGTGTGGGTACAGCAAATGACAAAGAAGAAAATTACAGCTAAACACAAACAGCACAGAAATGTTAAAATAGCCATTGTCCAGAATGGACAAAAATGTTTCAAAGGCTCTGTCCTTAAGGGGTTAAATAAATATAAAAAAAAAAAAATGAAAAAACAATTAACCAGATGAAGCATTCAAGAAAACAAATATTGACACATTTTATTTACTTTAAGAATGATATGCGAATGTATACAAGGCACTTCACAAGCATCCTGTTGTTTCAGAGAGACAGTTTCTCAGTACTAATGGCATTAATGGATCATGAACTGCTGAATGATCAGGTGGAGTAGGATAATTAAAGCAATAAATCTGATTCATATAAAATGACCGTTTTGGTAGTAATTAGTAATTATTCAAAGGGAAGTATTTGAGCTGATATAAAACATATACTAATGGTTAAGTGCTGAAACTAAATATGCTTTTCCATGTTAATGGCTCATTAAAAGTGCTCTTTGCTACTAACAGAATAATAATATGCTGTGTTCTTAACACAGTGTTCTATGCCATAGAGTATAATTAGGGTGTAAACCATGATGAATAAAATAAAAGGGGAAAAAAGGATCTAAAGAGGCAATTAGAAAATGACTGAAAGAGAAACAAGCAATACACCTGATGAAATGACTTATACCCGTAATTTATACATTTTTGAATAATCTGTCATAGTTATTGGTAGGCAGTATTTGCAAATGTATCTAATACAAAGTGGAAATTGGGAGCTATCTGTACTTCTAAGAAGATATAGGTATAAATAAATGTAGATAATGTATAATTCTAATGTTAGAACATGTGTATGCTAAAGGTACATGTACTGAAATAGTTATACTACACTGGTTAAAATGAAAAGAAGACAGTGGCAAAGAAGGCTGCTGTTAAGTACCCCTAATATGTTTGACATTCCAGCTCACATGGTAATGAATGGTTAAATAATAGTATCCAATGTATGTATGCAGGTTAGGGTATGGGATTGTGCCTGGTTCATGTGAGTAGTGCAAATTTTGGATTAACCCCTTTGTGACGCATGGTGCTTGCGTCCCAAATGATGCAAGCACCAAAACGTCATGATTTGTTCGATCGTTAGCCAGGAACACTATGGCAGAGACCCTATGAGGGTCTTAATAGACCCTGTGGGTCCCTGGCAAAAAATTGCGAGACCTCCAGACGTCACCTGTGACATCACAGAGTTCGAGCACTGCGCGATTTTTAGAAAGGCTAAATTCCCCTGTCAGACTGTCACTCAAAGTGGCCTTATTTGACAGGTGGGATCCCGCTGCAAATGCAGGATCCGAGCACAGCTCATCGCGGGGAGCCACAATGAGTTGTTTAACACAGGATGTACTACACAACGACTTTTAGGCACTTAAAATCAGGACGGCATAGTACGTCCTAACGTCACGAAGGGGTTAAACTAGTCAATAGCCCAAGGAAAGAATAAGTGATAAAAGAGAGTGTAGAGTTAAAGATCACTCCACAGCAGATTAGTTGGTGAATTACTGGAGTAATTGCATTAAGTCTAGAGGAAGGGACAATATTATTTGTTAGACAGATTATGTCTAAAGAGAGGGAGATGAATCAGTGGAGGAAAGCCATATGCGGATTTGGAGTATATATTGCATTAAAGACTAAGTTATATTGACAAAATGTGTTGAAGAAGGATACCAGTTATGGTTAGTGGATTGGTCTTGGAATGAGATCTATTTGGTCACAGCATTTTCTGTTATGGCTCTTTATTTATTGTGATGAGTCCCATCCTAACTCATCTTTGTCAATGACCATGGATGTGGATGACTGCTGAAGCTTACACAGATCACTGTTAATTTGCAATTAGTGTGCGAATGTGATTATCATTGCTTCTGGTAGTGTGTTTTTTATGTGCAAGTGTGGGGTGACAGTTCTTACCCTAAGAATATATTATCTCATATCTTTCTATATTAAATCCTGCTAATAAAACCGTTTCTATCATATGTGTCATGTTTATCATTGACTTTATTAATGTTTCCACAAAGGGCCATTTTAAGGCACTAGTGCGCCCTGAACACAGCTTTCAATAATGAGTCTCCTTCAATATGGGTCCCCTCTCCTCTTATTCCAGTGCCTATTTCCAAAAAATTCACTGAATCATAAAAGTAATTGCTAGAAGATCCAACATATAAACACCCCTCATATTATCTCCCCCTTACTCTCTTAATCCTACAATTTTTGTATCCTGTACCTCTCGTGGTACCTTCCCCCTACTCTTACTTCCCCACCATTTCTTCATTTATCTCTTCTATTGAGGGAAATTAAACCTGGTTATAGGGTCACCTTAGATCATTGCCCATCTGATAAGGAGGCACATTGTCCTGCCATTCCAGAACTATGTTGCCTCTTATTTACATCTTGCACTTCATTTAACTACTTTTTCATTAGTAAATAACTATATATAAACCATATGTATTTTTTATGTTGTCACAGTACCTAGGACTTTGTAAACTCGCAGAAATAGTTTGATTTCAATCATATGTTATATGATATAAACCAACGTCTTTTTTTTAGCTTGACATGAAACATTTATGATTTTTTATCACCTAAATAAACATTTTCTTCATTGTGTTTAACTACTGGTGTAGTCAGTTGGGAGTTCTGACTCACTTTAGTATATATTTTGTATCACATCTCCTTGGAAATTTCAATATGATTAATTCCTTACCTTCCCACGGACCATGAGAATTCAAGTTTGCTCCAAGCTACAGAGGAGTAGATAAAATATAAATGTATAATATCATTATGATATTCTCTTTAAATTTTTCGCAGCAACTTGCAAGTGAAAAGAGATCACATTTCAGAATATATGTTCCAGATCTAAATAGATAACATCCAAAACAAACATTAGAATGAACCAGATTCTCCAACTCTCACATTTTTCATTCTTGACACATGATGATGCCATAAGGAAAGAATTGTGAGCCCGAATACAAAATTAGTTATAAAAAAAAATACTGCAGCCAAGAAAGTGTTAGTCCTGAAGAGAATCAGGGAACAGGACAGGTCTGATTTCAGCTATACTAAAACATGATATGAATTCATATCTGTTAGGATATAATGATCATTTTTACTATGGAAATAATGTATTGTTTTCTTAAGCAAAATACAAGGGACTTTATTAAAAAATAAAATTACGTAAGAAAAAAGGTCATAAACACTATTAACTCTAGTGCAATGAATTGTATCCTAGAAGTGTCCTACCGGTAGCATACACTACAGCACACTATACTCTGCTGATCACTGCTATATAATGACAGCAAGCATGGTGTGTTAAATATAATTACGGGGATAGCAAAGTCTTATCTGCCGACACATTCTATGTTTCTATGTTTCTAAAATAATTTTATGAAAACGGGATGCACCCCAGGATCAAGATTGCACCTAGGATTTACCCAATCTGATGTATGTAGAGTGTGAGAGGCAGCCTAAGAGGATGTCTGTGTGTCTGGGCAGTGCACTACGCTCCTCCCCTCACTTAAAGAGGGTTAGCCATGGCACACCTACCTCCATCCCATCGCACAAGGGTGTGCTGCAGCACACCGGTTGTAGAGCACTGTTCTATATAAACCAACTCAAACTCAGCACAGATCCACTGGTGTGAATCACAATATAAAACAGACACATTATTTAATGTGATTTCTAGTAAGCATACCAGATAAGTCCTGGCTTCCTCTGTTTCCATGACATTGCCACTTCAGCATAACAGACTTCCACCATCATGAGCAGGTATTCATAATACTTATGAGCACCCGCTGAACTATATTGCTATGGAGAATGCATTGGGAGCATGATGTTGCAAAATTCACTAAAAGAAATGTCTCAAAAGAAAATATGTTTTTTTCCCAATATTAATTCATCCGCAGCTCAGTCAATATTCATTAAACAAGTGTAACATACCAGCATAGGTTAATAATGGAATTTTAGATAAGAAAATGGGTAGTAATCTCAAATGTCTTTTAGCAAATGCAAGAAGCTTGACAAACAAAATGGGTGAGCTGGAGATACTGGTAAGTGCTGAACAGTATGATTTAATCGGAATCACGGAAACGTGGTGGGATGAGACCCACGACTGGTCAGTTAATTTACAAGGCTACTCACTTTTTAGAAAGGACAGAGTAAATAGAAAAGGGGGAGGGATATGTCTATATGTAAATCCTAAACTAAAGCCCAGTATTAAGGAAGGTGTGCATGACGTAACTGGAACTGATGTGGAGACACTGTGGGTGGAGATTTGCTTAGACACTAAAAAGAATCGCACATTACTTGTAGGTGTATGCTACAAGCCACCAAATATTAGCATTGATGGAGAAGATCAGCTTTTATTACAAATTGAAAAGGCTGCAAATCTGAATGAAGTTCTAATCATGGGAGATTTTAATTACCCAGATATAGATTGGAATTGTGGCACAACTAGTTCCGCTAAGGGCAGCAAGTTTCTGAACCTGCTTAATAACACATTTATGGCACAATTAGTAGACACCCCAACTAGAATGGATGCCTGTCTGGATTTAGTAATAACAAACAATGAGCAGCTTATCTCAAACGTCAAAGTAAGAGAACACTTGGGCAATAGTGACCATAACATGGTTTCGTTTGAGATTAATGCAAAAAAGCAAATTGGTAACTACGCCACCAAAACACTTAATTTTAGAAGGGCCAACTTTGATGGACTAAGGGCATCAATGGAACATTTAGACTGGGAACGATTGTTTTCTGGACTAAACACAGAAGACAAGTGGAATGCCTTTAAGCACACATTACAAAAGTACACATCCCAATATATACCTTTGGGAAACAAATACAAAAGACACAAATCAAAACCAATGTGGCTTACCTGTACCATGAAACAGGAAATGCAAAACAAGAAAATGGCATTCAAACATTATAAAAGCAAGGGATCAACACTATCATTTATAAAATACAAAGATGCCAACAAAGCCTGCAAAAAGGCAATTAAAATGGCTAAATAGGAAAACGAGAAAAGGATTGTAAGGAGAGTAAAATTAACCCCAATTTTTTTTATAAGTACATAAATGGAAAAAAGCTAAAGAGGGAAAATGTTGGGCCCTTGTTATCCCAAATGGGAAATTTGGTAAGTGAGGACAAAGAAAAATCAGACATTTTAAATACATTTTTTTCTTCTGTTTATACTAAGGAAGAACAGATGGATGAGCCCCTGCTACCGGAAGTTACGGAACAGTCACTGCAAACATGGGATTGGCTGACACAGGAAAAAGTGCTTATGCAATTAAAGATAGACAATGTTAAGATAGACAAGGCCCCAGGGCCAGATGGTATACACCCAAGGGTCCTTAGAGAGTTAAGCATAATTCTGGCCAGACCAATATTTATGATCTTTAGGGATTCGTTCAGTTCAGGTATAGTGCCAACAGACTGGCGAAAGGCGGATGTCATTCCAATATTTAAAAAGGGATCAAAATCTCTGCCTGGTAATTATAGGCCAGTGAGCTTGACATCTGTAGTGGGGAAATTATTTGAAGGATTGCTAAAGGTGTACACTCAAGAATACATCTTGAATCAGAATATAATTAGTAAAAGTCAACATGGTTTTGTGAAAGACAGGTCTTGTCAAACAAACTTAATAACATTCTATGAAGAGGTCAGTAAAAATATAGAACTAGGTGTGGCAGTTGATGTGATCTATTTGGATTTTGCTAAAGCATTTGATACAGTTCCACACAAAAGGTTACTCTACAAATTGAGAGAAATAGGATTGGGGGCAAATGTATGTATTTGGATTGAAAATTGGCTAAAAGATAGAACACAGAGGGTTGTTGTAAATGGTAAAGCTTCAAATTGGACCAGGGTAGTGAGCGGAGTACCTCAGGGGTCTGTTTTGGGACCTCTTCTTTTTAATCTGTTTATTAATGATCTCCCACATTGTGCTGAGTGCCATGTCTCAGTGTTTGCTGATGACACAAAATTAGGTAAGGTAATAAAGACTAATCTTGATGTTTTTTCTTTACAGGAAGATTTGGACAGAGTGGGGAACTGGGCAAGAAAGTGGCAAATGAGGTTCAATATAGACAAATGTAAAGTTATGCATTATGGGAAAAATAATAACAAAGCAACATATATGTTAAATGGTATTTCCCTGGGAAAAACTATTAAAGAAAAGGATTTAGGAATCATTGTAGATAACAAACTTGGCAACAGTGCCCAATGCCAGTCAGCAGCTGCAAGGGCCAATAAGATATTGGCATGTATAAAACGAGGTATAGATTCACGGGAGGAGGACATCATCTTGCCTCTTTACAAATCAATGGTAAGACCTCACCTTGAATATGCAGTACAATTCTGGGCACCAGTCCTTAAAAAGGATATTAAGTAACTATAAAAAGTGCAAAGGAGAGCTACAAAATTAATAAGGGGATTGGAGGATCTTAGTTATGAAGAGAGACTTAAAAATTGCATTTATTTACTTTAGAAAAAAGGCGTCTTAGAGGGGATATGATAACATTATATAAATATGTGCAGGGCCAATATAAGGAGCTCTCCAGGGACCTGTTCATTAATAGAAATGTACAAAGAACAAGAGGTCACCCCCTGAGACTGGAAGAGCAAAGATTTCATGGGCAGCAAAGGAAGGGATTCTTTACGGTAAGGACAATAAAATTATGGAACTCACTGCCAAGAGAGGTAGTGCTATCAACCACAATAGATGCATTTAAAAATGGTCTGGATGATTTTTTAGAAAAGCAGAACATACAGGGGTATTAATAATAGAATGAGCATTAATAATAGAGCTTTTTGATCCAAGGAGAAATCTGATTGCCCTTTTGGAGTCAAGAAGGAATTTTTTTCCCCCTAGGAGGCAACATTCGAAAAAGCTTCCTTAGGGGTTTTTTTGCCTTCTTTTGGATCAAAACGCAGGAATGATAGGTAGAAGGGTTGAACTTGATGGACTTTTGTCTTTTTTCAACCTAAATTACTATGTTACTATGTTACTATGTTACTATGTTTCCTGTAAAAAAATGTACAATCTCTGACATTTTGAGGAGATGTTAGTACATTCCTTATTCAGAATTACTTTAGATTTAGGACAGTTCAGGTTCTTCTAAAACACTTTTATGGGCTTTGAATTTGGACTTTGACTAATCCATTGCTAACTGCGGGTTTTTTTCTTCCACAGTCAAACGATTTACAGAATAAACACCACTAATAGACACAAGGCACTATCACAGGCAAAGGTTCAACGCAGACTTAGCCTTTACTTATCCCTTCAAAGCATGTACCCGTCTCTGGGATGAAAACTAGGCTCAGAGACAAAATCTGGTAAGTTTACCTTTAACTATAGAAAAATCCTTATGTAATAGACTTCCGTACGGCAAGATGGTGCTCTGTACGGAGGTCACACCTCTGTACAGCAACATTCAAGGACTGTACTGAACAGAGGAGGGTTTAGAGTCTGTTCCACCCTGTCTTGTATAATAAGCCATTCAGTATAGTCTCAAACAAGCCATCATTCATTTGTGTCATTACAAAGGAAACATTTCCACAGCATATCAAACTGGTTCCACCCATAAAGATAAATACAGCCACAACAGGGAAGTACCTCTGATATCCCTTTAGGCCCTATGAGCAAAAAGAGTCCATGTTTGTACTACTTTTCACTTTCTGGAAGAGCCTTTTAGAGCATACATATAATCACAAACAAGAATAAGACACCCTCACTAATAACATGCCTTACTGGATATTAACCAATTTAGGAGAGTGCTAAATGATACACAACTAGAGTTGAGCGAACACCTGGATGTTTGGGTTCGGCGGGTTCGGACGAATTTCAGAAAAAAGTCTGGGTTGGAGCTCGAACTTGACCCCGAACTCCATTGAAGTCAATGGGGACCCGAACTTTTGGCCACTAAAATGCCTCTAAAAAATTCCTGGAAAGGGCTAGAGGGCTGAAAAATGAAGTAAAATGTGGGTGAGTGTCCCCATTCATACGAATAGGTCAATTGACCTATTCGTATGAATGGGGACTCTATTTCGGTTTATAGAATAGCAATAGCATTACATGTATTCCATAAACCGAAAGTCTATAAACCAAAAGACATTCGGTTTATAGACTTTCGTTTTATGGAATACATGTATTGCTATTGCTATTCTACAAAAAGAAAGTCTATAAACAGAATGTCTTTCGGTTTATAGACTTTTGGTTTATAGAAAGCCAATAGAATTACATGTATTCTATAAAACGAAAGTCTATAAACCGAAAGACATTCTGTTTATAGACTTTCTTTTTATAGAACAGCAATAGCATTACATGCAGTGCTGTATTCACCGCGAGGCATCCTAGGCGGATGCCTAGGGCGGCAAATTTTGGGGGGCGGCAGCGCCCCCCAGCACTGAAAAGAAAAAAAATGTAAGAAAATAAATAAAAAATGTTTAAAAAAAAAAAAAACGCGCCCCTTTAAAAAAAAAAAAAATAGACCGCGCTTGCAGGCAGAGACGGAGGTGAGAGGGGATCGGAAGATCCCCCCTCACCATCGCTCTGCCTGCCAGGCTGCACGGGGAGCCGAACAGGCAGCACGGAGAAACCTCCGTGCTGCCTGTTCGGCTCCCCGTGCAGTGTGCCGACACGGAAGTGCCGACAGTCACGTGACGGGCGCGCTGACGTCATACGCGCGCCCGGTCACGTGGCCTGTCGGCACAATCGCCGGGAAGCCGAACAGGCAGCATGGAGGGACCATGCTGCCTGCCACCAGGGAAAGGTAAGTGCTGATGGGAGTGTGTGTGTGTGTGTGTGTGAGAGACTGAGTGTGATGGGAGTCAGAGTGTGTGTGATGGGAGACAGTGTGTGTGGCTGAGTGTGATGGGAGTCAGAGTGTGTGTGATGGGAGACAGTGTGTGTGTGATGGGAGACAGTGTGTGTGTGATGGGAGACAGTGTGTGTGTGATGGGAGACAGTGTGTGTGTGATGGGAGACAGTGTGTGTGTGATGGGAGACAGTGTGTGTGTGATGGGAGACAGTGTGTGTGATGGGAGTCAGAGTGTGTGTGAAGGGAGACAGTGTGGGTGACTGAGTGTGATGGGAGTAGGAGTGTGTGTGATGGGAGACAGTGTGTGTGACTGAGTGTGATGGGAGTCAGCGTGTGTGTGTGATGGGAGACATTGTGTGTGACGGAGTGTGATGGGAGTCAGAGTGTGTGTGATGGGAGACAGTGTGTGTGACGGAGTGTGATGGGAGTCGGAGTGTGTGACTGAGTGTGATGGGAGTGTGTGTGTGATGGGAGTATGAGCTTGATGTGAGTCTGAATGATGGGGCATGTCTTAGGTGTGTAACGTGGGTGTACAGCTTGGGTAGGGGGGTGCCCGGATTTTGTCAGCCTAGGGCAGCACAAAATCAAGATACACCACTGATTACATGTATTCTACAAAACTAAAGTCTATAAACTGAATGTCTTTCGGTTTATAGCCGAACCCCGAACTCCAACACGGACATACAGTGAAATGTCCGTGTTCGGGTCCTGGGTCCGAACACCGTAATGTTCGGTACGAACCCGAACAGTGCGGTTCGGATTCGCTCAACACAATGAATGGGGACTCTAGTTCGGTTTATAGAAAGCCAATAGTATTACATGTATTCTATAAGCTGAAAGTCTATAAACCGAAAGACATTTTATAGACTTTCTTGTTATAGAATAGCAATAGCATTACATGTATTCTATAAAACGAAAGTCTATAAACAGAATGTCTTTTGGTTTATACAGTGAAATGTCCGTGTTCGGGTCCGGGGTCCGAACACCGTAATGTTCGGTACGAACCCGAACAGTGCGGTTCGGGTTCGCAAAACACTATACACAACCTAATTATGTATTTTATTATTTACTGTAATCGGCCTAAACTAAAAGTCTGATTTAAAAACAATTATAATGCATATGAAAAGAAGGATTGGTTTTGATTCACAAATTCTATAACATTAAATATAGCAAGATATATAGCAATGCTATAATAGTAAATATAGTATGACATTTTCGTAATTAGTATAGGATAAACAAACTTTTCTAAGAACTATATATAAAGACTAAAACAATGTACAAACAAATTATAATTAACAACCTTTCTGACTTATAATTTCACATTAAAATAAGAAACATATAGATGACAGAACACAGTATTTAGGTGCCATGATATTTTAGTGTAAGTCTAAAGCAGATGTTAATATCTAATACAGAAAATATTAAATATTGTAATAGACATCCCTCCCATTTAGCAAAGCAGATGTTATGCATAACATTAGCCTACCCCCTACCAAACACTTATTACATACTAAGGAAGGGTCATTCTGAAACAATAAAATTCCATGAGTTTGTACATGTGTTATTTACATTTGTTTTAGACTAAGCCTCTTCAGAGGAGAACAATGTTTATATCTTTTTAGCATCCAATAAATTTCCCAGCACTGAGAATATAAGGTTGCACCCTTCTCTCATTTATTATCTATTATGGTTACTGTCCTCTATCAAACATTGAGTGCAGATGTTGTTCACTATAATAGAAATTCAAACATTAGAATCACCAGCTATTAAAAAAAAAAGATGACAAATGTACATAATGTTTGGAGATATTATTGGCCTGAGACACTGTTGCTAATTCCCGGTACCTTCTTAGTAGCTGCCAGCCACTGCGACTGCAGAGGAAACAACCATAGTGCCAGGGTTTGATACGACATGTGTAAACATTTTTAAAAGCTACCCAAAAAGCACAAGGAAAGAGAACTGGCAACGACCCAAGATACAGCATGATGAAGTGGGCCAAGAATTCAGTTTTGGAATCATTCCATGTGTGGTTTTCAGAGTAATTTGTATGATTTGGAAAGGCAGTAATATAGCACTCTGTAAGGAGAGGTTATCTAAGGTAATGTGTGCAAGACGAGAAGCATTTTCTTGCTAATGGTAACCCGCAGAGCACTCAGTGGGTTAAATAATTGCTATTACAAAGGCGCTTCCATAAAAGGGAAACTGCATATGAATAGTTACTCAAATTACTTTGTCCTGAAAAATTACCTTATACATTAGAGACCCATCAGGAATTTAAATGTACATTCAAGAACACACATTATTTAATAATGTTCCCTGTCTAAAAGAGAGCATCTTTATGTAAGGTATGATCATCTACAGTATGTATGCTATTTATTAAATATATATTTTTATATTATTTGATCATATATCCAACGTGCGGCCCATGGGCCAAATATAGCCCATTTGACAGCAAGGCGGAGTCCAACTTAGCCCTACAAATGTATAGTTTTGCTTAAATAAAATAGGTTTTAAACATTTTAAAGATTTGTTTAGACAGCTTACTGCTAGATCCTATTCATTGAAAAATAAGGCAGGCTATTATTACTTTGTGTGAAAGGGCATGTTCTTTGTTTCTTTATATTATTCTAGCCTTACTATCCAGCTTCGCCCATGGTTTTGATTCCTATCGCTGCTCCTCTCTTTCAGTAAATCTTTCCTAGGCAATCCGATGTTTGGCGCTCGTTTGTCTCTTCAGCAGTCTCTTTGCTCTGTCTTGTAGCCGTTCGCAATCGTTGTTCTTCAAGTCGCATTTCAGCTCAAAACTTAATTAACTAATAACTCGTGAATAGAACAATGTAGAGAGCTGAAAATAGAACCCCACCCTTAGAATCTTGGAAAGCTGTAACACAAGGTCTTCTTGTGTCTTCTTCAGAAAATCTAATTTGCTGTTGAAAAGGTGATTATGACATCACTTGTGATGTAGAACAATTCAATTTATGTGGTGTCTAATCACCTTACTTAAGGTCTTGCTTCAGACAAACAAAAAGAAATTTTCTGTTTAACATTTCATTTTAATTATCTACAGACACACAAGACATGATTTTATTCATGGTGAACATCAGTTCACTTTTTAGAGGAGCAAGTCAACTTTGTGACTCCCATGAGCATGCATAGTATTATGTCTTGGACTAAAAAAAATGTTTTATTTTTGTACTGAAAAATGAAGTATGTTCTGCACATATTGTGCAGTGAGTGATAACTACAATTAATAATAAAATGAACTAGATTTTTTTTTTTGCACTATTGCACTATTGACAAGGCGTTATAAGCTCATTTCAGTATACAATCCAGCTGTAATGTCTTAACAAAAATGTCTCATTAAATGAAGAGCTAAAGGTAAAATCCAAATATTCTCCTAAAAATAACAGAATGATATACAAAATATATAATCATTTATCACAATTCTATTGGAGACACAAATATGCAATAAATAACCAGTGAGATAACCTCACTATATAATGGCATAAAGGAAGGTATGGCTCAGTGGTACAACCAAATATTTTTCACCTTTTTGTAATTAGCCAACTCGAAATGTGAATTTATTTTTGGTTAGTAAAAAAAAAAACTTTACAACTCTGTTTTAAATGATGATACCAATGATTTTATGTGTAAGTTTTTTTGTATATAAATGAAAGAGCATTTTGACACACCCTGTGTGCCTTCAGAGTAAAGTACTACGAAGAAGTGTGTATTTTGTAAGCAGTACATACATTTGTTTCACAGAAATACAAAGAATAAATAGCATAGCTTTTTATAAAGAAATATTGGAATTTGTCCAAGACAGAGGGAAACAGCTACAAGAAAGCTTTGTGTTACTGAGGCTTTTAACTGTTACCGTATTAAAAAAAAAAAAAATCAGCTTTTCATGTCCTCTATTTAAAGAAAGAATAGTGAAATCTAAGAGGTGGTGAAAGGTACTGGCTTACACTACGCAATGAGTATATTTTTCATGGTAGTTTGAGGTTAGATTTACCCTAACTTATGTAGACTCTGAATGACTATTTATTATTTACCTTTGCGAGGTTTCAGTTAGAACACTGTTTCCTTCATTTTATGAGTTTGAAAGTTGATGTGAGGTTAAGTTGTGGGTTGGAATGATAAACAAGGTTTGCTGCTTATGTGTGGCTGCTGTTGTTGCTACATATTAATTATTTGGGATTTCTTTTGGTCCGGGATGTAAATAATAGGTTTGGAAACTTACGAACATGTTTATTATTTTGAAATATTAAATGTAAGTACAGAAGCATCATTTATATAAAGCTAATATTTTTCCAAACACAACTATCATCGTCTTAGAATAAAAAGCTAGATTCATACATTTACAAACTCAAATGGCTTCAAATGTATCACTTAGGATAACTTAAATAGAGATAATATGAATTATTTGCGAATTTCTTTTGGTCTGTGTTGTAAATGATAGGTTTTGATCAATTGGAACCTAGTGTTTAATAAGGGAGATATTGGACAAATAAACTGTTGATGATAGGATTATAAATGTAAGGTTAATGTATCAATGTGTACATGTAAAGATGGTGACAGGATAATGAATATTTTATGAAAGTAGAAAGAGATAAAGAGGCTAAAGATGTTATAACTGAGAATGTGTCAGTTTTTTTTTTAGGCAGAAGAGTGTAGAATACTTTTATTTTATTTGTGTAAATGTTATTTTTTATTTGTATTTACATAATTTAAAGATTGTGTATTTGTTGCAGGCTATTTAAAAAAAAATGAATAAAGAGTTATTGAATAAAAAGCCATAACAGTTTTGGAAACTTACAAACTTATTATTGATTATTTTAAAATTTACATGTAAGTACAGAAGCAATATTTATATTATAAAAATAAAAAATTTTCCAAGCACAACTATCATATTTTTAGAATACATTTGAGAAAATTGTTAACCATTTTGCAGACCTAATTAATAAATGAACACAATCAAATTACTTCAAATGTATCAGCTGAGATAAATGAATTAGAGATAATGTGAACTGTCAAGTGCAAAAGAGATTTAACTTCATGAAAAATGCATTTGTATGTATATTGAAGCCTGACCAACTTTTGGGTGTCTGAGATTAAAACGTCTGTAATTAAAGGGACACTACCACTTACATAACATGCAACTAGATAACCTGGTCATTTAAAACAAACACATACATAAATCAAATGCCACTGTTTTCTTTTTTTATATGATTGAATAAATTACATATGAAAGGAAAAATAAAATTAGGTGTTTATGTCCTGGCTCCATTTTGTAAATATTTCCAAAATCTTCCAGTTATTCTCACTTTACAACTGTTGCCAAAGCCTGCATGATGAAGTCAGGGCTGGCCTTAAGTGTTCCGGCACCCTGTGCGGGCTTCCCCCGTGGAGCCCTCCGTCTCTTTCACCCCCCCCCCTATGTTTGTATCTCTCTTCCTTGCCATGTCTGTCTCTCTCTAACTCCCCTTACCTGTTCTCTCTCTCTCCCCCTCTGTTCTGTCTTCCTCCCCCTCCCCTGTCTCTCTCCCCCCCCTCCCCTGTTCTGTGTCTCACTCCCCCCTGTTCTGTTTCCCCCTTCCCCCTGTTCTGTCTCTCTCTCCCCCTTCCCCCTGTTCTGTCTCTTCCACTTCCCCCTGTTCTGCCTCTCTCTCCCCCCTCCCCCTGTTCTGCCTCTCTCTCCCCCCTCCCCCTGTTCTGCCTCCCTCTCCCCCTCCCCCTGTTCTGCCTCTCTCTTCCCCCTCCCCCTGTTCTGCCGCTCTATCCCCCCTCCCCCTGTTCTGCCGCTCTCTCCCCCCTCCCCCTGTTCTGCCGCTCTCTCCCCCCTCCCCCTGTTCTGCCGCTCTCCCCCTTCCCTGCCTCTCTTTTCCCCCCTCCCCCTGTTCTGCCTCTCTCCCCCCTGCCCCTGTTCTGCCTCACTCTCCCCCTCCCCTTGTTCTGCCTCACTCTCCCTCCCCTTCCTTTGCCTGCAAAAGTGGATGCAGGGAGGGGGCAGAGCTAACCAGCTGAGAGGTGTAGCTCCGGCCCCACCCTGTGAAGAAGAGCAGCATCTGCTTCACTAGGAGCCACTGGCAGCAAGAGAAAGTGCTGCTCGATCTCCCTGCCTGCACTAAGTATGGGAAGCCTGCATTAAGCATGGGGAGCCGAGCAGCACTTTCTCTTGCTGCCCGCAGCTTCCTGTGAATCAGACGCTGCTCTGCTTCACTGGGTGTGGGCGGAGCTACACATCTCAACCAGTTAGCTCCGCCCCATCCCGAGATGCAGCGGAGCTTGCCGAGCAGAGGGCTGGTGAGGGGGGATCTTATGATCTCCCCAATCCAGTGCCTCTACCGGCTTTTTTTTTTTTCTTCAGGCGGGAGTGCGCCCCCTAGGGTGTTGCGCCCTGTGCGCTCGCACAGGTCGAACACCCCTAAGGCCGGCCCTGGATGAAGTCATAAGACTCCCCTGTTCTCTTACTGGCTCCTGTGTATAATAGTGGGCAGGACTTGGTGCCTGTGTACAACTTTTTTTTTACCTTCCTTCCAATACAAAGAGATGAGATTAACCTGATATAACAAGATCAAAACTTTGTCCTAGTTACCCATAGTTACATTACCATTCCATTCATTGCAAGTCAATGATCAGAATTCTGACTTATAGACTGCATTCTGTGTCCCCAGCTCCAAAGTGAGAAATTCAAGTGAAAAGACACCTCTTCGGGATTTTACTGCCCTGGAAACTCCAACTGATATGAACGTTTGGGTGGCGTTTTCATAATATAGTACTGTATGTTACTGATAGATATCCACTACTGAATTGGCCATGGTCATCTAAGCTAACATCAATACCAACATCACCAGTACCATTACTAGTGTTTTTTGTATTTTCATTTTTAGTTAGGCAAGTAAATCAAATGAATTAATAACACCAGATATAGTATCGCTCCTAATTAGTGTCTCCATCATTGATCTTTTCTTTTGTCAATCTTTATTATAAAATAAAAATGTTTTTGCTCAAACACAAAACAGATACTACAAATAATATATTTGGCCTATTTGGACAGATAAAAAAACATTTAATATCCTGGTTTCCAAACAAAATTCTGTGGAGCCTATGCATATATATTGTGTCTTTTAAATACTAGGCTAATCCACACACTGGAAAAAAAAATAATAATAATAAGTCTTTGAGGTGTATGTATAAACACAGCATACAGAGATATTTTTTTACATACATTAACATTTATTTATATAGCACCAACAATTTACGTAGCACTGGGTACAAAGCAGAGAAGGGAACTATATATACTAAGTTAGACAAACTAGAACTGACTGGTACATGAGGTAGATAGCGCTGCTATTAAGCTTACACTCTAGAGGGAATGGGGTACATGAGACACATAAAGGAGTGAAGAGGACAGAGGGAATGTAGTTGTAGTAACAATGCTTCTAGATATTGTTATACAGCTCACTGCACAGATAATGAGAAATAAAACAGCTAATTTGTTCTAAAGATTTATCTGTTGCACTCCATCTAAATGTTTTACTTAAATCCTATGGACTTTTTTTTTCTCCCAAGTGATTGAGGCTTTTCAGTAAAACAAAACTACACACAAAGATTGCTTGTTGCCATACATATATAGTGATTTCAGCAAAGTGCCTCACACATGCATAACTACCAGTTAGTGCTAATTGATAATTAAGTGAATAAACTGTAATGAGCCATTTTTTATGCATTTTCTGCTTTTCATTATGGTATTATATGATCACAAATAAATTAATCTAACTCTGTTTGCATTATGGGCACATTGTTCATTGCGATACAAGCCACTGTCACTTTTTTTTTTGGAAAACCATCTCAGGACTTTTGAACAGTTACTTATAATTCACATTTTACAAAACAGCAAAGTACAACTCTGGGGTATATATGAAGATAAGTCACCATGTATTACAATCAGGTAACAGTTAATGTGATTGATCCCCCTCTCCTGGCAGAAATGATGCTGGATTAGTAAACCATTTACGTCACACAGGGTCAGACTAAATATATGACTGAACATTTAATTTTGAAATAATTTGTTTCATCTACAAATAAAATGCACTATATGATATAATCTAATCCTCCAAAACTCTTAAGCAAAGCAGTGCAAGGACTTTAGTCACCCTAGGCTAAAATAAACTATGCTGCCCTCTCTGTGAAGCATTTCCCTCAGTCATTGTGTTATAGTTTACCTTCATCAGTCTATAGTTAGGAATACACTATCACTTTCCTTAGTGCAAGCTAAGCTCCCAAGCACCCTGTCAGTGCAAGTTGAGTCCCAACCAGCATACCAGTGCCATCTTTGCCCATAAACTGCCAGTACCAGCTTTTCCCACAAATAGCTTGGCAATTCCACCCAGCTTACCAGTGCCACATTTGCCCAAACAGCTATCCTGGTGCCACAAACTGCTGGCCCATGATATCCTTTGTCCCCCAAACAACTTTGCCATGCCACTCTGATCCTCTAAAAAGCATGCCAGTGCACCATGGATCCCAAACAGCTTACCCATGCTATCCCAGTCCCCCAAACAGCTTTGCCTTGCCACTCTGATCCCCCAAAGAGCATGCCAGTGCCACCTGATCCCTCAAACAGCTTTTAGTGACATCTATTATTCAGCTATAAGCGTTTAGTTTACTCCACCATTGGCCTAAATGCATAATGTTGAAATGTAGAAGGATTAATCGTATTTAGTTAAATTACTTATCCCAAAATTATACACAGCCAAGCTGTGCTCCATATTGTAAACGCATGACATGATGGAACCTTGACCTTATGGCTGGCTCCACTCCTTGAAACATGTACTGGTGTCCATTTTGCTTGTAAACAGAGTACAGTAATATTCATGCTTGTCTGGAACTAATGGCAAACAGTTCAGAGTGTTGGAACTGTCTGAGCTTGTTGGGTTAGTTAGGAGATAAGGTGATGTAATTAAGTATATGAAAGATAGATACTGCTTTCTCAAAATCTGGAGACAGCTTCTGAGAAAGCACCAGGATGGTGTGAAATTTGTTAAGCATTTTGGTAAATTTTTGACTGATGGTTGTTTGGTTGTTATGGTCTTTTTCATAATGTCATGTTTTTATCTTGGACCACTGGTCATAATGAAATACGTTTTTTTTATTTCTGGACAACACTGTAGTATTGTAGCCTTTTCTCTCTATGCCTCTTGGAGTTTGGCGTCTGGGGTGATTCCTGGGAGCTGAGTACCTGGTGGGAACTCACTTACTAGGACTGCACCATTGGGATAGTTGAGTAAAAGTTGAGCCAGCTTTTTTCTTGGGATGGAGCAAGTAACCTTTGCTGGTGAGGCCAGCACAGACTTTACCCCCTCACGCTGCACTCCCCTTCTACAAAAAAACAGGGACATGGGACCACACAATAGGTAAAATAATTAAAATAGGTGCTGCACCTCCAGCATATCTGTGTCTTAGGCTGGCGCCTAACTTGCCTATAGGTAGTGATGGCCCTGCTCCTAAGAAATATGTAAGAACGTTTTTAAGTAATAAGCAGCCTTACAAGTTCCTCCGTGGTGTAAATATGGTGAATCAAATCAACAGATGTGTGAAATGTTTACTACCTTGCAGTAGAAATGACTGGGCATGTTCACACTTCACACATACTTCCAATTACTGCTTTCAAAGCTAAGAGGGAATCCCACTCTCAAATCTCAAATTAATCTTTACTGAAATCTTTCCATATTTATTTAGCAAATCTTCTGAAGCTTTAATTAATCTGTGAAACTAGTTTCTGACAGCAGTCAAGGAACAGTTATTTCATTTGTAAACAAGCAACAAGGTTAAAAGCATACATCAGACATTAGTCATTACTGTTGTTCTAGGTTCCAGTTTGTGTCACAAATGAATGCAGTTGCTGGGGTGAATGTCCTGAAATGTGAATGGAAAGAAAATATTATACCTTATCAGTAATCTGAGTAGTGATGACAATTTATAATAGGACAAAAAAAAGAGGACTTGCAACTAACCTGGATGGATGAGAGATATTAGAAAACACCTGTTGTTTCTCCCCGTTATTTGGTAAATTAATGGGCACTTTAGATTTACTATCACTACCACACCTGTTAAAAACCTCCATACTGGTAAAAAACTGGAACTTTTTTTTAAAATTAAAACTCTGTTTAATGCAGCAATCACCACACAAAAAATACAGTGATTTAGTGTACACCGGTAAAAGCTAACAGGCCCCCTAAAAATCTTAATTTTTCTGGGCACGTAAGTTTCTACGCTAAAAATAAAACATGACTTAATGCAGCCGCTATTTGCACTTTTGAACCCTTTCAGTGCTGTAGGGAACAGTGGCCCCTACAGCATTGAAAGGGTTAACATGTGGAAAAAAAAACATATTGTGGGAGACCCAGTGTCCTTCCCCCTCAAAAAAAAAAATAGCGACCTCTTGTTGGCTCCATTAAATAAAAAAAAGTGGCACCAAGTAACTGCATGCCGGCGAGATGCACGCAGTCACTTTAAAAATGTAATTATAGGCCCCTGGCACTATGCCCTTTTATACCCAATTCAATATAATTAAAGGCTCCCCTGGGGCCAAGGGCCAGAACAATGCCTGTGATTCTGATTAGATTAAATAAATCCCCCCACCCATGGCTTGGGGTGCTCTAAGCCCCAAGAACCTGTTAAATTTAAAAAAAAAACCTCTTCTCACCTCCCCTTGCACAATAAATGGAAATAAATAAAATCATGATCCCTACCTCCTCACCACCTCTACCTTGGAGCAATCAAAATAGTCTCCATACCTGCAAAAAAACTGATTAAGTTAACCATGCCCCCCAGGGGCTCCGGGTGCGCTATGCCCTAAACTGCTTAATTTTGAAAAAGAAAAATCCCCTGCCCTCTCCTTGTTCCAGGGGCTGGCCACGTTCCCCTGGCATAGTAAAAACAAAATATATCATGATCCATACACCCCACCTATAACATGACAGGGAGGGGGCTAAATAGTCCCCATACCTGCAAAAAACACACACCATTTGAGCGCTATGAGGGTGGACAGTGAAAATAACTTCCCTCCGCCCTGGCACACAAAAGTTGCCCTTCCTGAAGGAAGATTTTAAACAATGGACTTGATTCAATGCCAGTCATTAAGACAAAAAGTACATTAAGCTGTAAATTACCTGGAACTATCATTTCAATAAAATAGTTAACATCTTATAAAACATGACAAATTTTCAAACTACTATCAAAATACTAAGAAAGGCACTGCAGAAGATATCCCAGTATTTTCCAAGGCACTCTAAACTGCCAGGCCAACTTCAAGATGGTAACCGAGTTTTCCTGCCATCCCAACATGAAAGAGAAGAAGATACAATGGACTCAGAACTTGACTCCCAAATCCTCCAAGACATTTTAAACAACTACTAGAGGAGATGCAAAATGATATCACTTATTCCATTAAAGAACTACTCTCTGATATTAAACAGGACATTTTACTTATTGCATTGACCACTTTGAAACTAAAATGGAAGAATTTGCTCCAATGATCTGGTTGAGAGGCAAGCGTTCCTCTAAATTAGCAGGTTTGGAAGATTGTTCCAGATGGAACAATATCAGAAGAATCACAGAATCAGTCGTCTGGGGTGCTGCAATGTAGGTGATGGGGCATGGTCTGGGGTGCTGCGGTAAGCCCTGGGTGTGCAATGTGGGTGAAGGGGAATGTTCTTCGGTGCCTGGGTAGGTCCTGGGTGTTCAATGTGAATCATAGAACATGTCCTTTGGCATTGAGGGTCAAGTGACCTGCCACCACTCAGACTTCAGATGACCCGCAAGAGGCCTGCTACTTGATATCAGGGAGCTGTGGGTGCTAGCTGGGCTAAGATGGGGTCCTGTTTTATGTACTGGGTGTGCAACATGGGTGAAAGGGCATGTCCTGGGGTAAGTCCTAGGTGTACAGTGTGGGTAATGGGGCATGTGCTGGGGTAAGTCATGTGTGTGCAATGGAGGTAATAGGGCATGCTCTGGGGTGCTGGGATAAATCATGGCTGTGTAATGTGGGTGATGGGGCATGCACTGAAATGATGGTGTAAGTCATGTGTGCGATATAGGTGATGGGGCATGTCCTGGGGTGCTGGAATAAGTCCTGTGTGTGCAGTGTGTGGCACGTCCTGAGGTTCTGGGGTAACCCCTGGGTGTGCAATGTGGGTGCTGGTGCATGTCCTTGGTGTGCAATGTGGGTGCTAGCTAGAGTAAGCCCTGGGTGTGCAATACGGGTGTCCTGGAAGCGTAGAGTAATTCGTGGGTGTGCAGTGCTGGTAATGGGGCATCTCCTGGAGTAAGCACTGGCTATGCAATGTTGGTGATGGAGCATGCCCTGGGATTAGTCCTGCATGTGCAATGTTGATGATGGAGCATGTCTTGGGTGAGCATTGTGGTGCTGGCTGGTTAAGTACTGAACGTGCAGTGGCATGGTATGTCCTTGGCATGCAATGTTGGTGATGAGGCATGTCCTTGGCTACTGGGGTAAGTCCTGGGTGGGCAATGTGGGTGTTGGCGGAGGTAAGTCCTGCCTGCGTGTGCAATGTGGGTGATGTGTCATGTATTGTGAAATATACAAAAACGTGTTGCGCAATAATGTGAAACACTTATCTCACACACTGATGGACAATATTTAGCTGGCTTGTCAGGGCATACATAAAATGAAAAAACATTAAAAAAATACAATGTGTGACACTGTAACAATTTGCAATGGTGATATATGCCACAAAGTAGATTCATTCACATTTACTAGAGCCCTTATACTGGCTCTAGTGTAGGGGCGTAGTGGGACTACAATTCCCAATATCCTCAGATGGTGTAATACACTCTCCTCATATGGTAATGTGTAATGTAAAAAACAAGCAAGATCTATATGTCAAGAAAAGAGACAGACCATAGTGTAGTACCAAAAGGTAGAAATACAATTTGAATAGCCCCCACAAGCGGTTAGGCTTACAGGATAAAAAGGATAAAATCATAATCAGTAAAACTTGCATGTAGACATGGGGAATAAGATCATCACCTGAAAAAAAGTCCCCTTGGAACCAGTATGGCGTTTGGAGATCCTGTCACACGACACATTTCGTCCAATGGGACTTCTTCTTGTGCGTGCCAGTCCTGGGTGTGCAGTATGGGTGCTGGGGTACGTCCTTGCTGTATAATGTTGGTGATGGGGCATGTCCTGGGGTATCCTGGGTCTGCAATGTCGGTGCTGGATCATGTCCTGGATGTCCAAGGTGGTGCTCTGGCAAGGAATGTGGGGATAATAACGAAAGAACAAATGGAGTGGGGGCACAGATCATTTGGTGCATCTCTAAGAAGCCCCACAATTTCTGATGTTGGCCCTGGTATCATAGTGGATGACATTTAATTTACTCTTTCCCTTACTGGACCCTAGTATACCCAAGTTTCCTTTCATCATCCTACTGATCATTAAATCTCTCTGTCACCCTATTAGCCAACTTCCCTTAGATCCCAACTCTTATTCTATTGGTCTCTTTCTCTCTGACTTCCTTTACCATAGATTGGCTGGCTGCTGTTTATTCCCTCCCCTTTAGTCATGTTTCCTTTCCTCCTGCCTTGGCAGTGCATTTATTGTTTTTTCCTCACCTGCTTTCCTCTCCTGCATATGTATAAGTTGGTAGTGTTTGATTAGTATAAATGTGAAATATGGTGCTGTAGGTGTGCTCCCCTGTCTTATGGAGTGTGACAACGCAGTGGAGAAAGTAATTGCAAAATACCAGAGTTGGAAGTATAGCTGATTGGGAGAATTTTTCAAACTCACTGTGTAGTTGGGGTTTAAGGTATCCTATTTGCAAGTTACCTGGTAGTTGCTAGGTTGGTGCATCACATTGCAGAAGGTGAGATTGTGATATTGAATGGTGAGCTCAGATGTTTACATTGAATTGGGAAGAAAGGTTTTAGTGGAATATGGGACATGGAGCAGTGTCTGTTTGTGTGGCACAGTTGAGTGATGTGAATACTAATGTAATTTGTTGGCACATTCTCTGTGAGAGAGTAGGGTTTGTTATGAGACTGGACTTTTTGTTACATGTGACAAGGTTTGGGTGACCATTAAGGCTAAGGAAGCATTAAAAAAAAATAAAACTCTGCAAGACAATGCACCATATTTCTGGAACCATTTATAGAGCAATATTATGGAAGGGCTTCATGTGAAACCAACAAGTGGGTTGAACTCTAAAAACAATCTCACGTGTGTATAATTCAGTAAGCATGGTTAAATGAGGACCCACAAATACATGCTTGTTCTGGGTCTCAATAGCATTACAGATGGACCAGATGGAGTGGTGTGAGACACCACTCTAATTAGGTGAGCCTACACTGATGCTGTCAGATTAAGTAAGCTCCAGACAAACTCTGCCTCAGCTGAGAGGAAGAGCTCAGAGAGAACCTGTCTGGAGTTTATTCAAGGTTTCCACAGAGGACCACAGTGGTGGATGATCAAATGATCCTTTCCATGGTATATAAAAACCCATCACAACATCCAGCCAAGAGAAGAACACTCTTGAGGAGGTAGGCATATCATTATTCAAGTCTAAAATAAAAAGAAGACTTTGCAAACGCAAATACAGAGGGTTCACTACAATGTGGAAACCATTCATAAACCTCAGGTATAGAAAGGCAAGATTAAATGTTGACACAAATGTTGACACAAATGTTGACACAAAAAAACATCTAAAAAAGCCAGTCCAGTTCTGAAACAGCATTCTTTGGACAGATATAACCAAGACCAAAATGAGAAAACAACTGTGCACTCCACTCACCGGGTAGATGTAAAATGAGATGCTTTAATAGTGAAAAAAGTGTTCCAGAACAGACAAAAAAGGATAAATCCACGGATGATAGAGTCCACAGGAAGGCAGCCTAACGCGTTTCGCGTGAAAAAACACGCTTAATCATATGATTATGCTTTCTCATTTCATGTCTGATTTTAGCACCTGATCAGTGCTGTGGAGCACCCACCACCTCAAGCATATCTGTCATAAGTGTTTGGAGCCGGTATAGCTGCTTATACTTCTGAAATAACCAAGACCAACCTGCACCAGTGTAATAGGAAGAAAAAAGTATTGAGAAAGCTTGGAATGGCTCATGATCCAAAGCATACCACATCTGCAAAACACACTAGAGGCAGTATGATGGCATGAGCATACATGGCTTCTAATGGCACTGAGTCGCCAGTGTTTATTGATGATGATGACAGAAGGAGCCAGATGATTTCTGAAGTGTATATTAATATATTGTCTCCTCAGTTTCAGCCATTTTCAGCGCAGTTGACCAGACGGTGCTTCACTTTACAGGACAATGACCCAAAATAGACTGTGAAAGCAAGTAATGAGTTTTTAATGCAAAGAATTGGAATATTCTGCAAAGATCACTCTCCTGATCTTAACCCAACTGAGCATGCATTTCACTAGCTGAAGACAAAACTTAAGGGAGAAAAACCAACAAACAAACTGAAGACACTTGCAGTAAAGCTCTAGCAGAGCATCACAAAGGAGGAAACCCAGCATTTGGTGATGTCCATCCCTTCCAGACTTCAAGCAGTCATTGCCTGCAAAGGATTCTTGACAAAGTTATACGTGTGAAGAAACTTTAACCTTTCCTGTTGATGACAGGTTTCTGACTAAGACAAATGAACAGCCATATTGTTGTATGTAAGGAAATTATATTGCAATCATATAACATGCACGTGTGTGTAATCTTTTGCAATTCAAAGTTTAGCTCATTTGACCAGCAGACAATGTATTGTGCAAATCATATTTCCTGCCATTAACCTTGTTTAAGGTTAACTTTTCTGGACTTTGCGATGGACAATTTAATAATGTTCTATGGACTTTCACAGACCTTGCCACAGACACTGGAGCTCTTGTATGTACAGTGACTTTGCCTATACCTGGTTCATGATGATATTACAAGATGTATTATTGTTTTTGACGTTGGCGAGTGCCTTGTGGGTAGACTTGAAGAACAGGGAACATAGTATTCATGTGTGTATTAGAATGATGGCAAGAATGAGAACCAAGCACAATTGTGCGGTAGTTATTAAAGTAAACCCCATAAAAGGCCATTTCTCTCTGTTTTATTTCATTTTTGATTGACACTTCTGCAAAGTACCATTCAAAAGATATCCCATAGTATTTGCTGAAAAAAACAAAGATTTGGGAGAGATCATTTTGGAAAACTACTACTTCACTGAGAGAGCCCAGTGACCATCCATTGCTTTTAGTGGTGTGTCAGTTGTATAGGGTGGAAGGGTGGCAAGTATTTGTGAATGTGAATGAAAAATGTTAGTTTTCTTGATCCTGAGTAAACCCACCATGTATCTTTATACATAAAGTTTCTTTCCTAGAGAAGCATCCTGGTTCAGAGGATAATCTATCTGCATGTACCTTAAGAGGTAGTGGCAATTAATTTTTTGGCCTAGTACTTCTATATTAAAATTAACAGAAGGGTTTAGTAGCTCTTTAAACAAAACAGGTGCCGTTACTTATTACTATGCCATAACAATCACTCAGTCAATAACATCTAAACAATATAAAATGTCACTTCAATAGTAACACGAGAGTTAAAAAAAATCAAGGGTGTTGACACAACCATCTAGGAGGTCCAAAATAGGTTGTATCATATATCCATCCTCTCTTTTACATATAATTCCCAAATGATTATTTTTCAGTGAAATAAAATAACAGATGTATTATAGTGTTATTTCATTTTATATTAAGAAATGGATTACCTCTTATAATCTACAATCATCTACAATTGCATGATCTACTGCCACTAGTTGTCAGATTTTCAAGGCACTAGAACCAAAATCGCATTTACTATTTACCCTATATTTGTACCACAAATTTAAACCATGAGTAATTATCAAAATGTACACAGTCTAGATGAGCTGCCACAGAGATTTTTTTTTATATAATATATATTTTCTTGAAATAATATTGGTAAAAGACAATGTTGCCATATTACATTATGCAGTTCAGAGCTTTCCAGCTTATATGGTTATGGCTAATCTGAGAAGCTATTAAAGGATGCAAGCAAACAAACTTATGAACTTTTCCCAAGTGGATATGAAACTTTACAAAGAGGGAGCAAGCAGTCAGTGACACAGACAAAAGATGTTGGCACTGCATTAGAGAAAGGAGCAGAGAAGATGCCGAACAATTATAAGTATGTGATTTGTTATAGCACATCAGACCAGGATAAAAACCATTAGTGGAATCTTTTAATATGAGAATAAAAAGAATAATAAATTAAACCAGTATAATGTCATCCACCCGGGCTGTTATTTAACGAAAATTGAACTTTGTTTAAACTTTACTTCCTTAGAGGAAACAAGCATTACAATGTTAGTTTGCCTAATTAAACCCGACCTGTATTTCTTTTTTACAGAGGTGGTCTCATCTGACAGGTGGGGTCCCACTGCAAGTCCCTGCACTCAGCCGAGATTAACTGTTTATCGCTGGACTTACTGTGCCGTCCTAGAGTCTTTTAGGCACTGAAAATCAGGACGTCATAGTTCGACCTAGCATCGGGAAGGACTTAATGCCAGGGTACATAATTATAATCATAATAATAGGGAGGAGGTGAGCCATTATTTCTCTCCAAGAACCCCATTGCTGGAGGGTTCTGTCACATTTTACATATTAATACATGCAATACAAACTTCATATTGCAAAGAATGCTCATAAATCTGTAATGTCTGTGTTGCAGTCACAAAGAAAAAATAATATCACATCAACATATTATGATGCTGTGATATTGAGTGTAACAAACTTGTTTCCCCAGGTATGCATATTCCAGCAGAAGGAAAGTCGAAGCTAATGTTTATACTTGAGAAGACAATATGAAGCCAAGAGGTAAATTAAGGATACCTAGAGAGGATGTTGGATGAAGTTCCTTGTTTATGAATTAAAGCTGTACAGTATAATTAAGATTGCATGACAGGTTGCACATTGCAGCTAGACTGTCAGACCTCTAATGAATACTTTAGCATAACCTTCTAGACCTCAGATAACCTTTTCCTGATTGACACATACACTGTTATGCTTGGGGTTTTTTAAGTATTAACATTCATTAAATTTTATTATAATATAAGGAAAATTTTAAGATAGCAAAATAAATGAAAGCTTGCTTAATATAGGTGAAATAAAAATGATCAAAGCTATTTTTGAGTCAAACTCAGGTACCGAATTTGACTTTGTTTCAAAAATAGGTTAGATTATTACTAATTTGTTCCAACTCAATTGTACAGAATTATAAAATGTTAATATATGCATAAAGAATGTTTTGGAATCATAGGAGATCATTTGAGATCTTGGTTGATGAAGGAAATGAGATATCGATGATGGTTACATCAACATTTTACAGCTGAAAATATACATTATAAGAGATAGAATAGAGAAGAGGTTAGAGGTTGAAGTCAATAAAATTGAATTGTAGGGAGAGAGAGGAGTATGGATATGGGGTATTACCTATAGGGGCTCAGAAATGTGGTCTGACATAGAATTTTTTTTTTTTTTTAAGAATGCTTAGTATTGGAAGACCCATTGGCTAACTATAGGCTTAAGAATTACCAAAGATAGCTTAATAAATGAAACATTATAACATAAAACCTGTCATCCAAATAAATGTCATTGCACAAGGTGAAGCATTTATGTATAAAATACACCTGAAACCAAACAAACATAGGCAGAATGTCCAACTAGAAGGGATGACATCATGAGTAAGTTTAACCAAAAGAAACAAAAATGAATTGATTGCAATGCTTTATCACCTGTAACATATGATTAAAACCAAACCTTCCGTTTGCAGTGACAATATTTTAGTGAGGGTCACTTAAAGGAAATGAATATCCTAGGGCTGCAATTAGACTTCCTGTCACCCAATGAAGCATGACATATGTATATATATATACATCCAGAGATGAAGGGTCTACTCAATAAAGAGATAATTGCTGGGAATTGGGATGGGAATTTCAAACATAAGGCCAAATTAGCTGAGTTGGAGAATTTGTACAACTTGCCTACATTGGTCTAAAGTTTGAAATTCCCATCTCATTTCCCTGCAACATTATATATTTTATATATTCTATAGTTGCATTTGTATACATAATTAGTTACATATGTGTGTATATATAGCAAGAAGTTGCATGCAAGCCTAACATGACTAAGTACAATGCCAATCATCGGATCCAGTGGTGTAAATCACACCGTCATTGCATTGAAGCAGAGGAAACTGTTCTGTGGAGTCTTCTTATGGCCTAACTGCATTGTGCTGATCAAGTTTGGTGGTGGAGGGATAATGGTATGGGGTGGTTTTTTCATGGGCCTTCTAGGGGAATCTTAATGCTTCAGCATACCAAGATATTTTGGACAATGCTAGGCTTCCGACTTTGTGGGAACAGTTTGGGGAAGGCCCTTTTTTATTCCAGCATGCCTGTGCCCGAGTGCCCAAAGCATGTCCATAAATACATAGTTGAGTACCTTTTGTGAGGAAGAACTTGACTGACCCACAAAGAGCCCAGACCTCAACCCCACTAAACACCTTTGGGATGAACTAGAACAGAGATTGCGAGGCAGCCTGACCTCACAAATGCTATACTGGGTGAATGGGCAACACTTCCCACAATCACTTACAAAATCTTTTGGAAAGTCTTCCCATAAGAGTGGAAGCTGTTATAGCTGCAAAGGAAACAGGGGACTAACTACATATTAATGTCTATGTATTTAGAATGCAAGGTCATAAAAGTCCCTGTTGGAGTAATGGCCAGGTGCCCCAATACTTTTGTCTATATAGTGTGGTGTGTGTATATCTATCTATTTATCTATCTACATACATATAATATATATATATATATATATATATATATAATAGAAGAGTGCATGCACATACACTAATAACCCTTGCTTTTAAAGTAGAATCTACTGCACTACATAGCGAGCATAGGTTAATGGAGGGGTTTAAACCAGCAGAAAAACAAACACTTTGCAGAAAATAACACAAATACACGAAACAGTGGCACTGAACTTGTAAAATTAGCCATACAGGAAGTAGATCTCTCCAGTGCCTAGTTAAAAAGGCAATCATGATATCCTTGCCACATTGCTTATTTAAGTTAAGCTTATAAAAAAATCTTACTACTAGTGTGAGGACCAAGGAGTCTAGTTTTATTGTCTGGAGACCAAGAGCAGTGAGGCACATACCTGTACAACACACATACTCCGGGTCAGGTAACCTGTCAAGAATTTCCACTGGGCCAACACAATCAATTTTTCTGCTTGCTATACCCGAGGTGAAAGACTGACATGACAACACAGAGTGAAAAGAGTCTCCAGTATTGTTTTAGACATTATAGAAGCAGAAATCCCTGATGTCCCATCTGTTGTTTTTCTTATGTTACTTGCCTTTACATTCCAATGTTTTTGAAGAGGGGGTGGTAATTTGATCGCAGGACTGATCTTCTTGTTAAGAATATTTCACTTGATCTTGGGGGCTGCAGTTTGGGAGTGATGTGATAAACTGGGAGAGTGGCAAGTCCATGGCACTGAGATGCCATCCATCCCACCAATGTGACACAGGCTATTGATTGTGACATCACTAATCTCATGTATCAATCCTGTAATACAAATATACCCTCTCCTGCCATGTTGAAGCATCTCCTGTTGCCTTGCAGATTCTGAATAATTAGTTACTGAGCAGCAGCTGAAACAGTTAGGATTTAAACCAGGCATCTAATTGTAGAAAGTATTCCCTATCAATTATTTGGAAGACTTCTGTTGATAGGTAATAAAAACCTGTTTTGGGTAGATTAATGCAAGGTGAAGTCTATCTGTAAAATGTAACTTGTATTAGGTATATTAAAAAAGCATTTAAATTGTTTTCACCTTATTTAGGTGAATAGACATAGACTGTGTAGGTGTACATAAATGGAAAAGATACATAAAATTAAAAAGGTAGGTTGATATAATCCTTTTCCCATAAAAGGGTTATTCCTGGTGTGAGGGAGATGGTTCCTTTGTCAGGTTTGTGTGAGCAACTTCTCAATTGTTAAAATAGGCTAAAAGTCTCCCACATGAAACAAAGGGTTAAGGTTTGGCTTATTATGCAGCCCTTAGCCACCCTATATGTTTAGATTCCATTATTTGAAACAAAGGGTTAAGGTTTGGCTTATTATGCAGCGCTTAGCCACCCTATATGTTTAGATTCCATTACTTGAAACAAAGGGTTAAGGTTTGGCTTATTATGCAGCCCTTAGCCACCCTATATGTTTAGATTCCATTTTTGAAACAAAGGGTTAAGGTTTGGCTTATTATGCAGCCCTTAGACACCCTATGTGTTTAAATTCAATTATTTTGGTACAGTTATACTGTGCTTTTAATTAGAAGTAATGCAGATCCGCTCTTTAAGTCCCCAATGCTGATTGCATTTAAAGCCCCCTTTTTTCAATATTTAAAGCAGATTTGGGAATGAGGGCGAGGAGAGTTACGCAGGGAACATGTAAAACATGTGTACTTTATTCCAGACGCTTTTTTACATATGGACTCTGTAAGTGCAGTGTCATGCGCAGACCCCCACTGTTATTAACTTTACTACTCTATGAATGTTCTCGTTTTATCCCACTTTTAAAGATTAAAACAGAAGTTTTAATGAAATCTTATCCTATTTGAAGCCTGTTTTACCTGGTTGCTTGTGACTGCACTAAAATATACATATTATTCCCCAGAGACTAAGGTTAAACTGTTTTTTTTTTTTATGTAATGCTTCTCAAAAGTGTACAAATAACATCATCAAACTGTAGCGCTAAAACACAGAAAAATGAGGATAATAATGGTTTTGTACACAAGGGTTTCCATAACAATAGTACTGTAATTGCACCATAATTATACCTTGAGATAAAACCAATCAATATGCCTGTTGTGCAAAAACAGAGACAAAATCAAAATATTGTGTATGAATACACCAATCTCATTATTTAATCTTGTTTTGGCAACACCTTAGGAATTTTATTAGCGCTGGACCCCAGACAGTATTTTACCAGAAGACTGGCAAAAACATGTCTTGAGGCCAATGTTAAGAACAAGGAAGCAATAGCATGATATTTTTCTGAAGAAAATATGACCCCCTTACCTAGCTTTGATACTTTAGCAATTGAGTAATGTCCATCAATTCATGTGTTACAGTAGTCAAGGCGAGAGATCACAAGCGAGTGCACTAGTATTTTGGTGGTCTCTTCGCTGAGGAACGGGCGAATGCGTGCGATGTTCCTTAGGTGCAGCCAACACGATTTGGCTAAAGATTGAATATGAGGAACGAAGGAAGAGAACGGAGTCAAGAGTGACCCCAAGACAACGAACACGGTCAGCCGGTATGATTGTAGCATTATCAGTGATGACTGTGAAATCACAACCATTCACTAATTACTCACTAATTACTCACTAGAAACTACCCAAAGGCCTTACAACTAATCACCCTTATATTAACAGGAAGGATACAATGAGATTTCTCTTGTTTTCAGGTATGTCCTGGGTCAAGAAAAATGTCATTGTTACAATAAAGTACAATATAATATTAAAAATGCAAAAGAATATTAAAATGCATGTATAAAAATTTAACATGGAACACACTTATTGTATAACAAAATAATAAATATTGTCAAATAAAAAAGCAGAATTGGGGAAAAATATGTTTTTTCCCACTATCAGGCTGCTTATGGAAAAATGCACCAATGGTAAACAGTTACCTTTCTTTCAACCCTACTTCCAATAAATGAGTACTATTTTTTTCAAAAGTGGATAGATTCCTGATCTTCTTATACATAGAGTCAAGTGATTATCTGTCCCCACTGTTTTTTTATTTATTTTTTTAATATAAATAGAGATAAGGGATGTCCACTATTATAATTTCTGGCCAGAAGTGCCTAAAAGAGACCCATGGATATTGATCACCATTGTGTCAATACTTTTTTCGAATATTGTCTAGATGGTGTATTAATATTTTAGCAGAAGCATTTAATGAACCATAATAACTTTGCGTATCAATTTTAGGTAATCAGCTGAGGTGGCTGTACCAGATATATTCACTTATGACCACACTTACTTGCCAGTTTCATTTTCAAACATTCCTCTAAATAATGTTTTACTAAAGGGAAATGACTGGCTAGTATACATTGCAGAATTGTTTCCCTTTCTGGTTGGTAATAAACAGTAAAATGTCCAAAGGGCCTTTTAGAAGATAAGATTGTTTTGGTAAGTTTTGAGCCAGATTCTAAGAGGCGCTTTTAATCCCTTCGTGACGCAAGGTGCTTGAGTCCCAAATGACGCAAGCACCAAAACGTCACAATTGGTTCTTGGCCACCGATCACAAGGTGATCGGTAGCCAGGAACACTCTGGCAGAGACCCGATCAGGGTCTTAATAGACCCTGTGGGTCCCTGCAAAAAAATCGCAAGACCTCGAGACGTCACGGAGGAGTGCCCGAACACGGAAATTTGCGCACAGCGCGATTTGGAGAAATGTAGCCAGGGCTCGCTTTGAGCACCGGCTACATTTCCCCTGTCAGACTGAGGCCACTCAAAGTGGCCTCATCTGACAGGTGGGATCCCGCTGCAAGTGCCAGCAGCGGGATCCGAAAACAGCTCATCGCTGGGATGAGCTGTTTAATACAGGACGTACTATGCCTTCCTAACAACTTTAAGGCACTGAAAATCAGGACAGCATAGTATGTCCTAACGTCATTAAGGAGTTAATGGTAACATACCGTAACTAATGATATGCATAAAAACGGCTTCCAAACTTCTAAACATATACACTACAACATGTGCAGCTGGACTATATCAGCCTTCCTATTCTCGTTTTATCTTCCTCCCTTTAATAGAAATTAATGTGCAGTACCCTCATAAAACAGTTTGATAGTAACACAGAGGATTTGTTTTTGCTTAGCTGAATAATACAAATGTGTTTGAGTCAATAAATCTCAACAGTGTTTTACTCGAGTGCAGTCTGACATCAAGAGCCGCACTGCTTACAATGTGAAGTGAGGTACTTATTACCAAGGTGTCATTGTTAAGAAATATGCTTTATTTCTTCAGGTTGCTATTTTGCCAATATTTATGAATCCCTCTGTATGTTTGGTTTAAGAATCTGTGTTCTTAAAATAAATACTTGCAATAAACTTTTACACAAAGCCTTCACATCTTGCTTGGAGAATTAATTGAGAATGATTTCACATTAACAGCAGGAGTTGATAAAATAAAGGAACTACATGTTTATATACTATATGGTAATCCTGCCCCATATTTATTTTGTCTGCAAATTATAGATGTTTAGTCTTTTACCACAATTATACCACAATCTCCACAATAACTATCACTGTTGTATCTGTTGCTAGTGTTATCTTTTTTGAGATTTCTTAATTTTTTTTAACACGTCTACTCAATATCCAAGGATTAATCCAAAATTGGATTTGGGTAGGGCATCTTAGCCAAATTTCACAAATCTCTGAAATATGGCCACTCCGTATCCCTAAATTCAGGCCTAAATTGGAAGTTCAGTCTATTTGGAAACCAAAGCATCATAGGCGTTCAGATCTTGACATTTTGCCATGAAATCCATAGGTCTTTGGCTACCAAATGTACCATGATCACACCTTGAACACATTCTGAATTCAGGTAACATGAGTGGAAATCACCCATTTCAATTCTCCTGATCTTTGCTGGAGAATTCAAGTTTAAGGCCCTCTAAAGTATACTACAAACGATTTTAAACTGCTCTTTCACATGGACATGTCTACATATAAACCCCAATATAATTTCTCATACAAATATCTATCATTAGGAAAGATGATTTGTACAATACATGTCCAGCAAACATACCAATGTGTTCCCACAAGGAAGGAGTACCTATGTACCAAACTATATATATATCTCAATAGGCACTGTTACGCACAGACCATGACCTCTGGAATAAGAGGAACATATGAACATGCAATTGAAATAGGTACATGGACAGGAAAATTACAGCAGATACGAAGTAATACCATATATTACATGAAAATGGATGCATTCATTAGCATAACTTAACATGGACCAACGTGATCTGATTGCTGCAATTCACACCCAAATCAATCTGAGAGGTCCCATCAGATTAAAGTACACGATTCACATAACACAAAAGATCTGAAGCAGCCACTGAGAGTGCCTTTATGAGTAGCCCGCCCCCCCCCCGCATGCAAACGATCACCGTTAATGTGATCGTATGCGTTTTAAACACACATAGGGAGTGATCAGCTTTCCCTGCCTATGAGTTTAAAGTGTTGCAATGATGCCTCAATCAGTAGAGAGCGACGGAAGTGAGAAAAAAAATCTCTTCCGTCGCTACGAAACTGCCCCTAGAGACAGTCAACAACATTACAGTTAGAAAAAAAAGAAAAAAAGAAAAGAAAAAAGCTAACCCTAAATCTAAGGTTAGGGTTAGAATTATGGTTACAGGGGGGTTCGGGTTAGTACAAGGGTTATATTAAAGGGTGGTAGTAGATTTAGGGTTAGGGTAAATTTAGGGTTGGGGTCAAAAGGTCACTGTAGAAGAAAATGGTTAGGAAACAAAAAAAGACACTAATATTGATAATTGCCCTATTACTTGAAATAAAACATAGACAAACATGGAAACATTGGTATTTCTAAACTCAGGACAAATATTAGAAATATATATACAGCGTCTCTTTGACCATTTGTAATTGTTTTAAAAAAAATCAGGTCAAAGTTAGAAAAAGTGTTTTATGGCATATTTTCATTATATCAAATGAAAGCCCTATCTGTCCTTTAAAAAATGATATATAATTTATGTGGGTGGACTGAACACAAAGAAAGAAATTCACAGTTCAGCAAACATATGACAAAAGTAATGGAATTATGGTCGTCAAGGTACATCAAAAGGGGTTAATCTTTATCTACTCAGGAAGTGGAGGAAGGCCCAGAGGGATGACAACCAGGAAAGATTGCTGTCTGATCCTGCTGGGGTCAGAGTGCCTAGGCACATGCTTGCCAGGGACATCCTGGAAAGATACTGTAATGCACAGGGTCCGGGATGGTATAGGACCCTCAGCGCCCAAAATCAGGGGCTACATTGCAGGATGGAGACACAGGGCCTGGTGCTGGGTAAATGCAATCCCTTAGAAGTTTAGGACCCCAAGGTTATGCAGCCACATCCCAGGCCCTGTGAAGCAGCTGCTGTATCCAGGATTGCATGGCTAGTACAGGACAGAACTAACTAAATGGAAGTTAAGCAGAGAGCAACTAAGGGAGAACAGAACTGAAAGACATATTGCAGGGCCGCAGGACAGAGGCATAACATAAAATAAATCAGAGACCAAACTAAGGATAAACAATATAAGGCACAAGGCTATAGATCATAACATAGGAATAATGCAGGGCACAGACAAAGGACACATACAGAGCTTAAAGGGACAGGTATGGATAAACTAAGACTGCATACAGATGGCAGGGCTAAAAAACACAAAAGATATATACAAACTAACAAACAAATACAAGAACTAGCTTAACACTAAATATAGTAATATGGTGGGGGCTTGGTTCACCTACTGACCAATTGGATGTTAGATTGCCAACTATGTCAAAGTACCCCACAATTAGGCAAGTCCCTAACTAATATTAACAAAGAACAACATACTTTAAAGATTAACATTGCACATACATACAAACAGAGAATACCTGTAGACAGCTGCATTGGACTAAAGACTTAAAGGAAACTAAAGCAACTGGGGGAGCACACTTATATAAAGAAGCAGAGAAACAAGTCGGAAGGAATCCAGGAAAAACAAGAAAGGAGACGAACATAATCACAGACATAAAGCAAAACCAGAAATGGATCAGAGCAGAGAACAACCAGAACATAGAAACTGGGTGCAATAGCAGGGTATAACTAAGACAGGGAACATGGTTGGAACTCCAGAACAGGGTGGAACACTGATAAAGGATCACATTTAAGGGATTCATGTCTTCCCATTTAAGGGACTCAGGACACCCTTTTTACAGGGCCCAGGGCAGGGCAGGTGCCAGTCTATGGCTAGATTAGGACAGGTGACAGACAATAGCAAGACTTGGTTAGGTGCCGGTCTATATCAAGACTTGGGTAGGTGCGGGTTTGTGGCTAGGCTTAGGCAGGTGCCATTTCTGGCCAACTGGACAGGTGCCACTCAGAACAGGGAAATGCCACCACTGTGGCCAGGAACTAGAAAGTACCAGTTATGTGGCCGGAACAAGGAAATGCCACCATGTGCTCATGAGGTAGGTGAAACTTGCTGGTTGTCTGTTTGTCAACTGTTGATGTCATCCTCCTAAAGCGATGACTATAGCAGGGTGCCTGTCTGTCACATGATGCACCCGTGTGTACTGTTTGACATCTATGGTTGACGTAACTAATAGATTCCTCCTTCCATTCCACTCACAGATGGGATATTGGATATGTCTGTGCTTGCATGCTCCCATTGGGCCCGGAACATGTGCCAACAGGTATGTTCATATTACTAGTCAGGTCACCTGTGTATGTGAGTATGATGCAAACTGGGGTAGATTCTATGCCGTCTTTAAAGTTTGAAAACTGCACGTTAGTCTTATGGACTAATTCAAGCCACAGCCATGCCTGCTATCAAAAAAAAAAAATCAATAGTCTCCTGGGGCCACAGGCCTCGGCAATGTCCTGGGGCCTCAAATAGTATAATTAAAGATCTCCTGAGACCACTGGCTGGCGAAACCTTGATTAAAATTAATTAAATGCCCTCGGGCTTGGGACGTGCTACAACCCAAGCCATCTGTTCCCAAACTCCACCCCACCCTTGTGCCCCCAACTGTCAGCCAATCTGAAGTCTACCTGTCCCAGTACTACTATTGGCAGGTTTTCAAACTAGCCTACTATTGGCTGATTTGAAAATCTGACCTGGCTGGAGAAGAGTCAGACACCTCAGTGTTTTTTCTACTAATTAATGATATGACATGTAGCAGCCCCAGGAGTACTTGAAAACCAGAGAATGAACACTTAGTTATTATTAATGATCTAGGTATGGATTGAATGCATTTTCTATGCATTAGAGCGCATAGCTTTTTCTAACCAGCAATAGGATTAGTGCAGGACATACCAAATGTCATTTGTAGACCTTCAATGGCATTTTTACAACAAATAGCATGTGCATATTTTGCAATAAGGATACTGTAACGGATCGCCTGGCACCCCGACTGGGTACCTCCGTTAAAGGATGCTCCTAGCGCTTCCTGAGGACTCCAAGCACTGCAGCAGACACCACAATCACTGAACCGGAGAAACAAATAAATTCTCCCAAGCATATGAATGCTGTAGGCAGTTGAATAGGAACCATACGAATAGGTTTACTCTCCTAGCAGTCAAACTGGAACAGCATACAATAAATCCTTCCCCCAATAATGAGACGACACTTCACTTTGAGGGTTAAGCAGGACCTTTTACAGCAAGATTGAACTACTTTATTTGACAAACAACACAGACTTATATACACCAAACTGCAATCAGATAACACTTGATTAAACAATAGAAAACTTAAACACATCACCAGTAAAGCAGTATCTAGCCACTTTAATCTGGAGCCAGAAGCAAGGTAGTCAGACTGGGTGGCTGACATAACTAAACAATGGAAGGCTTAAACACATTACAGACAGGGTCCATAATCTAAAGGCAAGAGGCGGGCAAGCAGCCCCCTCCAAGGACACGTGGCGAGGCCGGTTTCGCCACATTTCTCCCCTTTACCATCCAAACTAACAGGGTATCTGACCTCCTGCCGGTCAGTGCCCTGGTTAGTCCAGCAACCCACCCACGAAGCACAAACAGCAATACAACCCACCCACAATAACTGGTTACTACACCTGGATAAAATAGCAACTTGTCCATGTCCAGGTGCCTCACCACAGCTGTGCGGGGGGCTGGTAGACTGCCTTGGTGGGTTGCTGAGTGGGCAGAGACCAGCGGTACTCTGCCCGGGTGCCAGCGCTACCACTGAAGGAGCCTGGTTGGAGCCTGGTTGGGGGAGGGGGAGACCGACTGTCTCCCCTCTGGATACACTGCTCTGTGGCTGGGGGACAGGACCGACCGTCCCTGCCCCTGGGGCTGCAAGTGCAGAGACTACGGTCCCATCTGCATAGTTGTGGGGCTTAACATCTCCCCTTGGTGGGTTAGGCTGCCGCTGGAGAGAGGGTGTAACAAGCTCCTCTCTCTGAACTGTAGACTGCCGCTGGGGAGAGGGGGTAACCTGCTCCTCTCCCTGACACTCTCTTTGCTGGTGGAGAGGGGGACCAACTGTCTCCCCTTTCAATATTTTGTCCTGCGGCTGGGGTGCGAGACAGATGGTCTCTGCTTCCTGGGGTACACACTGCCGCTGGGGAGGAAGGACGGCACCTTCATCTCCCTGGGGTACACGCTGCCGCTGGGGAGGAAGGACTGCACCTTCTGCTCCCTGGGGTACACACTGCCGCTGGGGAGGAAGGACGGCACCTTCATCTCCCTGGGGTACACACTGCCGCTGGAGATCTGGGCCGACCGCCCAGCATCCCTGTAGGGCCGGTAGAGAGACCGCCATCCCATCTCCACCTGCGGGTCTTCCCAGGACCAGTCTATGAGGTCCCCTACTTCTGCCGCTGGTAGTGAAGCAGGGGGTACCTCGGCTGCGTTTTCCCAGCTGTAGGTTGGCAGGTCTGGGTCTCCCAGCCAGTTTTCCTGTTCTGTGTCTATGCCCTGTGGCTGACATGAGTTTAGTAGTTCCACATAGTCCATCTCTAGCTGTCGTTCCATGGCAGCCAAACGGTGGAGGTCTTGTCCCAGTCCCCTAGATCTCGGGCCCTGTACCATCTCACCCCGGTAATAAAAAATAGCCCAGTACCGTGACTCTGCTGGACTGCCAAAGTCGACGTCTTCTGCTAAGGCCTTCCACAACAGGCCAGGGCTAGTGTAGTTCTCCCCCTCCGGCTTGATGCCCTCTGCCCTCCATGTCTCTGGCTGGACAGTGCACCACCACAGTGCCCGGTATGAGGCGTCAAGGCTCAGTTCCCTTTCCACGAGGTACTCAAGTTGTCTGACCTGCTGCCCTCCGGGTTGGTCTCCCAGAAGCGGCATCCGCCAGGCCATTTGTTCCTCCAACCGGTATGCGACACCAGGAAGGCGCTGCTGCCGTTGATACTGGACTTCCTCCAGGGCATTGTACCATAGTTCTTGCCGGGCAATATCTCTCCAGTCCAATTCACCCTCTTCCTCAGGTGTGCGAGGTGCCCAAGGATCCACGAACCCCATTTTCCCAAATCTTTATGTAGACAGGGACGCTGTATAAACACTAGCGTCGCCTTCAATTTGTAAATCCAAACGACTGTGTCTCTGAGCTGCTTTACCTCGCACTAGGACGCCATCCCACCGCTTGCCACCAATGTAACGGATCGCCTGGCACCCCGACTGGGTACCTCCGTTAAAGGATGCTCCTAGCGCTTCCTGAGGACTCCAAGCACTGCAGCAGACACCACAATCACTGAACCGGAGAAACAAATAAATTCTCCCAAGCATATGAATGCTGTAGGCAGTTGAATAGGAACCATACGAATAGGTTTACTCTCCTAGCAGTCAAACTGGAACAGCATACAATAAATCCTTCCCCCAATAATGAGACGACACTTCACTTTGAGGGTTAAGCAGGACCTTTTACAGCAAGATTGAACTACTTTATTTGACAAACAACACAGACTTATATACACCAAACTGCAATCAGATAACACTTGATTAAACAATAGAAAACTTAAACACATCACCAGTAAAGCAGTATCTAGCCACTTTAATCTGGAGCCAGAAGCAAGGTAGTCAGACTGGGTGGCTGACATAACTAAACAATGGAAGGCTTAAACACATTACAGACAGGGTCCATAATCTAAAGGCAAGAGGCGGGCAAGCAGCCCCCTCCAAGGACACGTGGCGAGGCCGGTTTCGCCACAGATACCACCAGCTAAGATCCAGTAAGATCCTGTTGAGCTTTTGGCTTCCAATTGTTACAGACAATGTAGTCATTTGTTTAATTAACAATTAACTTCAAGCTCCATTATGATAAAAAGATCAAATAGATGATAAAAAAATTCTGAAACATAAAAACATACAATGTTTCAGGCAGATAACCATTCTGCTCATCTAGTCTGCCCCATTCCTGGAAAAAAGAAATTCTGAATACTTTCATTAGCATCTGGCCATTTCCTTTCCCTCTAGGATAGCCGTATGTCTTTCCCATTCATGCTTAAACTCCTTCACTGTATTAATCTGTACCACTTTTATTGGAAGGCTATTGCATACATCCACTACCCTCTCAGTAAAGTAATACTTCCTGATATTATCTTTAAATTTAAGACCATGGTCTATTGTTGGCATAGATTTTCCTATTTTAAATATGCCCTGCTCTTTTACTGTGTCCTCCAAGCTATAAATGTTAAGATATTTTTAACCTGTCGTGGTAATTTTTATCCTGCAATCCATGAACCAGTTTAGTGGTTCTCTGAACTATTTCCAAATAATCAATATCCTTCTGGAGATACGGTCTGCAATATCATGTACAATACTCAGTGAGGTTTCACCAGTGCTCTGTACAATTGCATGAGCACTTCCCTCTGTATACTGCTATTTCTGTATACAACCAAGCCTGCTGCTAGCATTATTTCTATAAGTCAAAAGAAAAGCTAGGCTTAATTCTGCACCTTAAAATGTATAGACATTTTCCGAAAGCATCTGAGGAATGCTGCAGTTAAAACTGTTCCTGTTAATCGAAATTGATTAATGTGAATAATTTACGATAAGAAAAAAATATATCTGCAAAAGTACTATGATTAGTAAGGATATTCATGTACAAATGCAGCTCGTGAAGGATTAACCTTTCTGTTCACCTAACCACAGCAGTATCAAGTGAACAAAATGTATTTACAAGTGCGTAGATGCACTTCATTAACTGGCGTCTTCTGTTTGTCTCTTCCTTGTGTCTTGAGGAGTGCATGTGCCCAATAGAAGGCAGTTGTCACTTGTCCATCAAACTGATACTATGTTATGGCTCCAGATTTCAAGTATGTAATTCTGTAAGGAGTTTCTGGTGACATAAATAAATCACTTGACCTTTAGCTCTTTCATTTGTAAAATAACCAGATCTATTTAAAAGAATTGCCATACGTCAACATAATGCATGGTTTGGATGTGGTAATTATGTCGAATTCACCTTGGTGATGTATACTTGCACACAGGGAATAGAACACATACTTATCTAGAATGTGTTTACTGCAAAACATTAGGAAACATCCATCAGCCAGATCTCCTTGGTATAAAGAAGCGAACAAAATACATGTTAATATTCACATAATTGTTGTTTACTAATGTGATTTGTCTGTTCTTTTGCTACACATTGAACACGTGATAGTCTGTTTCCTCTTTAGATTATGCCCCATACATGTGTCCCTTTAGGAACATTGTTAACAATACTTTCTCTGTTATTTTTAGGGTGCACCTCCAAAAATAGCTTATATTATGTAAAACATATTCACAGAGACATTTAAGATATCCAATTTGAAAAAAAAAAAAAAATTATAAATTAAGATAAACATAGAGACAATAGATCAGGAAAGCTGTACTCAAATAAGCTCAAATTCAAGACAATTATTAGGAAAAGTATTGTAAGAGATAAAGTACATCTATCCCCCTCAGCTATTGGGAATGTCTTTGCAAATTATTGTAAATGTTTGTATAACCTGACAGACACCTATCCGACACCTATAATGGAAGGAGAGGGAATATTGAGAAAGCTTAATATAACAAAATAAAAAATGGAGAACCTGAAAGTGTTGAATTCCCCTATAAAACATTATCCTATAACATTGAGGGCAATTTCTCAATCAATTAAAAATCAGGGAAAGCCCCAGGGCCTGATGGATATCCCACAATGTTTATAAAAAATTTTGATTCGGATTTCACTGTCGCTGAATAGATTTTTTAATGACATTGGTTATAAACTGACTTTTACAGTTGAAATGTTGTAAACATCAATAACTCAGATTCCCAAACCAGATAAGGATCAAATTATTTTTCCAATTATCGTACAATTTTGTTGAAAAATAATGACATTAAAATCTTTTTCAAGATTGTGGCAGAAAGATTAAAATTGGTAATTCCCAAATTAATACACTCGGATCAATCTGGCTTTATAATGAATATAGCTGGTGGAAACAATGTCTGTAAATTATTAAACATAATTTGGGAAATTGGAAATACCGTAACTCTATCCCTGCAACCTTTGTCACTTAAGACACAGAGAAGGTATTTGATAGTGTTGACTGGAAGTTTCTATGAAAGATCTTAACTAGTGTTAAGTGAACCCGAACCGCACTGTTCGGGTTCGTACCGAACATTACGGTGTTCGGACCCTGGACCCTAACATTTCACTGTATGTCCGTGTTGGAGTTCGGGGTTCGGCTATAAAGACATTCGGTTTATAGACTTTCCGTTTATAGAATAGCAATAGCATTACATGTATTCTATAAACCGAAAGTCTATAAACTGAACGTCGTTCGGTTTATAGACTTTAGGCTTATAGAATACATGTAATACTATTGGCTTTCTATCAACCGAACTAGAGTCCCCATTCATAAGAATTTCTTATGAATGGGGACTCTAGTTCGGTTTATAGAAAGCCAATAGTATTACATAAGCCAAAAGTCGGGTCCCCATTGACTTCAATGGGGTTCGGGGTCAAGTTCGGGGTCAAGATCGAACCGGCCGAACCCGAACATCCAGGTGTCCGCTCCACACTAATCTTAACCTTGGGATTGATGGAACCTTTCATGTTCTAATTGTGAGTCTATATACAGTATTATCTGCTAGAATTATAGGAAATGGTTTAAACTCTGAATGGTTTAGAGTTAGTAATGGGATGAGGTAGGGATGTCCCTTGTATATACTTTTATATGTAATTTCTATTGAGCCGAATGATGGGATCAGTGGAATCCCTATGGTAAAATCAGAGTTTCAAAATGTATTATGTATGTGGACATTATTATCCTTACAGTTATAAATCCAGAGAAATCTACCACCATTACATTAAAATGAATTCATGAAGTAAATAATTGTTCAAATCACAAGCTTAATAAAAAAATAATGCTATATCTGAAATGTAAGGATATATCATTTACCTCACTTAAAAGCTATATACAAACTTAGTCTAATCAAGAAATTAGCTACCTAGGTATACAATTAAGTTTTAATTGGGATCTGATAGTTAAAAACTATACATAACTACAGTTATGTATATTAAGAGTTAGAACAGATTATGGTAAAATATAAATATTTGGATATCTCATGGTTGGGTAGAATAAACACAGTAAGTTTTTATCTGGTGCCCAAGATAAAATGCCTGATAAGAATTATTCAATTAAGAGATCCAAAACACATTTTAAAATTGTGTCAAATATCTATTGAAATTTATATCGGGTACAAAGAAATCCAGAATCTCTTTCTGTTTGAGCAGAAAGTTTACAGATAAAGGAATGTATTTTCCTGACATTTTTCCTCTACACTATTTAATTTTGTTATTCCATTTGCTTGCTGGGACATATAAAAAGTCAGCTTGTAACTCATGGATGACATATGAAAAATAAGCCTGTAAAGACATTGATCCTATTCTTTTTTATTGATTATACATCTCAGACATCTCTCTTCAAGAGACAGCAAATCACTAATGGAATGGTAGTTGGTATTCACTATTCCGTTAATGCAATTAGAAAGAGGTTTATGGAAAAAACTACTTTCCTTCATTACGAAAGCAGAGATAGTATCGAAAAAATGTTTGGTGGGATTGCTTTGAATAGTAAGGTAGCTGATATTCCAGGAGAAATTTCTCATACTTCTTTAAATTTCACACCTTATTGTTCCATTTTGACCTTCCAATGACAACGGAGCGTTATATTATTGATTACTCATATCCTAAAAGCTATTAATATTTGCCTTGTGAGATCATGTGAATGTTCTATTTGGAATGAGATAACCACTTAAATGAATTAGCAATGTTTCATAGAGAAGGCCATTAATAGTAATCTAAATAATATAAACTTATATTATGATATCTGGGAACCCTGGTCATATAGATCATAAAAACTTGTTGACGTTCTGAAGGTCTTCACGTTATCAAGATCGTACTCAAAGAGTAAATTTAAATCATGTTATTGTTGCCTTCAGGAATTTACTTGATGATTCTGTATGTTTCTTGGTCTTTGTTCACGTAGTAAATAGGTTGGCTGCCACTCCTATAATTATCCAATAACTTTTAATATTTTTTTTTTATGCACTAATGTGGGTGATTTGTGTCTCTTTTTATTCTTTTCTTTGTATTGTTCACTGTCTGAACACTGATATAAATGTAAAAACAGAAAAGTGAAGCGGGCTCCTTCTCTTTTTTTAATAATTATAGTGAATATTGTGCTGCAAACACTAGTGAATATAAATGCATTGATATATATATATATATATATATATATATATATATATATATATTTGTATTTTTATTAAAACAACTAATAAAAAAGAAACCTATATTAAACAAACAAATACCGACCTTCAGTTTTGTTGTGTGCAAAGCCACCAAAGCATTTAAGAAAGGATAGACCTGACAATTGTTACCAATATAGTATATATGGTATATATTCATCTTCCTCTTCTACCTTCCTCTAACTGCATCCTACTTCTTTTTTACTACCAAATCCTTGTCACTCAAAAAAAAAATAATGGCATTCGGGCATGACTTTACCTTTGAGGGCATATCACAATCATTACATGTTTCATTCCATCCTGTTTGCCCCATATTTAATACCATCTCACCTGTAATTAAGGAATAGATAGATTATTTTCTTTTGTCTTCATGAACCACAGCCACCAACAACCAATACCCTATTACATCTGACTTTGTTTGCGCCACATTGTCTCTCCTCTGTCCAACCAGAACCCTCAACACCAACCTGGAATTGTACTCATGCTTTAGACTGTGTAGAATATCAACTGTCTATCCTCCAATAACCTCTTTGACTCTCGTTAGTTTGGTATAAGACCACTTCACTTCACCATAGTGTTCAATGGCTCTGTAGAGAGTGAAGGATGAACCCTGAGCAGAATGCACCTATACAAAAATCACCCAAATATTGTATAAATAAAAAATGTACTTACAAATGTATGAAAAATAACTAGAAATGAAAAAGAATAAAAATAGTGTAATATGAACCCACATAAATAAAACATATATGAATGATGAAATGCACTCACAAATAGTGCTCCAGTACACGTAGAAGCAGTAAAAATGCCATGCATGGATGTCCGTTTTAATCTGCGATGGTTAGCAGGTGACAATATACAAAGAATAATAGAATTCGACAAAGTACAAACAGTGATAATATTACAGGCAAGAGAGAATCCACATCTTGTTGACGAACATTTTGGATAAAAGTTGAACGGAGAAAAAAAAATCATCTTTAGTTCAATTCCGCTTTCATCTCTTTTTCAGCGAGGGGGATGTCTAGGGAAGCTTCAAATGGCCAAAAATCTATGCATTGCATCTAATTTGACTTCCTCAGGACTTCAGTAACTGCAACATGCGACCTAGCTAAGATACAAAATGGCTCAACACAGTGCAACTTCAAAGGGAAGTTTAGGGCAATCGTGGAATTACACTGTGTGAATGCGCGTCATTCCTGTCAAAACTGGGATATACCATCATGCAGCGTCTCTGTTCATAACACTATTCTTTTTATTACTTCTACACTTGTGCTACATTCAACACTGGCCATTATCTTCCCTTTCATGAAATGTTATGCTCAATGAGTATAAACATGGCTGTTTCCTGGATCACTTGGTAACTTTCCAATTAACCCCTTAACGACAGGTGACGTGCCAGGCACGTCACGGCAAATCGAGGACTTGCCGACAGGTGACGTGCCTGGCACGTCATGCACTAAATGGAGTAAAGAAAGCGACCAGCGGTCGCTTTCTTTACTCTAACGGTGTTGCTACAATGCCTCTAGGTAGAGGCATTGTGCAACACCCCCCAAATGTGCAGGGGCGCGCTACGATCACTCCACGGAGTGATCGTAGCAGCCATTTAAAAATGGCTGCGCCCGCTGCACACATGTGCTTAGAAAGCGAACGATCGTTCGCTTTCTAAGCATCTCCAGTGTTGTTAAAGTGCCTCGCCAGCGAGGCACTTAACAACACCATGCTGCTCCCCAGAGCCGATGGTGGTCGCTCTCCTGAGCGACCCCATCGGCTCAGTAGAAGGGAACGCTGCCTGTACAGGCAGCTTTTCCCTTCTAATGGCAAGAGCATCGGAAGTGAAAGTATTTCACTTCCGATGCTCTAGGGGGAGCCAATCGATGCCGGCACAGCAGATCTATGTGATCTGTGTGCAGGCATGTATGGTAAGTGCTCTGATGAGCACTTACCATACTGTCAAAGGCAATATTACTAAATATTGCCTTTGACAAGTATTGATCTGCCTCCCTCACCTTACTACTTTTAGTAAGGGAGAGAGACAGATCAGATCAAGTAAAAAAATAAAATAAAAAAAATATTTAATAACATTTTAAACACCAAGGGCTTTTATAAAAGCCATTTAACCCCTTCCCTGCCATTGATCGCTGTGTACGCAGTGATCATACACAGCAGCACATTTTTTGCTGTCTGTGCATTTTTTAGGGGTTATTTTTTTTTACTGTAATTCATTACAGTATAAAAAAAGGCTCTTTTAAGAGAGATTAACCCCTTTCTTGCCGTAGATCACTGCCTAATCAGCGATCTGACACAAATGCAGCAATCTTGCTGCAGAAGCATTTTTAATTTTTTTAAAACTTTTTTATTACACCCGTCACGTGTTAATTATACCCGCTAGGGGACTACGTTTAACGTAAAAAATTTTTTTTTAGCTGTCTGAGGTCATGTATAGCGATCAGTAACAGCTGATAAGTGACAATGGCGGGTTGGCGTTTGCTCAGATGAGCATCACCATTCGTCTGGTTAGATCAATATGTGTAAATATTTGATCTGACCCGTGTAGATCTGCCTCCCTCTCACTTGAGTTTTAGTGAGGGAGACAGAGCTGTATAATGTAAGTTTTTAATTATAATATATTTAATAGAATTGAGACCCAAAGGCTTTTATAAAAGCCGTTTCCAGTATTTAACCCCTTCCCTGCAATTGATCGCTGTGTACGCAGTGATCTTACACAGCAGCACATTTTTTGCTGTCTGTGCATTTTTTTAGGGGTTATTTTTTTTTACTTTGATTTATTACAGTATATCAAAGGCTCTTATAAGAGCTATTAACCCCTTCCTTGCCGTATATCACTTCCTAAGCAGCACATATGGTCACTGCCTAAGCAGTGCATATGGTCACTGCCTAAGCAGCGCATATGGAGCAATCTAGTCGCAGAAGGATTTTTTTTGTCAGACTCGCTAGGGGTTAGTTATACCCACTAGGGGATTACGTGTATTCCTTTTGAAGCTGTCTGAACGCGTGTATAGCGATCAGTAACAGCCGATCAGTGGCAAAGGTGGTTTGGTGATTTCTCAGATGAGCATCACCATTCGTCTGGTTCGTAAATATTGTTCTGACCCATATGGATCTGCCTCCCTCTCCTCACTTGAGTTTTAATGAGGGAAAGAGACAGATCTGTATAACATAATTTTTAAAATTGTAATAAATTAAATAAAATGTTAATAAATTGTGAGTCCCAAGGGCTTTTATAAAAGCCATACCTTTTGTATAGTGTAGTGTATTAACCCCTTCCCTGCCACTGATCACTGCACAGCAGAACATTTTTTCTTGTCTGTGCATTTTTAGGGGTTAATTTTTTTGTACAGTACTACAAAGGCTCTTATAAGAGCTATTAACCCCTTCCTTGCTCTACATGTTCAAATTCCAAGTTTGAACATGAAAAAAGCGCACCTCTCAAATGTAGCCTTTCAACCCCTAACAAAGCTGACAAAGCTATGCATGGGTGGTATCCCTGTGCTCGGGAGATGTTGCTGAACATATATTGTGGTATTGTTTGTCAGTGACACATACCGAAATATGTGAATTTGTGTCTAAAGTGCAATGTATGTGGGAAAAAATACACAATAAAATGACTACCACAAACTTTGACAAAGGCTGGTGGTAGAATTGGTGCATGGAAAGTGTTAAAATAACACCATTTAAAATAGCCTAGGGTGTCTATTTTTACAAAATATATACTTTTTGGGGTAAAATACACTGTCCTACTTAAAAAAAAGTCCCAAATGAAAGATGGGCTCAGGCTGACTACACGTCAATATTCCAAGTTGAAAATGCGCACCTTCACAATGTGGCCCTTTAGCCCCCAAACAACCCAACAAACCTATGCATGGGTGGTATCCCTGTACTCAGGATATGTTGTTGAACAAATATTGGGTTATTGTTTGGCAGTGACACATACCAAAATCTGTGAATTTATGTCTAAAATACAATATTTGTGAAAAAAAAACACACAAAAATTACTACCACAAACTTTGACAAAGGCTGGTGGTAGAATTAGTGCATGGAAAGTGTTAAAATACCACCATTTGAAATAGCGTAGGGTGTCTACTTTTAAAAAATATATGGGTTGATGGTGTAAAATACACTGGCTGGTTTCAAATATGTCCCAAATGGGACATGAGTGCAGGCGGTCTGCATGTCAAAATTTTAATTTGGAAAACCAAAAACTGCACCTACCAAATTTGGCCTTTTACCCCCCAAACAACCCAACAAACCTATGCATGGGTGGTATCCCTGTACTCAAGAGATGTTGCTGAACACTTATTAGGGTGTTATTTGGCAGTGACACATACCAAAATCTGTGAATTCATGTCTGAAGTACAAGGTTTGTGAAAAAAAACCACAAAAAAATTACTACCACAAAGTTTGACAAAGGCTGGTGGTAGAATTAGTGCATGGAAAGTGTAAAAATACCACCATTTGAGATAGCCTAAGGTGTCTTCTTTTAAAAAATATATGGGTTGATGGGGTAAAATACACTAGCTGGCTTCAAATATGTCCCAAATGGGACATGGGTGCAGGCTGTCTGCATGTAAAAATTTCAAGTTGGAAAACAAAAAACTGCACCTCACAAATTTGGCATTTTAGCCCCCAAACAACCCAACAAACCTATGCATGGGTGGTATCCCTGTACTCAGGAGAAATAGTAGAATCTATTTAGCATGTTTTTTCGTTCGCTATTGTCGATGAGGAGAAGTTGTTTCAAATAAAAACAAAGAAATTTGTGTTTTTTTTTTTTTTACCATATTTTTTTTTTTTTTTTAATAATATGATAAGATATGATCAAAAAGATGGCATCCATAGAAAGCCCTTCTTGTCCAGATAAAAACAATATATAATATGTGTGGGTACAGCAAATGACAAAGAAGAAAATTACTGCTAAACACAAACAGCACAGAAATGTTAAAATAGGCATTGTCCAGAAAGGACAAAAATATGTTTCAAAGGCTCTGTCCTTAAGGGGTTAAGCAGAGTGTTTATCACTCTGTTCTGCATGTGTGCCATTACGGCCTCTCTAAAAAATGTAATACAGTTTTAATATACTATCTACATGTATATGACCCCTACATCTTCCTCTTTTCCCCTGATCTTGCCTGCTCTGATATCCTGTGTGACTGACTGTGTGGCACCATATCTTTCCGCAGTCTGTTGAAATGACTAATGTAATACAACAATGCAGCTGCTTAGGATGTCGCTAATTTAAAGAACAGACAGATGGTGCAGCACAGAAACATACTATACCCTTTGTTTTTAAAATACGTGTTTCACACATTAGCACCGATGTCAGTAAATTCCATAATAATTCTAACAAGTATAGTAGCTTAGAAACATTTTTGGCTCTTCTAGCTATCAGATTCATAGGTGTAATTTTTGGTAACTGGATTTTGACAACTAACATTTTTTAAACCACAAATTCATCATAGGTTTTAAATCTGAGCTATGTATTAGGTCCAAAGACTTTGATCTAAACAATGGAGAGAGAGTGAATGAGGATTCTTTGTGAAACATTCTGTTTTTTAAAGTACAGCATTGGAAATTCAATGTATAAAAGTGAGATATTTGTAAATGATCTTTGAAGTAGAAGCAAAACAAATATCAATTGTATGCATAGTTTTACTCATTAATAACACAATTGTACATTTGGGGAACTTAGCCTAAATGTGATCCACCATTACGAGAGAGATAGTAAAAGCCACATATTGCCACAAATATTACAACACTTTATAAATACTCTGGTTTTATATGTTATGATATTTATTTTAATGTTTTTTTTTTATGTATGATTTATGTAAAATGTTTAATATTTTGATTCATCTGTATCTGCTTGTATACTATCGTTGAAAAATGTCCATGTTTTCCATAAAAACCATTAATCGAGTTGCAAAATATATAGTAATACAGTGACAACGTTCTCGTTCAAAAATTATTAACTAGGATTAGCTAACATAATGTGCGATAATTGCAATGGAACGATGGTTGCTGATAATGGGTCTCTTTACGCCCATGTAGATATTATATTAAAAATCAGTAATTTCCACCTACAATAGCCATTTGCAGCATTAACAAAAAATCAAGGAAATTTCTTAGTGACCCCAAACTTTTCAACGGTAGTCTAAATACCTTGAGTGCCAATACAAGTTTTTTGTAATGTTGAGAGATACTACACTGCCTGGCCAAGAAAAAAGGCACCACCAAAAATAAAGGTCACACACTCTAATATTTTGCTGGCCTGCTTTGAGCTTTGATTACGGCATGCATTCGCTGTGTCATTGTTTCGATACGCTTCTGCAATGTCACAAGATCTTGTAAAGCAAAGCCTTCTCCAGCACATCCCAAAGATTCTCAATGGGGTTAAGATCTGGACTCTGTCGTTTGCAATCCATGTGTGAAAATGATGTCTCATGCTCCCTGAACCACTCTTTCACAATTTGAGCCCAATGAATCCTGGCATTGTGATCTTGGAATATGCCCGTGCTATCAGGGAAGAAAAAACCCATTGATGGAATAACCCGGTCATTCAGTATATTCAGGTAGTCAGCTGACCTCATGCTTTGGGCACATAAGGTTGTTGAACCTAGACCTGACCAAATACAGCAACCCCAGACCTATTTGCTTAGTTAAATCCAGGTGGCAACTTTTTTTTTTGGCCAGGCAGTGTAGCTAATTACAAAAATTGTAGGATACAATGGTAAAAGAAACTCACTGATCTTTGTACATTGTTCAGAAATAGTAGGCAACCCGGTGGAAATTTAGACATAATGCAAAACTAACAAGATGCTACATCTGAAGACGTAGTGGGCTATTCACAAAAGTCTGGGTTTGATGGTTGAGCTAAGAGCTCTTGACAACCAAACTTGGACAGATTCAACCATTCCCGACAACCTAATCTCGACCTTTAAAAATGCTGTTCACAAAATATATTTTCAAGGTTGAGATGTGGTGAAGGTAGGCGAGATGGAGGTTGAGTGAGGTATGTTGAGGAAGTAGAGTTTGGAAGTAATGTTAATCTCAAAAAATGCTACTGTCATTTCTTGTCCCACTTCAGAAGAGACGAATTGAACAAAGTGATTTTTACGACTAAGTTCAACTCGACCTCCCTTCACTTTTAGCGAATGGCAATTTTTATGCATTCAATGGAGGATGGGATGGGAGGTCAAGATTGACCTTGGCAAGGGGGGTCATGTTGAGGTTGAGTTTTGTTTAGTAAATAGTTCAAGGTGGTCAAGTTGGGAGGTAGGTTTACATTTTGATACTAAGTGAAATTTGATCTCCCAACTTGACAACCTTGAGATAAATTCAAAATTTTAGTGACTAGCCCCCATAATTTTCATTATTCAAGCAATTTGTTATTTTCAAGTGAGAACCTTCAGCATGGGGGAGTTATTGGTTCCAGGAAACTTTGTGAGTTTTGCCAAAATATAATTGGACAAATCTGTCTCTGACATAAAATTCTAGTGAACCAGTCACAAAACTGCATCCAAGACACAACTGACTTGCCTTGGGATTGTGGATTGTATACTAATGATGCCTAAAGGGAAGGAAAATTAGTTAGTTAGTTTTACACTAATGATGAATACGATCTTCAGTGCACTATGCAAAATTAGCTGCTTTGAGGAAAAAAACCTAATTCTTCCTCCCTAGACACTATGAGGAAAAACAGTAAGCAAAGATGCTTTTTTTCCTGGATAAAGTTGTAAGTAAGATTCAACAATACATTGCTTGTCAGTTTCTATAATCAGATGTAAATAAAACCAAGCCTAGCGAGAGTTTATTTAGATTCGATGCACATTAGGTGGCTGACTGCAGGGTCTTTGAATAAACAGTCAGAAAGAAATTCGAGGGTCAGATAATACTAGAACAACCTCCCAGAACATGCTCAGCACAGTGTTCCTACAGTACATGCGAACACTAGAGTTCTTTTATACAGATGTTAGAGAAACAAAAATACAGCAGATCCTCAATTATACTCCTACATTTAGGATGAAAATAGAGGTGTTTAATCAAGGGTGGCAGATGACCAAATTCTTAAACTGGGTGCCAATTTTAAAAATGCTCCTTCTTTGGCACACAAAATGCATACATTAGGATAGTTAATTTATGTAGAGCACTATTAAAAATAACAAACACTGACCCCTAGAGACCCGTAGGTTAGTAAACCCGTGCATTAATCAACCATCAATAGTCATATTTTACATTTTTCCAAAACATATTTAAAGGTTTGCTGTAATATCTATCCAAGATAATTGCATGAATCCAATGTTTAATGTTTTTCAGTACCCACAAGTAATGAAGGTAAATGAGTTTATCTGCTCATTCCATTTATCTTCCCTTAAGATGCCACAGCAGTATACTAAGAAAAGATGGACTCAAGCAATTAAAACCAAATAAAGGTATTGATATGTGACCTGTTTTATTTGACCTCTATTTGTCTCTAAAGCTTGTGTATGTTACAATAGTACAAGAGCAATTAAAGCGAGCGGTGGATTATGCAGTAACATGTTATAATTCCATTCATTAATAATTTGACATTGTAACTCAATAAAAATTCATTATGTCTGTCAAAAATTGGGAGATTTCTTTTTTACTAGCTAATTACATGGTTGTATTGCTGTTAAATAAAAGTATGTAACCATCTTAGCTGTGGAAATAGAGGGAAAATGTAGAGTTAAAGTGATACCCTTCATTGAAGGGGACCTAGCAACTCTGTCCAGAAAACTTGCAATCAAATTCTGATTTTTCACTCTGGCGGCATTTGACAAAGCACTACAATGCAAAACGCGTTAAGGGTTCACCTTTGGATTTATTTGGTTTATGCACTGAAATTTACTCAAGATAATGATAAGGCCTAAGGATCTGAATGAAAAGTAAAATTATTTTCGATTTCATACAGGCAGTGCCTCGTTTTTGTATTTAGATTGCCGATGGCATTTTTGTTGCTGTCATTTTCACTCTAGTGCTCTGTATTTCTGTTATTCATCAAATTACATAATATCTTGTTTTCTGCATACTATGACAACATAATATAGAACTGGAGCATAAGCGAATCAAGGGCAGTTGATCATTGTCTTTATTTTTTACATTTCTATGACACTTGGTAGGACTTTGAAGGAGAAGTCTGTTTTATCACTGTTTAATAAATCACAATGCCAACGATGAAAAAAATGCTTCACAGGTACACTTTAAAAGGGCCAAACAGCTCATGTACATGTTTAATTCATTAGTATGCTTGCATGTAAAAAATTACACTTTTTTGCACAAAAAAACTTAAGGGTCTACTCAGGTTGCTCTCAATTTCTCAATAGTAACTCCAAGTTTTGGACAAGTTTGGGGATATGAATAGCCCAAAAGTCTGGCTACTCAGGCATCACTAAAGTGCTTCCAAATTAGCACAAAAACAGTCCATTGCGGACTTCCTCTGGAGAGGATAGACACTCACGTTGGGAGGACTGTGGCTATTGTAAAATAAAAATACATAATAATAATTATTAAAAAACGTTTTAAAAAAAATAATGGACTGTTGCTGGGTTGAGAGTTCATTAAACTTATTTACAGGTATTTTTATAATGATTCATCCCCTCCTACCTGTGCAAGGCATAGGGGGTAAAAAATGATTTAATGTTTATCTTATGGCATTTGGGGCACTTGGGCAACCCCCAAATCCAAGAGGAGCATTGTATTTATATTCAGGAGTTGTGTGCCATTTGGGTGTCTCCAAAAACCTCAAAATAGTATTTTATTTATATTAAGTGGTCCAGAGGCATTTCCTTGACTCCCAGCCCGGCTTATATATTAAGTGGTCCAGAGGCATTTCCTTGACTCCCAGCCCGGCTTATATATTAAGTGGTCCAGAGGCATTTCCTTGACTCCCAGCCCGGCTTATTATTAAGAGGTCAGAGCTATTTGCCTGGAATTGGCAAACATTCAGGACAAAATCGGCTATGTTGAGTAGCCAGTGTTTGGACAATATACTTTGACCAATCTGGCCCCATTTTGGCCCAGATCAGTCTATTTGGAATAGACCCTGTGGTGTACACATATTTAACTATAGTAATATTACAAGTATCCTTAGAAAAAAACTCTTATAGATGCATTGTCAGAGAAAATGTTGTCCAACATATACATGAAATTAGTTACAGTACACAGGGTGCTTGTAAAATACTGGCTGGCTGGCAACCATATAGATAATATAAAATATGACTAAAGACCTGAACCACCAGGGCCTTCTAATTGAATTATTTTAAGATGTGATGAATGGATGTGTTATTCATTATTGAAAGACATTATGCATATTAAATTAATGTGGCTACTAAATAAGCATCTATGAATAGAAATGCTATAGAGCTATTATACTTAGAAATGTCATCTAAGCATTGATGCTAATATCAGTCCCAAGAGCTTTGTTAGTATAATTACTATTATCCAAAATGTGAATATCTATTTTAAGAAACAAGAAAACAATAGAACACTATTTTCCATATTGCTTAACTCATTTAATTCCAGAAGAGTATGCAATGTAAATACACCATTACCCATATACAACATTGTTAATTAAATTGTGGTATTATTGGAGAAATGACTAACCATACGGTGAAGTATTTGTAAGGGCCTTCTCTGCGGATGCTTGACTGTATTGGTCATCTCTGTATAGGTATTTTGAAGGTCCATATCTGGTAGTCTATTCTCTGGGATAAGCTATATCTGGAAGCCATCTACAAGTTACTGCATCTGACTTATTCCTTAAAAGTTATTTGATGTGTAAATGTTTCTAAATGTGTTATGAACCCATAAACATAGTAAAGTAATTTAGGTTGAAAAAAGACACAAGTCCATCAAGTTCAATTCTCTACCTAACATTCCAGCTTTTGATCCAAAAGTCGTACCATTGACTTGTAAAGAGGCAAGATGATATCCTCCTCCAGTGAATCTATACCTCGTTGTATACATGCCAATATCTTATTAGCCTTTGCAGCTGCTGACTGGCATTGAGCACTGTTGCCAAGTCTGTTATCTACAATTATTCCTAAATCATTTTCATTAGTAGTTTTTCCCAGGGAAAATTGTTTTTCCCATAATGCATACATCTACATTTGTCTATATTGTACCTCATTTGCCACTTAATTGCCCAGTCCCCCACTCTGTCCAAATCTTCCTGTAAAAGAACAAACATCAAGGTTAGTCTGTATTACCTTACATAATTTCATGTTTTCAGCAAAACACTGAGACATGGCTCTCAACACAACTTGGGAGATCATTAATGAACAAATTAAAAAGAAGAGGGCCTAAAACAGACCCCTGAGGTACTACGCTTAAAAACTTGGTCCAATTTGAGGATTTTCCATTTACAACAACCCTCTGCATTCTATCTTTTAGCCAATCTTCAATCCAAATATTTACATTTGCCCCAAAGCTATTTCTCTCAATTTGTAGAGTAACGTTTTGTGTGGAACTGTATCAAGTGCTTTAGCAAAGTCTAAATAGATAAAACTTACCAGGAAAGGTTAAAGCATCTTAACATGTATAGCTTGGAGGAAAGACGTAACAGGGGGGATATGATGGAAACATTTAAATACATAAAGGGAATCAACACAGTAAAGGAAGAGAGTATATTTAAAAGAAGAAAAACTACCACAACTAGAGGACATAGTCTTAAATTAGAGGGGCAACGATTTAAAAGTAATATCAGGAAGTATTACTTTACTGAGAGGGTAGTGGATGTGTGGAATAGCCTTCCAGCAGAAGTGGTAGAGGTAAACACAGTCAAGGATTTTAAGCATGCGTGGGATAGACACAAGGCTATCCTAGCTATAAGACCGGGAACGGGGGACTAATAAAAGTACTCCAAAAAAAATTGGGCAGACTAGATGGACCGAATGGTTCTTATCTGCCGACACATTCTATGTTTCTATGTTTCTATATAACCCATCTCCCTTTGCAGTATGAGCAATTTTTAAAATGTAACTATGGAGAACAGCAAAAGTCAGACATTTGCTGAGTTAGAAAGAGTTAGCAAGTTGGATAATTTTTTAAACTCATCTATTAATTCCTGATCTTTTCCGTAAAGAGAGTCCAATGTTATTTTATTCATAATTTATTTTTTAAATTTTGATTTACAAAACGTTAACACTAAAAAAAAATGTTTTTCGATTATAAAAATGTTTGCTCCTTAGTATTTTGGTAATATATGCAATAATTGCTAAATCTATATATCTGTACTAAAAATAATAATTGAAGTCAATGGGGACACGAACTTTTGGCCACTAAAATGCCTCTAAAAAACGTCCTGGAAAGGGCTAGAGGGCTGCAAAATGAAGTAAAATGTGGGTAAGAGTGTCCCCATTCATACGAATAGGTCAATTGACCTATTCGTATGAATGGGGACTCTATTTCAGTTTATAGAAAGCCCATAGCATTACATACAATGTAATCGCCGAACCCCCAACTCCAACCCGAACATACAGTGAAATGTCCGTGTTCGAGTCTGGGGTCCAAAAACCATAATGTTCGGTACGAACCCGAACAGTGCGTTCGGGTTCGCTCAACGCATATATATATCATAAATAAAAACACTGTGCTACATGCAGGCATAAAATAAACACACACACACACACACATTAGTTTAACAGTAGAACACACAAAAGTACACTAACTGACTTACATAAAGGCAATGGGAGATTCACAAACAGACAGTAAATCTCCAACACCTATAACATTCAATAACACAATGATAAACATGGGTAAACCAGCACAAAATAACTAAATTAAAATAATTCAACAATAATATTAAAGTGTGTACCGACTTGTTGGTCCTATCAAAAATGTGTTATCTGCGCCCCTGGGGAAATGTTTTATCAAACCCAATGCCATCAGTATATTGTACGCCCTCTCAGGCCAGGGCTATAGTGTATTAGCAAGAAGTAGTAATCAGTCTTCTCCATGAGCCCCAGTGACTGAGGGTTCCATCAATACTTTTTACAATGTATAGTTGAAGAAGTTCTCTAATGCAAATGGAGGCAAGCATAACTATGCACCCTTGTGCAGGCTCATCCAGGCATTTCAGTACCCTTCTTACTTTGCTTTTTTTTTATTGTTTATTATTTATGCTTATTCCTGCTCTGTTTCCATGTTTTTCTTGTTCTCTGTTGTGATCCATTTCTGATTTTCTGTTCTGCCTGTAATTGTTTCATTACAGGTTTTCTCTGCTCCCTATTGCCTTGTTAGTTTACCACTATATAAACCACAACAATTTCTCTTCTGTTGTTTGCAGTCTTAAGTCCTGTGCAGTTGAGTCTACAGGTATTCTCTGGTTATGTGTTATGTATAATTCTGTGAGTAGACCACTCTGAAGGATTATAATGTGTCAGTGACAATAATTGATAGTTTACTCCAACATCCATTGTTCTGTGTTAACTGGATTTACTGTTAAACTGATTATGTTGTGCACATTATGTGCGTTTTGTAATTACTCAAAGTATGGTCATTCCTATTTGGTTTGCAGTCTGAAAGTCGAATGTATTCCTAGCCCCAGTGAGTTGGAGAACTATGCCTAGTTCCATCCCCCCCCCCCCCCCCCCCATTGTATACTAATGTCTGTGATATCATGTTTATGTCTTTTTATAAATTTGTGTTGTTACACAAATAAAGGAGTTGTTTTCTTTCTGTCCCTAACTGCTAGTGGTCTCTTGTCTGCTATTTGGGTCCAAAGAGCATGGCTCCAGGAAAGACTTGCTGGGTGGATGCTGAGCTTTTATCGGGGCTAAGGAGGTGATTTCACACAACGGACAGAGGGTTTACCTCTTCTGGTAGATGGTCCGTTACACTGCTTTTCTTCTTTTGCTCTGCTTGGCTGTTACTTAGGTCATTCTGTCCTAGCCATGTAATCTGTATGTAGCAGCTGCTTACACAGGGCCCTAGTATGTGGCTACTCAAAACCTGGAGCCCCAAGCTACCAGATAAGTTCATTTACCCAGTACTGGGCCCTGTGCCTCCACCCCTGCCATGGAGCGCCTGATCTCAGGTGCTCAGGGTCTAATTCCATCCTGGACCCCGTGAGTGACAGCAAGTCCCTGTTATCTGATTAACTCCTTGTCTTCTACATAGAGGTCCATGATGTTATGATATGTAAGGTTAATAAAGTAATTAACCTGAATCTGACTATTATCTCTCAACCTCCCTCCCCTTATAGCCAGCAGTGCATATGACAATGTAGGTTTTTCCATCACAAGGAGACACTGGAGGCATTAAGTGCCCTATTGCTTGGCTTCGTTCATTCATAATCATTGAAATCATAATAGAAAGATAACTTAAAATGTTTGAGCCTGCAAAGCAGAGCCAATATTATTTTAGCTCTGTTTTTCAATTCTAGCATGATCCCTTTAAGTAATTTGTCTGATATGCATAGTATATAGATGATGTATACTATTTTTTTTAAAGCCATTATATATTTGCTTATGTTACTTAAACATTCTAGCAAAAGAGACATTAAACAAGTGCCAATGTAACTGTAGAACACACAACACTGAACATTATATGCTCACAAAAAAAGCTAATTTCCTTGAATTTTTTTATGATATCCACTTTCTACTCGAATATAAAAAAAACAGAAATAAAAATCATATAACATATCTAAATGGTAGTGTTCTGTTTCATTTTTTTATCTTTAGTTTTTAAGCAAAGTACTAAGAAAATTATCACAAGGCATCCCCTACAAAGGGGTCACATTGAATATCACATTTGCATTTGTGAACAAAATCTAGGGTACTTTCATACAAATCGTACAACAATCGCCAATCTAATTATAATGCATACACATCACTGCAGAGGGGACATCTAAAGATATAGTGGACTGTGCAGAAACTTACTCAATAGCCTACAGATCTCACGATGTCATTTGTGCTAAACAGTAAGTGAACTTTATACCTTAAATTCGGATAGTTGAGCAATGGCTTTTTCTTCTACTTTCCCCATTTGTACTGTGAGATACCAAAAGGCAAGGCCATGCACAGTCAGTCACAAGCTTTCTCTAACAGTATAACAAGCCCTCTTCTTCAATATTCATTATTTCCAGTTAGATGGCTTTAGTGTTAAGGAACAAGCGGACAAAGCAGGGAGATTATTTTGAGTTTCTCTGTTGCTGTCAGATTGATATTATGAGGGTCAATGAATATGGATGCTTTTACCCAGGCAACGTTCACTGTAAGAGTTCAGATGATATTTTTAGCTTCAGCAAGTAATAAACACAAATCAACGATGATGTATTTAAGTACTGAATGAATGACCTGTTCCAAGTGCAGAAAATACCATAGTAAAAGGCAGTTTTTAAATGGCTTGACAAACATAAACCCAACAAGCAAAATGTTACACATCATGGATGATTTCCAGTTAAACAATGTTTTTAAATCTTTAGTAGCAATTCAATATTCTGACAAATGTTTTGATGAATGTGCTACTGCTTGTACATCGTGGGATACCTTAACTGTCAATTCCAGAAGAGCTATAAGGGTCGGTACCTCGGATTTTCTTTGAGAAAATAGGAGCCCTAGGTTTGGACCACTTCAGAAGGATCCATGGACAGCACAGCAATGTGGTGCTCTGACTATGCCTCCTGGCCCGTGGTAATCACATGCAGAAAATTAAAAAGTCGGCACTCCCTATGCCGTCCTTAGCAATGGTATGCCTATTCATTCATTAAACTTACAACCACCACCTGAGTGCCGATTTTATTCATTTTCTACTCAGTAAGCACTGAAGTGCTTCCAAATGAACATGAAAATTGGCCATCGTGGCTGATCTGTGTGCCGACATTTGTACATCCAATTGCTGAATTAATCAGAGTAAAAGCACGTTAGTAGTTCACTGATATTGATGGCTAGATGTCAATAATGCCTTTAGATGTGAGAGATAGTATAGTTTATGCCAAAATGGAATTTTACATTGAAGTAGTGAAGGTTAATACGGTGTGGGAAATGAAGTATGCAGGGAGTAGGCATAAAAACATTAGAGATATAAGATAACACCAGTGACTGGGAGAGGGGTAAAAAAAAGGAATGAAAAAAATGTAAAAAAAAATTTGGGCACACTGGTTCTTATCTGCTGACAAATTGTGTCTGCCAACACAAAAAAGTTTTTGTGTATGTTCCTATAACAAAGACATTAATTATAAACTATTGGCCAATACCAGCAGGAATTCTATATAATTCTTCATGTTTCATCATTTTCTAAGCAGAGAAGGAAAGCAAGATGTCTTTATGATTATAACAAAAGAATAAAAAAGCATATGCATTATATAAAATATATTTTTTTCCATGTTTTTCTTACAATATTTGCACATTATGTATATACCCCATGGAGTTAATAGTGTATGTAATATTAAAACTAAAACCAGACTAGACTAGAAAAATAAATAAATAAATAAAATAAAATAAAAATAAAACCAGACTAGATATAAAGCAACACATAAATGTACTCAATAGAGAACTACACACCATATGGATGGCAATTATTATAATAAAGTCTTTCAAAAGCTGCATAACTCTGTAGCATTTTGCTTTCCATCACTTTTGGTTTTTTTACTGAAGAAGAATTATTACCTACTGGATTTACAAAGCAGAGACCTCAGTGGACATATTTTAAATATATAATTCAGTCTGACTTAATTTAAGAAGGTTGTAGCTTGACAAGAAGGTGAAGTGGAAATGATTGACAGCTGCTGCCTTGTTGTGACCGTATATTTGTATTGGCTTATATTACAGAATAGGCTACCACTTCAACTAAAAATGATGATACATGCCAAGTTCCAAGAAGATTTTACAAATTCCAATGGGCTAAACATTGCAGTGGTTTGCTGAATTTGCCACCGCAGGATTTCCACAATGTGTTGCTTAAAAGAAGAATGACTATAGATTAGAAAAATAGTATGTGTCGGCAAATAAGAACACATTTCTTTCTACTGTAATATACCTCATTATGTCATTACCCTTATGTTATGTTCAGGATAGCCTTATGGTTATCGTATTTAAACTCCTTAACTATATTAACCTCTGCCAGTTGTTCTGGAAGCTGCCATTTCATGCATCCACCATTCTCTCACTAATTAAATATTTTCTGATTTTACTGAAAATACTGACCTTCTAGTATAAGACAAAGTCCCCATAACTTTCCTTCTTTTAAGTATAATCTCCTCTATTAGCACATTCATTCTCTTTATGTATTTACATGTTTCTATCACATTCTCTCTCCTTCGTCTTTTGTCCAAGCTATACATGTTTTGATTGTTTAGCCATTTATAATACTCTTTAAACCATCTTGTAAACCATGAACCATTTTAAACATCCTTCTCCAGATTCTCTTTGGTATATACACCAATTTGCCATAAGATTATGACCACTCACAGGTGGCAAGCTGGCGGAGGCAGTGTGATGCTTTTGGCATTGTTCTGTTGGGAAACCTTTGCTCTCCTGCCATCCAACTGAGCACTTGTGGGATTTGCTGGACAATCAAGTCCAATCAATGCAACTTATAGGACTTAAAGGATCTGTTGATAATGTCTTGGTGTCCGATACCACAGCACACCCTCAGTGGTCTAGTGGTGTTCTTTAGGGCTGTTTTGGCATCAATTGGGGACCTACACAATATCAATCAGGTGATCATGATCCAATAGAATCAAGACCTGGATGCTGTGCAATCACTACACAAAAATCCAAAAAACTCCATGCACTTAAGGGACTTCTAAATTAATATAAATTTATATTCAAAATAAATAAACTATATGTATGTATATAGATATATATAATATAAATATATATATATATATATATATATATATATATATATACACACACATACATACACACATACACACACACACTTTCCACAAGTTCTACAAATATTGCAGTTAGTACTTTATTCAATGAACTTTATTCTGCCTTCGTTTTTCCCCCAAAATGCTTTGTCTTTCATTTATTAAAATTATACTTGCCACCAGGGGAGAGTTGGCAGCCTCTCGTTACCTCCCAGCATTCTGACTCAGAAGACCTGGCAGAAGCGTTACTATATAAGCAATATTTATCTGACAGAACCCCTTTAACTGATTGATATAAATATATAGTCCTGGGAACAAGGAAGTACAACCTCTTTGAAATCTATGGTTTTACATATCAGGACATAATAATCATCTGTTCCTTAGCAGATCTTAAAATTAGGTAAATACAACCTGATGACATATATTACACCGTGTCATGATTTATTTAACAAAAATAAATCCAAAATGGAGAAGTCATGTGGGAAAAATCAAATACACCTTATGATTCAATAGCTTGTAGTACCACCTTTAGCAGCAATAACTTGAAATAATCATTTTCTATATGACTTTATCAGTCACTCACATCATTGTGGAGAAATTGTCCCACTTTTTTTTACAACATCTTGAATGTTTTTCAGTTTTAAATAATTGTTCTCACTGTAGAATGATGGATTTTAAATTGTTTGGTTATGGTCTTATAAGCCTTCACAGTTTGATCTGGTAGCAACAATTGTTTCTCTAAGATAATTGCTGATGTCTTTCCTCCTTGGCATTGTGCCTGAATGCTTCAGACCAGTGAACTACAAAAAATGCGGCATAGAAGGCCGCTGGCCCCAGGGCACCAGTCTATTTAGTTTATCATTTTTTATATATATATTTTTTATTTCAGGAGGATTTTGGCTATTTTTGCACATATATCTTTGGGGAGGATCGTGGTTACGATTATGGCACACAATTGTTGATTTTTGTGTCAATGATCCAAAGTGGTCCAAATCTTGGAGCTCCAATTTTCTAATGGTATACCCTAATAATATTTGAATGTCTGTGATTGCAAATTTTTTGCTTGAGCTGGAGATGTGATAATTCAATTCACAGGACAAAAAGGACACATAAGTATAGTGTTTTGCAAAAAGTAAAAAACAAAACTGGAACATTTATATGTATGTTTCTTTCATAGTGTCTTTAGGGTATTTGGACAGGTTCTGTTTTCTTCTTTATAAAAATAAATGATTAAAGGAACAACTGGAAAAAAAGCAGGGGATTCTCATCTACTGCCCAAGTCAGATAGAAGTTTGAAATGAGGATGGAAAAATCTGGTAAATCTGGTAACCTGGTATTAAGGTGTAGGTGGGCTGTTTTGAGAAGTTCAAGATTTAAAATAATGTTCAATGTTCTCAAGCATTGCTTTTATATAACAGTTCATGTTTTGTTTAGTACAGTGGAATAACTTGATTTGCAAGAAATACGATTTAAGTTTTTCCTGAAAACAATACAATACATTGTCAATTGTATATTTTTTAGCACGTGAAGTCACAACTTTGACAGTTAATATATCATGTTAGCAGGTATGTATAATGTTGTATTTTTCTGCCTCATCATTTTGAGAGTCACGTGTGAATATAGGGTCAATGAAATAAGCTCATATATTTGACAGTCCATAGGGATTGCTTTCTAATGGTCACACAAATAGGACCACTGCTACGAATGATAAAGACAGCAAAAATAAGTTAAGAAGATGTCTAGAAAGAAGTAAATCAGGCAGGGTTTATGAAAACATTACTGGGAACAACTTCTGGGAACTCAGTCTTTGGGTATTTTCCAATTTATAAAATGTAACATTTTCACTGACACATTTGGTTTGCTTCCAGGTGTCCAGATCAACAAGTGATGGTGAGAAGTAAGTTACTTAGTAGTGAGTATACAGGGAGTTTATTTTATATAGGAGATGATATACAAACAGGTTGCTTGTTAAGATTCCTTTATTGCATGGCGCTCACATAGCGGCAAAACTGCAAAAGCTGACTAAACTGCTTTACAAGTTTGCCACAGTCGTAAGCTGCTTGTTACTCACCAACTTTACAAATTTTCAAATTGCTTTACTTTACCGTTGAAAACAAGGTTTATTTTATTTTTTTTCATCTGTTTTTTTCCATTTACATTTTTTATTCATTAATTTCTTATCTTATAGGTGTATGGCACTTTTTTTTCTGAACATTGTTTTAAGCTGACCTTTGTTTTATTTGATGTATTTTCTGCAGATTTATTGTATTTGTATAAAAGCATATGTGTGAAACACAGCAAGCAGTTTGGTCTCCAGTGATGTCAGTGTTCCACAATAACGGAATATTCCCAAGCAGCCCATTTGAGGTCATACTTTATTGCAATATATATTTTTATGCATTTTACATAACTGAACTTATGGCCTTAATATCATCTTATCCCAGGTATCAGGGGCAATAACGCCAGGTCACATTGCTTAAAAAAAATCAACTGCAAACTACTTAAATTAATATACACAATTGAAAAAACACTTTACACACACACACACACACACACACACATATATATATATATATATATATATATAAAAATCTGTAAAAACTTACATTTTTAAAAATGAAAGCGCTTTTTCAGGATGGCAGGACAGACCCCCCCAAATTGGGACTGTCCCATGCAAAGTATGATGAAATGGCAAATCACTCCTACTACCTATATCCATAGTTATACAACACATTCTAAAATAATTATGATAAAAGAAAGCTATAGTTCAAACTTGTAATAATAGCACCATAAAGCGATAGAAAAATTATAATAGTCCATGAGTTGTCTCTTTCTAAAATATGTCACTGTATATTGTAATAAAACTGTATGCCTCTGCCGAATTCATCATCTCTTAAACTATGACTATGCTTCAGCACACTTTCCAAATGCAATACAAGATTGTTTTAGCAAATAACATTATAATACTTATATTCTAATTAAGTATCCTCTGTTGCAATTATACAGCTGTGGGTATTCAGTCTTGTAATCATCCTTGTGTAAGCTGTGCCAAGAAGTAATGTTTAGAAAGATCTCACATGATATTCCTCTTACAAGCATTATTTTCTTATTTATTTAGATCCAAACACTATAAAATAAGAGGTGCACTGCCTTTTACTGCAGGTTTGCTATTACATATATGTGGTAATCATCAGTACCACTTGTTAAAAAAAATAAAAAAAAGAGCTAGCTGTTGTGTTGCATCACATGCAATATTACTGTTCTCTACTGCTTCTAGATTCAAAGCTTACAAGCAGGGCTCTCTACATGCAGAACTGGTAGACTGCCAATGGATGAAACCCAGACCTTAGAACCTGAAATGAGGTGTTCACCACGACTCTTACGTACCAAAGAATTGAGCCCCAGATACCATAAAATACAGTGAGACATTAGTGGAGAGACCTGCGCTTGATGGAGAATTTGATGGAGATGTGCGATGTCCGATATGAGTGGAAAAAAGGAATCAAAAAGAAGCTGCAACAGAGGACAGACAGAATATAAATCTGCACTGGAGTTTGGACAGGAATTTAGGAGGGCTTTTCAGGTCAGGAGACCAACAGAAATACTGGAACAGATTAGGAGCAGCCAAGGGACAAAGCCAAGGTCAGAGCAGGCAGCACAGACAAGCTGAGATCAGTACTGGCAGTGACAGAGGTGAAGAGAAGCTGTGTCAGTAATATGAATCCAACAGAACAGTAGCAAAAAGTGGGGTCAGGGAAATCTGTGTAGAAAAGGGAAGCAAACAGAATAACAGGAGAAAGGCATGAGACATGGGTCAAAACTAGGAAAAATCTCCATTCACAGGCAAAGTGGGAAGGAAATCTGCCTCCAAAGTAACCATGCCTTCAGTATGAATTTGGGAGCGACTGAGGGAAAGTTATAAAAAGGGGAAGTTCCCTTTTAAGAGGAACTACTTTCAGAAGAGACGATTGAGGGGAAGAGCAGCAGCGGCCATGTTGGAGCCTTTCAAGAACTCCTAAGTAAAGGGAAGTTTGATAACCAGAGTAGTCATCTAAGGGCTGGAATCAGGGATATGCGGTGAGCATACTAGGGGACAAGAAGAGGCCGCAACAGATGAACAGGAAGTGGCTACAGGGTGCAGGTATTCTCAAAATGATGCCGTGCCTGAGGGGCAAATGCATACGTTAATGCATTTTTATTTTTTTACCAGGCAATCATTGTATTGATTCATGCATTCGACAAGCAGGGGTCAATTAGGCTGTTTATTCAATCTATGTTTGATTTTCAAAAACATATATATAGACAGTGCCTTTTACAGGTAAAATATTATATGCTACATAACTCAAACTATTAAGGTTGTTGATGTATGGTTGTGGTAGAGGTTCATTTAAGACTTTATTTGCTTTGCTGCCAGTCACTTCTTTGGCATAGACAGGGTTACAGGTTGTTGGAAGTTTAATGGCACGGCTTTGTTAGCAGTATATTCATTGCTGCTTAATTAAGGAAGGGAGCTGTGCAAGTTGGATGTGCAGCATTAGGAATCTGAACAATTGATGAAAGTAAAGGAACACTGTATTACTCCTCGAGAGAGAGGATTATTTTCTGCCAAGTATTTAAAGAAAGAGCATTCACTTTAGAGTATAATGTATCCTCCAGGATTTTGTATAAGACCATAACCAAAATCTTAATTTTCTTCTTAAGACTTTATTGCTCGTTTGTTTCCAGTTATTGCTTAGTCAGTTGTAACAATGTGCCTCCCACTGATCTGAACATCTTCATCACTCTAATAAGCAGTGTACATAAGAAAAATCCTCAATGGAATGATCATATATTATTTCTTTGTAACACCCGCATAAGGCCAGTTAAAAGTGTGTCTGAGCAGATTAACTTATTTGGGGTTTCAACTGAAAGAAGTTTCTCATACAATGATAAAGGACAATTGTCAAGTAACAGTTTAGAACAAATAAAAATAGATTTTAAATGATTTAAATCTTTTTGGTTTTGTTTTTAGAAATACATCAAAAATACTAGCTGACAATCTTTAGCTTCCGTTGAAGCCCGGCTGACTGACTGTCAGTGTACAGATGTATTAACACATTAGCAGCAAAGTCATTAAATGCATCTAAGAAATGGGAGATCTCCAGCTACCATAATGTACACTGAGCAAGACATCCAAAGGCTACATAGGGAATGCGCTAGTGACAAGCAGCCTGGCTCCACTCCCCTGCAACTGGACCAAGCAAATTCCAACCCAAGAGATGAGTGAAGCTTAAATAGATGTTCACCTATTCTCTATAACCAGATTTCTGTTTCCAATGTTCCAACATGATTGAAGGCACATTTAACTCAACCTTGCCGGCACTCGAGGGGTTAAGACATGCCTGAAGCTGCAATCCATGTTACTTCTATGTTATAATAACTGTTGACATTTATGAATATTTTTATGCACTTTCCGTAGGTTTATGCTTTCCTTCTTTATTAAAGTATGACGCATGTGGTTGGCTTGAGTGGTAGATGTTTTCCCTTAAGCCACACACATTCGTATTTGTTGGTTGTAAATCAAACTAGCCATTAATTCTCTGTGGAATAAATGAGAAGAATCTGATGTATCTTTAAAGAGGTCTTGCTTATTAATGTATCTCCCCTTAATCAAATAGATGCACTCAGGAGGTGCAATATGACGCAAACAGAATATGAATATATAACCTATTTCATACAAATTCCATATTAAATTTCCTATTCAGCACCTAGGTCCCACACGTTTCTGGCCAGTATCATCAGAAAGCTACATAGGGAATTCTGTATGAGTCAGTGCTTTAAGGGTAGCTACAGGCATCTGTTCATGTTCTACATAAAATGTGACCAGTACTTTTGTAATCAGTAACAGCTGACCATAGACCATGAGCTTTTTAGTTAAAAAATAAACAAATATCAATTTAATTAACCTCCTTGCAGAACCCCAGGAACATAGATGCAGGGAATTAAAATGCCTCTGTTAACTAGCAATGTTTTTATTTAGTATAGAACAATTTTATAGAAATCATTTTATTTTTTGGTATGTTCAAATAAAATCAGTAACTGCAGGTAATTATGTTTGTTTCTTTTTAGTAACAAATAAACCAGTCCAGACCTTATTTTCTGGTAACACAGCAATGCTATCAAATGGGAACACTAGAACATCCCTTGCTTGCTGAAATTAAGTAGCACTATTGGTGATCTAACCCCTAAACGACCGACAATCCCTATACTTCACCAACAAGTCTAGAAAGATTTGCCTCTACATTATCCAGCCAAAACTTCCACAGCCCTATAGAGTGCCATCCATTGTCTGCACGTGCCCAAGCCACCTCAGTGTGTGTGATGCCATCGCTGAACAGCTCATTGTCTTAAAAAGACACATTTTAAGAAAATTACAAATGCACAGAAAAACACAATAAGCAAAGGGCAGTTTAAATGTAGGTAGGGCTCCAATAATATATTCTGTTTCAGGCTCTTCGAACTTGAGAATATGCAGAGGCTTTGGTGTTTTTCTCAGTAGGCATATTAGTTAACATAGTAGTTGGGTCAAACAGCACAATCCAAACAGGGAAAAAGCAGGCAGAATGTTGTACACTCCAGTATTAAGGACAGATAGCAGATATAGGTAGCAAGGCTTTGCCTATTGTCCCATGAAGCATTGTTTAAAAGGCAACCATGCTTAGCTATTTTTATTCACTAAGAGGGAAACTTGTTAATGGAAAGATACACAATATGGACAAAAGTACTGGGACACCTGACCATTACACCAACAGGGGCCTTTATGACATTGCATTCTAAATACATAGACTTTCATATATACTCGGTAGCCTTTGCAGCAATAATAGCTTCCACTCTTCTGGGAAGGCAAGTGTTTCTGTGGGACATTTTGCCCATTCATCTAGTAGTGCATTTGTGAGGTCAGGCTCTGATGTCGGCCTGGAGAAGGTCTGGCTAGCAATCTTTGTTCTAGTTCATCCCAAAGGTGTTCAATGGGGTTGAGGTCCAGACATGCACTCAGGTTTGAAGAAAACTCAGGAGAGTTTACATGTTGCGTGCACTAGCAATAAAGTTCCACTATTTCACTGTGCACCGGGTGGCCTTGATGGAGCGAGATACAGGGGAGATACAGAGAGAAGGATATTGACCTATTGGAATCCACCACACTCCCTATGCACAGTCCTCACTATAGCAGTACACTGACGAGGCCAATGAATGCCGAACCGTACGTCTGTGGTTGCTGTATTCTTCGTGCAGAGGAGACCTGCCAGGCTATTTGGATCTGGACTGCCCTTATGGGTGGGACCAGTCTGATATGCTAATAGAGAGGTTTCCTCCGGAATGGTGCAATCAAGCAAACAACGGTGATTCCTCTCTCGAGTAGGTTACATCCTATAGGGCTGGCTATTTCAGCTTTTGCCAGTTCTCGCTGAGAGGGATGATCCTTAAATATGTGTTAAGTGCCAGCACACTTGCCTTGATATTTTTGACATTGTTTGAATGCCAGAGATAAAAAGAATTTATAGCGCAGATGCATTATGATATCACCCAGTTCTGGTGACCTCACATGATTCTGGTTAGTGATGTGCTTTTCACAGCATTAATTATTAGACAGTGTCACACTGTAACAATAAGAGATAACAGACCGTAATGAATATCCAGACCAGGTAATATACCAAACTCTCCTTATCATGACTGTTATTATTACTATTAATTACTGCTACAATACCCACAAATGTTGCAGCCTGTATAATGTAGATAAATATTAATGTAAGACTTCATTTGTCAAACTGAGACAAACTGAAACAGCAGGATGTGAAGACATGATTACTAGAAGTAATGGGAATAATTGAACCAAACATATCTTCTCCAAAAGGAGTGTGCTTTGGTTAATGGAATCAGTATTTCCCAAAGTCCAGTCCACAAATAGTTTTAATGTTTTTGTATTGCTATTATTGTTTTGTGGGAGTATGTTAAGGTGGTATTAGAATCGATAATAAAACTAGCTTTTAAGAATGTCGTTCTGTACTGCCCCTTTTCAAATATTGTTACAGATAAGGCTAATATAAAGTTAAACTGATTAATTTGTTCTTGTGTAAGCTGAAATACAGAGTGAAAAGTGAGCCAAAACAGGCGATAACACTTGGCCACACAAGTCAGATTCATGCTGGGCCTTGCTGCACACATAAAATAAAAAAGCATGAAATCATATATAAGGTCACATTGACTTGCAGAATATAATGCCAAAATGTTCTCACTTGCTTACTTCAAACTTGGCACATTCTCATACATGATTCACCAGCCAAAAAAGCCCTAAACACAACAGCTCAGATGGCAAAGTTACTTAAGAATTACTGAACAGGTGTTCAAAACAAGTGTTTAGTTAATTCGCTATTTCAAAATTACTTTCATTTTAACAATGCTACCTTCCTCCCAAAGCTGGTTGGAAATATTAAATGTGTAAGCTGCTATACGGAGAAGACAGTTTAGAAAAAGGAAAAGTATATTTCAAATCCTAAAATACATCCATTTAACAATTTAAGACTATTCTAAGTCAGCAGCAGTCTAGCTTACAAATCCCAATGTGGCCTGGTCAATTTAAATTATCACTGGCCTAAGTGAACACACCTGCCACTAAAAGATTATAATTTTCATTTAACATGGCCCATGGAAGTCATCTAAAGTGAAATTATGCTGTACAGTGAGACTAAATCCATACCTGCCAAATCTCATCCACAGCATATCGAGACGCTGGGGGAGGAGCTTGGGCAGACAATGTTTATGACATCACTTGACAAGTGTGTTATTTGCATAGTGTCAAGCAACAAGGTAATGTCATAAACAGGAGACACCACTGACATTCATAGTTTAATAATATATTTGTTTCATAATCTATGACACAATGTACAGAACATGTTTTATTCTCTACATACCCAGTACAAATAATGGTTAGGTAGCAGAGGGTTCTGAAAGGACTTCTCCAACTTGAAAATGACCTACCTTTTTTTCCTGCATATTACAATTATTCTAAAAATGTATGCATTTATTGAAATGCGAATGTCTGTATTCTAAGTTTAATTCTATTATCGGGTTTGTCTGGAGCTTTAGAGAGAAATAAAAAGGAACATTTTAAAGAGAGTAAACTTATTTTTTGTTTTAATGTAGCAGAAGGCCACTTCTGCCTCATTAACCCCTTAGTGACAAGACATGTTTACCTTGACTTTCCCTTTGCGAAAATGGCTGTTTTGACATTTCTGGGGTGTTTGTGTTTAGCTGTAATTTTCTTCTTTCTCACATACTGTACCCACACAAATTATATGTTGTTTTTATCGTCATAAGAATCGCTTTCATTAGATACCATTATGTTCATCATATCTTATTATTTACACAAAACTCATAAAATATGATGACATTTTTTAAAACTTCGAACTTTGACCCAAAATATAATGTAATATGGTGGTTGGGAGCAGTTGGTCAATATGCCAGTAATATTTTTCTACTCAATAAGTCAGTATTTAGTAATTCAATAAGCCATTCTTTTGCCATGTAATATGCCAGTATTTTGCCCCTCAATATGCCAGGATTTTGCCCCTCAATATGCCAGGATTTTGCCCCTCAATATGCCAGGATTTTGCCCCTCAATAGCGTTTAATAGCCATTTAATATGCCAGGATTATGCCAATTAATATGCCAGGATTTTGCCAATTAATATGCCAGGATTATGCCACTCAATATGCCAGGGTTATGCCACTCAATATGCCAGGGTTATGCCACTCAATATGCCAGGGTTATGCCACTGAATATGCCAAGGTTATGTCACTGAATATGCCAAGGTAATGCCACTAAATATACCAGGGTTATGCCCATATGCCAGGGTTATGCCCCTCAATATGCCAGGATTAAGCCACTCAATATGCTCATTATGCCACCTTCATCCCTCCTTCCCCAGACCCTAGTACTTACTTCCTTGCTGCTGTCTCCTGGTGCAGGTCCGTGGCTGTGAGGGAAGCATTGTGCGCTCCCCTCCAGCAGCGTGGATCAATAAAGTTTGTTGAAAAAAAAAAGTTTAAACAAACTTTAATGTAGCCGCGCGGCTGGAGGGGAGAGAACAACGCTTCCCTCACAGCCATGGACCTGCAGAGCACCGGGAGAAAGCAGCAAGGAGGTAAGTACTGGGGTCTGGGGAAGGGGGGGAGGAAAATACCGGGCTTTGCCGGGCCTGAAGACCCTAAATACCGTCTGTGCCGGTAAATTACCGGCCGGGTGGCAACCCTACCAATCAGTGGGGGGGACTTTTATTTCCTCCCCAGTCAACGCTCTGTGCAGTGATATAAGGATAGTAGCGTGCTTATGACAAGTGTGTCTAGGAGGAACCAATAAATTGATGGAGAGGATCCTATACATACGTATGTATAAAATGAATAGTGTGAGAAGTCAATGTAAGATCTTTTCAGGTTAATATCAGGAAAATAGTAGCATTTAAAAAAGTGTGATTGAGGATACCTGCTTAGGTTAAGAATAACAAAACAGTGGGAAAAAATGGATTGCTTGGAAAGAGTTAAAAAAAAACCTGTGTTACTTTTTTTGTCTTGGATTTTTTGTGGGGAAGCTAAAAGAAACACACAGACTTGGCATATTTATTCTGATGATTATGACATTAGTATTATTTTAGGTATTGGATCATACATGCCAAATCTTCAGTTCTTGGATAGAATATTCTCTTCCCTTCGATACTCCCCCAGGACTTCATACGTCTTGTAAAATCCAGACTCACTGAGATGTACAGTAACTTCTTTCTTATGTTACCAAGCATGACTCATTCAAGGATTGACATTACACCAACCTGAATCATTCAGCAAGAAACACATAGTCCACCAAAGAGTGGAATGTACCATATTTATGACATCCCCAAACACACTTTTAGTTTAAGAGGGGTTAAAAAGGAAAAGGCAACTCTCTCCACGTTTATGAATCTAATGAGCTACTCTCTCCTGCTGCACTATTTTAGTCCACTCTTTCCCCTTCCAATACCCTCTATTAAACACTCCATCTAAATATTACTACAATTAATAAGAAAGCTTATGTCTATGAATTGTAATGTATGCAGATCATTTTATTGTTTAGTAAATACTTACTTGATGCTAACTGCTGGTATCTCTCCTACTTCTTTCACTTTGCTGGCTGTCCATATGCATGTGTTCCTGCATCTCAGAGGTTGCATTCCTAATGTGTCCCAACACTATTTGGATGTTACACTTCCACAACCCGCACAGACTAAACGGGTATTGCTAATTTGATACTGGATCAACAAGTGTAATGATACTGATGTTAGCAGGTTTGGAGTCCAGCAGCCAGATCAGCAAAGTCTTCTGCTAGAAGCAGCCACTCGTTACCCATGTGGTTGAGCCCATGAGTGACAATCAGGTCTTTAGCAGAGCTGAGAGGCTGGAACAAAGAGTAGAAGTGTAGTCAGGCAAGCCGAGAACAGTAGGTAGGAGAAGGCAGACTAGTCAGACGGTCCAAATCGGTAACAGGAAAATAGGGATCAGTAACAATCTTGATTATGATGCAGACAGGAACCACAATAATCTGGCAAAGGTACAGTGAGAGGAAGTGGCATTTATAGGCAGAGGTTCAGCACATGACCATACACAGCTGTGGAGAGTTGACAGTTATAACAAGACTTTGTAGATTCATGGTTACTAGAACAGAGGCTACATTTTAAAAGACAGGCTGGCAAACTGGTAAAGAAGGAAGCTAGGAACCTGGAAGTCAGGGTTCAAGTCCACATACAGTCATGAAAAACTGTATCTACAGCACAACCCTTTTTAATGCAAGACATTAAGGTGGAAGGAATGGTAACACCAAGAAATCTACTCTCTGGTAAGATGAAAGTTATGTCTTCTTTAATGTTGAGAAGATCAGATATCCTGGACAAAGGATCAGCTACCATTTCTGGAGCCAGGCCTATATGTAATCAGAAAATAAAACCTGGAGAAAAATAGGGACCAACGGGCTTACCTGGCTGACAGTCTCTTAGCTGATTGGACACATTCCAAGTTTTTGTGATCTGTGAGCACAGTAATTTTATTGGTGGCCCCCTCCAAGAGATATCTCCATTCTGTGAAGGCAGACTTTTTATAGCCAAGAGTTCTTTATTCCTTATGAGCTTATGATTAAGCGCCGAGATCACTACCGTTGTGGATTTATAACTATTTTATGTAATAAAAATAACTTTTTTTTAACCTACAAATTGGCTCCAGGAGTGCCGTTTTTCCTGCATACCCTTTATTGTTTATTGCTAAGTGATAGTCGAGCGCTGGTGGGAGGCACCGGAGACCGGGTGAGGACGACGGAGATCAGATCCTTTTATCCAGTGTGTACCACTTGGGTAGCTCGGAATTATTTTTTCTGTGGACTGCTTAGGAACCAGCAAGTAAATCTACAACAGTATATTGTAATACCAAATCAACAAATAATCTAGACGTTGGTTACCACACACAGATGTCAATTACCAGTACACAATACAATAGAAAACCCGCTGCTAAATATAGCATGATTATAGCAAGGATTTTATATACATATATATATATATATATATATATATATATATATATATATATACTCCATCCACAAAAGTGAAGGCTTCCAAAGATAACACCCCCTTCCCCGAAGGAAAAGTTTGAGATACTTAGCCCAGTGCAGGGGTGATGACCGTCTATAAGGGCTTTATAGTGGGCATCTGAGTGTTGACCAGCCTTATCTGTAGCGTCTGATCACAAAGCAAGTCTTCCCAGGAGTGGGTCACCTGTAGATGGTACAACAACCGCTGGCAATCTTCTGTGGTCCCTGAAGCAACGGCTCTTTAGGTCGACAAGTGGCACACTGGCTAATTCGGTCACAATACCCATACAATGTCATCAAGGCAGTTAGGTCCTCCGAAAAGACTCCCAATAAATCCCGGCATGTCAAGACATCCAGGCCTTCAGGTAAGTACCCTGCAGGGTGTAGTAAGATGGCCGCCACGCAGAAACGTTCCCGCCTAGAGACAAACGCTGTGGACAAGTCTTATATGGCAGCTCACCAAGGGCAAAATGGATCGCCACCCTCCTATGCTCCAGCCCGACAGGAAGAACTCACTAGGTGAGAAGATGACTCCAAAACTGGAGCCATGCTTCTTTTTTTTTTTTTTTCAAATTCTTTTTATTTGAGGGTTGCAAAGTATAGTATCATGTAAATACAATATTAAAAATGATAAAGACAGCGGGTTGATACCTTAGTTTCATAACTACAGTGACATTCCTCCCTTTTTCACATTTTCAGTGTAATAGACATAACATAGATAAATCTTAAGTAAGTCACATGTCTACTTTCCAGAGACAAAATAATGAGAACAGTAAGAGATGACGAGTCCACAAGTGTGCTTCAACACGATGTCATAAGTATAAGTAAAACCTCATCCTCATCTCAGTTGCTGTAAACATATGAGATAATCAACACCGATGTAATAATATACAGATTTTTCACAGTGTGACTACATGGATCTGACATAACTTAGCTGGGTATCTTAGGATTTTGTACATGTAAAGCGACATATTCAATGTTACAATATCAAATTAGAGATTGAGATAACAGCTAAATTATGCGTTTCTAATACACTTCAGTCCTAAGAATATGTTCATTATGTAGATGTCAACTATGCCGGTTCTGCAACCTCAGAGTCCGTGAGCAATGCAACCATATAACTGAATAGAAACTAAACCGATGCTGGGAAAAACTTTCTCCCACCCTAACCTGTCCGTCATACCCTCACCCCCAGATCTCCGTTACCATAGGCAAAAAGGAACCCAGGCAGTGGTTTGCTACGTGTATCTTAGGTGGGGAGGTTAATTGGGGAATTGTTTTTAAGACTTTCAGTAATATACCAATCTGTGTAACAAAAAGTATTATAAATTTTGGTCTTAATATCTAAATCTAGTGTGTTAATATACGTTGTCCAACGTTTAAAAAAGGATTTTGTTTTCTTATCTTTATGTAAGCTGGTCTCCAGCCAGTCCATACGCATAATATAATAAAGTTTGGTTTTTAAAAGAGTTGTAGTTGGGGGGAGGTCTGAATCCATTGATGGAGGATTGTTTTTCTAGCTGCTGCTAAAATAATCTGAAGGATAATTTTGTTTCCACGATATTGGTCGTCTACCACCCCTAGGATAGCCAGCTCTGGTTTGAGAATGGGTATAGAGATGCCCAGGTCCTTACAATAAGTATGTACCTGAGACCAAAAGGAGGAGATAACTGGACAAGTCCAGAAGCAATGGTACAGCGTAGCATCAATGCTTCCACATTTGGAACATTTAGTAGATATATACTATATAGTATAGTATAATCGAGAAGGGGAGAAATATGCATAATGAGCAATCTTCAAGGCCATGTCTTTATATAGTGCGGAAGGTATGATTTTTATCAGAGCGACAGTAGCTGTAAGGATATCTTCAATGTCTAAACCTTGGATATGAACTACCCAATTTCCTATTCCTCTAGTAGTGTTCTGTTCCTGATCTCTAGAGTGCATCATACGATATAGAATTTTTGTTGTTGGGGGGGAGGTCACCCCTGGGGCCAGCAGATCATTAAGGGGGTTATCCCAATCCCTTTCAGTGAAAGAGCTAATTTGGGAAGAAATGAAACTTCTAGCCTGGTAATACCTAAAAATCGGGATTGTTACTGAGGGGAAACGTGTTCTGAGTTCCTCATACTCTAAGATGCGTTTTTGGACTGGGTCGATGAATGGTGCCAGTGTGGTTATCCCTTCTAGAGCCCATGATGTATATGGATTACCTGCCTCCCCATGTTGAAAAAGGGGGTTTCGTAGCCACGGTTGAAACATCAAGACTTTCCATTGAGCTTTTAGCCTCAGTCTGGTCATTTTCCAGGCCCTTATCGTGGAGGGTAACAAAGGGTTAGTTGTAACCTCGTCTGGTAATGAATTGTAGGGGGAGCCATGCTTCTTGATCCATGGAGAGAGCGACCCCTCTATACCCTCAGGGCCACCAGACAAGAACTTCAGTGTAGCTTAGCGTTCAGTCTCCGATGGTCACAACAGGCTTGGGTAAGTAATGTAATCTTTGGAAAAGGGTTCAAAATGCTCTGGGGAAGTTCCGCTGTCTGGTGCTGGTATGTATGGACGTCCTAAGGGCACTCAGAACCGACAGGATCACCTTTTAGACACTTCAGGTGCAGAGCAGCATACATTGGGGTCTCTTGAATGACCTGAGTTAATTTATTACAGGTCATTATATCCCATAGATTACAATAGAAATAAGTCATATTATGCATCACTGAATCAAGCCCATGTGTACAAGAAATCTTCACACAAAATATCAGTTATACAGATAATTTAGTTTTTGTCACTACTTTGCACCCTCACTGCATTCACTATTTATCATTCTCTGTGACCCCTCCCATCATAACCATGTCTTACATTCCAGTATGTTTCCTCTGCTGGTGTTACCACAGAATAGTGCTTACTTTGAAAAAGTACTTACATGGACTTTCTTGTCCTTGGGATTTGATATTTCTTCAAGAACTCCCAGCAGTCAACAAAGCCTTAGATATTTATTAGACCAGCACTGTTAAAGGTATTTAAAGACCATGTTGAGACACTCTCTTGTAAAGCTGCTTGAAAGTTATATCATAAATTTGAAACATCATCAAAACTGCTGTGATTTTTTTCTTCTGTACGCACTGAAAAATGTTAGATCAATGTGTCCTTATTTATTATTTCCTAGAACTATATATTTTTTTAGTGTATAATCTATAATTTCACTTTAGTGTAGCTGTTGGCAGTCTTTCAGTAGAAAAGATCTGTTACATTTTGTACAGTAGTTTTACATGAATAATTCTACAGAGAACAATATTCCTTTTAACACTGTCATTCTAAACTGCACATTCTACCATTTACTGAGCTACAGAGAAATATACAAATGTTGTGCTGTTTAGCAACAAACTTGAAAATCAATGGGAGTCATGTTATTGAGATACATAGGGATTTTGAGGGAACTTATCAGAGTCGGTCTCACATCTTTTGTTAACATGGTAACATAAGTCAGTGTGTAGATTATTGATAGAGCCAGTATATTTAAAGGCAATATAGGAGGAGGTTGAAACCCTCTAGGTAAGGGACTTGGTATCCACCTCTTTAGTAAAGAGTGGTAGGTCGGGTGAATACGCCAGGAATCTGGGAGCTTTAAACGAACTTCAGAGTTTGGACAAGTGCTGTGATGGGAAATGGACCCACGTACTTTGTTTGAAGTTTCTTGGCTGGACCAGGAAGTCTGAGGGTGACTGAAGAGAGACAAACCTTTTCTCCAGTTTGGTACAAGGGAGATGCTTGACAATGTCGATCAGCTTGTTGTTTTTAATCCATTTGAGCCTGGTGAGTTGACATACAAAAGGTAGAGTGATGATTTGTAGACGATCAGTGACGTAGTTAGTATTAAAAGAAGACATCCCAGTTGAGCATTATAAATGGTTATTATAACAAAATTCTGAGAGGGGTAACATAGGGTACCAATTGTCTAGGGTGTGAGATATTTAACATCTATGGTACTGTTCTAGAATTTGATTAACCCTTTCAGTCTGGCTGTTGGACTTTGGGTGATTATCGGAGGTTAGCCGACGACTGATCTTCAGTCCTTGGCAGAAGGCTTTCCAGAATCTAGAGGTAAATTGTTCTCCTCGATCTGAAAGGATGGAGTGAGGAATCCCATGAAGGCGAAAGATGATGCGTATGAAAAGTTCAGCGGTGGTAGCTGCAGTGGGTAGACTTGAAACTGGCATGAAATGAGCCATCTTGGGAAGTCCCCTGTAAGGGCCTCCCATGGCTGGTTTGGGATAGGAAGAGGTTGTAGAAGTCCAGTTGTTTTTTGATTGCTCCCTTTACACAAGTTGTGATTGGACGCATTGTTGGATGTTTCTTATGATCTTTGGCCACCAAAAATGTCTCTGTTCTAACGTGAGAGTCTTTTTCAAACCCCCATGGCCTGCTAGGGGATGATCATGGAAAAACTGAAGTACTTCATTTCTGGCACTGACAGGAACAAACAGAAGCTTGCCTTTGTAAAAGAAACCCTGCTCAGGTCGAAGAAAAGGAATGCTGGTAGGTATAGAAGGTCTTCGACTATGATTCTGGATCTTTGCTAGCAATGTCGTCTGTGTGGCCAAGAAGTGACTTGATTGGAGGATGGTTTATCTTAAGCGGTACTTGTTTTATTGGTTTTGTGTATCCTGGAGAGAGCATTGGCTTTTCCATTCTTACTATCAGGGCGGTAGGTTATATGAAGCATGAAGCTGAAACCTCGTAAAAACCAAAGCCCATCTGGCTTTGTCAGGGACATAACCTATGAGCGGTCCTCAGGTACTCTAAGTTACAGTGGTTTGTGAACACCACGTAACAGGGTGTAATGCTCCCTCCAGTAAGTGTTGCCATTCTTGTAGAGTGAGAATAATAGCCAATAGTTCTCTGTCTACGACGCTGTAATTGCTTTCAGTAGAAGTGAGTCATCTGGAGTAGTATGATACAGGATGTAGGTCTCCTATTTTGATGTAATGTTGATAAAGGATGGTTCCTACAGCATATTCAGACGTGTCCACCTCTAAGAAGTAAACAAAGCCAGAAAAAGATATGGATTTTGCGGAAAGAACCATCCGTGCAGCGTGATTATGCCAAAGCAAAAAAGTATTTAATAGTTGGTTTAAGGACACAACCAGTAACATAAGCTTTACGCGTTTTGTGTCTTAGAGACACTTAATCATAAGCTTATGATTAAGTGCCTCTGGCACAATAAATCAATAACATAAAGAAATTAAATATTATCCATACCTGCCCCACCGACCTCTAACTTGCCCAGGTAGGGTGGGATTATCTCTGCCCACCCCTGGAACACAAAGGGTGTGCTGTAAGGAAAGAGTATACCTGTACCAGTGGCTGTAAGCAATGCCCTGGATCCTCAACTTCCAGCACAGGGAAATCCATTAAAAAAATTCTATAAAAATCCATGGAAGCAAAAACAAATACACAAAGAAAAGAGGCACAGTGGGTGACTGGAATTAAAATCTGGTCCTACCTAATTACAAAATGAATAAATGATATAGTTACATGGTATATGACTATAGATGGTGCCATGTACGAAACAATCGCAGTGGGGAGGAAATAGTTAAAACATGAGTATGGAACAATTTGCGGTGTATTTTTATTTAGAGTGCATTTTTCTGTCTGTGGTAATATATTGTGATTATACATGTGCATACTAAAGACTTTTCGCAAATGTTTTGTGAAAAATATTTCTTATTAGGCATATGAAAATTACACCAGCTTTTAGCAAGTGTAATAAAAAAGGAAAATAAATATTTGCAAACATGCCAGTTTTTAGCCACAATTTGCTCATATTTACAAACTGAGGTTTAAATGTTTAGTACATTGCAAAAGGGGCAACAATTAAAAATAGTTTTGTACAAAGAATATGTTAACTTGTTTTAGTACATGCCCCCATATAGGCCTTATTCATGAAAGAGGGAATTAATAGAGGAATTTCAAGCTTAAGGGAAAAGTAGCAGAGACTGAAATATAGTTGAACTGGGGAATGTTTCCAACTCAGCTACTTTGGCCTTAAGTTTGAAAATACCATGTCAGCGTACTGCAATTCCCTCTGTTATAAACTAAGTCTTAAATGTTTCCTGCATTAAATTTAGTCAATGCCATTTACATCTTCATTATAAGTAGAAAAAAAATGAACCACACAACATCTGGTACTCATAGGGTCAATAAACAAGGCCTAGCAGTAATTTGTGTCATGTAAAATGCCTCACTTACATAACAGTAAGCACAATGATGGGTTTAGCAGAAGGAAACTCAAGAAACAACTTACATTTTCCCTTGCAGTAAATGAATGATTCCCAGGGAAGAATACTTGACTATCCATAGCATTTAATTAGTTCCTAGATATAGTAAAGGGAGTTCTCTTGAAGATTTTCCAGTGTAGTGTTTTTGGGGGTTTGTTTTGTAAAATAAAATTGGAAAAACAATCAGGGAAAAAGTAAGGCTTTCTCTGTACATATCTTGATGACAAATCATAAGTAAATATAACACATTAAGACTCAGTGGTAACTATTCCTACAGTGCAGGTATTAAAGGCATCAAACTGAGGATCTGACGAGAGTAATGGTGATTTTTTAACAACAAAGGATCAAACACACGTTGAATTGCTAACTGAGTAACTATTTTGCACTCTGTGGTGCTGTGCCCAGTCATCAGGCTGATGCTCCCAGCACTGACACAACTGCGAATGGAATGCCAACACGCATGTAAGCACGCGTCTTAATGCTAAGCTTTGTAATTTATGTAAGTGTGTGTATACATGTACTGTATGTGTGTATGTATGTGTGTGTGTATGTATGCATGTACTGTATTTGTGTGTATGTATGTGTATATGCATGTACTGTATGTGTGTGAGTATGTAAGTGTGTATGGATCTACTGTATATGTGTGTGTGTATGTGTGTGTGTGTGTATGTGTGTTCTGTGTTTATGTAACTGTATGTATGTACTGTATGTGTGTGAGTAAGTGTGTATGCTTCTACTATATATATATATATATATATATATATATATATATATATATATATATATATAGTATTAACATTGCAGTAGTTAAAATATATGCTTGTGGATGTATTGGGAAAATAAAGATTTTTTTTCCCAATAACAAATAATGTATTTATTTTACAGTGTGGTTTTTCTATTTTGACAACCCAGACCATTATGTAAATTACAATTTACTACATATCTGGAACTAAATCTGATAAATACAGAGCATAAGTAAACAATTTATGCTACTAAATAAAAATGTCTCTCAGCTGGGTAATCACTCAATCACATGAAATTTGCCACAAAATTATTCTCCTCTGCTGATTATTGTTTTAACGAAAAATGAAATGTTATTACATACATCAGTAAATGCATCTTAAATTATCATTTTACAGGAAAGTTATAAATTACCAGAAACTGTGTTATGTTATTCTAAGCTACACAATAAAAATAGATACAGAATAGTTATTCTAAGATACACATTAAAAATAGATCATGAAATATTATAAATTAACCACAAACTTTAATAAGGAAATTAAGTTTGATCTCATCCTCCTATTGGGGCAACGTAGAAGAAGGTAGGTAGGTTAAACATTTTTTAAATATTTTAATGATTTCAAAGGGGCTTTTGGGGCATGTATCCCATGTATTTTATTATTTATTTATAGGGGGTAGGGCCACTTGGGCAGCCCCTGCACCCATGTATTAAAAGAGCCAATGGGAGGCACCCCCTTTTTAATATATGTAGCATTGGCATTTTGGCAGTCTCTAACCCTACATAAAATTAATCTGCGGGGCCAGAGGCAATTTCAGCAGCATTCATTTTTTTTTAAAGAATATCTGTATTTTTTTTTCCATAATGCCATTATTCCCTATGCTCGGAAATAGTGCTGTAATGCACTTTTATTCACTGCGGTATGTTTTCATTGACTTGCATATTATCCCATTTGGAATAATATGCAGTTAAATGACATAGTGTTTACAAAGACCTAACAGCCGAGTAACAGTACTTTTTAAAGTCAAAATAGATAGTATACTAGTATATTTTATTAAACTGATATACAAACAGTTAACAAATAACTAAATATAGTATTGGGGGTACAAATGCTGAATGAAAGAGTGCTAGATTTTAGAGTCTAACAGCATCTAGATAATTAAAATGACATGGATACAATCTTAAAGGGATACTAATGTTACATAGTCTAACCATTTATTCCTGATTACAGCTCTGTTATCTATGTGAGCATTTCATTTTCTCACTATGCCCTTGAAAATCAGCTTTTTGTAAAGCACATTAATGAGCTTACTTCCTCCATACAGGATCAATTCTTCAAGACCCACTGAGAAAGCAGAGTATGAGTGATAGTTGTAGATGAGAATGGCAATATTTAATACTGTTTGTTAATATGGTAGCGTTCATTCATATGGTTAAAGTTACAAAGGGATTTCTATTACAGCAAGTGCAGTAGCCAAAACATGAACTTCACCAATATCTGTTACATTCTAATTCCCATAAACCCAATCAATATCAAAATAAGATTCCTATCAGTGTGAAATATAATATACATACTATTAGTATGAACAATAAGTGGGAAGTAATCAATGATAAATAAAGATCCAAGACCCAAGAGCATTATTTCAATGACATTTACAGAAGAACATGGGATTTAAGGTAACACAAAGCTTCTGTTTTTTAATCCTTCCATTTCTATACTGATTCCCCGTTTGATTAAATCTCATTAACTGAAATGACATTTGTGGTTTCAGTTAATGCTGTACTTTGAAATTAATTTTAATTTATTTAGAAAGTGTTTTAGCTATTTAACTTAGAATGTGGGAATATATATATATATTTTTTTTTTTGGAAAGTGTTTTACCAGGAAGAATACATTGACATTTCTCTAGTTTTCAAGTATGTCCTGGGGACCTAGTCCATGATGGAATTACACACAGTTACACATTTAACAGTAGATTAAAAAGAATACATACACACATACATACATACATACATACATATAGTTATACAAGTTCGAAAGAGAACATATATGTTAAATCAATATTGATACAAAAAAACTAACGAGTAAGCAACAACATGTATATATGTAGGAGTTTGGTAATAATAACAGAAAAATAATAACATAGAAATTCTTCATTTTGACGATTTGGGAGACACTGATTTTCAGGGATTTTAGGCAAGAGCATGATTTGACAGAATCAGGGAGACTATTCCACATATGAGGAGTAGAGTTGAGCGGGCACCTGGATGTTCGGGTTCTGCGGGTTTGGCCGAACTTCGGAAAAAAGTCCGGGTTCGGGCTCGAACTTGACCCCAAACCCCATTGAAGTCAATGGGGACCCAAACTTTTGGCCACTAAAATGCCTCTAAAAAGTCCTGGAAAGGGCTGCAAAATGAAGTAATATGTGGGTAAGAGTGTCCCCATTCATACGAATAGGTCAATTGAGATGGGGATGATTGTAGAATACACAGGTTCTAGAGAAGAATAAATGTAATGTCAGCAGTTACATTCAATATAAATCAACTAATTCAGTTTGTTTAATTATCACTGTAGGTTCCTTAATGTAGTTACTAAAATGTAATATATTAGAACGTATTAATAATATCTAACAGATGTATTTGAGTTTGTAAGTCATTTACTAAATTCAATATTGCGAATCCAGTTGTTTTTCTTTTTTTACGGATAGAACCAGTGCCCAGTAACTAAAAGGATTAGACAATTACCATATTGTATAAGACAAGGTTTTTTTTTCCAGAGCAAATGCTTATATTCAAAGTATCCTTATAATCAGACCTTTATAATCAGTCCTCAAATAGAGGTCTGACTATAAGACTATGATCCAGGTCCCCTGCAGAGCTGCAGGAGACCTAGATCCTCCTAGCATACAGCAGGTGGTGCCCGGCACTGCCTCCTGGACGTCTATGAGGGAATACTGGGATCACATGTCAGGTAGCATCATAATATGATTGTACGCATCAAACAGGCTGCCCCCTAGACACCAGGGAGTCTGGGGGTGAGAGTGGCTCAGTCTGGGGGTCAGAGTGGCTCTGTTTAGGGGGCAGAGTAGGCTCAGTCTGGAGGTCAGAGTAGGTAAGTCTGGGGGTCAGAGTAGGTAAGTCTGGGGCTCAGAGTAGCTAAGTCTGGGGGTCAGAGTGGCTAAGTCTGGTGGTCAGATTGGCTCAGTCTGGGGGTCAGAGTAACTAAGTCTAGGGGTTAGATTGGCTCAGTCTGGAGGTCAGAGTGGCTTAGAATGGGGATCAGAGTGGCTACGTCTGGGAGTCAAAGAGGCACAGTCTGGAGGCCAGAGTGGCTCAGTCTGGGGGTCAGCTGTAGGGGACCTGGATCATTGAAGTCCTGGTGCGAACTTGACCCCAAACCCCATTGAAGTCAATGGGGACCCAAACTTTTGGCCACTAAAATGCCTCTAAAAAGTCCTGGAAAGGGCTGCAAAATGAAGTAATATGTGGGTAAGAGTGTCCCCATTCATACGAATAGGTCAATTGAGATGGGGATGATTGTAGAATACACAGGTTCTAGAGAAGAATAAATGTAATGTCAGCAGTTACATTCAATATAAATCAACTAATTCAGTTTGTTAAATTATCACTGTAGGTTCCTTAATGTAGTTACTAAAATGTAATATATTAGAACGTATTAATAATATCTAACAGATGTATTTGAGTTTGTAAGTCATTTACTAAATTCAATATTGCGAATCCAGTTGTTTTTCTTTTTTTACGGATAGAACCAGTGCCCAGTAACTAAAAGGATTAGACAATTACCATATTGTATAAGACAAGGTTTTTTTTTCCCAGAGCAAATGCTTATATTCAAAGTATCCTTATAATCAGACCTTTATAATCAGTCCTCAAATAGAGGTCTGACTATAAGACTATGATCCAGGTCCCCTGCAGAGCTGCAGGAGACCTAGATCCTCCTAGCATACAGCAGGTGGTGCCCGGCACTGCCTCCTGGACGTCTATGAGGGAATACTGGGATCACATGTCAGGTAGCATCATAATATGATTGTACGCATCAAACAGGCGGCCCCCTAGACACCAGGGAGTCTGGGGGTGAGAGTGGCTCAGTCTGGGGGTCAGAGTGGCTCTGTTTAGGGGGCAGAGTAGGCTCAGTCTGGAGGTCAGAGTAGGTAAGTCTGGGGGTCAGAGTAGGTAAGTCTGGGGCTCAGAGTAGCTAAGTCTGGGGGTCAGAGTGGCTAAGTCTGGTGGTCAGATTGGCTCAGTCTGGGGGTCAGAGTAACTAAGTCTAGGGGTTAGATTGGCTCAGTCTGGAGGTCAGAGTGGCTTAGAATGGGGATCAGAGTGGCTACGTCTGGGAGTCAAAGAGGCACAGTCTGGAGGCCAGAGTGGCTCAGTCTGGGGGTCAGCTGTAGGGGACCTGGATCCTCATTGCACGCAGTGGGTGGATGTCTGCCCGTTGAGCACTTCCACCAGGACTTCAATGAAGGAACGCCGATATCATGTGACTGCCCTGCGTTATATAATAGAAGTCCCAGTGATCAGAATGGCTAAGTTTTTCCTGTAGGATAGATATTCAAACTTTTTTCCCCCTAAATTAATATCCAAAGTTTGAGGGGTATAATCAGGGTCATCTTATATTTGCGCAAATACAGTAGTGTGTATAAAAGGAGGTAGGATTGACAATGAAGTATTCTAATACATTGATTTGAAGGGCACAAGGATGTCCTTTGTGAATCTGCCTATGAGACAGACAAAAATGGCCAAAGCTATACATGCCTCAGACAATAATTGTCTCTTCTCTAAGAACACATGGCAAGATCCAGTTCTATTGGTCACCTCCCAGTCCATGCCAATACAATTCCCTTCCCCCTGGGAAAACTCTGGTCTCTGTTAAATGCTACTGGATTGAAGGAGGTGTGTCCAACAGAAGGAGGGGGCTTAACATTTTACGCCCTGTTAATCCTTTTACTCCCTATCTTATTTTTCATTGACGCTCTCTGTCTCTCTCCCTCTCTTTCTAAGTGCCTTTCTATTATTACATTTTCAGATTAAAAACATGTTTTTCATTGCATCCTGGAGCACCAATACTTTTGGTCACATACTTATATACTGCTTTGTCATCTGATTTTCTGAGCACCTGGATTCTGATACGTGGCCTTCCTAAAAAAGGACTTTATTTTGCAATCAAGGTAGAGCCCAGTGGGTTTAGGTTTAGGTTATTGCAGGAACTTGAAAGATAAAAGTGTGCAAGCCTTAGCCTAGTAGAGAATTCATGTATTCTAGCTCTTAGTTCATTTAAAATGTAAACTAGCAAGCAATAGATTTTTTTTGAGGGTTGTCACTCACTCACTGACTGTGTGTTCTTGATTTGTCAGTCTAAGAGTTTATTTAATTTTTTATTGAGTGAATAGAAGTTTTCCATTTAAGAATCTAGTATAAAATATTTAATATTCTTTGTAGTACAGTTTCTTTGTGCTATGTTAGCACAGAACACACTAGTAAAAAAGTATATTTTGTTTTGTTGAAATGTGGTAACACTTTTATTGTATTTATTTATTTTTTTGCTCACATCAGCATCAGGAATAAAGTCAACCGATGTGCTGTTGTTGTCAGTTTAGCACCATCAGTTAAATCACTTGTTATGCTGCTTTTTCAAATGATTTTATTTTATTTCAGTTTTTGTTTTTTTAACAGCAAGCAGTGAAGCCAACTGTTTGCAGTTTGTTCATGATATATTGACTGTGTGATTGTACTTAGCTAAGCTTCAAGTTAGCTGTAGTACATTTTTTCTATATTTTTAGCATTAGAAAAAGTGCATTCCTCTATCACAATTAGCATCCTTTCTTCAATTGTCAGCAAAGAAAGGCAAATGAGAGGTGTCAAACAGACCAGGTTTGGCACAAAAGCAGAGTTGTTAACAGGAAAATAAACTAGACAGTAGACGGATGCAAAGTCAGGAGAAGCCGGGTCGATAACAGGAATACATAAAAGAGGTACAACAAAAGAACCAAGATGGGGCAAAAAACTCTATCACAGGGATAGAGCACAGGAAGTGAGCCCAATTTAAGTGATCTAGCAATAGCCACGCCCCCGGGGTAATTATGGGTGGGATAGGAAGAAATACAAAAAATGTGTAGTTACCCTTTAAGACGAAATACTATTCGAAAGTTGCACTGAGAAGAAGGTAAAAGTGTGGAAGCGGCCCTTTTGGAGGGGCTGCAATGAGCGGAGTGGCTGAAGGTAGGTACATTGTGCTCGAACAAACCATGGAAGTTTGCCTCATGGGGAAAAATTACTAGATTCATCCCTGCACATTGTATAGTTAAATTGTTGAGATAAAATGTTCATCTCACCTTAAATCATCTAAACTCACCTCAACTCATGTGTTAGTGAATAGACCTTAGTGAGTAGAGATACTGCAAACCCATTGGCTATTTCTTCTTTTAACAAAAGTTTATTATATTCTGAAGTGGAATTTAGAATTTAGAAATGCACATATGAAAAAGGCCACATGGTATTTCTATATATTTGCAGTAAATGTTATAACTTGTAAGCTATAGAAAATTATGGGTATTTAGCAGTAATACAGAAGTAGTCCAAAAACAAATTAAATCAACTTTATTTAACCCCTTCGCGACACAGGACGGACTAGGTCCGTCCTGTGTGGCGAAGCGTTGGTGACACAGGACGGACCTAGTCCGTCCTGTGTCAAAACGAGCACTGAAAGCGAAGTTTTTCCGCTTTCAGTGCTCTAATGGTATTGTAATGATGCTTCCGTATGGACCGGAGAGCGATCGAAATGCCGGTTTTAAAGGCACAGTGCCTTTAAAACGACGGGCATTAAAAAATGAGCATAGGAAGCGAATTTTTCGCTTCCTATGCTCAGAAAGTGTTCCTGATTGCCTCGCAAGTCGAGGCAATCAGGAACACAAAAAAAAAAAATGCACGATCTTGGTCACTGAGTGACCAAGATGGCACTGCCCTTCTAAGGGCAAGAGCACAGGAGGCAGGAAGTACCTGCTTCCTGTGCTCTCTGGCTGTCACACGATTGCCTCTTCACAGAGGCAATCAGTGACTGCCAGGCACACTGACAGGCAGTGGGGATGTTCTGCTGAACATCCCCACTGACTGGTCAGATCAATATTAACCCTATATTGATCTGACCAGTTATGATCTGCCTCCCTCTCCTCACATTTTTTTAGTGAGGGAGAGAGACAGATCAAAGTTCTAAAAGTAAAAAAAAACAATAAACACACAACACACAAATATTAAAACAATAAAAAAAAATTTATTAAAGCAATTCCCTGCGTTTAACCCCTTCCCTGCCACTGATCTTGCATAAGCAGTGATCGTGCACATCAGTGCATTTATTTTTGCCGTTTTGCAATTTATTACAGTACTAAAAAGGCTCTTCTAAGAGTTATTAACCCCTTCTTTGCCGTCGATCACTGCTTACGCAATGATATTGACGCCAAAGCAATTTTTATCTGTCTGCATATTTTTATTTTATTTTTTTTACACATACCCGCTAGGGGATTACATGTAAAGTAAAAATATTTGAGTTTTTTTTTTTTAAGCTGCCTGAGCGCATAGCGATCAGTAACAGCGAATTAGTGGCAAAGGCGGTTTGGTGATTTCTCAATTAAGCTCACCATTCGCCCTGGTCAGATCAAAATTGGTCGGATCAATATTCACAAATATTGATCTGCCTCCCTCTCCTCACTTACATTTTTGTGACGGAAAGAGACAGATCAGTATTAGTGATATAAAATAACATTTTATAAAATTGTCATGTTTTATGAAAGTCTTTCACTGTGTATTAACCCCTTCCCTGCCATTCATCACTGTGTAAGCAGTAATCTTGCACAGCAACAGTATGTTTTTCTGTCTGCACTGTTTTATGGATTAATTTCTTCGTACTGTAATGTATTACAGTACTAGATAGGCTCTTCTAAGAGCTATTAACCCCTTCTTTGCTCGAGATCACTGCTTACGCACTGATTCTGAGGCCGCGGACTCAGGGTTCGATTTTGACCCTATTCAGCTTTCTGATACATCATCTAGCGATGTATCGGTGGCTGCTGAGCCCTTGCCACAAGTAGTGATGGGGGTCTACCGATAAAAAAATATATGGTTTGGTGGGGGTAAATTACATTGGCTGGCTTCAAAGATATATCCCATAAAGGACACGTACGCAGGTTGACTACATGTCAAAATTCCAAGTTGGAATTTTGAGATGCGCATCTCACAAATGTTGCCTACTAGCCAAAAACAAACCAACAAACCTATGCATGGGTGCTATCCCTGTACTCGGGAGATGTTGCTGAACACATATTGGGTTGTTGTTTGGCAGTGACATATACCAGAATCTGTGAATTCATGCCTGAAGTACAATGCATGTGGAAAAAAACCTCCCAAAAAAGTACTACCACAAACTTTTACAAAGGCTGGTGGTAGAATTAGTACCTATACAGTATTAAAATACCACCATTTGAAATACCTTAGGATGTCTATTTTCCAAAAATATATGGTTTGATGGGGTAAAATTCATTGGACGGCTTCAAAAATGTTCCAAATGGAACATGGGCGCAGGCTGACTACATGTCAAAATTCCAGGTTGGAATTGCGCACCCCCTAAATGTGGAATTTTAGACCCAATACAAACCAACAAACCTATGCATGGGGGGTATCCCTGTACTCAGGAGATGTTGCTGAACACATATTGAGGTGTTGGTTGGCAGTGGCAAATACCAGAATCTGAAAATTCCTGCCTGAACTACAATGTGTGTGGGGAAAAAATGACATCCCAACCCTTTGACATAGGTTGGTGGTAGAATTAGCACTTGGAAAGTGTTAAAATACCACAATTTTAAAAACCCTAGGATGTCTAGTTTTCCAAAATATATGGTTTTATGGGGTAAAATACTTTGACAGGCTTCAAAAGTGTCCCAAATGGAACATGGGTGCAGGCTGACTACATGTCAAAATTCCAAGTTGGAAATGCACCCCCCCTAAACATGGCCTTTTAGCCCCCAAATAATCTAACTAACCTACACATGGGTGGTATCCCTGTACTCAGGAGATGTTGCTGAACACATATTAATGTGTTTTGTGGCACTGACACATAATAGGATCTATGAATTCATGCCCGATGTACAATGAATGTGAAAAACAAATTACTATCCATAACATTGACATAGGCTGGTGGTAGAATTAGTGCATGGAAAGTGTTAAAATACTACCATTTGAAATACCCTAGGGTGTCTAGTTTTCAAAAATATATGGTTTTGTGGGATAGAATACACTTTTTGGCTTCAAAAATGTCCCAAATGGGACATCGGCGCAGGTTTTCTGCACGTCAGAATTCCAAGTTGGAAAACCAAAAAGCGCACCTCTCAAATGTGGCCTTTTAACCCCCAAATAACCTAACAAACCTATACATGGGTGGTATCCCTGTACTCAGGAGATGTTGCTAAACACATATTGAGGTGTTGTTTGGCACTGACATATAACAGGATCTGTGAATTCATGCCCAAAGTACTATGTATGTGAAAAAAAATTACTATCCATAACATTGACATAGGCTGGTAGTATAATTAGTGCATGGAAAGTGTTAAAATACTACCATTTGAAATACCCTAGGGTGTCTAGTTTTCAAAAATATATGGTTTTGTGGGATAGAATACACTTTTTGGCTTCAAAAATGTCCCAAATGGGACATGGGAGCAGGTTTTCTGCACGTCAGAATTCCAAGTTGGAAAACCAAAAAGCGCACCTCTCAAATGTGGCCTTTTAACCCCCAAATAACCTAACCAACCTATACATGGGGGGTATCCCTGTACTCAGGAGATGTTGCTGAACACATATTGAGGTGTTGTTTGGCACTGACATATAACAGGATCTGTGAATTCATGCCCAAAGTACAATGTATGTGAAAAAAAATTACTACCCAAAACATTGACATAGGCTGGTAGTATAATTAGTGCATGGAAAGTGTTAAAATACTACCATTTGAAATACCCTAGGGTGTCTAGTTTAAAAATATATATGGTTTTGTGGGGTAGAATACACTTTCTGGCTTCAAAAATGTCCCAAATGGGACATGGGCACAAGTTTTCTGCATGTCAGAATTCCAAGTTGGAAAACCAAAATGCGCACCCCCTAAATGTGGCCTTTTAGCCCCAAAACAAACCAACAAACCTATGCATGGGTGGTATCCCTGTACTCAGGAGATGTTGCTGAACACATATTGAGGTGTTATTTGGAAATATCCCTTCACATTTTAAGGTAATGTTTACCTAAATTGCAATATATGTGAACAATTAAAAAAAAAGATTTTTTGCTGCAAACGTTGGCATAGATTGGTGGTAAAATGGCTACATGAAATGTGTCAAAATACCCCAAGTTAAATGCCCTGAGTTGTCTAGTTTTCAAAAATATGTACATGTTGGGGGTCATTCATGGATTTAGTACAGAAATCAGTGTTACAATGTCACTATCGCTAATTTTGAAAGAAAGGATTTTAAAATAGCTTTGCACCACTTATAGTTCTGGCCCTGTAACATGAATAAAAAAGCACAAAAACATAAAAACATGGGCTATTTCTGAACTCAGGACATATATTAGAAACTTTTTAGCAGTGTTTTTTTGTTGTCTCTTGTACATGAGTATACGATTTTTCAAATAAAAGTCATAAAAAAAGTATTTTTTCAATTTTTTTGCCATATTTTATAATTTTTTTTTACATCAAATTATATGCTATTATCAAAATAATGGTATTAAAAGAAAGCCCTTCTTATAACGATAAAAACAATATATAGTTTGTGCGGGTACACTAAATGAGACAGAAATAAATTACAGCAAAACACAAACACCTCAGAAATGTTAAAACAGCCCATGTCACCAAGCGTCGGACAAGCCAAAAAAGTCATGTCACTAAGGGGTTAAACAAAGCACATTTATAGAAAAATTAGCAACCCATGCATGTGTATTGGTGATTCAGAGTATGGCTGCATCTCATTTGCAAGTTAAATCAGCTGTGTAAATGCAGTTGTATAAACGCAGTGGGTTGGATAAAGGAATGCAGGTCCTGTTTTTCATTTGAGGACCATTAAAGATTGACCACAACTGACCTAGCCCACCAGATAGCCAATAATATGGGAATGATTAATATATGTGTAGCACTGCAGTGCTATAATATAGCAGAATTAATGAAATGACACATGAGGACAGAAATGTGCCAGGTTAGCTTTGAATCTTATTTTATAATGATATTTTGGCACACAATTGTAGCTTAACAGTATCAAATTTTAAATTGAGCAATAAAAAGTGTCAGCCACAGTTTCATAGCTTGGCATGGTTGGCTAAAACAAAATTCTTCTATCGGCAATGAATCATTTTACTCTGGACAGGCTCCTTCTACCCAAGTGCCAGTCCAGCATGAGTGATTTACTACAAAAACATGATATCATTGCAGCACACATAAACTCTACAGCACTTGCCTCTTTTTACATAATCTTGTTAGTTACCTGCTGAGTTAACATATTTTCTGAACACTTTTCTGCTGAAATTAAGCTACCAGTATTGGAACACATCTTGAAGACCCATTAACTCAATACGCTATGTCTTTTCACACCAGGAATTCTAATAACCTGGAAGATTGTTTATAAAATATGAGAATTAGTTATATCGCATAACATAACCCTAATCATAAGCTATAATACACACCAATGCACCACTTTAATATATGGTTCTTTCCTTCAATATTCACACTTAGTTGATTAAGTGTTTGTATTACATATATAGTATGAATTAGTCAAATGCAAATGTTAAAATACGTGGGCTTAAAATGATCATATAAGAAAAGGAAAGAACTAGCAATCTTTTTAATATTAAACATATCTGCTATTGAAGAGACCTTCTCATTTGACCTGCTAGGTCAACAATTGTATGTTCAGAAAAAGTGTACAATGTAATACTTTGGGACATATTGATTATAAGGGCTATTTGATCAGATTGTTTTGGAAGATTCCCAGACAAATCAGCATTCCAAAGAAGGGTGGAGTATATTAATAGGAAGAAATAATTATTCAAATCTTTACAAGATGCCTGCTCATGATACAAGTACAAATTTGGGAAGGTGAACCCATCAGACCTTGACAGACGCAAGTGGCAAGATTTACGAAGGAAAAGAGGCACTATGTGTTTAAATTGTGAAGAAGAAGCAAATGTTAACAAAATGCATTAGTATTACTTTAGGTAATGAGTATGAAAATAAAACCATGGATTTGGTGGGTACGACTCAGTCTCATTAAATAGAGTGCAGTATCATCATTTGGTCTTAGAGATTCTTTTTTAAGGTAGGATTGTAAAAGTGTAATTTAGAATATCTACTAACACAAATTATCTATTTATTTAAAGTGTTGGTGTTGAGTATCTTTCCCAATCTTATATATACTTTATTCAGAGGCATACTACTATTGTCTGCTTTTTGCAGTTTGATAGCAGTTTACTTATCAGTTCCCCACAGCTCAGTTTTTAATGATAAGACCCCACTGTGCTTTTACTTATTAGTTGATCTTAAATTTAAGACCAGTTGATCATTTAGCACAGGGATACCCAATCTGTCCAGCCAGGCCGTGTGCTGTGAGGGAAGCGTTCTACGCTCCCCTCCAGCTGGTTACTTTATGAAGCATGTCTTCCAAAAATTAAAAAAGTAAATTAAATAATTGCCTTACGTGATATATGGTGGCTGTGTTCCCTTCCTCCATGCAGGAGGGAAGACTGCACAGAGGAGAGGACTGGTGACACGGAGAAGCAAAGAGGTAAGTACTGGGGAAGGGGGAGGAGAGTGGCATATAACGAGCAAAATATTGGCATAATGAGTGGCAAAATACTGACATAATGAATGGCTAAATACTGGCATTTTGAGTGGCAAAATACTGGCATACTGAATGGCTAAATACTGGCATACTTAGTGGCAAAATACTGGCATATTGACCAACTGCTCCCAATAACCCCACCCCCCGCCAGGCCAATATGCCAGTATTTTTTTTCTTCAATGGAAACGGTCCCCGGTGCCAAAAAGTTTGGGGACCACTGATTTAGCGGATTGGTGTTTGTCTGTATCTATATTTCTTAGGTACAGTCATGTACACTTTCTTTTTTTAAATCTTAAGTAGTGCATGGTGAACAAGGGTTATTGCAAGTAAGGCTCCCTACCTCTGTCTATCTAACTTACCCTGTAAATCCCTTTTATGCTCTGTACCTGTGTAAATTATGTGCATTATACAAATAAACAATCATTTAATTTAATGCCTATTTTTTAGTAAGGGCAAGATACTGAATAGTCTTAGTAAATAAGTGTTTCTCATTTTTTCACAGGGCTGGTGTATTAAACAATAAAACAATTATGTTCATATGAAGATTTGTTAAATGTACCAATTGGTTTTTCTCTAAATCTTATGTAAATAAAATTGTGTATGCTGTTGACAGAAAATAATTTTCAGCGTTACTATGACATTAGTTAAGTTATCCCTTGGGTATAATTCATTAGTAGTTGTCTTTTAAGTTTAAGTTTCTTTTGCATTTACGTATGTTGAAGGAAAATTAGAATTTATAACAGATGCTTGCATTGAAGCCAGTTTAATTTAAAACAATACAATGAAAGTCAAATACATGGGAACATTTACATCTAGAAGGCTGCATTGCAACCTAATAAACATAGTATATATTATATATGTAGATAAACAAAGCATCAATATCTAAATTGGTGTTTGTCTATGGGTTAGTGATATTATGAAAGTAAAGTCAGGACCCTCAAATAGCGCTGAGCTGTTCTTCCCTCCCGCTGTTAACACTTTCTTTGTAATCCCTGCTGGAGTTGCCCAATGTCAGCCCAACTTGATAAGTGACCTGCAAAGACCCCACACATCACTGATGTCAGCATGTCTTCAACAGAGTACTGCACATCTCTCTATCGCAGTATAAGGTGGACACATAGAGGAGTGTGGAATGAGAAGGAACGGAGCTGGGGTGAGAGACCTATGGAGCAGAAAGGAGGACATTAGAGTTCTTAACAAGGTGAGAGGAGTGTTGAGGAGCATGATGGGTTAAGGATAGGGAGTATTGTGGAGTGTCTAGAAGAGTTGTGATGGGTATTAAGGGAAAACTATAAAGAGCATAGTGGAACTTTAGAGGAAATTAAAAAGGAGTACTATATAATTGTATGCAGCTTATAGTTGTTATTAAGCACTGTAGGGTAGTAGACCGTTGATTAAATGAAGGCTAGTATGGAGAAGCAATTTAGGTGGGAACTAACTTATGCTGGAGTAAAATGGACAATGGCATAGTGGAAAAAGGTTCTGGTATAGGGAAAATATAATTCAAGATAAGTACTATGACGATTTTAAGAAGGAAAAAAGTTTACAAGAGTAAGGGAAGCATAAAGGGGTTTAAAAAATCATGGATAATTTATAAAAAGGGAAAAAGTGCACAATGAAGGAGTGTAGAGTGGTTGACAAAAAAAAATGAGGGAGGATGTCGTGGATTAGTGGATCCTGATAGATGGTATGCAATGAGTCCAGCATTTAGCAGTAGCAATGAAGGTTGTAGCTTATCAATATACCATCATAAAATGGAACCATGGATCTAAAAAAAAACTATTTCCAACTTGTCATTGGTTGTAGCAGTCATGCAATTTTAGGGCAACTTTATTACGTTTTTGACAATTTGAATTATACCACAGTTATGATTATACAATTTTAAGCAATATGACATTCTCTCACGATCACAAGGTCTAAAAAAAACATGATCTCCATTTCTCACAAAATAAATAGAAAGTGAATTAATTGAGATTTACAGAGGGAAGATTCAGAATGACAGTTCTTCAAAATGTTTTTGACACTTAAGCTAGCTGTTTTGAAAAACATTACAAAGGCTGGTGAAATCCTATTGCTCTCCAGTTCCACATTTGCTTTTGTCATCTAAATTGCATATAATAGGAAAGATACTAGTTACAACTACTCTGGAAAAAATTATACATAAGTGCTTATATCATGTTCTGCTGCATTTTCTTGTTTATCAGATTACGTGGCCTTTGAGAAATGCTTCTTGGGTACAGGATGTACTAAGCTTTATTTTTTAATGTAAACAACAGCATAAAAAATGAATTTCCTTTAGAACAAATTAATTGACTTTGCCCAACTGTTAGTACAAATTGTTCCATCTATATGAATCGTGTAATGCCTATGAAAGTAAGTTCAAGGATCTTTTGACAAAAACTTTAACCCCTTAGTGATCGGACTTCTAGAACATTGTTGGTCATTCTGGACAACGGCTGTGTCCACACATACTATATACAGGTTTTATCGCCATGAAAAGGGCATTCTTTAAATACCATTATTTTCATCATATGACATAATTTACTATAAAAAAAACTTGAAAACGTTAAAAAAACAACTTTTTATTTATTTTACATGAAACATGAAATCTGTTTTATATATCTACAGAAATGCAAATAAAAGAACCTGCTAAAGAAATTCTTATACTTGTACTGAGTTTAGAAATAGCTCTTGTTTACCTGTTTATTTTTGATTTATGCATGTTATAAGGCAGGAACTGAATGTAGCGTATTGCTTTTTGCTAACCATTTTCTCCTACAGTGATCTTTTAACCCCAGTACTAAATATAACCCTTAATATAACCATAGCATTAACCCTAATGTAACTACAACCCTAACCCTGTCACCAACCTGCCTTCTGCTCCCTCTGTGTCTATCCATGCAATCCTCAAGCTGCAGCAAGTTTCAGTTTCAAAATCCTGCAGCACCATGTTTTTGGAGCCCTATGGTCTCCAACATGGCTGCCTCACTTATACCTTTATCCCACATCCCTGGGCGATCCTAATGGCACCTATTGGCTCATTTACCCTCTCTCATTGCACTTTAGCATCCTCTGCATTGTCCTGGCTCCTGAGTATTATACTGTGTGTTCCTGTGCATCAACCTTTGGCTTTCCTCAGACTACTCTCATTCTCCTGCGTCCCTTGTTTTGACCTTAGCCTGGCTTTATTTGGTATGTTGGGATAAAAACACTTTATGTTCTGTGTAATTGATATCCCAAAAAAACTGTCCGCACCTCTCTCGATGCATCCATTCTCAGTTGTGGAATAGTTATCCTACCATGTGTATCATGGAAACGTTTCATGACCACAGTGTGGATGGCAACATTGATAAGCAATGCACAATTTTCAACTTTTGATATGAAAGTGTACATATCTGAGGGCCATGGTGGTTAGTCTGCAACATGGCCTGCTGGCTGTGTAGCACATCACCACATGGTACCACCATTGCAATATACCCGCACTGTTCACGTACCAGCTTTGTTCACACATCACCAGTGTTCATCTGGGTTTCTCTAGAGTGACCGGTCCAGTTGCAGTGGTAACACTTGGGACCACTGCACTACAAGTGATGTGTGGACAAAGATAGTACATAGGCAGTGGGCAGGTAGTCCTTAGGGGGTGTGCATCAGAAGAGGGCAGACAGCTGATATCTGTGCACTGCCCAGCCCTCTATTTGTGAGTGGAGAGAGGATGTGATGCCTGTGCACTTCCTATGAGCACAGACTGCTGCCTTTTGCTCTCCACATATCTGAGCATCAGGGCTCCCTGTGATCTCTTGACACGCAGACTCCACAGAGAAGCAGGGAGCACACAGCTTGAGCCAAGTGCTGGGGTGAGTGCTGGGTGCAATCTGCTTGCTGGTGTAAGACCTTGAGTTCAATCTGGGTACTGAGGCAAGATCTGTGGGTGCAGTGTAGGTGCTGCAAGGTGGTTCTGTGACATGTTGTATGGATGCAATCAGGTGCTGTTGGTGCAGTGGAAAATGGTGTGGAGGCAATAATCAAAGGAGGGCAGGAGAAATGGAGTGAAGGAGGCAGAGGAAGGACATAAAAACAAGGATTGCACCTAACAGCTGTTGATGGTGAACAATAACCATTGATGTGATGCCAACCGATAGCTGGAATGACATCACTGGTATTGTTATGTCACAAAAGTTGTTATGGCGGTGTTTTACATTATATATTTTACTGTATGTACATATTTATATGTGGCAACTCCCTAACATTTTTTCATTGTTTCTGTTTTTCTGTTTTAGCTCTAGGTGACCCTAAGTCAATATTTAGTGGCCATACTCTATTTAGAACAGTATGAACACATTATAAATAAAGTGTCAAGGTGCACTGGACCTTATAAAAGGAGCAGTCCCCACCTTCTATTCCCAAGTCATGTGCAAGGGGTTTCCAAATTTTAAGGAGTGATAAAGAAGCATGTGCACAATCTTGTCAATCAAGTAAAGTTTGCAGACAAAACCAATACGGGAAAGAAGGCTAATGATGACATTTGTTTCTCCTTTTTAGTAAAAAGAATGATACTTGAATACATTGTCCTGGAAAATATCAGTTAGTTTCAGCAGATGTGAGGAACACAATATTGGCTCCAGTATTTAAAGGGACTGCAAACATAAACATTGTTCTTACTGTGAATGTAGAGAATAGTAAATGATTAATATTGTCTTAGCAAGACTGCAAAATTGGGAAAAAAAACATGTTTTAAATATGTCTGTGGAGTCTCCACTGTATGATATCACCTGTGGCTTGATATGCAAATTAACCAGTTTTCAATTGAAAATGTATACCAGTTAACATACACAACTATACACATTTAAATGAAGCACTTTGGCTTGTTTTTATCTCATTCCACAAATGCAACATTCAGAATTAAACTAAACTAAAAAAATATTGCACTGAAAGATATGATACATTTTTTGTGAAAATTGATTCAGCCTTGGGGATTTTCCCAAAATTAAGATGTGCATGCAATATGTTTAGCAGTGATATATGGATGATTATGTTAGGTATATGATACATGTATAGAAGACCTAGGGAGCAGGACAGAGAACCTGCAAACTCAAATGATATTTCTATATAGATCAGTGTTCACTCTACAGCAAGAAATATCCATTTTGAACAATGCAATTCTGTTTAATTTTACTCTATTGCTATTCCACCAGAAAATAATTAAAAACTGTAATACAAAGGGAAGGTTTATTTGTAGAAAACATGGTCAAATCTGGGTCAAGTCTGTTAATCCCTAATCTCAGATTTCAGATTGCCATCAGAGACATGTCTGCTCTCTACGCATATCTGATTTTAACATTTGCCACATAATATAGCACCAACAATTATTATGTATTTTTGTTTTACTAATAAACCCTTTGTGTAGTAACTATATAGTCCTCATACATGTGTTAATGTAAGAACTGTATACATGAAGTTTTCTGAACTAAATTGGACCTGTCTTCCACTGTTGTGTGTATGATTATATTTCCTTCAGGTAGATAATAATAATAGTACAGGTGAGCCTGCTATAATGTTGGGCTCGGGATCCACAAACTCACATAGAATGTGTCAGCAGATAAGAACCATTCAGTCCATCTAGTCTGCCCAATTTTCTAAATATTTTATTAGTCCCCAGTTCCCTATCTTATAGCTAGGATAGCCTTGTGCCTATCCCACGCATACTTAAAATTCTTGACTGTGTTTACCTCTACCACTTCTGCTGGAAGGCTATTCCATACATCCACTACCCTCTCAGTAAAGTAATGCTTCCTGATATTACTTTTAAATCTAAGGCTAAGCAGGATCGCAATATGAGTCAGAGATGTCACTAAACTCCCACATTAATGCGTAAATTATAGCAAGTTACAGTGCCCCCATGGCTCTGTGGGGTATATCGAAGCCCCATGCTATAACGCATATGTCTTTTTTTCGGATATGTAAATTTTTTTCCCCAAAAAGTTTCATGTCTTGCTCTCTCTTTATGTACATGCATTCATGTACTCACTACATGAGTTATTTTTTAAAATTGTAGGTTTGTGGCATGTTGTTCTTATCGTAGTTCATCACAGACAGAACTTAGCACTATTTATGGCTGGATTTGCCATACTGAAGTTCTGATTTAGGACTATATAATTAACTGTAGTTTTGTTCTTCAGAAAGTGATTTAAAGGGAACATTTACACTGTGCACATTTGCAATTTGTAGCAAAGGGATTCAGAAACCTGTGCATTTTGGGATCATGCACTCTGCCAACAGAAGCACATGGATCAACTTAATCCATAGAACTGACGAATTAAACATTCACATCTCGGCAAAGTTGCATCATAAAAATTATTTTATTCAACTTAAGATGGATGCACAATACAATTGTCTTTAATGCTCAGATGTATCATGTGGTGTGATGATAGAGTTGTTTCTTTATGATCTGCAAACAAAGCAAAATGTTGCCTTGTTACAGTAAGTTTCACTGTATACTTCAAAAGATCGTAGTTGCATACCTCAAAAACATAAGTGTTAGGGAACACTACACATAAGCACCACTTCATTTCTGAGCATGATTTTGTTTTAAAATGTTTTTACTAGAAATCTAAGATGAAAGGCGAGTGGCCACAAAGCATAGTTCATCCATAAGTGAGTTGTTTTCCAGGTCCAGTTTATGATGATGCATCAGCAACAATTTTCGCTTTGCTCCTCATTGGCTATACACATATTGTTTGCTTTCAAGTTACGTGATGAAAAACATCTGAGAAAGTATTTACATGAAATCCAGCAGTGGGCAAACAGCTGTTTGTTTGTAAAAAAAATTATAGCCTTCCACATCAGTCACTGTGTGCAGTCGTTCATGGTACATTCTCTTAAATATTAACAGGCCTTCTGCGTAAGCATTGGAGAAAATGTATTGATTCGTCATTTGTGTCTGTTAAAAATGTTCTTTCTAAAAGCATTTGGATGAAGTTCAAATGAAAGGCAGTATCATCATAGTTAAACCTAATATAGACAGTATATAAATATATATACACATTCATAATATATATATGGACTGTTCTATTAACAATGGCCGTTATGTCAGATGTGTTTTATGTTTAGCTCTGTTTATGAAAAACACTCATACATATTGAAGTGCTTGTTGTTCATAGAAAAGAGAGAACTGTTGCAAAAATAAAGTCATGTTTAATTGAATTTAGCAACAAACTGCAGTATAGGGAATGGGTTTTAGTAGGGATGTGTTCCACAAGTTAACAAGCCCACCTGACACCAACAGAGAGGAAGAAAATAAGCAAACAAAGGTAGGCCTCTTGAAGAGGAAGGAGGTATATGAGCACAAAAATAGACTTTTAAATGCATGTGCCAGGAGGTCATGGAAAAAACCCAGACACATAGGTTCTCGATACAGAGAAAATTGCAGGGAATTCAGATGGGAATATCAAATTAAAGGCCAAAGTAGCTGAGTTCAGAAAAGTCTCCCATTCTGCTGCATTGGAGAATTTTGCCAACTTGGCTACATTGGCCTAAAGACTGAAATTCCCATCTCAGTTCCCTGCAATGCTCTCTTTATTGAGTAGACCCTTAAGGGTATGAAAATACCCACAGACCAGCACACACTGAACTGTTTAACTGAACAGTTCTAGAACAAAACCAAACAGCACATAGCAACAGTAAACATGGATCTACTCTGTCCATTCTATACAAAGACTGAGTGACCTGCAAACACAGACCAATACATGAGATAGAGGGCCCCTACTTGTAAGCTTACATTTTAGTGGCTTATAACTAGTTACCTTCTGTAGGTACTGAGTATGGGCAAAGCCACTGGTTCAAGTGTATTTCCCATCTTTCCCTGCCCCCCCCCCCCCTTCCTTGTTCTCCATATCTCCCTCATAAATGATTTCATAAAAAAAATGTGTATATTTCCAATAAGTCCTTCTCCAATATTGATCATATAAACGCTTTTAATTAAACAGTGGGACACACTTTTAATAAGGGTCCAGATCACCGTTATCATCATTTTTCTATGTTAGTTTTTATGTGTATTGTCACTTTAAATTTTAATCGGTTACACTTTATTCAGCACTTTAAAAGGGAGGGTGTAAATCTAAGTGGTCAGCCATAACAAAGTGCAGAGTTTGGCGCAAAACGCGTAGGCGACTGTGGTACACCGGGTGGGTGAACACACGGCATCTTCATTTGACTGTACATCATTACAAAATTAAATTTACGTTACAGTTCATTGCTCTGTCTGAAGTTGCAGTTTTTCTGCTGTCATCTACAACTCCTCAGTTCTCCTCACTTTTTCCACAATCAGCGCAGCGGAAGCGCTGGGCAGACGAAGCAGCACGACTGAAGGAGGAGGAGATTTCCTTTACTCATGTTCTTTGGAACAGCCGGTTGACGTATCCTCACATCAGGCCCCAAACAGCCCTGCTGAAACGAATGGACGTCCCTGTACTGGCTCGGATTTCAGCAATAGAGGAAAGAGAAGATATCTCTCCCTGGCTGATGCTTCTGCAAGGGCAACATATGGTAAGCCTTTCAATTTTCTATCCATTCAAGCACACAGTTTAAATTCGGGACTTCTTTATCTGATCGTTCCAAGCATCACTATACAAAAGGACTTAGCTCATTTAATGAGCAGTACAAGCTAAAACAGCTGATACTACAATTACACTGAATCATTATCTCCTCCTCAATTAATCCAGACTTGGGTGATATTCATAAATAACTAAGATACAATTATGTCTTTGCAAGAATCCCTAGACCCCGGTGAACCAATTGTTTACTTGGAGTAACGACACCACACTTAGAGCCACTAAGGCAAATACATTATTTAATTTGGAAACACAATCATTAGAGGAAGATATACCATTGGATAATCTCTTCAAGCAATTTGGGAAGCTAACCATCAAAGAGGACACAGTGACAGTCTCACATACATACACACAGTGACAGTAGCACACACATACACACAGTGACAGTAGCACACACACACACACAGTGGCATTCTCTTACACAGACTCTCTTACACAAACCAGTAATTAAGAGGCCTTTTTATTTGTTACCAAAAACAAAAAAAACAAAAAACGTACTCTTCTCTGAATGCCCCCTCCCTCCCTTCTGTATTACCTGCTTGCAGGGGAGGGGAGGTGGGGGGGGGGGGCATTCCTGTTGCTGCTGCTGCCTGCCTGGTCTGTGCAATCCTAGCTTCACTCCTGCTGAGTGCCAGGATACACACTGATAAAGATGTGCCGGAGAAACAAAAACAGATGTAGCAAGGGCACCATGTGGATGAATACCGGGCACCAGGTCTAATTTCCTGGTGCCTTGGTGACCTGGTGCCCGGGATTTAACGTGCCCTGCTTGCTGATCACTTCTCCCTTCTGCCTGCAAAACACATACCAGTCTTAACATGACCGGTATTTCACTTTTACCGGCACCGGCTCCAACCTCTTAATTACCGGCTGTGCAGGTAAATTACCAGTCGGGTGGCAACCCTATCCCCCCTTTAGGATGTACCTGGTGGAACAAAGAGTCATCACTAACTCCCTAGTGACACCAGTTGGTAGGAGTAATGCACTTCTTACAATGCTACATAGATCAGATAGCAAAATGGATGCCACAGTCAAAGGGGTGGTCTATCTAAAGGGAGGTACTTCACATAATTAATATGCAATTATGAAGTTGCTTCTGTGACGTGCTTCTGTATCACTAATAAATGACTTTGCAAGCCATATCCAATACATACCATGAATATGGAACAATACACCACAAAATGGAGTCAAGCTTTGGAAGAGTGTTCATTTCAATTAATTGATATTTTAATTTAATTTAACTCTGAAAAATTACAAGAATTAAGAAATGAGATTAAAATGACACAGGACAAACTATCAAATTATGCCTCATAACCCAAATTCCACCAATGGGATAATAAAATTTCCAGTAATAACTTAAAACTTGAATATGAAATTTCAACCAGAAAACAACGCAAATTTTTACGTGACAAAAAGGATTACAAAGAGAACAGTGTCTATATCTAGCATATAGAACAAAGAAGCACAAGAACCAATAAGAAAAAAAAAAAACAATTTTAAAGAAACAGAATAGGTCAGTGTCATTTTCTTCAACTGACCAAACAACAGTAGAAGGCCCATCGATATCATAATCCTTTTCCTCTCCAGTCTCCTCATCCTCCAAAAAAAGATCTGAAGCTTGTCAAAGCAACACCGCTAGCAAGTCATAAAACTCCAGAGGATCCTCACACGAGGACATTACCGACATTCAAGCAGACTGGGAGAGGAAGGGGGCAAGAATGAAAACCAGACAACTGGCCAGAATTTAGATATTGTTCTCAACTTATCCACAAGGACTTTGACTGTAGAAGAATCAACTCTACTGTCCAGAGGACTTTCTTTTTCCCCTACAGACACTTTCAACCATTTTGAGACTCTAATTGACCTTAATAAATTCATGCGTGACATTACAGTCAAAACATTTTTGGCCCTTAAAGAAGAAAACAGTTATCCTATAACTTTAGACAGTGAATTGTCAGCAACAGTGATACAGTCTACTGACAGTGAATCTCCAAAAAATAATACATCAGAACATCCCACATTTAGAGATCTCTGCCATATTCATGACAGAGCAAGGTCCCCTGGTAGAGAAAAATGAACGAGTCACATATACCAGCTTATAAAAAGTCTCTACTTGCAACCCTCTAATGATTAGGGGCAGATTAGAAAAAACCTTTCAAGAACTGGTAGAAAGAGATCTTAACAACTTAGCCCATAGAGCCAAATTCAACTGTGACACCAACCTCAATAGAGGAGAAAACGTGCACTTGAGAATTTAACCAAGGATCGCAATATTGTGATCTGCCAGTTAGACAGTGGTAAAGTAGTAGTGATGGATACTCATTTTTACGTAGAAGAAGCACTTAGACAACTGGGAGATCAAGAAACATATGGCAAATTATTGGGAGATCTTACTTTCAATTTTCAGAATACACTAAGGAGTCTCTTGGAACATGGTAGAAATTTAGGAGTCATCAACATTCGGGAATTTGAGAACACCCAATGTCCAGTTGTGGCCACTTTTTACCATGTTCCAAAGATACATAAATCCATCACCAATCCACCTGGTTGCCCCATAATTTCGGGAATAGGCTCCCTAGGAGAAGGTCTCTCACAATGGGTAGACGAACATCTACAATCCCTAGTCACAAACCTCCAGGGCTACATAAGAGACACTAAACATCTCTTATCCCATATGAATAATATAACCTGGAAATCCATCTATTCCTGGGGTACTGTGGATATATCTCCCCTGTACTCTAGTATCCCCCACAAAGTGGGTGTTGAGGCCACTAGATTTTTTTCTACACAGTTAATCAAATTATTCAACAGATTTACAATTTATATTGGATTGTATGCAATTTCTCTTGTGTCATAATTTTTTCACATTCAATGAATACCTTCAAAGACAGGTTACCACTATGGGTGCTAAATTTGTGCCCTCCTCTGCCAATTTATTCATGGGCCAATGGGAATGGTGCCACATCTTTGGAAATGATCTCCTATTCATCTGGTCTGGAACAACTGAGCAGTACACTAAATTTCAAGAGTACATTAATCACAATGACTTAAATTAAACATTTACCTCTGATTCCCAACCTAATAAAATTTTCTTTCTAGATATCACACTTATTGGGTAATCACAATAATAACCAAATAGTGACGGATACCTATAGAAAACCCACGGCGGGCAACACCTTACTTTTTGGTGATAGTTGCCATCCAAATCATACATTCCAGGGTATTCCTATTGGCAAATTTTATGCCTACGTAGAAACTGCTCAACTGATGCAGATTTTGAATACCAATACCTAGCACTTAAACAGAGACTAAGTAAGAGAAATTATCCACACAAATACATAGATAAATCAAGTGGCCAAGAATAAAGACCGCACAGAATTACTCAGTGAAACTAATAAACATTCAAAACAAACAATTTTCAGCACCCAATACAGCAGTCAATACAAGCAGATAACTAAAATCATTAAAAAACATCTTCCAGTTCTAAAACTTGACCCATTCTGCAATAATATATTGGAAGAGGGGGTTCACTTTACAGCACGTAAGGAAAAGTCTCTTTGATCCCTGCTGTCTCCAAGCCACTATCAGGGTACACAAATGAGAACTTCAAGACCTAACACCAATTGGCTTAAATGTACAGGTATGTACAAATGTGGGGTTAGATTCTTCTTTTTCATTGTTGTACATCAAAAGCATCAATACACATCTACCATTACAGGGAACATTTTCAAAATGCTACAGTTTATTAATTGCAAAACAGCATTTGTAATTTATCTGGTTACTTGCCTCAAATGCAAAAAGCAATATGTTGGACGTACGATCAGTCCACTGAAGGAGAGAGTGAGAGAGCATCTGAACACAATCAATGTTAATGACTCAAAATCCACAATTAACAAACACTTTCAGTTCTGAAATGGAGGCAATACAGATTATTTCACTTTTCAAGGCATTGAAAAAAATCACCAACCCAAGAAGAGGGGGTAATAAGCAAAATATTCTTAACAAAAGAGAAATGTATTGGATTTTTCAATTACAGACTCGACAACCTAATGGTATCAATTTGGAATGGGATCTTAACCACATTAGACACTGATGGTGTTGCAGTTTGCCTCTCATTCTCTCCTTACAATGTTAGTATCTTTAATTAGCTTTATTTCAAGATATTATTATATCACTTTTTAGAACTTGGAAGATATATAAACTTGAATCTTCAAATTGAGTGAAACTTCATAACCACTTAATTGCACCTTATTATAATTCTAAGTAGTTTGTTACTGTTAGTAAGGGTTTCTCTACCTCTCACCATTCATTTATCTAATTAATATCAAGTTCTCAACCAATACAGGGGAGTAGAACGGGGAGTAAGGACAGAAAAGGGAAGAAGAGGGAAAGGACAAATTAGTTAGATGTCTAAAGGGATGTCTAAGGTGAACATTGGTTCAAGTGTATTTCCCATAAATGATTTCATTCAAAAATGTGTATATTTCCAATAAGTCCTTCTCCAATATTGATCATATAAACGCTTTTAATTAAACATTTGGACACACTTTTAATAAGGGTCCAGATCACTGTTATCATCATTCTTCTATGTTAGTTTATTTGTGTATTGTCACTTTAAATATTAATCGGTTGCTCTTTATTCAGCACTTTAAAAGGGAGGGTGTAACTAAGTGGCCAGCCTTGACAAAGCGCCGAGTTTGGCGTGAAACGCGTAGGCGACTGTGGTACACAGTAGACATGTGCATTCGTTTTCGGACGAATGCATTTTCGTCCGAAAATAGCATTTTCGTCCATTCGTACGAAAAACGAAGAACGAAAATGCTAAGCTAACGAAAGCCGAATGAACGAATGGTTAATAAACGAAAATCATTCGTTCATTTGTCCATTCGTAGTACTATTGCATTCTATAAGCCGAAATAGAGTCGGTTTATAGAATACAATAGCATTTAACTATACGGAGACAGTCTCCATTCATAAAATTATGAATGGAGACTCTGTCTCCGTGTAGTAAAATGCCAACAGCCTATAAACCGAACGTTCGGTTTATAGGCTGGGGGCATTTAACTATACGGAGACAGAGTCTCCATTCATTATGAATGGAGACATTGTCTCCGTGTAGTAAAATGCCGACAGCCTATAAACCGAACGTTCGGTTTATAGGATGTCGGCTTATGGAATACATGTATTCCTATTGCTATTCTATAAACCGAACGTTCGGTTTATAGAATAGCAATAGGAATACATGTATTCCATAAGCCGACAGCCTATAAACCGAACGTTCGGTTTATAGGCTGTCGGCATTTTACTACACGGAGACAGAGTCTCCATTCATAAAATTATGAATGGAGACTTTGTCTCCGTATAGTTAAATGCCGACAGCCTATAAACCGAACGTTCGGTTTATAGACTTTCGGCTTATGGAATACATGTAATCCTATTGCTATTCTATAAACCGAACGTTCGGTTTATAGAATAGCCATAGGATTACATGTATTACATAAGCCGAAAGTCTATAAACCAAACGTTCGGTTTATAGGCTGTCGGCATTTAACTATACGGAGACAAAGTCTCCATTCATAATTTTATGAATGGAGACTCTGTCTCCGTGTAGTAAAATGCCGACACCCTATAAACCGAACGTTCGGTTTATAGGCTGTCGGCTTATGGAATACATGTATTCCTATTGCTATTCTATAAACCGAACGTTCGGTTTATAGAATAGCAATAGGAATACATGTATTCCATAAGCCGACATCCTATAAACCGAACGATTGGTTTATAGGCTGTTGGCATTTTACTACACGGAGACAAAGTCTCCATTCATAATTTTATGAATGGAGACTCTGTCTCCGTATAGTTAAATGCCCACAGCCTATAAACCGAACGTTCGGTTTATAGGCTGTCAGCTTATGGAATACATGTATTCCTATTGCTATTCTATAAACCGAACGTTCGGTTTATAGACTTTCGGCTTATGTAATACATGTAATTCTATGGCTATTCTATAAACCGAACGTTCGGTTTATAGAATAGCAATAGGATTAGATGTATTCCATAAGCCGAAAGTCTATAAACCGAATGTTCGGTTTATAGACTTTCGGCTTATAGAAAACATGTAGTACTATTGCCTTTCTATGAACCGAACGAGAACCCTGTTCATAAGAATTTCTTATGAATGGGGCTCTCGTTCGGTTTATAGAAAGCCAATAGTATTACATTGTATTCTATAAAACGAACGAATAAAAATTAACGAAACAAAAATAATGAACGAATTTCGTCTGAAACGAATGCAGTAATGAACGAAATTCGTTTTAGGCTAAATAAATAACATTTTCGTCCGAATGGACGAAAACGAAACGAAAATTTTAGTTTTGCACATGTCTAGTACACAGGGTGGGTGAGCACATGGTATCTTCGCTTGACTGTACATCATTACAAAATTAAATTTACGTTACAGTCCATTGCTCTGTCTGAAGCTGAAGTTTTTTCTGCTGCCATCTACAACTCCTCAGTACTCCTAACTTTTTTTCCAATAATTTAGGCAGAATTTGAAGAAGCAGTACTGTGAACAAGTGACGTGAAATACAAAGTGTCATGGAAGAAGGTAGGGAATGTCAGCATCCACACTAAGGGTCTATTCAATATAAGGTGAGTTGAACATACCAGCTTACCAATTTACCTATACATTGTGCAGTGGCAAACCTGGTGAGTTTGCTTAGCAGGGAACGCCACTAGGTTTGTACCTTCATAATGTATCGTTAAAATGGTGAGCTGAATGAGCACTGCTCCATGACACAGCATTTCCAAATTAGTGCTCCATTCAAACTAGACTTTTAATGAAGTGGCCTTCTCCTTCTCATTGAAAATTGTACAAATACAATTTCCTCAGTAAACAAAAAGCTACTGCAATAATGAAATATACATTTTAAAGCACTGATTATCAGCCTTGATATGCATTTAATAAAATAAAAATTTTGTTTGACTATACTGTGCCTTTAATACAGCTCACAAGAATATTTTAGAAACTCTGTTATACATAGAGGGAATTGTACCATACAGATTGGTTACCCTAGGAAATCAATAATGGAATTTAAAATTAAGTGAGTCATGTTTAGAACAACTCCAAAGTGAAATTTATTGTTGTTGCTGTTATCATCATTGGATTTTAATAGTTACAGCTCCTTTGTGCACATTGTGCAGTAACTACAGGGAGTGATTCAATTAGGATATGTTCTTCCGCACAAGACAAGTACTATTGAAGCAGGAAACTGGAGCATATTATCTTAGCTTTGTAATGAATCTCCTATGAAGGCTTCTTTGCCAGGTAAACATTTTCTATAATGCAATTTCCCCGCACTTGTACACTTTAATATAAAACATGTTTTGTTTTGTTCACTATACTGATGGTGGTTTAGCATCTTGACTTATTATTACAAAGCCAAATAAACCATCATATGTGCAATATATTTTCTTTATCTGCTTTACAGTCAGCTTCATTGTTAAGGTGACAAGCAGAATAATAAAGCAACACTTCAATCATGTCATTCTACTTATATGGGCCATTAAGCATTACTACTTATACAACATTATGGAGAATTGTAATATAGAATTTATTGATAGAAAATAAATGCTTTCTGTAGATCTTGCAAGCATGATAAATTTAGATATGTATATGTCTCATTCAGTGCTGCATGAACTAGAATTATGTGTGTAACGGACCGTCTACCGGACGAAGTAGACCCTCTGTCCGTTGTGGGAAATCACCTCCTTAGCCCCCACTTACAGCTCAGCATTCACCCAACAAGTCTTTCCTGGACCCTTGCTCTTTGTACCCAAATAGACAGAACATCTAGCAGTTAGGTACAGCAAGATTGAACAACTTTATTTGACAAACAACACAGACTTAAAAAAGACATACACATGACATCACAGACATTAGTATACAAAAGGGGGGATGGAACTAAACAGTTCTCCAACTAACTGGGGCTAGGAAAACATTAGACATTCAGACTGCAAACCAAATTACCATACAGTGAGTAGACACACAGTAAGAAACATAATGTACACAACATAATCAGTTTACCAGTTAATCCAGTTACTACAGAACAATGGATGTTGGAGTAAACTATTGGAGTCACTGTCACATTATAAACTTTCAGAGTGGTCTACTCACAGAATTAAACATTACACATAACCAATACACTAACAGAATATAACTAACTAACAATATTAACGTATAGTGCTATGGCACATTGTAACGGACCGTCTACCGGACGAAGTAGACCTTCTGTCCGTTGTGGGAAATCACCTCCTTAGCCCCCAATTACAGCTCAGCATTCACCCAGCAAGTCTTTCCTTGACCCTTGCTCTTTGTACCCAAATAGACAGGACATCTAGCAGTTAGGTACAGCAAGTAGAACAACAACTTTATTTGTGATTTACACAGCACATATACACCAAACTGCAATCAGATAACACTTGATTAAACAATAGAAAACTTAAACACATCACCAGTAAAGCAGTATCTAGCCACTTTAATCTGGAGCCAGAAGCAAGGTAGTCAGACTAGGTGTCTGACATAATTAAACAATGGAAGGCTTAAACACATTACAGACAGGGTCCATAATCTACAGGGAGGTGTTTGGCCCTCAGGCCCCTCCAAGAACCCCAGTCAGGCAGGCTGTCAGAATTCACTTTGTGACACACATCCCTTACCCAGGTGGTCCATTCATTTGTGAGTTGGTTCGGTAGATTCAATCTACCGAACACCCAGGCAGAAAGGCACGAACAAGCCTTTCTGCAGGGTAAAATGCAAGCTTTTACAATGGGGCCATAGTCCAGAGGCAGCAGGCGAGCAACCAGGCTTCTCCAGAACAAATTGGCGAGGTTGGTTCCGCCACAATGTGTATTTTGCTTTTCAAATTATTTACCATTTACACATTCAGACATATATATTCACATACACACACACAGACACATATAAGGTTTATTCATTAAACATTGAATGTTGCTAATTGACAACTAAATTGCAAGTCAAGCCAAAATATCTGAAAGTAGTAAACATTTCTACTCACCTCTTTTTGCATATAAACAAAATAAAATGTATATGCGTGTGCATGCATATATAATCGATGTATTTAGAAAGTAACACTTGTTTTTTATCAAAATAGGAATTTTAGTGAATACCAGACATACAGAAATGTGAAGGTTGTTTAAACCTGCTCTGGTTATAGCACATCATGAAGTTTACATTACACAGTCGCTCATATATCATGTTATTGGATAGTTTAAAAAAAAAGAATTCTCATTTCATAAAGCAATTGTCTTCTGTTTTGCCCTTTTTGTTCGTTATTTTTCCCTTTAAGAACAGGGCCCTCCACTAATATTGACACCCTTGGCATATGTGAGCAAAGAAGGCTGTGAAAACATGTTCTTTATTGTTTAACCTTTTGATCTTTGCTTCAGAAGATCCACAAAAATATTTACTCATATTTACCATGGGTGCCAATATTAGTGGAAGGCTCTGAAGTGTCTAGTAATATGATGCCTACACAAGTATTTGCCCACATAAGAGATGAGTGGATGTATTTGCAGCACACTAAATGACAGTCTGTGCTCCTCCAAGGATCACCCTAAAGAGGGAGAACCATGTTATGTTAGCCACAAAATCTGACTTTTCTACCTTCACAACACAGGCTAGGATGGACTTTGCTTCATTCTTTGACCAAATACGGTCAGCTATTAGGGATTAACTTTCAGAAACTAAAGAAGATGTGAAGATTTCACAGATTAAATTTAATGGAGCAAGGTCAGAGCCCTCTCCATACAGTGATAACAACCATGGATCAGAAACTACAGGCATCCGCGTCTTGTTAAGCAAGAATTAGGACATATATCTGGGAACGTGCATTGGATTGCGTTGGCGCAAATTACAGGTCATTCTACCAAGAAATCAGGGTTGAAAAGAAATAACTATGTGGTGTTACCAATAAGTTGTGTCAAGACATTTGTTTTTTATTTTTTATAAAGGCTTCTATAAAGCCCACATGGTTCTTACTATCTGCACTCAAAAGTTTTGATGCTTTTTTTTGAGTTCCTGACCTTTGGCTGGGATTCTTGTTTATTAAGTTGTGCTGCTTGCCGCTGATGTTTGGACAGTTTTTATAAATTTCTGGATAACCTTTTGGAGTCCTCACTTATGCACAGTCCTCGTACTTCTCTCTGCCATTTTGAAACCTGTTTACCACCTGGTGTGTCTGTGGTGGATAGTTGCTAAAGTGTGCTGGTATTTGCTATATGTGATCCTTCACATAACTATCAAGTCTATCACTAGGATATTTTGTACCAACCATAACAATATTTAGTTACTAAAGTAATAACTTTTTTCTACACTCTTCTACCTTATGCATGGAGGATACATGGTGGAACATGTTACTCAAATGGTATTATATTATAATTACCTTTGTTGGATGTTTGGGTTAGGGCACATTGCCTATTGCTATAAACATGACATTCGTTGCTTGATCTATGGAATACAAATTCCCCACATTGTGATACAAAATTTGTTATTAACTTTTGTACACTAAATTCAAATTTCAGTTTTGACACGGCTGATAAAGTTTTGTTAGTAACGATAATACAAAAAATAACATTGAATGCCAATAACAGAAAGGAAAATGCTAATGTTGACCGCATGCCATAAAGAGTGACACACCAGTGGTTGATGTTGATGCAGACACATTTCTTCACAGGTCCATCCACTGCCAGAAACATACCTTCAATAGCCTTACATAAAATCTGCTTTTAATAAATAACCACTAGATGTTTATCCAAACAAAGTTAACTGTGTTCGAATGTTGTGTATAATAAAAATCTTTTAGACCTGGAGTCTACAGAGAATGTTAAGGCTCCACCACACCATCAGTCACTTCTCAGTTGATGGAAAACCATACAAGATTGGAAGATATCATCTCACTTGTGGTTGCATAGGAGAAGTTGAATCTCCACAACATAAATTATAAATGCTTTGAAGGTTTGCTGAAACATTGCCTTGTTTCATAGTTACTTTTTTTTAAAGTGTAGATATGTCATTTGATATGTCATGGAAATTTCTAGGTGTTGTACATAAAATTATAAATTTATTTTCAGAGTTCATGCAAGATAGATATTATGTAGTGGATGGGATATTATTTTAGTTTAAAATATTGTAGTATGAACTAGAGTATACATGAACATCATTATTTCAAGTATTCCTGACAAACCTTAGTCTGCTCTTATTTTGTCTTTTCTTATATTTATTATATTTTACTTTACTTTTTTTCACCTTTGGAAATAAAGTTTGTTTTGCAACCTCATAAAATACACACATGACCTATAAAGCATTTTAAGTTTGAAAAGAACCATCTAAAATGTTGCACTAGGTTGAAAGTGGTGTATATGTTCTTGCTTACTGCGTAATGAAATTTCTTTATGAAAACCATCTTGCTGTTTTATTGCTACATTTTAAAAGAAAATGTCATAGCACATTTTGTATTGATTTATGTAAGAATGCCATATATATTGTCTACAAATAATATTTATTATGCTCTGATTTTAACAGGCACATTAATAATAATAATACACATTTGTAACAGGCAAGTTAGCATTAGTAATAATTCATATTGTTATTATTATCTTGTTTTCACTAAATCATTCAAAGACCAGAAATAAAGGATACAAATTGGGTTGCCTTACTTTTTTACCGTCCGGCAGGTAAAAATGGCTTGAGGCCAATGTTATGCCTATGGTGCCCATAGATTGGCTGGCATTTATTGTAGAAAGGTGGCAAACCTAAAACATTTTTTTTTTAAATGCATTGGTAAAAATACTGTTTAACCAGTTCTAACAGTTGCTCTATAGATTAATAAAACACATATATATTAAACTGGTTATTCTGTGTAACTTTTTAAACAAGTTCATACTCACATAAAGCACAGCCACAATTCTGTAGTTTGTTTCCTACACTTACAATTTCACAACACTTACTGAAAATTAAATATGTATGTGTTGAAGCACAGTAGATAAATCATAGAGTGATAGTCTCCATTATTGAGACTAAAACCCTTTAACTGACTCATGCACCATATTTAATGTATACAATGTTTTAAGAAGGTATGGTATAAAATATATTTAAACATTAATGAGATTATTTGAAGAACCTATATTAAGATCAAGATACTAGTGTATAGGAGATATATGTGTGAATGGAATAATCCTGCTTAATCTAAACATTTGTCATATTTATGTAAAGACACTAATTATCATATTAGTGAAAAAGAAATTAACAAGCAGGAGAATCATGACCAACAAGTTTACTAACTTAAAGGTTGTGTGACACTGAAAAAATATATTACAGTTAAACATTCTCACAATTTAATTCCAGATAATATCTAAAATATGGTATCTACTGATTTGTTTTCAAATTACTAAATTAGAATTACAAATTACAGATACTCATTTGCTGTCTAAAAGGTCATTGTTTTTTTAGATACAATGTTTTTGTCCATGTGTTCAGGTACTTTTTTTTTACCAAATTTAGTATATACAAGCGTCTATTCATGTAGCTCCAAATTTTCCCTGAATTACATTAAAATGCAAAGTGATGTGGGGACAAACCTGGTACAGTGGAAAGTGGGGCTATACTGCATTAGTGGTATCTTGTGGTGAAGTGCTACATGGTCATAGGTCTACATGGTAATTTTCTAGTCATGCCTCTGCCTAACTCCTTCACATATGTAAAGGTGCCCTTTGATTTCCACGGTAAGGATTGGTGCATTGTCAATCAATGTTAGAATACCCACTGTTGCATAGGTTTCCAGAGTCAGTGCACTCTGGAGCAGCTGCAGGGGAGGGAGAAGTAGTAGGTTGTTTAGAGTAGGCTAATTAGACATAGAGATCAGGACAAAACACCTGACAGGCAGGGGAGTTCAGCAGAAAAAGCTTTTATTTAATTCTATACACCCCTTTGCTGTCAGAGCGATTGGGTCTGCTCTCTTCCTCTTCCTCTCCCTGTATCTGGTGTCCTCTCCATTCAATCTAGCTGCAGCTTCTTGACATGCAAGAGTCAACACCTGGAAAGAAATACAGTCTGCATGCAAAGTAGCAGAGTAGGAAATATTCTCCCTTTCTGCTATACTTTGGCTCAATTCCCTGCAATTCTCCCTAAATGTCTAGCTGGACTTCATAGGAATGGTAGTGACACATACTAACTTGCTGTTGTTGACTGCAGCTCCCATCAGGACCGACCCAAGTCATTGTGCTGCCTGGGGCATATGATAAAATGCTGCCCCTCCCCAGCACCTCACCCCCCCGCCCCCCACACTAAAAAAACACCCACCAAAACATGAGGTTCTTTGAAAAAATGATTGTATTCCACCTGAGCCAACCTGGACATAATAATGTTTGCAAGAGCTCCCCTACGAGTTGAAAATAAAAATAAAAGATTAATATTATATTGAACTATTTTCAGTAGTGATAAAAAGGGTATTAGAAATTAGAAATTGCATTTCTTGTTGTTGTTCCCTTTCTCTGCACCTACATTGCACCTAAAGGACTTAACACAGCACCCTAATGTACCCACAGCACTTGCCCTGCACCTTGGCTTGAAACTCATATTGCACCCACACAATTTGGCATGCCACAGTGTCAATTTGCCCAACAGAACATACCACAGTGCCACTGTGCCCCATAAAAATGCCCATGTAGAACAAAAGTAGAACTTTGCCCATTTAAATGAGCCACTATCACTTTGCCATTGACATATGCAACAGCAAGCTTGCTCATTAACCCCTTAATGACATTAGGACGTACTATGCCGCCATGACTTTTAGTGCCTAAAAGTCATTAGGACGGCATAGTACGTCCTGTGTTAAACAGCTCATCGCGGCTCCCAGCGATGAGCTGTTCTTGGATCCAGCTGCAGGCACTTGCAGCGGAATCCCCCCTGTCAGATGAGGCCACTTTGAGTGGCCTCAGTCTGACAGGGGAAATGTAGCCGGTGCTCAAAATGAGCACTGGCTACATTTCTCTAAATCGCGCTGTGCCCGAACTTCCGGGTACAGGTGCGCCTCCGTGACATCACATGTGAAGTCCGGAGGTCTCACAATTTTTTGGCAGGGACCCACAGGGTCTATTAAGTGATCACCTTGTGATCGGTGGCCAGGAACAAATTGTAACGTTTTGGTGCTTGCGTCGTTTGGGACTCAGGCACCATGCGTCACGAAGGGGTTAAAATATGCCACAGTTTGCCCATTAAAACAATTCCCAGCCAGGTACCCATTGAAATATTCCACTGTTTGTTTGACACTGTTAGGTTGCCCATTAATATGCAACTGCCAATTTTCCCATTAATATTCCACTGTTAGTTTGGCCATTAAAATGCCACCGAAAATGTTCCCATTAATATGTCACAGACAGTTTGCTCATTAATATGCCATTGTTAGTTTGTCCATTAGTATGGCAGTACTAGTTTGTCCATTAATATGCCAGTGTTAGATTGTCCATTAATATGCCAGTGTTAGTTTGGTCATTAATATGCCAGTGTTCGTTTGCCTATTGATATGCCAGTGTTAGTTTGCCCATTAATAAGTCAGTGTTAGTTTGCCCATTAATATTCCAGTGTTAGTTTGCCCATTAACATGCCAGTGTTAGTTTGCCTATTAACATGCCAGTGTTAGTTTGCCCATTAATATGCCAGTGTTAGTTTTCCCATTACCACCCTCTCCCCTCCCTTCCCCAGTACTCACCTAACTGATTCACCTAAATGTTCAGTCTACATGCAGGATAAGGGCAATACAGTCACCAGATATGATTTGTGGTCATATCCGGTGACTGTGACAGGAAGGTAGAAGTGCATCTGCTGGATGCATTTTCTGTCGACTGCTGCACTACAGAAAAAAAAGAGGGGAAAAAATGCTGCGTGGAGTGGCATAGTGCAGCCCCTGTCTGGGTGCCATCTGGGGCAATTTTTGGGATCCCATGACATACAGTCATTCATTACTGGCTAAAACCAAACTAATTGTAGACTGAGGTTTTGGCTAATCGTTACCACCCCAGCTATTGTATTATGAAGTTATCATGTTGTGCAGGTACATGCAGGTCTGCTAGTTACTACCACCACAGTCATATACATTTCATTGTTAATGGGTAATTAACAGTTGTCTCCCACCAGGAAAACCCTATCCTGAACCAACAAAGGTAGACCATGGGGAGTAGGTAAGGAGGTATTGGAGTGGGAGAGGGGAAAGGCGGGAAGGATATTTTGCCCTTCCCTGGTAAAAATCATGCAGTACACATAACATATGAACAATAAAAGGTGATGCCACTCAATAGCTCACACGTGTTTTCATGTGTGTAAAATACTATATGTTACTGTATACTGTATATATATATTATGTACATCCATATATATAATAATAAATATAACATACATATATTCATTTATTTTAGTTATCTATATATTAATTGATCAAATGTTTTATAATTTTTTTTAATTAAGGTAATATTTTTATATTTTTTAATTTGGGGCTTTTTGGATGATCTTGGCTAAGCTGAATTGGTTATCGGTTGACTCAATTCGGGTCACTTTGGAGTCATTTCGGTAACACAAGAATAGACAGATTTAAAGGGCAATTTTAGATCAACAAAATGATACAATTTGACCTTGCATTCGCCGTTCCGAATTTCATACTGAAATTCAGTTTCATGAATCAACCAATAGCATTTTATAACAACACATACATTATTTCTTCAACAAGAGTAAGTGAGATCAAAGTATCTTTGACCTTCTCCCATGTTTTGGATGCAATATTGTGGCGCAAGATAAACATTCAATAATACGAGTTTAGGGAGGATCTTTTATCAGCCACACAACATAGGTTTGCTCACAGGGAGAGGGCCTACTTTTTTCTAGAATTTGATAATTTTGCCTATTGTTTAATTTCAAAACAAGGTGATGTATAAGTGCAATTAGGGAGTAATGCACTTAATGTTGAGTGATTAGAAAAGCCATTCTGTTAATTTAGAACCTTTCCTCAGAATTGCTGTGGCAGTGCTACTAAATAACTAAATTGCTTAGGGCCTTTGTAGAATCCAATTGAGGGAAGTCATGGTGAGGGGGCAAATAGCCTATATGTGGGAAACTATATTCCACTTAAGACCTCAAAAACAAAGACCAACCACTGTCCATTTTGAATAACATTCATGTGTGTCGGTTTAAATAAAGTGCCAGGCAGAATCTATCACTCCTCAGATATAAGATGGAGTTAATTCTAATTCCGTGGAGATATGTGTTTGTTATTACATTATCAAAATGAAAACAACACAAAATGTTTCTCCGTTGTAGAATATAGTTTGCATTTGCATCACATCTGTTAGATTCCAACCTTTCCAAACATGTAATCTCAGCCAGGAGCCATCTGGATTTCTATTCATAACTGTAAGCAGAGCTTCCCCAATTTCAAACTTATTCTTAACAAGGTCTCCTGCGGGCAGTTACATAGAAGATAACCAAGGCAACAAAATATCAAAGCAGAATGCCTTACTTTATACTGGAAGTTACCATGTAAAGGAAACAATTTGTAATGCAGTGATCAGCTGTATGCATGGCTGTCTTTTTGTACAAAATTGAAATGATTGAAACATATAAACAATAATAATAATAATAATAATAATAAATAATGTCCTTCTGGAGTCCCCTCTTAATTTTCGAGATACACATGTAAAGGAAAGATTTTTTTTAAATAAATAAATGAATTATTTCTGTGTCAATAATAATCTTGAAACAGTGGTGGACCAATAGGTGGCGCAGCAGGTGCAATGCACTTAGACTTGTCTCCATAATTTAATCATCCTCCACATTCATAATGTTGTACCATTTATGTTATATTATAATAATAATGGTGCCCAGATTTTTTTGATCCCAGGATCACCTTTAAGGGATTCAGTAACTTTATCCAGGCATTCTACTTAAAATAACTATAAAGAGTATGTGCTGCTCATCAGGAATATTCACTTATGTGTACTCAGTTATGTACATACTTTATGAGATTGGAAAAGACCATCAAACAGAAACTTTCAGAAAGAAGGTTCCAAAAAACAGGCTCCCATGAGATGGAAATTCACTTATAGGTTTAAATCAACAACTCTTCTGATCTCTGGGCAAAATCCCTTGTCAGTCTCTCACATCTTTGGATCCTGACAGTTTCATTGTTAAACACATGGAGTGCTTGGGATTGTGATTGGAATTGCATTACGTAGAGCTGTTGAAGTGAGTTAGATTTGATGGTCACCCTCAAGCATCCCATAGACATACTCTACAATATTGCCCTAGATGCTTTCAATTAAAACAAGTAAACCTAAGGAGTATACCCTCTATTTTATATTGAGCCAGTGCTCCAGGTTCAAAATGAAGATCAATGGGAATATGACTTGTTATGTCTATCTTCTTCAGTCCTTCACACATCTGAGCTACGGTGACAGACACAGTTCATGCATTACACACAGTCATAAGTAAAAGAATAATAGCCAATATAAATTTACCACAGTAATTTGGGAGAACACACTGAATCTGAAGTATGATTTATGAGTTTAGTGGAAAATAATACAGTTATGGTGATATATCAGATTTAAAGATTTCACAAATACGAAGGATTTGTTATCTGAAATAATAATTATATTGTGGATAATATATAACGCCCTTTTCAACAGTGTTGAAAATGAAAAGAAACAGCTGTGTTTAATAAGTGGAAGAATAAAGTAAGATATTGTAAGAAAAGTAAGATATTGTATTCTAAACTCAGGAAGATGTAAAAGTTATCCATGCAATATTTACATATGGATGGTAAAAGGACAGGCTACGTGAACTAATATGTTTTAGGTCCTATAAAGACTTTAATCGCATTTTACCAGAAAGAATATACATATATAGGTTTTAATGTAAGGGAGTTGCAATATCGTCATCCCATTACACTCTTTGGGCCTAAGTTGTATTAATGTTTTATCCAACTACATCTGTTTTGAAAAAAACATACAGTATTAGCTAGCCAGGGGGATTTGACGGTTAATCATGGTTGCATGAACGAAGCCGCTTCAATGTCCCCTCAGGCGTGATGGAAAGTTCCTCACGCGAGAGGTCATCATCGCATCTTTCTTTGTGGGACAGTTCATTGTGGGATTGCTGAAGGTGACTTTTATTAGGGGTTAATGTTAGTATTAGAGTTCGGGGGGTTAGGTATTAGTATTAGGGTTCCGGAGTTAATGTTAGTATTAGGGTTCGGGGGGTTAATGTTATTATTAGGATTCGGGGGTAGTGCTAGTATAATTGTTTGGGTTTGGGGGGTTAGTATGGTAGTTCAGGGTCACTTTTAGGTGGGTTAATTTATTAGGAGAGTGCATGTTTGTAAGTGCTGATAGTTCAGAGCTGAACTGTGAGCGGTGAAGCAGCCGCGATGAACTGTCCTAGACACGCTAGCCAGAGCTGGTGAGTTAACCTCTTCCTGCTGTCCTTGATAAACGAGTTGTTCAGTTGGGTAATCATAACATCTATTTTTCAGGTGCTGATTTGTTCAATGTTATAAAAGTTCTTTAAATCCTACTGAGAGAAAAGTACTACAGTATGTAAAAACCAAGGCAGAGAGAGAAAGAAAAAAGTAAAAAAGGAAGTGCAGGCCAAGGAAGAGTATGGGCTACGTTCCTGATGGTGACTGTTTTTAAGCTAAGTGCCTTATCTTTGCAAGAAATCAATCTGAATGATCTCAACATACCCTCCTCGCATTTGAAGCATTTTTCCACCCAACAATATCAACTACTCGGCTTGTTCTTGTTCGCCCTCTCTTCCTATAATTTCTCTTGCTTAAATAAGCGCCAGAAAAAGCTGTGCACAGTGGTTAACAGTGCCTAAAATCTGCTAATATCAGCCCCAGATCATAGCCTTTACTGGTGGTGAAGCTGTAGGCACATGCTGAGTGCCACCTGAAAAGTATCTGTATGCCAGTTTTGACACCCATGCCAAATGTTCAAAACAATATGTCTCACAAGAACAAGATCCTTAAAGGGACATTACCACTTACATAAGATGTAATTAGATGACCTTTGCATTTAAAACAAACACATAGATAAGACATATTCCACTGTTTTTTTCCCTACGCTTGAATTAATTGCATATAAAAGTAAAAATAAAATTAGGTGTCTGTCTCCAGTATCCATTTTTAGAATGTTGCCCATGATGCAACATTCTCCAAAATCTTCCAGCAAGTCTCACTTTACAACTGTGGCCAGAGCCTGCATGATGATGTCATAAGATTTACCACTGCTCTCTTTCTGGCCCCTGTGTATCACAGTGGGCAGGACTAGGTGGGGGTGTGCAACTTTTTTTTACCTGCCTTCCAATACAAAGAGGAGATTGATCTGATCAAACAGGAAAATAACTCTGCACCCTTGTGATGTAATAGTTACATTACCCTCCCATTCAATGCAAGTCTGTGATCAGAATTCGGACTTATAGACTGCATTCTGTGTCCCCAGCACCAAAGTGACATACTAATGCTCTAAAGTTCCTGGGGGATGGCACACAAAATCACTATTTCACAAAATGGCAGCACCAAGTTACAATTTTTTAGTAAAATATTTCATAAAATAAACTCACATAATACAAACAAAATACATATCTGACATCAACAATGCAAAATAAAAAAAAAAATAAACCCTTTTCATTTTTTGGTGGGACTGTCCCTTTAATGTAACCAATGATTTGGTTGTAGTAACACATTTTTTTCCAGGAGTAGTAGCCTTCAAATATTTGATTCTGAAATGTTGTGAGTTAATAGCATTAAGCTGGATTTAAATTGTATTGAATAAGCAAACACAAGTCACTTAAGGGCTTGAAATAATAAATAATAGGCAAGTGCCCAAAAACAAGATTGTGAATTGTATCCCTAATTTGCACATTCTTGTTACTTACAACCAATCAATATCATTATAATACTTGACACATTGCCTAATTCACTGTAGAAATAAATTTGTTTCCAGCACTCTATCCATGTTAATTTTCATTAGGTTAGAAATTGAAAAAAATGTATTTTCCATATACTAATCCTTAGAAGCTATTATATGTTTTCTCTCTGTAGAACTGCTATCTTGAGTAAAGACAGCAGAACTGTTTTACACTATGACTAAAGTTAGTAATATAAAAAATTATGCCTCCAGCTGCTAAATAATTAATGGGGCCCAAAAGACTCCCGGCCTCCAGTTACATAAATGAAGCCAGGGGTTGGTTAAGTGCCCATTGCCCCCCCAAATATATGTAATGTGACTGGGAGCTGAAACAAATATCTCCCAGTTCCCTGATTTATATCAGTGAGGGTGGTGGCTGTCCAAGTGCCTCTGATCCCCACATGTATATGTAATAGGATTGAAAGTTGCCCAAAATGATCCTTGGCTCTGGTAAAATCAATGGAATTAAAACATGACAAAATGCCCCTTCATTATTAATGCCCCTCCTCAGCCACCCCCCCCCCCCCTTAAAAGCCTTAAGCCAGGAGCTGGCCAAGTGCCTCTGGGCCTCCTTATTATAACTGGGGCTTGGAGCTGGCCAAAAAAGTACTGGCTCCCCCTGAAGTCAATGTGCCTCTGGTTCCCCACATTAGTCATGGGGCAGGGGCCTCTGGCTCGCCTAAAGTAAATCAAATAAAAAAGTAAATCCAATCCCTACCTACTCTCAACCCAGCTTCTAACTTCCCCTCTTTAAAAACCAACCAATGGCTGGCCTGAAATCAGAGAGGCCTCTCAGCCCTACTGTCCATCCTTTGAAATAATTCCATTCAATCTGCCACTCTTTTTTTGTTTTTCCCGGTGAGATTTTTTTGGATAGGTGGATTTATTTATTATTTTGAACGTCTTCTTTCCCTGGATCACAGGTGAGGATCAAGGGCATTGTGAATTGTCAAGGCATATTCATTTAATGTATATTTTTCCACAGAGTACCCTTTTTGTGCCAAAGGGGTGGGGAGTGCCTCATGACACCATGCTCGTTTTTTTTTTACACATTTATTTATTTTATTGATTGTAGGTAGAGATTTGATGAAATTATACATATTATATGAGGTTTGGGGCCTTTTGGCCATCTCCCAGACCAAATTATAATAAAGGGGGCAAGGGGTACTTGTCCAGCCCTTGGCCCCATCAAATTCATGGGGTTGGGGGGGAGACTTTTGAGCAGTATCCGGCCCCATTGAATCTATATCTTGTCCAGCACTTGGCCCCATTAACGTAATGCCCCACTAGGTATACATGGGGGGGGGGGGGCAAACGCATTTGGCCAGTCCATAACACCACTGATGTAACAGAAAGCCTTTTGGTTCATTCCAAGCCCAATTCATTATTTAAGCACCATGGGCATCATGAGCAGCCTCCCGTTTATTAAATGGGGAGGGCAGAGGCATCTTTCCCAGCCCCTGGTCCCAATATTTTTTAGGCATTTGGCTATATTGACAGTTAATGTAGTCCCCAAATGTTCGATAAGCTTTGTTTACAATTTTCAAGTAAATTATAATTAAAAATAGCCCTTATGCTGTTTTAAATATAAACTACATGTATTTAAAGTGCTTCCCCTTTTTAGTATACATATATTTTTTTTAATTCTTATATTTGCTATAAGCAACATTTTGTAATTGTTTATTAGCTATATGTGTGTTTATTGATGTTACGATCACTTTAAGACCATAATTGTTTGCTCGTGAACCAACACTTTAATAGATGGGCATACACCTATGGGTCAGCCTTGGCAAAGTGCCGAGATTTGGCTCGAAACCGGTAGGTGCTCAGATTCACCGGGTGGGAGAGCATTCTTTTGCATATGTGGCTGTATATTGTAATGGAAATTAATCAACTTTCTCAGCCAGTACTACATCTGGACTCCATTATTTTCTTCATCCAAGCTGTCACCAATTACTCCTCTTGTTTCTTCACAAGTTTTAAAGCCCAATGGAAGTGTTGGAAAGGTGTTTCAGCTAGTTTGGAGGAGTGGGAGGTTACATCCACCAAGCCGACTGATGTCTTTCTGACTTTCACATATCGTTGAGAATAACTTCTTGGTTTACATCGAGCAGCGTCTAACTTATCCCCGTTGAAGTACACAGAAATACGTCCATGTGCAGAGTAGGACTGTAGAGACTGCAGCGTGATAAGAAGTTTCCATGTTCAAAGAACATTGACAGACAGCAAATGTAAGCTTTCTGTTCTTTATCCCGTTTTCATGCATATAAATTGGAACAATTGTTTAACCTGTGAGCACCATGTATATTTAGCATTGCTCACAAACGGGGCTTTGTATGTTTAAAATCATATTATGACCTCCCACCCACATAATCCAGACCAAGTACATTTAAAAACATTGTATCATGGCAATGTCAGTGCCAGACCCCCAAGAACCCGGTGGATCATATATGTTCCTTTCACATGGAGTATGGACTTAACAGTAAGAGTCAATAAGGCAAATAAGCTGTTTGACATGGAACAGCAATTAGCAGCGGAGGATATATCGCCAGATAATCTATTTACATTTTTTGAAATATTAAGTTCCAGAGAAATGAAAACCTGGTGGGAAGTCACTGGCCTGCAGAAATATGCAGAAATCAAGTTGAATTAAAAACCCTTAAGCACAATGAAATGAAGATAAATACACCACTAAATGGCATCAGGCACTAGAGGAATGTTCGTTCAAATTAATAGATATTTTAATTGAAATCAATACTAAAAAACTACAAGAACTTAAATAGGACATAAAAACAACAAAAGATAAATTATTGACCTACCTATACCTCTCAGCCTAGATTCCATGAATAGGATAAAAGAATATCCAATAATAACCATAAACTTGAAGATGATATTTCAGTCAGAAAACAACGTAAATTTCTACGCGATAAAAAAAGATTATGAGGACAAAAAAAATGTGTACCTGGCACACAGAGCGAAGAAACATGAGAGGAAAGAAAAAATCTATCTTAAAGAAACAAAACAGATCAGTATCATTTTCTTCGGCTGATCAAACAACAATAGAGGGGACATCCTTGTCATCATTATTTTCTTCCTGGTTTCAACATCCTCTAAAAAAAAGAAGTGAGATACCTTCAAGCAACACTACTAACAAGTCAAAAAAACTGAGAGGACTTCCACACGAAGACAACACAGAGGACCAAGAAGACTGGGAAAGAAAGGGAGCAAGAATGAAAACCAGATGACAGTCCAGGATGTAAATAATGTCTTAAATGTGTCTGCAAGAATACTGACAACTGAAGAATTGACTTTACTCTCAAATGGACTCTCATTCTCACCTACAGATATGTTCAATCACTTTGAGACATTGATCGATCTAAATAAATTTATGAATTCTATAGCCCAGAATCCAGAGCTTCCCTCAGAAAGTCATCAGCTTACAAATGATAGAGGCCCTAATATCAGTATATAAGAACATCTAACATTTAAAGATCAATGTGACATTCATGATTTAGAAAATCTCCAACTAGAGCAAGGACCCCTATTAGAAAAAAAAGAGAGAGTAACTTACACTAAACTCCAGAAACCTTTGACTTTTAATCTGCTTATGATTAGGGGGAAACTAGAGAGAACCTTTCAGGATCTGGTTGAAAGAGACCTCAATAGTCTAGCTAAAGAAAATAAAATGTAATCATACAAGCAATCTGAGTTGGGGAGAAAAACAGGCCCTAGTAAATTTGACAAAATATAATAACATCGTAATCCGCCAAACTGATGGGGAGGTAAAGTGGTTGTGATGGATACCATCTTTTATGTACAACAGGCCCTTAGACAACTGGGAGATCATGAAACATTTGTCAAGCTCCTTGGGAATCCCCCCCTTACTTTTCAACACACGTTAAGCCATCTTTTGGAACATGGGAGCAGTTTAGGTGTTATCAGTACCCAGGAATTTGACTATTTAAATACAAAACATCCTGTGACAGCCGCTTTCTATCATGTACCTATAATACATAAGTCAATCAATTATCCACTTGACCGCCCCATAATATCATTAATTGGCTCTTTAGGTGAAGGTCTATCACAATGGATGGATGAGCACTTACAACCCCTTGTCACCAACATTATGGGCTTCATAAGAGATGCAAAACAAAAACTTCTTCTCCGCATGAATAGTATAGTTTGGAAATGTAATTACTCATGGGTCACCATCTATTTCTCCACTTTATATTCCAGTTTTCCCCACAAAGTAGGTTTAGAGGCCATTCTTCTTTTTCTATATAAGCATTGACTGTTCTGAAGATTTACAAAATGTAATAGTGGACTGCACTGGATTTCTCTTATTCCATAATTTTTTTACTTTTAATGGGCAGTACTATCTCCAGAGGCATGGCATTGCCATGGGTGCGATGTTTGCGCCTTCATTTACAAATTTGTTTATGGGTAGATGGGAGTGGTGCCACATCTTTGACGTTGGGAACTCTTACAGATAATTAATTCAGTGGGATGGCAGATATATTGACGATCTACTCATTGTCTGGTTGGGGACGGTGAAGCAGTTTGCCGCATTCAGGGAATATATCAACGACAATGATCTTAATTTAACTTTCACAGCAGACCATCAACCAAACAAAATTTGTTATCTAGATGTTACTCTTATGGGAAAAAGCAGTAATGGTCAAATTGTGACGGATTCCTTCAGGAAACCCACAGCTGGCAGCACCCTACTTTTTGCAGGTAGGTGCCACCCAGACCATAACTTCCAGGGTATACCATTAGATGAATTTGCTCACTTGTGTGGAAATTGCTCCACCGACCTTGATTTAGAACAACAGTCTTTGGCATTGAAAGATAGACTTAAGAAGAGAAATTACCCCTCCAAATATATAGAGAGAGGTTATTGTGTGGCCAAAAACAGAGATTGCAGGGAACTGCTAAAATATAATAAAGACATAAACAAAAACAATGAAATAGGTACAACGCAAAGACAGAGCCCCACTTTTAGCACTAAATATAGTTGCCAATACAAGCAGGTAACAAACATTATTAAAAAACATCTATCAATTCAAAAATTGGACCCACACTATAGAGAGGAGTAAGGTGTGCAGTTTTCAGCTCACAGGATGAAGTCCCTTAGATCATGGCTATCACCAAGATAAGGAAAAGAGGGATCCAAGGTCTGATGGTAACTGGCTTAAATGTACATGCAAATTCTGCTGTTGCAATTATGTCTACCAAGACAGTAACTATGTGTCTACAGTGACAGGCGAAACCTTTAAAATGAAACAATATATAAATTGCAACATGACATTCGTAATCTATCTAGTCACCTGTCAGAAATGTATACTTCAATACGTGGGACGAACAATCAGACCTCTCAAGGAGAGCATCTCAATGACATCACAGTTAATGATCCAAAATCTACAATTAATAATGTGTAATGGAGACAATAAAGCCCATTTTTTTTTAAAGGTATCGAAAGAATTATTAACCCCAAAAGAGGTGGCAATAAAAAAACATACTTAACAAGAGAGAAATGTTTTGAATCATTAGATTACAGACCTGACAGCGAAATGGCATCAATTTGGAATAGGCCCTCAACCATATATTCAGACACTAATAAATTCTGTGGGCCATTGGGATTATCTCTCTTTCTCACCTTGCAACAAAGCATATGCTATGCTTGCTTTTCCATTTTTACCAGATAAGTTCCAAGAATTAACCATACATGTGGCTCCACATTTATATTTGGTTTTCCTCTAACTGTATACATTGATTCATTCTATTCAGTTGAATTTTTCTCTTGCTGTCAATGGATGTTTGGGAAATCAACAACCTAAGCAAACAACAAAATATTGCATCTTAATTACCGTATTTGCTCGAATATATAAGACGGGGTTTTTTTCAGAGCAAATGTTCTGAAAAAGACCCCTCGTCTTACATCGAGGTCAGACTATAAGACTGGGATCCAGGTCCCCTCTCTAACACCTGGGGGATGTCTGCGCGATGCGCGCAGACATCCCCTGCTGCCGCCTGGCACGATCGCCAGGAGTTCTATGATGAAGCCGGGTCCTTCCAGCTTTATCATAAAAGTCCCGGCGGAAGTGCCGGGCAGCAGCAGGAGATGTCTGCGCGTATCGTGCAGATATTCTCCGGCTGCCCCGCTAGCCACCAGGGAGATATGGGCATCTGGGGGATGTCTGCACGATACGTGCAGACATCCTCCATGCTGCCCGACACCTCCGTCTATTATGACAGACCAGCTGTCCGTCATAATAGACGGAGGTGTCGGGCAGCATGGAGGATGCCTGCACGTATCATGCAGACATCCCCCAGCTGCCCCCACTAGCTACCAGGGAAAGTGAGACAAGGTGAGGGGAGGGAGGGAGGGGGGAGACATAGACAAGGGGAGTTAGCGGTGAGACATAGACAAGAAGAGGGGGGGGAACAGAGAGAAAAGGAAAGGGAGGGGGAGACAGAGACAAGGGGGGATAGAGACAGACAAGGGGAGGGGGTGAGACAGACATGGGGAGGGGGAAGAGACGAGGTGGAGGTGGAGAGAGAGAGAGAATTTTTGGGGGAGGGAGAGAGAGACAATGCTGGGGAGGGGAGAGAGAGGGCTGGGGGAGGGGGAGAGAGGCCGCATTGGCACATAAAAGGAAATAAAAACAAGAAATGCATTTGTTTAATATAATTTTTTTATTAAATATTAAAAAGCAATTTACATATATACAAGTTAAACTTTTTTTCCCCTATAGGGTAGTCTTTTATTCAGGCTTTTAGTTTTTTTTCCTAAATGCAACATTTTGTAATTGTTTATTAACTATATGTGTATTTATTGTTGTTAGGATCACTTTAACACCATAATTGTTTGCACTTGAACCAACACTTAAATGGATGGGCATCAGGCCCGCCATCAGGGGTGACGGGCGATACTGGCGTCCCAGGCCCGGCGGGTCCAGGGGGCCCGGCAGGCCCGGGTCACGCCAGAAAAAAAAAATCCCCCTCTCTTAAGCCGTCTTTTTTCTGTCTTTTTCCACAGTGGGATTGTGGGGTTTCATCAGGTATCCTCATTGGCTCATATGCATACGCAGATGTTTCACTCAGGAACAAAGCAAAGCAACACGCACAGTTAGTTTTACTCTGCAGGCTGCAGCATACGCAGGTCCGCAGTAAGGTAAATACAGTAGGAATTATGAAATGTAAATTGTATGATTTATTATTTCTTGATGTCTTTACTTTGTGTTCAGGTTGTGGTCCTCTTAGGTTAGCTTTAGTATCCGTCTATACTGTATTGCCAGAACTGGAACATTATCCTTTCCACTGTAGCTCACATGTTCTTGCAGTTCCTTTCAGGTTGCACAATCTGACTTTTCCTTGCTATCCTGTCACCTTGATCCTGTTTCATTTTAGGTAGAAAAAGAAATTGCACCTCAGGCAGGTCAGGCTCCAAACTTGCTGGCAAGTAGGATAAAAATGCAACCAGAGTTGATCCAGGTGAGAGTGCTTCAAAACATCCGCTGACAGGGTGGGAACATTGCAATTGTAAAAAGAAAAGCCGGCACATCAAACATTAACACTTTATTGTGAAAACCAAAATAACAAACATATGAAAAAAGGTGGGGAGTGGGCACTTGACGCGTTTCACGTCCAAAGCATATTTGGACATGAAACACGTCAAGTGCCCACTCCCCACCATTTTTTATGTGTTTGTCTCATATAAGACAGCATAAAGGTGACTGATGAGACTTCTGAACTGAATGGATTCTTAGGGAGCAGGTGCCTCCACTTGCCAAATGTCCTTGATCTATGGCGTATTATTAGGAAGAATAGGGACCAATAAGAATTTGGATCTCAAAGAATAAAGAAAGAGCACCAGGAAACTCCCATAAAGAATAAGAAGCTATTCCTGCTGCCTAAAAGGCAGAGAGTTCCAAAGTCAGATAAAATAGGACTTGTTTGGCAGCAGCATAAGCTTCTCAAAAAGAAAAGGAAATGTGACCACAATTGTCTCCTGAGACCTCTAGTTGAATAAACTGTGGTTTCTGCTTTTGATTAACAACCTCTTGTGTCCAGCAATTTGTCTTTCTGTTTTCACCACAGCCACAGGGCTGATAGTTCTTATCTCCCTCCAATAACAATTTACACTTGTTAACCCCTTCCCGAACGTCCCGGGTCCCCGCGATCAGCTGTGTGCGGATCCTGCTGCAGGGACTTGCAGCAGGATCCCCATTGTCAGGTGAGGCCACTTTGATTGGCCGCACTCTGACACAGAAAATGTAGCTGACACTCAAAGTGAGCGTTGACTACATTTTACTGAAAAAAGCTGAAGAACGTCCTGCATATAACAGCTCCATGCTGCTTCCCAGGATGAGCTGGGCTGAGGATTCCGCAGCAGGGACTTGCAGAGGGATCCCCAGTGTCAGATGAGGGCACTTTGAGTGGCCTCAGTCTGACATAGGAAATGTAGCGAACGCTCAGACCGAGCGTTCGCTACATCTCTGGAATCCCTGCGTGCCCAAACTTCGGGGTTTGGGCACGTCTCTGTAACATCACAAGTGACATCACAAAGTATCGCAGGATGTCGGCAGGGACCGACACGGTCTATAGAGACCCTGATCAGGTCCATGCTTGCATATTCCTGGCCCTGATCACTTTATGATTGGCAGCCAGGAACACACAGAGGCCGGATGGTGCTTTTGTCGTTAAGGACAGACTGGGGGTAAGCGGTAAGAGCAGATTGCCAAACAAAACAAAAACTGGACATCCAGGATCAACCAACTTGGATCTTGTTTAACCAGTCTTGATACGAGCAAATGTTTACCTGTTTGATCAAAAGTCCAGTTAAACTCTCGCTCCATAGAAAGCTGATAGAGCAGTTGGTTTCTTAAATGAATATCTTGGAACGGAAGACTAGACTACCAGTTTCTTATTATTATAATTTTAGCTGTCATTAGACAGTGTATGACCAGAATTCTTAGATTTTTCATATTTAAATGTAAGATTTTTATTTTAGTGTTAGATATCATTTCAAAAAAGTGATAACCAATTTCCATAATGGGGCAACTAACCTTCCACTTCCCGTCTGGCTTACCACATTTCTAACAGTTAGGTCAATATTGGGAGTACATTAAGTTTAATTTTTTCAGAATCAAATACTACCTACATGTTAACTTATACTGACACTCGAGAAAAGTCAAACAGTGGGTAACCCTATTCATCTGAGCCAGAGAGTCAAAGCAATCTTCTTTCAGGATTGTCATTGCCTGCTATTTTTTCCGAGCACTCAGAGCTATATTATTATGAGAACAATTTATGAGTTTTTGTCACTTAGGCATAATCTTGTCTCTTCTTTTATATGTAAAAATCTTTTTCAACCAAACACTAATTGTTTCACCAGTGAACAAGTTATTCTCTAGAAAGTGCTTATGCCATTAATGAGTAGACTTCTTCTTATCTGGTAATTGATTACTCAATAATATTAACTGATTAGTCAATATTTGATCACTACATTCCCTTTATGCCTGACGAGGCTTTTAAAGATAAATCCTTCCTATTATATTCTTAAATGGCACATTTTTAAAATGTTACTATTTAAACCCAGTCATTTTTTAATAACTGACCATTCTTGTAAAACTTGGGCCAAAATCAATGACTTATATTTAATTGATTCTTATCGAACTCTGTTGCTATTCAAACATGTGCAATGTTCTAAGTCTTTTATAGTCAGGGTATCTGCTTTAATAATATACCACGGTTCTTCCCTTCACAAATCTTCTGCAAACCTATAAACAAGTGCCAACATATTAGTCAAATAGATTTGTTTAATAATAGGATATACCTCTTTCTTTTGTCTTCTTTGGCAGCACTCCAATACCTTACCGCAGTCTCTTTCCTTGCTCTATATAAGACCCAATGCTGGATTGTAACATATCCAACAATTGACTAGGAATTTTTAGAGGGAACAATTTGAAACTATTAGTCCATTTTGCTTAACGTAATATTTAATAGTATTTATTCTTCCCCACCAAGATCAATCAAGATTTGACCATTCCCTTAGGAATGCTTACTTTGCTCATTTTATTCCTCCCTCCTCCCCCCTTCCCCAGTACTCACCGCCTGGCTGATGCTCCGTGTCCCCGGACGCTTCCTCCATGCAGTCTTCCCTCCTGCATGTTACGTCACATCCGGTTGCAGGGACTTTTTTTTTAACTTTTTTTCTCCAGCGGCCGAATCCAGCGGATGCGGCTGCCAGAGAAAAAAAAACTAAAAGGACAGGACCACAATGCGCTGCGGGGGGATGCAGGCAGCACAGGTGTCACCCCCGCTGAAGGTGTCACCCTTTGCAGTCGCCATCCCCCGCACCCCCCTCGGGACGCCACTGGCTAGGCATTGTGCAGGCATCCATCTTTTGTAGAAATACATGTCCCATAATGCTAAGTTCACCAAGATTGTGCTGAGGGAGCTAAACGTCTGATTTGGCAGTGTGAGAATTGCTGTTTAACAGTTGGAGGTGGGAGCACTGTTTTGTAATGTCTTGAATGTAATATGTACTTGAATGTAATAAAGTAGTATATTTTTAAAATTGAAACTACCTTGTCAGTCAGTATGCTCTGGATACATTATTTATGGCAAAAACTTCAGAAAAATAACTGCTCTAGGGCATTCTACTATATCAAAATAATGACTTCAATTTCTTTCATGTCATTTTTAAACTATACTTATGGTGCACCTCACTTTAGCAAATGAATGGATAAAAATGCATATTTATTATTAATAATGTTCAATATTAGCTTGCATTACACTTAACAATCTGGTTTGTCTTTTCACAGTAGCAGTATTTTGTTCATTTTATTATGATATGTGGATTATGTTGTTTTATTTAAAATTCATGTATAGCCATGCTTACTTCTTCCCACATTCACATTTAATTCACCTTGACAAAATTATACATTTTGGTTTCTATCATTCTAAAATACTTCTTGTTTCTGTAATTTTCACAAACTAATTTACCAAAAAAATAAAAATAAATTTGTTCCATAGCAAAACATGTACTGATCACTATGAACAGATAATATTAACATATTCTTGTTGCTAATTAGACTCTCATACTAAAATCAGAACGTTCTAGAAGTTAAATCCTTTAGAACCAACCAATGGTATTAATTGTTGGTATTACAATCTGGCCCTAAAAGTCTGGTCACAACAGATGTCTTGGACATTTCATGTCATAATTGGGTCTCCTAGAGTTAAATTATCATGATGAAAAAGATTATTACACTTTCTGGACTGACCGTTTAGGGTTTTTGAGAACATTGGTGTCCCTCTCCAGTCTACTTCATTATCTTACCAAGCCCATGATGGAGCCTTCAAAATACAAGCACCTCTCTTTGTAGCAGGACCAGCTTAAAACCAAGTGAATGTACCATGAAGTATTACATGACAACTGCATTTGTGTAAGGACATGCAGAAGGGTTAGTGGGCACAGTTTATTCAAGTTTGGAATGTTGGGTTAAAGATAAATGGAGCGTGAGTAAGAGCCAGATGGGCAGTTCACTACAAATGGCAGATTTTAGAAGGGATGTGGTAATCTTATTGCTGGGCTTCCAGATAGTGTATAAAACTATATATAAACTAAAGGCCCAAATCTAGTAACTTTCTCCTGCTAAAAGAGCTTGATTATCCCTGCATATTGCGTTATAAACATCTCATGAAAGACTCAATTACGTTAGGCATGATATATCATGCTAAACCTTATCTTCATTTTTTATTTTCAAATTATAAAATCATAAAAATACAATGCAGCATAAAATATCTCTCGTGTATAGTTCTGCTTCTAGAGCCAATGCAGTAGGTTTGCATGGTACTCAATAGAAACTGGCACGCAGAAATCTGAATTGATATGCAGATTGTTAATTGCCTCATTTTACATTTCATAATGAAAAATTACTTCCACATAGTTTCTCAGTGACATATATAAATAATTCAGTAATGTACTGCAATTAATAAAATGTTTCTTTTTTGTAGGACAGGATAATTTACTTTATGTGGCCTGACATAATTGTTATTGATAAATGAATGCAGACTTTAACAAATGTCACAGGTTTAAGACAGAAATACAGTAACACTTTGAGTTTTGACTATTAAACTTTAGTATAGTTTCTAATGCACATGGACTTAATGCAATTGACCTACAGATAAGTGTAAATAAAAGCATTGGTGATATATACAGGGGTAAACAGGGATGAATATTTACTGGATCCAATATCAGCAACAGATTAGCCAGTTCTGAAGCTCTGATCATGTGTGTAGCCACTGGTAAGTCTTGTAATGAAGGAGTACTGCTGTATATGGAGCCGTCAACCATTTAAAGCATAAGACAGAAAAAGATGCACATCCAGGAATAAACTTACAAAATAATTCCAGTGAGGTCCAAGATATAAAAGTTCAATCTGTATTAAGACATTAAAATAAAAACATCAGGGCATATACAAAACTATACATAAAACACACTAAAAACATAGATTAGATAATGCAAGCATAAATCAGATTGTCACATCCTAACATATCACTTCACAGGTTAAATGAACTTATATATACAGACTTCAGAATACGGTTATTATTTAATATAGGATCCTAGAACCATTAAGTAGAATAACCATCAGACAGAAAAATATCCAGCAAAGAAGCAGGGAACAGGCAAGATCCCTATACACTTTAAATAACCAATAGTTTACATCTCTTTTAATTGTAAATTATGCCCCTACAAAATAAAACTTCTACAATTCTGGAAATGACAATCAATGGGAGATTTTTGATTAATACCCTTTATGTCTGATACATGTTTCCTGATTCCACAATCACCTGCTCGTCTGTCCTATATACTGGATCCTGCACTTCTTGCAGGAGATGAACTATATAACACTGTTTGTCCCACAATTAATATAAACTTTCAGTGTAAACTCTTGATCATTTAAATCATTTAAACCCATTAAACAAGAAAAATTGATGTGTCAACAAAAATTTTACTGACTTGGAATAAACACTAAAATTATCAAGGAAACATTTCACTCTCTCTATTTCCCTAGCATGGGGGAATATAATGAGGTGACCAGATGAATCCAAATAGAATTTGGTGATGAGATGAAATGGTTAAGTTGTTCCAAGAGATCCTTAGTATCTCTGTTATATATCTTGAGTGATTTAACCAGAGGCTTGAGTTGGTAATCAGCAAAACATGATAAGCCCTCCCTCAAGGAACCAAACTCAGCCGGGGGGAATTTGCATATTTATATGTATCTTGGGAAAATGATGGAAAATAAGGACTACTGATTTCTCAACAAAGATGACATCTCTTTCTTTATCTGTGATTACATTGTTATATAACAAATCATCCAGAATATTGCACCTGCACACTAAAGACCACTACACATCCTCCGTTGTCCACATTGCGGATAACCATGTTTTTATTTTCTTTCAAATCAAGGAGCTCTCATTCTACAACTGTGGGGGTTCCAGACCCCGTTTCCAACAAGATCGGGGTCCCTTACCTGCATCCACTCCCGGAGGGGAAGGCCGTCGCGTGGTAGGCCGCATCCCCGGACTCTAGTAACTCGCGCCCGAGTTGCTAATGCTTCTGTTATTTCGGATGGCGGAGGGGCGTGGCCTATCGCGCGATGATACTATTCCATTGGTGGAGACAGCGGGGGTGTGGAAAGAGGCTGCCACTCACCCCAGTGAGTGTCAGGCTACTCTATGTAAGTAGGTGGACTTCCCTAATTGGAAGAGGCGGGGAGGTTCACCTGACAGCCCATAAATACCAAGCACTGACTACAATCAGTGCTTGTGTATTGAGCTGCTAAGTGGTGTATACCCTTGGTTCCTTCTCAGAGTCCTTTATCCCTGTGTTCCCTCCTGTGTTCCCTCCTGTACTTATTGATCTCCTGGATTTTGACCTTGGCTTTCCTCCTGGACATTCTGATTTCTCCTGCCCTTTGATCCTGGCTTGAACTGTTATTCCCTGGTTACTCTAACTTGTACCCCGCTCCCTGCTTCTCCCCTGTGGCCACTCACAACCCTCCTGCCATAGGCTCCCAGCCCCAAACCTTACAAAAACATTTTGAAATAAGTTTAGATTTCCAGAGGGTCCCCCTACAGAAGTTATTTGTCTGTACCACCGGGAAAGAGCTTTTGTCCTACTTTAAAATAAAAATATTAATATATTTTTACTGACAATTACCTGGCATTGTGGACTATTTCTTGACCAACCTAAGGTATTCATTACCTATCTATTATCTAGAGACGCCTCTCCCTCAAAGACCCAATATGTACAGAATAAACCTTTGTCTAAATAGAATGTCAGCTTATTATTCAGGGATTCAAATACAGAATGGGTTGTATTTGCAAATAAGTAATTATTATTCAGGGATTCAGGGTGCACGGCCTAAACGGGGGCATGTTTGACTGATGCTAGATGCTAATTAACCCCTGCATGTGTGTTGCATGGTGGTTAATAATTTTTCATTTGTACTTCTCTTCAGAGGAAATAATTTTTTTTTCGAAGGTAGAAGCACACATGAAAATTGTTGTGCCCTTAATATGAGGATAAATTGGGATGCACTTTTGATAGTACCTACCAGTTTATCCTCTGACCAGCAGATGCCATGGTTGCCTGGAAAGCAGGCAGTCCGGTCTGGTTGGCAACTGTCTCTCTCTATTATTGCAGAGAGAGACAATTGCTTTTATGTGTGATCAGAAGAAGGGACACCACTCTGTACAGACCCCAATCAGATGAGCTGGGACAAGGTCTTTCTCTGATTGGTTGTGCGTGCGCTGACAATGTCAGCATGGGCTAGACTGCTGGCTGGCTCTGCCTTAAATCTGAAGCAGAGCTGAGTGTAAACCCACACGTATAAAAGGTTTACAGACTTATTACACCTTCCTCCACCCACTAACTGGTAGGGAACCATGCCGAGAGACCATTTACTGGCTTCTCTATCTGCATTGGGGGATCTTTCTCTAGATTAGGACTTCCAAATTTCTTGTTACTGACAACCAAAGAGCAGCTGTGCTAATGCAAGTACCTGGGATTCTCTGCTTTCTCCAAAACATGGTATTTACTAGGAAAAATGTATCCCTCAAACTGCTTTCATTACAGTTTACCACAGTTCATAGTGATATCATAATGTTGTCATAGAGAAGTGCAGGAGGTCCATCCACTCAGAGTCGAATAAATGTATATATCTGTATTAATAACGTTTGTGTAATATGTAATACTTATCAATGTCAATTTTATTTAGACATTTCTAAATGAAAAAACGTTGTGTTTTATAACAAGTGTAATTGAATCTGCTATAACCTTTCGTTTCCCTGCTTTATTTTCTGTCACACATGCTCTCTGTACTGTTTATGAAATATTTGTCAAAGCCATGTGGTTTAGATAATGCAGAGAATATATAAATGTTATTTTAAAACATAGCAGTCTGCAATTTAGCTGTTTCTGTAGAGATAATTATTATTTTTAGCCTTTATTATGCACAGCATGCATTTCAAAAGCAACAATGAAATCTATAAATCTCTACAAATCAGTGTTAAAGCAACACTAACTCATCCAAAAGGCGCTAAAGAGAAGCTATCAATTCTAAAAGCTAAAGAGGGATGATGTGAAACTCAGTATTTTGTGTGCCTAAACAATCATGCTATACATTTTCCATTTAATTAAAAGCACGGGGTAATGTTCCAATACTTTCTTTTGAAAGATTTTCCCATGTGTTTTATTTCTTTTTTGGAGAAAGCCTTCCCATTTGTATGTAACCCTGAGTTTATGATTTTGAAAATATCAAAGGCTGTGAGAAAACAATACATAATAAAGCTGATCTTTGTATGAAGACCCTCCCTGCCACTCCCAGCTATGTCATAAGAGACAAAGCACTCATCATTCTGTAGAGTCCCACTACACCAAAGTTCCAAGATACACTGTTCTTTTACCAGCTTCCTAAAGATCATAGAAAGTAGAGAGAAACCTACTGCTGCTATAGGTTATTCCTTGTCTGACCCCTGGAGTAGATTATGGGTTGCCGTGTTAAAACTATGAATGTATTTTGCAGGCTTTAGGATTATAGAAAGGCTATCTAGGTTGAGGGATGAATTTAAAATAAGGGACACAAAGCAATTGCCTGGGTTCTTTTTGATAAGCTCAAATCTATTCTGGAGACCTCAGTTTGGAGAGTGAAAAGATCTGTCAGAGAGATTCCAGTATATCTATCTGATGGATAATGCATCCCAAGCTTGGTTCTGGGAAATATAGGGGCTATTCACTAAATGTGAACTGGCAAGTTAACTGCAAAAATCTCGCATTAATAAAAATCATCTGGAATAATCCTCCAACTTGCTCATCTTTCTTATTCAGCTGTTGATGTCTGCTGTATGGAGTTTACTTGTCAGTCCACTTTTAATGCATATACTACATCATGCAGTATAGCTATGTACTAGTACAGAGTGCTACATATCTTTAGGTAAAGGTGATAATATATTTTAATAAATCATTATACCTATAGTTGTAATTGTTCAGTTTTGCCAATGACAGCAATAAACTTAGGGGCAAACGTATGTCTTTGGATTGAAAATTGGCTGAAAGATAGAATATAGAGAGGCATTGTGAATGGAAAATTCTCAACTGGATCAAGTGGAGTACCTCAGGGGCATGTCCTGGGTCCTCTTCTTTAGTTAGTTTATTGGTGATCTCCCGTATTGCATTTTGAGCCATGTCTCAGTGTTTTCTGATGACACAAAATTAGGTAGGGTAATACAGTCTCAACATGGTGTTTCTTCTCTGCATGTTGTATTAAGACAAATTAGGTGACTGGGCAGGCAAGTGTGGACAAATGCAAGGCTATGAATTGGAGTACAAATAAAAACAAATACTTAAAATGGTATATAATGAGAAGTATTTAGGAATAATTGTAAACAATAGACTTAGCAACAGTGTGCATTTTCAGTCAGCAGCTGCAAAGGCCAATAAGATTTTGGCATGAATAAAACTGTGGTATTGTTTCACATGAGGAGGATTATCAACTTGCCTCTTAGAAATCAATGGTAAGACCTCATCCTAAAATGCAGTCCAATTCTGCACACCGGTCCTTAAAAAGGACATTATTAAATTAAAGTGTAAAGGAGGGATACATAATAAGTAAGGGGAATGTAAGATCTTAGTTGTGAAGAGAGATTAGAAGAGTTACATTTGTATAAACTACAAAAATGGCATCTTATCATGTTACATCAATATGTGCAGGGCCAGTATAAAGAACTCTCCATTGACATGTTCATTAACACAAATGTACAAAGAACAAGAGGTCATCCTCAGCAACTGGAAGAGCGAAGATTTCACGGGCAACAAAGAAATGGATTAATTATGGCAAGGACAATAAAGATATGGAACTCACTGCCAAAAGACGTGCTATCAAATTTCACCTGTGGTTTTTAACATTAAACTTGCAGTTTTCCATCTTGTTATGAAAACTTTAATGATATTTTCTAAAATATGATTGTGTCCTTAAGATTTATGCAGTAATGTCTAGCTGTGCTCACTGGAACAGTAACCAGCTAAGTTACACAGGAATCATCATAGACACAACTAGCCCAGCCATTAATGATCCAGTAAAAACATAGGAATACTATAGGTGACAAAACAATGGTAAGGGCAGTAAGACTAGTTTAACTCTATGTTACACTTATTCCAAAATCAAAACCCTGTGCATTACTTTGGCACTACAGATACTATAGAATTGCTGCTTATATAGAAATTACCAAAACCTAGTGGATATAGAAACATAGAAACATAGAATGTGTCGGCAGATAAGAACCATTCGGTCCATCTAGTCTGCCCAATTTACTTTTATTAGTCCCCCGTTCCCGGTCTTATAGCTAGGATAGCCTTGTGTCTATCCCACGCATGCTTAAAATCCTTGACTGTGTTTACCTCTACCACTTCTGCTGGCAGGCTATTCCATACATCCACTACCCTCTCAGTAAAGTAATACTTCCTGATATTACTTTTAAATCGTTGCCCCTCTAATTTAAGACTATGTCCTCTAGTTGTGGTAGTTTTTCTTCTTTTAAATATACTCTCTTCCTTTACTGTTTTGATTCCCTTTATGTATTTAAATGTTTCTATCATATCCCCCCTGTTACGTCTTTCCTCCAAACTATACATGTTAAGATGCTTTAACCTTTCCTTGTAAGTTTTATCCTTCAACCCATGAACCAGTTTAGTAGCCCTTCTCTGAACTCTCTCCAAAGTATCAATATCCTTCTGGAGATACGGTCTCCAGTACTGCGTACAATACTCCAAGTGAGGTCTCACCAGTGTTCTGTACAATGGCATGAGCACTTCCCTCTTCCTGCTGCTAATACCTCTCCCTATGCAACCAAGAATTCTGCTAGCATTTCCTGCTGCTCTATTGCATTGCCTACCTACCTTCAAGTCCTCTGAAATTATTACTCCTAAATCCCTTTCCTCAGATGTTGAGGTTAGGACTGTACCAAATAGTCTATATTCTGCTTTTGGGTTTTTTCGCCCAAGGTGCATAATCTTGCACTTGTCCACATTAAATGTCAGTTGCCATTGTTCTGACCCTTTTTCTAGTTTAGCTAAATCATTTGCCATTTGGCTTATCTCTCCATGAATATCAACCCTGCTGCAAATCTTTGTATCATCAACAAAAATACATACTTTGCCAACAAGACCTTCTGCAATATCGCTAATAAAAATATTAAAAAGAATGGGTCCAAGTACAGATCCCTGAGGTACCCCACTAGTAACAAGACCCTGCATTGAACATACCCCATTGACTACAACCCTCTGTTGCCTGTCACTCAGCCATTGTCTAATCCATTCAACAACATTGAAATCCAAACTCAAAGATTTCAGTTTATTGATAAGCCTTCTATGTGCGACAGTGTCAAAAGCCTTACTGAAATCTAGGTAAGCAATGTCTACTGCACCACCCTGATCTATTATTTTAGTCACCCAATCAAAAAAATCAATAAGATTAGTTTGGCATGATCTCCCTGAAGTAAACCCATGCTGTCTCTGATCTTGAAATCCAAGCGACTTTAGATGTTCAACAATCCTATTCTTTAACAAGGTTTCCATTATTTTCCCCACTACTGAAGTAAGACTTACTGGTCTATAGTTGCCTGCCTCCTCCCTACTACCTTTCTTGTGAATGGGCACAACATTAGCTAATTTCCAATCTTCTGGAACTACTCCTGTTAACAATGATTGGTTAAATAAATCTGTTAACGGTTTTGCTAGTACACCACTAAGTTCTTTTAATAACTTTGGATGTATCCCATCAGGTCCCATCGACTTATTTGTCTTTACTTTAGACAGCTGAAGTAAAACCTCTTCCTCTGTAAACTTACATGCATCAAAAGACTCATTAGTCTTTTTCCCTAAATGAGGTCCCTTACCCTCATTTTCAAAAACTGAACAAAAATATTCATTAAGGCAGTCTGCTAAGCCTTTATCCTCTTCTACATAGCATCCTTCTTTTGTTTTTAATCTAACTAATCCTTGTTTTACTTTCCTTTTCTCATTTATGTATCTAAAAAATGTTTTATCCCCCTTTTTCACTGACTGGGCTATAGTCTCTTCTGTGTGCTTTGGAAGCTCTTATAGCTTGCTTTGCCTCTTTCTGCCTACTCTTATAGATCTTTCTATCTTCCTCACTCTGAGTATTTTTATAATTACTAAATGCTAGCTTTTTACTATTTTAGCCACCTCTGCAGAGTACCACAGTGGTTTCTTAAAATGTTTGCTCTTACTGACAAGCCTTATGCAATTTTCTGTTGCCTTCAGTAGTGCAACTTTTAGATAATCCCATTTCTCCTGGACTCCATTTAAACTGCTCCAGTCTGATAATGACTCCTTTACACCTAATCTAATTTTAGAAAAGTCTGTTTTTCTAAAATCTAAAACTTTTGTTTTTGTGTGGTGTGACTGCGTCACTGTTCTTATATTAAACCACACTGTCTGGTGATCACTAGATCCTAAACTTTCACCTACAGTAATATCTGATAACAAATCTCCATTTGTGAACACCAAGTCTAGTAAAACTACTTGTTTTAGAGATAATCCCAGTAGGGAGTTTAGGATATGCGTACTCCTGGCTCAAGTAGCTGTTTTGTATTTCCAGTTCACATCAGGAAGATTAAAGTCACCCATGATGATCACTTCTCCCTTCATTGTCATTTTAGCTATTTCCTCAACTAGTAGATTATCTAACTCCTCTATTTGTCCAGGGGGCCTATAAATCACACCTACCCGAGTTACCATATGATTACCAAATTCTAATGTAACCCAAACTGACTCTATGTTCGCCTCACTAACTTGTATTACGTTACATTTTAAGCTATCCCTCACATACAGGGCCACCCCTCCCCCTTTTTTACCTTCTCTGTCTTTTCTATATAAAGAGTACCCTGGCTGATGGAATATTCCTGCTAAATGCATCACGTTTAGAGTATTGCCACACGATTTGGGTTCACTTCTACTGTGATGGCCTCACAACCCTTATGAGAGAATGGCTATGCCTGTGTAACACTGATCTTTACAGCAATCCTGACAGTTGAATACACACAAAGAGGCTATTTCATGTAGAGTAGAAGTTATCAAAGTTATCACTTTGACACACTTTGAGTATGGGTTCTACTCAATAGGGGCTGAACTATGGGGCTTCACGCTAACCAATAATCCCCACCCACCCCATAAAAATAAATTATCAGAAATAGGGCTGGGAGCTGGGCAAATGCTGCAACCCACATATACTAATATAGCTCTGCCCTGGAGCCTGGGAGCTGCAAATGCTCCCAGACCCCAAATCAAAATAATTAATAACTCTTTTGCTGATGGGCCCCAGATCACAAAATAAAATAAATTATTCACTCCCAGGCTCTGGGGCTACTGATGGGCCCTCAGACCCTTATAAAAAAAAAAGAATTATTCCCATGGGGGTTTGGGGTCTGCCCCCAAGGACCCCAAACCCCCCAATAAAAATGAATGTTCTCACTGGAGATTTGGGGGCTTCCCCAAGACACCTTTATACCATAAATTTAAAATAAATATTTTTCCTACCTTTCCCCCCACCTCTACCTTTATGCAACACTGCATTTCAGGAATCCGTTTTAATCAGATAATATGCCCAATCCGAATCCAATATGTCGCGGATCAGTGCATACTGAGCAAATTTCATTCTAGACACCAGTAGAAGGATATCTTATTAGCACTAGACTTGTTAAATGCAAATGTACCTTTGGAAATCCATAACCAGATAATTTGAAATATCCAATTTGACTATTCTGACGAATGAATATAAAGGTAGAGGGAAAAGAAATAACTGTAACTCACTTCTTTTAATACCAATTTCTCCAGTGTGCAATGTCTCTATTATAAAAAAGTAATTGCTATGTATACATAGTAATACTTAGAAATGTCACTAAAAGTATGAGTAACATAACTAACTCCAAATTCCATAGGTACCAAAAAATATTTTGTGGGAGCACCATTTTATTGATCTTCGAACAACTTTCAACCTTACTTTCAGCTCCCTTCTATTTCAAATTAGGTTGAGAAATGTATACCAGGTGGACAAGATAATGGAAGCACCACACGAAAAATCAGTAGTGTTACAAGTAACTTTTTCACAATTACAAAAACAGAGGTAAAGTTTAATATTATTGGACTGAGTTCCAATCCATAGTACATTTGTGTGTAAGAGATCTGACAAAGATCTGACAAATAAACTCACACTTCACGAGTGAGTTTTCAAAGCAACATTTGACAACTGACTGAATTCCAAAGAAGCCAAAGAGCAATTTCTATGGTCTCTATAATCACCATGGGGTAAAGGTTTGGAAAGGTTAACTAAAGATAGAGGAAAGGCTGGAGTAAAGATTGGGGAAGGTTAATTGCAAAAAACAAATAGTCATTTATTTCCCCTTTACTGAAAGTCCAGTATTGAAGCAGTGGTCTGGAAATGTGCTACTGTGTAAAGAGTGCAGCCATGTGACTTTATATCACTCTCCTTCCTCTTCAGTTGCCAGAATAAGAGGGATAAAAAAAAACTTACACTGATTTCCACTCAGCGCAGCTGTTATAATTCAGAACATACTGGACCTGCAGAGGCATAAATTCTCCAACTAGTTGCTGCCATCAAATAAGTCAGCATCCAGACCAGCCACAGTTGTGGACAGCCTACTAGGAAATATTCTGGTAGGTCAAACTGGCACTAGGTCAGCACGAGGTGAACAAGGCAAGTGTCTAGGGCAGCACTTACCTTGTCTGCCTGGGGCGCAGCAAAAAAAAAAAATAACTCCCCTCTCCATCGCTCTCCCTGGATGAAGGCAGCATGGTGTCTCTGTGTTGCCCAGGCACACAGACAAACTTCCATGCCACCTTACGTCAGACATAGGTCAAGAAACATGGCCTGTAGGCATTCACTGCAAAGGGAGCCACTAAACACCAGGAAACAGAGCTGGCCAGGGTAAGTCCTGGTGTGATGGGGGCATGTTATGGGCTAATGGAGGCATGTAATGGGCTAATGGAACATGTAATGGGGTCATGTAATGGGGTTGATGAGGTCAAGTGATGAGGGCATGTAATGAGGGTGATGGGACATGCAATGAAGTGATGGGGGCATGTAATGGGGGTGATGGGGCATGTAATGGGGTGATGGGGCATTTAATGTGTGTGCAATGTAGGTGATGGAGCATGTAATGGAGGTGAAGGGGGCATGTAATAGGGGTGATGGTGGCATGTAATGGGGGTGATGGTGGCATGTAATGGGGGTGATGGGGGCTTGTAATATGTATGTAATGGTGTAATGGGGGTGATGTGCCATTTAATGTACGAGGGGGGTGATGACGTATGTGATGGGGCATGTAAAATGTAATGAAGTGATGGGGCACTTCATGTGTGTGCAATGTGGACTATGGGGAAAATAATGGGGTGATGGGGCATGTCCTGGGTGTGCAACTTGAATGGGGGGTGCCCAAATTAAGATACACCACTGCACTGGGTGCAGTTTTACTCAGAGCCATTTTCACAATATATTCAACTATTTTTATATGTAATAAAAATGTTATTGCATTTAAAGGACTTAACACAGCATGATACAGCACCTACAGCACTTACCATGCACCTATATTGCACCCATGGCGCTTGGCTTGCCACAGTGGCACATTGCCCCACAGAACTGGCCCTGCAGAACATGCCACGAGTCACTTTGCCCCAATATACATGTTATTTTGTCTCACAGAACATGCCAATTAAAATTCCACAGCTAATTTGCCCATTAATATGTCACTGTTAGTCTGCCCATTAATATGCCACAGCCAATGTTCTCATTAATATTCCATTATTAGCCTGCCCATTAATATGCCATTGTTAGTATGCCCATTAATATGCCACAGACAATACTGTCAAATCTGGCAGAAGTGGACTGCCGGCTACTGCCCTAGCATGACTGTCTCTGTGGGAGACAGTCAGACAGGCAGTACTACCACCATGGGCCAACAGGGGCCCACAGGTTTGTTTCTTTTGGCCCCCTTTAACCATTGGTCAAACCAGCCCTGACTTCACGCAAGTTCCAATTGTCATAAATAATTATTATCAAACAAATATGCAAGGTACATTGTAACTTGTATTAAAGATAAAACAATGTCCTGCTGGACATTTTCTAGTGCTGGCCCATAGCCATCTATACATACTATTAACTTTGGTAAATCCTTAGAGTGCCAGAGGAAGACATGCATTACTCAAAATAGAAGTCATATGCTATTTACAAATACTACAACTAAAAAGGTTTAACAGGTTATTGTTTTTTTTTCTTCTTAGCTATTAAGCTACAAGTTTTATTAAGCTATTTTCTCATGTCACCAACACACCACAGATTGTGTGGGCATTTGATATTCATTTACCTACTCACTGGAGATAATTTATGTTATAAGAACTGTGGCCATAGTTGTGGCACTGAGCAGGATCTTCCCAAGGCTTCTTTCTATTTACTGGGAATTACATCTAAATTCCATACAATTCCCTGCAATTCTCCTTTTATTGACTAGACCCTTTAGAACCATGACCCTTGACTTATAAAGCCCTATAGACCTTTCTAATGCATCTTTCCCATCTCAACACTTTACAAAAAGATCCACCATAGTATATTATTTAGAGAGTATTTTACCAGAAAAAAATAGATGGAGATTGCGCTGGTTTTAAAACATGTTCTGGGAATTAACCTACATTAAACAGGGGCTGTAATCGTATTATAAGGGAAGGTGTCCTCAGAAGACTTCTAAAAGGAAAACTATTTGAAAGCTGGTGCTCATCTTATTTTGGAACCAGTGGTCTTTGCCAAGAATGTAGCATATGCTACAAGCAATAGTAGATTCCCAAAACAGAAAGTACGTGTGAAAAAATCCTCAGCAGTGAACATAGCATGAATGTAAAGCACTTCCTTTGTTTCACACTAAATGGGGGCATATTTAATGTCAGACATATTGTAAGCAGATGGTATTATCTACTGAATCATGCTAGTAAATTGAGTTAGAGACCTATTACACTGTTTCTGTCTGATAGTCTGTAGATAGCATGCTGTAAATCAATAATGATCATTGGTTTTGTTCCAGTAATCTATATAGTTTTCTTGAGCCTGCTCAATGTTGAAAGGAGATACCAGTATTTTTTATTACATTTTGAAACATGCAAAGATCATAAGTATATGATGCTTTAGCAGGCAAACTGAGAACCTATGTGAATCAGGAATTTTAATCCCTTCGTTTCCAAGATCCACAAATGTGCCAAGAGGTTAACTTGATATGCAATCACAATAATATATTTTTCTCAGATGCCAAACGCTATCATGGCAACAAGGAATGTAATAAGTATTTCTATTGCATAAACACCTGTTTGTTTAGAAAACAATCTTCTAGAGGTTCTCTGACCAGGCCAGGGGAAGGCTTGCAACTCTTTGCCCCAGGGGCAAAAACAATTTAGGGCCCTTGGAATTACTTCCTCCGCTGAACTGTTATTATCAGAGACAGATAGACAGGCAAGACAGAAATACTGATCAATACAGAGAATGATTAACAGACAGACACAGAGATAGACAGACAAAACACAGAGATGACTTGAGATGAGATAAACATTTCACATTGAATAGCTAAAATGCGGATTAATCGCCGATTTGGGTATTAGCCCCGGTCTTTCTAAATGAACCCATTTATCTAAAGAAAAAATGTGAATAGATTACCATATTTGCTGAATATAAGACAACCCTGATTATAAGACTCCTAATCTGCCCCCAGACTTGCTAATGCACCCCCAGACTTGCCAATATGCCTTCAGACTTGCCAATCTGCCCCCAACTTACCACAGTGCCTAATTTGCCCTTAGACTTGTCAAGACACCTCCCAGGACTGCCTAGGCACCCACAGACTTCCCTGTTGTCTAGTGGGGGCAGCCATAGGTATCTCCTGATCCGATTGCTTCTGATGTTTTGGGTCGCAAATGGCTCTAACAGTCAATTTCCTCCCGAATTTTACGATACTGACTAGCCAAAATTGTCGATTTCCCAAATTTCACCTATTTTTGCCGATCTGGCTCCATTTTTTACCGCGCTATGTTGAGTAGACCCTAATGTTTTGTAGAATCCACAAAATGAGTCATAACATGCAATTTCTTAATTTGCATTGATAGTTTTGTTCAATAAATTCTCTTTAATTCTTTGACAACTTAACACTTAGTCATGACGGCAGATATAAATTGGATTTACTTCAATAAGCCAATTGCTAAGTCTGCAATTTAAAAAAAGTGGGTTAAAGCCAAGTCATTATGGCAGATTAAATCGTTTGCATAAGTCTGGCTTTTCCTGATGCCAGAAGTAAGGACAACTCATATGATAGCATCCATATGCATTGAAGTGTGTTTCCTCCACTGGATTAAGTATCTATCTGTTCTTGTCAAGCTACTAAAATTTACAACATAAACTAAGAGGCAGATTTAGTGTTTAGTGCTTATCATTTATTTCGCTTTTAGAACTGTCTGTTATTTAAGTGGAATCTAAAAGTTATGATTACAGATGTTTACTTGGATTCAGCCGGCCTGCGTTTCCCTCCTCCATGCAGGAGGGAAGACTGCATGGAGGAGATGACCGGGAGACAGAGCAAAAAGGAGGTAAGTACTGGGGAAGGGGGGAGGAGTGTGGCATGTAAACAGCAAACTACTGGCATTTTGAGTGGCAAAATACTGGCATACTGAATGTCTAAATCCTGGTATATTGAGTGGCAAAATACTGGCATATTGAATGGCAAAATACTGGCATATTGAGTGGCAGTGATCTGTACTTGGACCCATTCTCTTTAATATTTTTATTAGCGATATTGCAGAAAGTCTTGTTGGCAAAGTATGTATTTTTGCTGATGATACAAAGATTTGCAGGAGGGTTGATATTCATGGAGGGATAAGCCAAATGGCAAATTATTTAGCTAAACTAGAAAAATGGTCAGAGCAGTGGCAACTGACATTTAATGTGGACAAGTGCAAGATTATGCACCTTGGGCGTAAAAACCCAAAAGCAGAATATAGACTATTTGGTACAGTCCTAACCTCAACATCTGAGGAAAGGGATTTAGGAGTAATAATTTTAGAGGACTTGAAGGTAGGTAGGCAATGCAATAGAGCAGCAGGAAATGCAAGCAGAATGTTTGGTTGCATGAGGAGAGGTATTAGCAGTAGGAAGAGGGAAGTGCTCATGTCATTGTACAGAGCACTGGTGAGACCTCACTTGGAGTATTGTACGCAGTACTGGAGACTGTATCTCTAGAAGGATATTGATACTTTGGAGAGAGTTCAGAGAAGGGCTACTAAACTGGTTCATGGGTTGAAGGATAAAACTTACCATTAAAGGTTAAAGCATCTTAACATGTATAGCTTGGAGGAAAGACGTAACTGGGGGGATATGATAGAAACATTTTAATACATAAAGGGAATCAACACAGTAAAGGAAGAGAGTATATTTAAAAGAAGAAAAACTACCACAACTAGAGGACATAGTCTTAAATTAGAGGGGCAACGATTTAAAAGTAATATGAGGAAGTTTTACTTTACTGAGAGGGTAGTGGATGTATGGAATAGCCTGCCAGCAGAAGTGGTAGAGGTAAACACAGTCAAGGATTTTAAGCATGCGTGGGATAGACACAAGGCTATCCTAGTTATAAGACCGGGAACGGGGGACTAATAAAAGTACTCAATGTAAGACCGAATGGTTCTTATCTGCCGACACATTCTATGTTTCTATGTTTCTATGGTATATTGACCAACTGCTCCCAACCACCCTCCATATCACACTAGACCTGGATAACATGCTTGTGAGGGTGGGTGGGGCGAGTGAGAGATATTGTGGGGGGGAGGGTAGGGGGTCCAGAAAATGTGTTCAGAAAGGGGCCCTGAAATCCCTGGTGGTGGCCCTGGCCACAGCACTAGATTGCACCCAAACACTTACCACAGCACCAGTTATAGATATAGCCAAATGGCACAAGATATTAAGCAGCAGCACCAGCTAAAAACCCATGACACAAGATATAAACCACAGCAACAGATACAATAACATAGCAAAGATATAACCCCACAGCACCAAATACAACACTATAGCACACAATATAAGCACACAGCAACAGATAACATTTCTTTATATATTTTCCCCTTTTTTATATGCTTTATTCCTCCATGTTTGCAATCTCTTTACCCATCATTTTATGTTTCATTCTTCCATGTCTGTCACCTCTTTTCCTCCTCCATTATATCTTTGCTGCCCCATGTCACCATTTTGTCTGCATTCTGCCTCAATCACCTCTTTTCATCCTCCATTATATATTTTCTACCCCATGTCACCATGCTGTCCCGACTCTGCTCTGATATCTTTGTGAGTGCGCTTAGTGAGAGCACTGAATTTATTGCAAGGGGGTTGCAAGTGCCCCACTATACTAGACAGGGCTGGAATACTAGACAGGACTAAAATACTAGACAGGACTTGAATTCTGAGACAGATACTAAGAAAGGGCTGGAACTGGACTATGGCCAAATTGGGCAGGTGCCGCTCTGGGGCCAACTAGTCAGGTGCCCTAGTAGGACCAACTGGGCAGGTGCCATTGTGGGTAGGTGCCGCTCTGACCAGCTGTGAGGCAGAGCCGAAAGTAAAGCTGCGTTTATCTTAACACAATGGATTTACTCCAGAGAGAGGACATTATTTTTGCAGCCCTTGCTTCTAGAGTTGAGCGGACACCTGGATGTTCGGGTTCGGCAGGTTCGACCGAACTTTGAAAAAATGTCCGGGTCCGTGCTCGAACTTGACCCCAAACTTGACCCCAAACCCCATTGAAGTCAATAGGGACACGAACTTGTGGCCACTAAAATGCCTCTAAAAATGTCATGGAAAGGGCTAGAGGGCTGCAAAAGGAAGTAAAATGGAGGTAAGAGTAGGACAAGTGCCCTGCAAGCAAATGTGGATAGGGAAATAACTTAAAATAACATAAAAAACATACAAACTACAAATACAGCTGAGCCGAAAAATAGCACTAGATGGAATCTTTGATTTTAGCTTTGGAAGAACATAAATCTAAATCGAAAGCATGGCTGCCAGGAGGCCTGTGCACACGTACTGTTCCACCATGTTGCTGAAATGCTGCCTCCTGCTAAGACGTTGCATTTCAGATGGTGGTGCTGCTTCTTGTGGCGTGCTGACAAAGCTTCTGCACATTTTGGCCATGCTAACTCTGCCTTCTGAAGTGCTGGCGGTGCCCCAGCTGCATTGGCGACCTCTTCCTCCTCTTCCTCCTCCTCATCATCCTCATCCTCCTCAAAAACTGTGCCCTGGCTTGACAGTTGTGTACCTGGCCTATGCTGGTGCAGGAACCCACCCTCCAAGCCACTTGTGAATGACTGGCCTGATAACCGTGGGAATGACCCCTCTTTTTCCTCCTCCTCCTCATCATCATCCTCATCCTACTCAAAAACTGTGCCCTGGCTTCACAGTTATGTACCTGGCCTATGCTGGTGCAGGAACCCACCCTCCAAGCCACTTGTAAAATGACTGGCCTGATAACCGTGGGAAGGACCCCTCTTCTTCCTCCTCCTTCTCCTCATCATCATCCTCATCCTCCTCAAAAACTGTGCCCTGGCTTGACAGTTGTGTTCCTGGCCTATGCTGGTGCAGGAACCCACACCCAAAGCCACTTGTGAATGACTGGCCTGATAACCATGGAAATGACCCCTCTTCTTCCTCCTCCTCTTCCTTCTGTGCCACGTCCTCTTCCATCATCGCCCTAAGCGTTTTTTCAAGGAGACATACAAGCGGGATAGTAAGGCTGAGAACGGCATCATTGGCACTGGCCATGTAGGTGGAGTACTCGAAATGGAGGCCCACTCATTGGTGGTGAAGTGGTGCTGTTCTGCAGAGCGACTGACCCGTGCGTACTGCAGCTGATACTCCACTATGGCCTGCTGCTGCTCGCACAGTCTCTCCAGCATGTGCAAGGTGGAGTTCCACCTTGTGGGCACGTTGCATATGAGGCGGTGAGCGGGAAGGCCTAAGTTATGCTGCAGCACAGACAGGCGAGCAGCAGCAGGGTGAGAACGCCAAAAGTTGGCACAGACGGCCCGCACTTTCTGCAGCAGCTCTGATATACCTGGGTAGTTTTTCAGGAATTTCTGCACCACCAAATTCAGCACATGCGCCAGGCAAGCGATGTGCGTCAAACCGGCTAGGCCCAGAGCTGCTACGAGATTTCGCCCATTTCTTTCTAGAAACAGATCAAACCTAGATTCCACGGTAAGGAAACGTATTGTGCAGCAAATGTTAATGCCGACCTTGGACTATGGAGATGTTGTGTATGATTCTGCCCCCTAGACACATCTCGGTAAACTCGACACTCTGTACAATACATTGTGTCGTTTTGCACTACAGTGTGATTATAACACTCATCACTGTAGAATGTTAAAAGAGTTAAATTGGCTGACGCTTGCCTCCAGGCGCGCTCTCCACCTAGCGTGCTTAGTGCATAACCACTTCTCTGGAACGCTTCCCCCCTATCTGAGCGGCATGCTCGCCCTTACTCCCTGCACATCCTACAATCTCAGATCTTGCACCAACCCTTCGCTAGAGATCCCTCGCTTCAAAAAAGAAGCGGGTCGAAGTGCGTTCTCTTTCAGTGCTCCTCATATGTGGAAAAGCTTTCCTGCTTCTGCCAAATCAGCAGCTAGTCTAAAATCACTGAAAGTAAATGTCTCCAAAATCCTCAAAACAGATTGTACCTGTTATTAGTTTACAAACTCCTTCATATACTGTACATGTTGTTCCTTCTTTGTATCAATAATGGTTTACCCTGTATGTTCACCTTCCAACTTGTTTATATATATTTATGTATGTATTTATTTTAATCTACTGTTAAATGTGTAACTCTGAAACTCCATTCTGGACTGGGTCCCCAGGACATACTTGAAAACGAGATAAATATCAATGTATTTTTCCTGGTAAAACACTTTCTAAATAAATAAACTGGAGGCACTGTCAGTCACCCAATCTACTATCGCCTGTACTTGTTCTGGCCTCACCATTCTAAGAGCGGCATTCGGGCGTACCAAATAACGCTGAAGGTTCTGTTGCGTACTAGCACCTGAGGAAGGTGTTTCACTTGTGCGTGTCGCTGGCACAGATCGACCACATCCCCTACTTGCAACAGGAGCTCCACCAATACCAGCAGCACCACGACCAGGGCCACGTCCCTTATTTGATGCTCTCCTCATTCTTTGCGGTCACCCACCAAGCAGATGGTTTATGTCAGGTGACAATGTAACCGCCCAAAACAATTAGAATTTTTCAAAGTGCACTGTAACCACAGTATTTCATTGTTCTATTTGACTCTTAGATATGAAGTGCACCGCAAGACGCAAATGTACTATTTAGCACCCAAAACAATTAGAATTTTTCAAAGTGCGCTGTAAGCACAGTATTTCACTGTTCTATTTGACTCTCAGATATGAAGTGCACCGCAAGACGCAAATGTACTATTTAGCACCCAAAACAATTAGAATTTTTCAAAGTGCGCTGTAAGCACAGTATTGGACTGTTCTATTTGATGCTCAGATATGAAGTGCACCGCAAGACGCAAATGTACTATTTACCACCCAAAACTATTAGAATTTTTCAAAGTGCGCTGTAAGCACAGTATTTGACGGTTCTATTTGACTCTCAGGTATGAAGTGGAGGACGCAAATGTAATATTTAACACCAACAAATTGCAGTATTTAAAAATGCCTAGATGTTGCCCACTGAGCTAACAGGACAGGATTAAAGTCATGTGCCTGGCACACATGCAGTGCACTGCACTCTCTGTGGCACTGGGCTCAGGGCAGGGTACAAATATGTAGTATAGCACTCACTAAAATAATCGCTGTAGTTTGAATAATCGCTGTAGTTTGCAGATTCAACACCAGAATTGTCCCTCACAGCTGCAGCATCCTCTCCCTACACTAAGAAGAGCTCATGTGATGTCCGTGTACCTGACTCCAGCTTATATATAGAGGCTGGGTCACATGCTGCACTGGCCAATCACAGCCATGCCATTAGTAGGCATGGCTGTGATGGCTTCTAAGGGCAAACGAGTCAAACGCTGCCTGCAGCCTTTCAAAATGCGCCATTAAATCACCGAACCCCGAACTCCAACACAAACATACAGTGGAATGTCTGTGTTCGGGTCCGGGGTCCAAAAACTGTAATGTTCGGTACGAACCTGAACAGTGCGGTTTGGGTTCGCTCAACACTACTTGCTTCTTATGGGCAATCTTTAAAATAAAGCCTCTTTAAAGTAATGTTGCCAGTGTGATCTTTGCAACATACCTTATTTTGGGATGTCCTACTTTATCATTCAGGCCTTAGAAGATGAGTATGACTTTTCTTGAAGACTTTCTTTATTAACTTCAGCAAGGATAGGCACCAACATTATTCCTGGAGGATATTTACTGGACTTTATGGTGAACAATTTAATGATGTGTCACAAACTAGAAGGTGCGAGAAATAGGAACCGCAATGCGATGACCTGGTAGCTACCGAAAGAGGTTTGATAACAGAATGGTGTATATTCACCTAATTGGTATTATACCCTGTGGTTGAGCCTCAGGTAAATGACAACCCAGGACTTGATACACTGACTGAAACCGCACACTGAAGCAGAGATCCGTAGGAATATATATCGAGGAGAGTAGTTGACAGGCCAGGTCATACATGAATCGGGAACAAAGTACGACGGAGGTAAATCAGAAGGCAAGGTCGCTAGGCAGGCAAACGGGTCGAGGCAGGCAGCGAAACAGAGGAGTCAAATTAGGAAAGCAGGAGTCAATAAACAAATAGGCATGAATCAAAACGCTAGATCAAGATACAAGCAACTATCTCAGGCAAGGTCTGAGTAGCAACTGACGGTTTAAATCCCTTTCAGGCATTCAAACCCTCCCCAAATAATTAGCAAAAGTTTTGTATAGCCCTTTAAGACTATACTACTTTTCTTTGTGTAGGGTTACTGCGTATGCGCGCAGTGTCTGACTGCTGCGCTTCCGTCGGCAGACAGGGGAGGAAGTCGGGAGCGTGCCTGCGGCCTCGATAGGCCAGAACCGGAGGTGGACGTGCAGACCCCATTGCAGGGGCAGGTAAGTTGTTTCCTTACATGATGTTTTATGGACCTTTACATACTTTCATAGACACAGCTTGCATGTTGTTTGCTAGTCTTGGGAATTCCAGTTAACAGTTTACAATACCATCTTTATACCCTTGTCAGATTAGAAAAGGGAAGGTTTGTAAGTCCCTGTTTTATCCATTACCTTCTTTATGTCATGCCTTTTTAATTCATTATATTTCCATGTGTCTTCCTTCATCTAATACTAAGTATGAAAATGATCATAGACACAATTACATCATTTTTAATAAATGTACTTTAAAGGAAACAAAGTCTGGGATGACCCTACAGCTAAATAAACTACCTTTTGTTATTACAAATGTATGAAAGGCATGACATTACATTAAAATATAAATAAATGACTATACATGAATTATACAATTACAATATACATAGATAAATAAACATAGATAAATATAAATATCTCACACTTCTGCGCCTTCGTTTGTTTTTAAGGCTCAGACGAGTACATACATACATCATACATCATTAATGTAGCATGTCATTCAAATATGTAGTGCTGCTGAGCTCAAATAAATATAACCGTTTACATTTCTATTTTTTAAATATTACAAATGTTAGTAATATTTTCTAAAACACTTTACTTTACTAATACTTTAGTACACATCTTTTTAGCTGTTCTACTCAAGGTTAATTTGAGGAAATTATATTTGTATAACTTACAGTATATCTAATAAAACTATCTCATGCTAAAACCAATTTTAAAATAGAATTTACAGTTTGAAGATAACCTAATTGAAAAAATGATTGGCAAGCTAATTTGTTTCTAAACATTTATACAGATTTATACAAAGCTAAAATCATATTTGAGAAATACTTACAATGAAAACATAAAATAGTAAAGCTTTTTAAAAATATATATATTATAAAATGAGAAACAAAGTTTTTGCTTTGGGTGAAATGTTCACTCATTTCAAGTAGTAACCGTGATAGATGCCAAAATCTATATATTTATCTTTCAGCATCTATTGGGGTTGCTAACAGAGATGAGCAAAATATATACCTTCAGCTAATTTTCCCTCCAGTGTACTTGTAACCCTGATAGACACTGAATTATATACCACTACTTAATAGAGTTTGGATATACATGGTTTTGATAAAATTGCATATATTTTATGTGAAAACAAAATAGTAAAGATACATGCCGTAGAGGATAATTGTTTACTTTTACCATCAGCATTCACTGCTAACCACTGAGCAAGAACAGGTCTTTCTTTCCTTTGAAGGTTATTGCAGAATTGTTGGCTTCTTTGTTTTCATATCTGATGACATACTTTTACTGACATTGAGCCAAACCACAAAAAAGGAAAAAGATGAGTTTCCAAAACACTGACTAATACGTTTGGATTTTCTTTTTGCTAACACGCTGCCCCACTCTTTTTAAGGATACTCTTGTATGTGACCTTTGGTCTAGATATTTGTTCATGTTCTATCTTTCCACACATGTCGTTATGTGTTTCTTAATGGATGCTATGAATTAAAGACATTGTACAATTGTTTTTTTTTTATCTGGAGTACATGAGACTGTGAGATAAATTCCTGTTGTGTGATCTCATACAAACAAGGTTTGTTTATGAATTTTTGGAAACTGTATATGTAACTGAGTCTATATTTGATGCTTTGTTGCTCAAATATCATGAGAAAAAATGGAATACTATAAATGAAATTAAATACACTGTACAAGAATACACAAACAAGAACCATATTCATTGTAGTTTTAATTTTGTAAAAAGCAGATATAGGACTGGATTTAATGCCAGCCATTAACAGAAAAACTGTTTTAAGCTTCAATGTCCACCAATGACACAGTTAACGGGTGCAGTAAAATCATTACCACACTTGTTAAAAAAAAGTCCTAGAAGAACACTGAACTGTGCGGTATATACTGGACACACAGTGATCCAATGAACAGCGGTAACCACTAACCTACAACACTGATACACTTTTGTTTGTTTACTTGCTGCCTCCAAAAACATGATTTGAATGCTAAACACTGCTGATATTTGCACATTAACCGCATTTTTCCATTCCTTTTGTTTTCTTACAAAACACTGCAAAACTAGTGCTTAACGCATTTCTGTTTGCGGTTTTTTGTTTGCATTAAATCCCACGTTATCCCATTACAAATTCCAGCAAACTTGATGACCAGAAAAAAGTAATGAAAGAGAGCACTCCCGTACTTGCAAAAAATTATACAAATTTATTGTGTCCACACAGTGAAAAGAATGCAGGTTAGGCACACAGCAGGTTTACTTGACAGCCAGCTACCCCATTGACTATATTACACCACTAGTTATTGCTTTATGGTTTGTTTGTTTGTTTATTTATTTTGCCAATCTTGAATGAAAGTTATATCTGAAAAAGCAGAATGAAAAAAAAGGACATTTCTCTGCATTGTAAGTGCTTTGTTGGTGTCGACAGCATCATTTTTTTGATTGTACATAGAATGTTTTCAGTGAATACCATCCGAACGCAAACTGGATGTTACAATGCTTTTACACTCCCATTACACACAGCTGTTGTTTGGTGAGATATGATCTTTTACTGATAAACAATGATTACAAAACAAATTATGCAAGTTGTGTTTAACAATTCTATTTAAAAATTAGACTACTGAATAGAAGCTATTTTGTATAAAAACGGGCATGTATCAGACTACAGGCTATTATTATACACAAACAAAAATGTAGCATATCATTCCAGATTCCATTTCTTTTTCAGATATTCTTGTATCAAGCATTTACAAGTCTATAATAATATTAATAATAGCAATAATAAAAATAATAACCGTGCTCAGATGCATCTTACATTAAACTGAGGATTTTGCTGCTATGCTTCTTTCTGACTTTGACTTATGATTTAGGAAATAAGATTTTTAAGATTCTTGCTATTTTAAAAGGACTTCCACAATATTTGTTCTGTACAATGCCATAATTATGGGGAGTGGGAACATGATGCTCTGTGTCATCAGTATGCACACAGACAGTCACATTCTACCCATGGTGATGGCAGGCACATGCCATGGTTAACCCAAACCTGGCGTCCACAGTGAACAGTATGTAGGGTTCTGACAGATAGATCGACAAGGGTGGATGGGTGGAGATAAACAGACAAGAATAGTATGGCAGGGGAGAGACAGACAAGTGACGCATGACTGGGGAGAGAGACATACTAGGGGAGCATGGGATGAGAGACAGACACTATACTGTTTTGTTTTGTTTTTGTCTTTTTCATTTGATTAAGCACTGCAAAACACCTTTAACGCACAGATGTTGTATACTTAGGGAAGTTATGCAGCACCATGTGTATGCTTCTGGCAAACTTTACCTAGAAAAAGTAAGAAGACCATGTGTATGCCTCTGGCAAACTGTATTTTTGTAAAAAATGGGTTTCAGGGTGTTTAAATGAAACAGGATTGGGGGACGGTGTCAAAGACAAAATCCGCCCTTGTTGCCAAGAATCTCAGGTATGCCACTGGTTCCATACAATATTAAATAATAAGAAAGACGTCACGTTATCACATTGATATAAAGTAATTTATTGTAAAAAATCTGATTTTCAGACCACTGAACAGATTTAACCCCTTAGTGACAGGACTGTTTTGAATTTTTTGTAATCTTAGCAATGGCTGTTTTAACATTTCTGCGGTGTTTGTGTGTAGCTGTGTTTAATCTTTCTCATTTAATGTCCACACATATTAAAAGCGGTTGTTATCACCATAAAAAGGGCTTTCTTAAGATACCATTATTTTCATCATATCATAAACTTTACCTTAAAAAAATCATAAAATACGATGAAAAAAATAAAAAAACACGTTTTCTAACTGTTCTATGTAAAACCTTTACACATTTACAAGTGCAAATAAAAACCCTGCTAAATTGATTTTAGTATTTGTCTTGCATTTATGTCTATGATTTTATGTTTTTGTGTTGTTTTTCGTAAGATATAGGGCATTAACACAAATTAGTGTTTGTTTTCTAACCTTTTTTCTCCAGTGACCTTTTGACCCCCAACCCTAAACCTAACCCTAGCACTAACCCTAACTTAAGCCTAACCCTGACCCAGATTTTTAGCATTTTTTTTCCAGGGTAATATTGCTGACTGCCTCCAGAGGCAGTCTATCAATAACAAAGAGCAACGAACATGATCTCTGATTACTACAGGGTGGTGCCATATAGGAGCGGCATTCTGCCATCCAATATGGTCCCTGTGATCACTGGGGGGCAAATGTTGGTGTTGCTTGATGCCTCGATATCGAGGCATCATAGCAACGCTGACTAAGCATAGGCTTGATCATAATGATCAGGTATGTCCACTGTGACATGCTTTCTGTGACATACCTGGAATGTCCATTGTCGCGAAAGGGTGAAAGGACAAATGTCAGAAAAAAATTAGTTATGTCTAAATATACGCTTAGATAACGTGTAGGCATTTTAAATGGGAATGCTTTAATGAAAGAATACAAATAATGCATCCTATTGGGCCCTCTTTGCTCCATATAGCTGTATCAGGGGGCAGACAGAATCTTGGGTCAGATGGGTCAGATCTTGCTCCCTCTGATCCAAGATGTCTGCCCCATCATAGAGCCATATGGAGCAAAACATTGCCATGAGGTATTTCATTTGTATTCTTTCATTAAAACATGTATATATAAAATGCCTACACTTGATGCAATCTTTCAATTAAACATAACTTTATTTTTTGCATGATTTTGCTAAGAGTTTACAAATCCCCATAGAGGTCTCTCCTTTTCAATAACCCAGTGTTGTTTATCTATCTTGATATCTGAGCACTAAATCACATAACTGTTGCCTAATACCATATTTGTCTTGTTTCAAATGCATTCACATTTTCTCCAGTACACTACAATGTGTATTCCAGAACAGTGTGTGTTACAATTGTGTATAAACTAGTTTATGCTACTCCTTCCACTCACTGTTATTATACTTTGTGATATTCTGTATGAAGTAGGTTTATTGTGCCATACGTTTTATCCTGTTAGCATTGGGCAGATTAGATGAGCTGAATGGTTCTTATCTGCCAACACATTCTATGTTTCTACGCTTCTATCTTATATTCTATGAAAAATGTAAGAAATTAGTAGAAAACTATTCTGGAACAATAGACATAGCAAAATCTGCTAGAACTAGATCAAACTCTCTTATAGTAAATATGATAAACAAAGGGCATAAAATAAACTTAAGGCCAAAGTTGCCAAGTTGGAAAAACTCTCCTACTTAAACTACACATTCTATTATTTTGACTTTAATGATACATTTTCATTCTCAATTTCTTGCAACTCCTGATTTTCATAAATAAAGTCTTACATTTTAAAAATGCTTATGTAGAGATTATGGTAGACTAAAGTCACCAACAATAATTATAGAACTTGTTTGTGGATGAACATACGCTACGAATTAGCTAAAAAAGGTTTGACAGAGGTTCCCTGACACAAATCATGCGCCTCTGCAATGGTATCTCCTGTAACAAGCAGTAGTGTATCTTCTGCACGGCAAACAAGGCACCTCGCCTAGGGGGGCACTTTGCCAGAGGGCAGCACTTCTGGTGCTTCAAACATTTTCGCTCCCTCCCCACCGTTCAGCAAGCTTTAGCTCCTTCCAATTAATCTGGGTGGTGGGGGTATGTGATGGGGGTGATGGTGGTATGTAATGGGGGTGATGGTGCATTTAGTGTGTATGCAATGTGGGTGATGGGAGCATGTAGTGGGGTGATTGGGCATTTAATGTGTGTGCAATGAGGGTGTTGGGGTGATGGGGCATGTCATAGGTGTGCTATGTGGGTGGGGTGGTGGCCAAATTTTGTCTGCCTAGGGCAGCATAAAACCATGATAAACCACTGGTAACAAGGTACATTCTCCCTGAGCTCCTCCTGCACGCTGCCTCACCCCTCTGAAATCCTTACATTAGATGATGACCATTTAGTACAAATAAGCTTTATTTTTTATTTGCGAATGTAAAGATTTCATATTTCACCTGGATCTCATTTCCCATTATGTCCAGCCAGCATTATGGCCGAGTATAATGGGAACTATTGTCCACATCTACCTTGTTATTTCAAGTGAAAATTATGGTATTCTGAATAGTGTTTGTGTATAACAGAGCAATAAACCTTGTTGTAATGTGAGACTTGTCAGTTTTATTTTATTACATGACACACACCCTGTGGGCTGGTTTTTAAAAAAAAACCTGGTTTCACCCTAGTGCTGGAAGCTTGATGTCTGTGAGCTAGGTGTCAGGGGGTCACTCATGAGGCAATCTGAGAAAGTCCACAAATATTGAGCTGCCTGTCATTGTGGGTGCTGTGGAAAGTCCTGTTAGTGCAGTCTGGTGCAGTTTGGTTGCTGTGGTAATTCCTTGGATGCAATGTGGGTGCTGTGGAGGCAAGTCCTGTGGCTACAATCTGGTACAATGTGGATGCAGTCTGGTACAATGTAGTTGCTGTGGGTGTTATTATGTAGTGCTGTGGCAAATTATGTGGGTGCAGTGGCAAGTGATGTGGAGGCAATAATGAACCATGGGGAGAAGAACTAAAATGAAAGGAGGAAGTAAATAAAAACAAGATGTATTTTTTTCATAAAGATTATTATTTGATACCTTACCCCCTCCACCAGAGTGTGCATTGACAGATTGTGTGCTTATAAATATAATTTACCACCTCTTTTAAATGGCAGACTGTGTTGCAATGTTTCAAAAATTTTTACTTGCTTTCCTCCCAGGGACCTGATATTTGTTAGTACATAGGATATATTTAGACTATATATAAACATACAGTTTTTATGCAGTTTGAACTTCAATACGTATGAAAAGGTAGATCCTTTTCAAACTAAAGTGGTTATTTAATGCAAAAGGGACTTATATCTGAGTACTCCCATGGCAAAATAGCAAAGAACTCTCTTAACCCCATTATAACAAATGGTGTATCAACCCGCAGCTCTGTTTTTATCTGTCAGCACCGGGGTTAAAGCAAACAGAAGTCTTTCCAAGAGGGTTGGTTATTTCAACAGGAAACACATGTACAAGAAACAAACCATGAGGGCAGGTTTATACAGGGAACACAAGGACTTTGAACAATTCCCTCTCGCTCTTTTGTGATAGTTTTATAAAGTGTGGAACTGTTCTATTTCCTGTGCTATGTGAGGTTATCCAATGAGCAAGGCAAAGCAAAACACAACAGAACTTAACAAAGGATTAGCATTCATTGCATAGCACCGCAAAGAAACAAGAACTGGTGTGCATAAGCCAGTTTGTGTTTATAAAGTGTTTTACCAGAAAAAAGTTTTGAAAATATTACAAACTGCATGTTTTTTTTTAATGTTGACTTACGTTTGAACCTTTTTCTCCATTACAAGTCAAAGCATTAACATACACTATATGGACGAAGGTACCGGGACACCTGACCATTACTCCAACTTAGGACTTTTATGACATCGCATTCTAAATACATAGAAATTAATATGTAGTCCCCCCCCTTTTGCAACTATAACAGTCCTAACCTCAACATTTTAGGAGTAATAATTTCAGAGGACTTGAAGGTAGGTAGGAAATGTAATAGAGCAGCAGGAAATGCTAGCAGAATGCTTGGTTGCATAGGGAGAGGTATTAGCAGTAGGAAGAGGGAAGTGCTCATGCCATTGTACAGAGCACTGGTGAGACCTCACTTGGAGTATTGTACGCAGTACTGGAGACCGTATCTCCAGAAGGATATTGATACTTTGGAGAAAGTTTAGAGAAGGGCTACTAAACTGGTTCATGGGTTGGAGGATAAAACTTACCAGGAAAGGTTAAAGCATCTTAACATGTATAGCTTGGAGGAAAGAAGTAACAGGGGAGATATACATAAAGGGAATCAACACAGTGAAGGAGGAGAGTATATTTTAAAGAAGAAAAACTACCACAACAAGAGGACATAATCTTAAATTAGAGGGGCAACGATTTAAAAGTAATATCAGGAAATATTACTTACGGAAGTGGTAGAGGTAAACATAGTCAAGGATTTTAAGCATGCGTGGGATAGGCACATGGCTATCCTAGATATAAGATACAGAACTGGGGACTTAAAAAATATTTAGAAAATTGGGCAGACTAGATGGACTGAATGGTTCTTATCTGCCGACACATTCTATGTTTCTATGTTAACAGCTTCCACTCTTCCACTCTTCTTGGAATGTTTCTGTGGGATTGTTCTCCCATTCACCCAGTAGAGCATTTGTGAGGTCAGGCACTGATGTTGAACAAGAAGGCCTGGCTCGCAATCTCCATTCCAGTTTTTCCTAAGGTGTTCGATGGGGTTGAGGTCAGGGCTCTGTGTGGGCCAGTCAAGTTCTTCAATACCAAACTCATCCAACCATTTCTTTATAGACCTTGGTTTCTACACTGGGGCACCGTCATGCTGGAATAGAAAAACGCCTTCCCTAAACTGTTCCCCAAAAAGTTGGAAGCATAGCATTGTCCAAAATATCTTGGCGTGCTAAAGCATTAAGAGTTCTCTACACTGGATGTAAGGGTCCTTGTCAAGCCACTGAAAAAAGACCCATACCATTACAGTTGGCACAGTCTGGCAGATAATGACCTCCTGGCATCTGCCAAACCCAAACCCATCAGACTGCCAAACAGTGAAAACTCCATAGAACACAATTTCCACAGAACACGTTTCCACTGTTCCAGAATCCAGTGGCACCATTCTTTACACTACTTGATCAAGCACTTGGCATTGTACTTGGTGACATGAGCTGCTTAATCACGGAAGCCTATTCCAAGAAGCTCCCGCCACACTTTGTGAGCTAATATTAATGTGCTGATATTAGTGCCAGTTGAAGTTTGAAACTCTTCAGCAATGGAATCAGCAGAGCATTGGTGACTTTTAAGCACCATGCGCCTCAGCACTTGGTAACCCTGCTCTGTAACTGTACATGTTCTTCTACTTTCATGGCTGAATTGCTGCTGTTCCTAAATGCTTCCACTTTCCAAAAATACCACTTACACTTGACCATGAATATCTAGCATGGGTGAAATGTCCTGAACTGGCTTAATTGCAAAAGTGGCATCCTATCACAGTACCATCCTTGAGTTCACTGAACTCAGTGACCTATTATTTTCACGTTTTCATGTTTGTAAATGCAGACTGCATGGCTATGTGCTTGATTTTATTTATATATCTGTGGCAATGGGTCTGATTGAAACTAATTCATAGGTGTGTTCCAATACTTTTGTCCATATAGTGTAGCTTGCATAGAGGCATGCTAAAGAAACAAAATGAAATTGTTGTTTACAAATGTTTTGTACTTTGTTTGTGACATATTAGGACTTCTGGTGACAAGTTAGCAAGGTTAGGTTTAGCTTAATGCCAGAATTGCCAGATTTGGCCCCCTTTGTGATGGTGGAATTGCTCAAATAGTAAGTTATATTTAATTGAAAGATTGGATCAAGTGTGGACCTTTTAAAAACAAATATTTTAAGGAAAGAATACAAATACAGTACCTTATTGAGCCTTTTCTGTTCCATATAGCTCTTTCAGGGGACGGACATCTTGTGTTAGTTGGATGGGTCAGATCTTCCTTCATCTGACCGGCGATTCTAAACAGCCCCCTGATAGAGCTATGCAGAGCAAAGAGGGCAAGATAAAGTACTTTATTTGTATTCTTTCATTAAAGCATTTCTATTTAAAAGTCATACACTTAATGAAATCCCAGTGCTGGAGTACAGGTGTGGTGTGTTCCTGCTTTAACCATCCCAGTGCTGGAGTACACATGTGGTTTGTTCCTGCTTTAAGCATCCCAGTGCTGGAGAACAAGTGTGGGGTTTACCTGCTTTAACCCCCTCAGTGCTGGAGTACAAGTGTGGTGTGTTCCTGCTTTAACCATCCCAGTGCTGGAGTACACATGTGGTTTGTTCCTGCTTTCAGCATCCCCGTGTGGGAGTACGAGTGTGGTGTGTACCTGCTTTAACCATCACAGTGCTTGATTACAAGGATTGTGTACTTCTGTTGACTCTATATGGTATTGTTTTATCATCTGAACCCACAACTGATCCTACTGAACTACCGAGTACTGCATCACCAAGTCACTGGCTCAAGGTTTGTTTCCTCTCTCATTGTATACACCGTATATCATCATTAATGTTGTATAGGCCTGCCTCAGTGTTTACCTACATATCCTGCATAGTGGTCTCTATCCAGTACCCACTTGGGGGCTGATAGTAGACAGAAGTGATGCTGGTGGACTGATTGGGCACAGAGGTGTCACTAGGGGGCTGAGTGGGGACAGAGATTACACTGGGGAGCTAAGTGGTTACAGAGGTGACACTGGAGGGCTGATAGAAGACAGAGGTGGCATTGGGGAGCTGATTAGGACAGAGGTGACACTGCGGTGCTGACTGAGAACAGAGGTGACACTGGGGTGCTGACTGAGGACAGAGATGACACTGTGGGCCTGATTGGGGACAGAGATGACACTGCAGGGCTGATTGGAGACAGATGTAACACTGAGGGATGAGGGACAGCTGCCCCTGGCATCCTGATTTGCTGGGGGAAGAAGTTAGGAGCTATGCTTCAGTACTGTATGTCTATTCACTGATTCAGAAAAAATATAATACAGTAGGTGATTTATACACTTTGGTGACTTGCAAGACTTTAAGTATCAATTACTAAGGTAATATCTTTACAAAACTGCAGGTCATTCATTAGCTCATCCACACTATACAAAGTTAATGATGCTAGAAGCTGACATATGACATGTTGACTCAAACAAGACATCTTGAAGGTGAGAAAAGCACAAAAGGGCAATATAGTTGAGTCTTATTAACAATGGTGAATAAAACTAAACTTTCATATAAGAAGCTTTGCAATAGTTCAGTCAAACAATGAGAATTATCTATATAATAATTATTATTATTTCCTCCTGGCTATATGTAACCAGCCTGAAAGGGAATATTTTTTTATTTTATTTTAATACAATATTGAAAAGAGGCAATTTTTAATGATAGCGGATAAGCCATTCCCAGCCCTGTTATAGTGTGGTGGAGTGCAAGCTGGCTTGAGCTCAGAGCACTCACAAATCATATTAACTATTACTCCAACAGACCATGGGATGGGAGAAGAATCAAGTCTTACTTGCTTGATAATAAGACTTCAATCCTTGCCCTGGTTTATAAGTGTACCGTGGAGGCCATTTTGAAATTCATAATTTTCCTGGGAGTAGATTCAGGCCTAAGTTTACACTCCTGTCAACACTTTAAAAAGACTGCAGTTTTCGTTGTGCAAAGAAGAAAATGTTGCTGGTTAAAGACAATAGCAAAAGTCAACTTAGGTCTGGTCAAAAGCAGGATTACGTTAATTTCCTTTATTGGTGCTTCATTAACCCCTTTGCAGCATAGGACGTGTCAGGCACATCCAGCCAGCAACTCTGTTGCCGACACTCCATGCCTGTCACGTACTACAGTGGAATAAGTGGTGAAGGCAATGCATTGTTAAGGCATTAGGCAACACCAAAATTTCTTCTCCAGGGCACCCACAATCACTCCACGGAGTGAATAGCGGTCGCTATTTTGGAGAGTAGCATGCTCCTCCAATATGGCTGCTTCCATCTTGTTGGAAAAGAAACAGAAGTGAGGAATTATCACTTCTGTCATCCTATTGCTGCTGTTAGACTACCCAGCAGCAATACAAAAAAAACATCAATCTTCAATCTAGGTTTAGGGTTAGCATAAGAGTTAGGATTACAGTTAAATCAGGGTTAGAGTCAGGGTTACATTTAGGGTTAGGGTTACATTTAGGGTTGAGGTTACATTTAGGGTAAGGATTGGAGTCAAAAGGTCACTGAAGAATAAAATGGTTAATAAAACAAAAAATACTATTTTCACATATTACCCTATAATGTGCAAAAAACAACAGACACTTATGTAACTATATCATATTTCTAAACATAGGACAACATTTAGAAACTATTTAGATAGGGTATTTTTTACCATTTGTAATTGAATAAAATCATTTTTGTCATCATATTTTATGTTTATATCTTTTTTTAGTAAATTATATGATATAATGAAAATAATTGTATCTAAATAAAGCCCTTCTTATGGGTATAAAAACAATATCTTATGTGCGTAGGTACAGTAAATGAGAACTTGCAGCTAAACACAAACATTGCAGAAATGCTAAAACAGCCTGTGCCAACAAGGGTAAGACAAGGCCAAAATGTCATGTTACTATTGGGTTAAGGGAATTCATTAGGTATTGCCCACTCTGAAAATATTCCTTTATACTTAGTGAATACCAAAGTATAAAGAGTGTGCTTTCACACAAACTTTTTAGATTCCCCTGCTCAGTTTATTCCTTAATTAAAGTGAAAAATCCAACTTTACCAAAATCAACTCCATACATTTGTGGAAAATGTTTCATATTATGTGGGCTGCAGAAATCAGCAAACAATAATATTATGAATCCAGTGCCTTTTGAACAATGTAACTAACACAATGTTTAGTTTTATGTCAATTCCCATTACCTATCAATTTAAACAATATATTGCTATTGTGACAAATGGAAACAAAATAAAAAGTTAAATATCACATGGTTCTTTTGTGAATGTACAATACATAATATGAGACAAGATCATACCTTAAAATGATTCAGTAAAAAACAATATTGGTCCTGAAATTCATGCTTATTTTCACCTAGCCTGTAATCAAAAGGAATTATGCCTCAAATCATTTTTATAGTCATGATAAAGAAAGAAAGAAAATCCAGAACACACCAGCTCTGCCATGCTGGAGGCAAAAGCAATAACATAATAAGCCACAATGAGGGAGTTAACAAAGAAGCTTTGATGTTATTAAAAATAAATTCTTCATGTGCTCAGTATGAAACAAATAAACTTACAGTGCACAATTGCATTTAACCCAGTCAGTTTTGCAGTCAGAGACTAGCAGTTTTAGCTTCATATAAAATACATAGCTGTTACCTGCCTAGCTTTAGAAACAGTTCCCTTTGTCTTAGTAATTGTGTTCAAATGTATCCAATTCATATTATTTACATTTGTCATATATTCAGGTAAACCCTACAGAGTAAATTTAAATATCACTATTCGATCTGATTATTTTCTGTGTTTACTTAGTTTATTTATAGTGTGAGCTGCATGAGTTCATTGATGCTAAAAAGGCAACTATCAGTCTTATTGTATTTTTTGTGTAACATTCTAGAACAATTTTTCTTAAATACCCCATAAATCAGCAACAATGGTGGTGAATGACTGCTGTTAAAAATAAGATTTTTCATTTTAAGAATTGTAGTACATTTTTTTATTTTTTTTTATTTTTATCACCCTCACCCTTTTTTTTTATAGTTTATATATGTATTTTAGAACAATTATGCTAGTTTCACTTTTTTGGAGGTGGTATTCATTTCTATTAGACGTGCATCCAATATTGGCCTCTGAAATTCTTAAAAACTTTCATCTGGCCTGCAATCAAAAGGAATTATGCCTTAAACCATTCATACAGTTGCGTTAAAGAAATAAAGAAACCCATTGTTCAACTCAGTCTACAGGTCAGTGTTGGACGCACACCGTAGTTTCACACTAAAGCAAACCTGAAGATATATATTTATTAAAGGGACCTATGTTGCCATTTAGTTACATTAAGGGGGCAGATTTGAAAAGCCCCCCGTTCTGCAATTCTTATGGTGGGGTCAGGTGCCGTTTTGCAACCCGCAACCCTCACAATAGAAATTTGAAGAGAGGGAAGGCGGAGAGGGGAGCCCCTCATGGTTCCTCCAGCATTTTGTTTTTAAATCTAGGGTCAACCCTTTCAGTGCTGTACGGAGCACTGTTTGTGTTCCCTACAGCACTGAAAGGGTTAATGTGCAAATATCAGTTTTTGCACGTTTTTGAGGCGGCAAACGCATATTTTTATTCCCCAGTTAATTGTTATCACTCCTCCTGAATCAGAAATACCCATTAATTTACCTCTTAATGCAGTTTTTAGCCTTAGCAGCCGGCATTGAATGTGGGCCGTTTTCTCCTAATTTATGCATCTGCTTAAAATTCCGCTAACACAATGTATGGATCATTTTTCATTCTATACATTTACACTAAAACAATGTTAAGGTGATGGAGTCCCTTTAAGGAAGGCTGGTGAGATATACATTATATTCATATAATATAATATAATATAATATATATATATATATATATATATATATATATAAAATGCATTCATTGAAATCCCAAGCACAAATTAATTATTACTCGAAATTCATTTTCATTCAAGCATCCCTAAGGAATACTTTATATTTCACCATTTTCCTGTAGACCACACTGAGTTGTATTGCGTACAGTCTGCAGAGAAGCAAGGCTTCAAATTATATTTCAGCAAATGTCATTGGCTAACAGATTCTAGTGCAGTACACATCCTGAAATTTCCAAAGCAAGAAATGATTTTCCAAACCATATAAAATGTAGGCTATTGTATCCTGGGATTATTTATTTGATGGCATGCAATAAAGAACTATAGTTGATGCAGAGTTCAGGTTATTTTCTATGGGGCAGAGGGAGAGTTCAAAGTAGAGAGGGAGGGTTACAGTTAAAATAAATTTTATAAATTGCTTGAAACTGCCACCAAGGTCATTAATCCATGGGGTTCATCGCCTCTGCTATTCTTTGTGTAGGCATAGCGAGAGTTAATGAATTCCAACCAGCACTCTGTTCAAAAGACAAAGGACTGCTGTGAATGAAGCTTCTCAGTTCATACGAGTTCAACCTGAACTCAAGGAGACTGTGTCTAGTTATTGCTCCTCAGCTTGAGCACAGTACTCAATGATCTGATGTCGTCCTTCTGAGACCAGAATTGCTGTTTCCCTCCAGTGAGAGGTTAATACACCGTACACTATGTGTCTATATCATGCTATTGTTTGGTGTAATTATGTTATATTTGCCATTAGTTAACAGTAGTGTCTATTGTGTCAGTTTAGATAACAGGATTGACAGGCAGGTGCTGACTTGGTTTCTAATTGTATCGCTAACTAGGCTGACCTGCTTTTGCTTAGTTATTCATTGCTTCTTGATCAGGAGTTGCAGTAAAGTCAGATATTTTTGTTACTACAATAAAGTTACTAGCTGCCACCTAGATATAAGCGAGATGGATAATCTTTCCATTTCCGCTATTAATGCCTAACACTTGCTCCTCTATCTGTTTAATGAACAGACCCAATAGTGTTTGGTTTCTCCTCCCATAAAATAAGGACATGTGCATGGCAATATATATCCAGGGTACTGCCCTGTTAAATGAGCAAAAAACTAGTGAGCAATGATACTATGATGAGCAGCTCCATTCAGCCCCCTGCAAACAAAGGGTTCCTCCATCCAGAACTACAGAAGCAAAGGAAAGGACAACTAAACTTTGTTTTAACTGTTTTTGTGGGGCAAGGGAGGACTTGCTTTAAACTTTATTTGATTAATAAAGTTCCCAGCCCCTCCTACTTTCATTTCTGACCTCTTTGCTCAGTTGTGCCACCGACACAAATCAACCAAGGGGCAAAATGTGGCATTTGAATTGCATTTCTGACATAGTGTGATCACTTTAAAACAAAAGCAGAATCAATGGGAACTACATTTCCCATGATTCAGCAGTGGAAGAAGCCAAAATCATGCATGAATACACACACGAGTGCACGTGCGATTGCGCATGCGGGATCGCACACAATTCAGCAGTCAGGTATCTTACAAAAAGCATTGCCCACACAATTGTCAGCAATGTAATTGGGATGTAACATTCATAGTGTTCCTAGCAGGTGCTGGGGACTCTATAAATGAAATAAAGTTTAAAAAAAAGTAAGTACCCCCAAAAAATAAAAAATAAAATTAGGTCACAGGTTAATTATTGAGTAAAAAAAAAAGGTTGTGTTGTCCTTTAACAAAGAGTTAGCTGTGAGCATGCATAAGCAGACTTCTCCTCTGTTACCATTGCACCACCCTAGCATCTCTGTATGTAAGTCAGTCAGTCAGAGCTACTTAAGTTCAGTCAGTGAGTTATCTGGCTAGTTCCAGTGTGCTCCAGTCAGTCCGCAACCATAGAGGTAGGGAAAGCAGCCTTCTCAGCTAGGGTTGCCACGCAGCTGGTATTTTACTGGCAAGCTGGTAAAATATTGGCTTGAGGCCAATGTTATATCCATTGAGGCAGGTAATTTTGGCAAGAAAAGGTAGCAAACTTATTCTCGGCTATAGCTGTCTTACGATAACGACCTTCTCCTATAATTAACATAGTAAGCCCACCCTGAGGATCTGGAGTACCAGATCTCCGAGTATCAGTAAAAAATGCCAGATCCTGATGTCCATGTTGTGTCCTTCTAAAGTTGCCTCAAGCCCCCCATAAAAATGTTTGTTTTCTTAAGGAGGCATGAGTAACAGAGTGCTAAAACAGCATAATCAAATATTAACAATGTACAATTCACAAAGTGCAATCCTTGTCTTTTACATTGGAAGGAAAAAGTTACAGGAAGGAGTGACATTAATCATTCTCCACTGGTCAAAAAGGAAAGTAACATTTCCTGTCCATAACATTATAAAATCATGTTATTAGGATCTATGTTAGAAGAACACTTAATAGGGGAGGAATTATCCATTCATGGAGAAGTGACCATATGTGTTATATAGTGTATACCTGGTTAAAGCCAGTAATCCTAATTATGATAATGTATCAAAATGACTGCACTAGCTCTTAGAAGTAGGTACATGTATAATGTACATTATTCATGGTACTCTGAAACCCTCCTGCCTCAATAATAAATAGTGTACAAAACGTTGCACTTTCCCGAAATATTTCATCTTTGAGGAGAGGTTACATTGAATATTGCAGGATTTAAAGGTATTTTTTTTCCAGTGCAGATTACAGAGAAGAATATAGGAATTAAAGTAGTAATGTGTATAGGACAACTAAAATCATTGTTTTACTAATTAAAGAAAAATGCACATATTCATAAAACAAAATGGCTTGTTTTTTATTCAGTTGATAAAATATGATTCCATCTGCCTCCATTTTCCTTCCCCAGTTCTGCTTTTATTCAACCTTTGGTCCGACCAAAAATTTTTTTTTTTTTTTTTATCAAAAACAATGCCAGCTTTGCTAATGCCTCCATAGACTTAACATTGGCAGAAAGTTAGTTTGGTATCAGCTTCCCAGTAAAATACCTGCTGGATGACAACCCTACCACTCACTGAAGCTGATGGAAGGATAAAATAGCTGGTCCTTCCCCATGTAGAGAGGATTGTTGGGAAATGAAATTCATATTTTACCCCCCAAAAAAAATCACAATTAATGCCTAACACTTGCTCCTCTATCTGTTTAATGAACAGACCCAATAGTGTTTGGTTTCTCCTCCCATAAAATAAGGACATGTACATGGCAATATATATCCAGGGTACTGCCCTGTTAAATGAGCATATTTTACCCCCCAAAAAATCACAATGTATTTTATTTAACGAATATTTGTATTTTTCATTAATTTATAGGACTACTTGTCCTTTAATGGTAGGTTACACGTGATAAAAGCCAAATAATACAGATCCATAATCCAGATCATATCCTAATGTATCAATCATCCAGTATTCTAAATGTATTCTGTCATTTGAATATTGTAATATTTAGTCATCTCTGGAGAAGGGGAAATCCTTTTGTGCTTTGAGATGTGGAAGGAATTGATTTTGAAAAGATTAATCTATTGGTGCCGTCTGAGCTCATATATCTGGGGTACAATGTTTTTCAAATGCCTGCAGCTGCTGCCGAGTTGGCCTATTTGCAAGTGAAAGGGAATTCACATTTCGTTTGGATGACTCATTCCAAGTTTACTGGGTGGTTCACACGCTTGCCGGAACAGGAAGGCCCTCATTGTGCTCAATTGTTTTCCTGAATGCCTTTATGAACAACAGCGAAAAGGAAATATTACAGTTTGGCAAGGATCCACAAGTCTGATTGGTACTATAGTGCTGAGAATGCAAAGCTAGCCTTTGCCAAGTCAAACATATCCTTACAGCTTCAGTTATTTTGGTCTGTGAGCAAAGTGAATTGCTGGCTCTCCCAGTAAAGTGTTTGAAAAGTGAGAGAAGATTATAACGATGTCTTACTGACCACAAGTAACACAGGGTTCGTCAAACCCTGGGTGCTGGTCGCCATGGCGACCAGGAAATCAGTCCTGGTGCCCGGGTATCGTGAGCCCCACATTGGGCCCTTGGCAATGGGATCATTTTTTTTTCTTCTCTTTAATCCAGCAGCAGTGCTCGAGGGAGCAGATTGTGTGCACCGGCTGCACAGACTTCTTGCTCCGCTCCCTCGCGCACCACGATATAATGCTGACCACTGGGGAACTTAGCAGGGAAGCTGCTATGTGCCACCGGGCTGGAACGGAAACTGCCACCCTTCCCTGCATTGAGGTGTAATAGCAGGGAGGGGGGACATTGATAGGTGGACTTTTTTCTTTAAAAAAATCCTGCAGCCTTGTGTGTATGTGTCTGACTGGATGTGTTTGTGTGTATATATGTGTCTGACTGGATGTGTTTGTGTGTGTGTGTGTGTGTGTGTGTGTATGTGTCTGACTGAATGTATTTGTGTGTGTGTGTGTGTGTGTGTGTATGTATGTGTCTGACTGAATGTATTTGTGTGTGTGTGTGTGTATGTATGTGTCTGACTGGATGTGTTTGTGTGTATATATGTGTCTGACTGGATGTGTGTGTGTGTGTGTGTGTGTGTATGTATGTGTCTGACTGGATGTGTTTGTGTGTGTGTGTGTGTGTATGTATGTGTCTGACTGGATGTGTTTGTGTGTGTGAATGGGTCTGTGTATGTATGTGATTGACTGGATGTGTTTGTGTGTATATATGTGTCTGACTGGATGTGTTTGTGTGTATATATGTGTCTGACTGGATGTGTGGGTTTGTGTGTGTGTGTTTATGTGACTGACTGGATGTGTTTTTGTGTATATATATGACTGACTGGATGTGTGGGTGAGTGTGTTTATGTGACTTACTGGATGTGTGTGTATATATATATATATATGTGAATGACTGGATGTGTGTGTGTATATATGTGACTGACTGGATGTGTGTGTGTGTGTGTGTGTGTATAGGTACAAAAACAAGGTATAGCACTCAGAAGTGGATGGTGCTTGGAGAGAACTTTCAACCTAGTCCTCCAAATCAGAATAAAGGAGACTATGTGTCTGTGTGTGTATGTATTTGACTGACAGACTGTGTGTGTCTGTCTGTAACTGCATGTGATTGTGCTTATGTGCCGTTGTCTGGCTCCTATATTTTTTAGTTGGCTTCTAAAACTCAGATAAGTTTGTCAAGCTCTGAAGTAACATATTGTTTATGTATGGAGTATCAAAGGTATTTTGAAGAAACCACATTAAAAGCAGAAAATTTTGTGATTCAATTCCACCCTGCACCCAGATGACCCTTAACGCAGTATAGAAACTCCTGGAATTACAGCTGCTGTTGATTACTACTCCTCTATGAAATGGGAGTTGTAATCCACAGCAACTGCAAGATTTACCGTGGTTTACTTTTGACTCAGTCACCTACATATTGTTTGTGTTGTGAATGTAGAGAATGAAACATGTTATACGCACTGAGGCATCTTCTCTTTACAACATTATTCTGTGGCTTTACATGCAAGAGAACTACATACTTCAGTGGGGAATTTTCATAGTAAACAAAGGTGGTGTCATAAACCTGATACAGCACAGAAACACTTAAAGTCATATTGGCCTGGATTCAATGTCGTCCATTAACCAAAAAAAGTGACTTAAATGAAAAGGCCATGTGAAATTCACTGTCCAAAGGTAACACAGTTAACAGGAGCTGTTAACTCATTACCACACCTGTTAAAAATCCCTACACACACGATGAAACACATGGTAATTACCACACAAAATGAGCAGTGCTGAGCATTAATGGGCAAAAAATTATACATGTTTACCCTATAACTTAGTGCCTCAAAAATCAATGGCCTTGAACCATGCAAATTTGCATTAAACCTTTCAGTGCTGTAAGGAACACAGACGGGTTGCTAGGCCATGGAGTAGAAAGAGCAGATTATACATGTCAGGCCTCAGGTTCCCCACTCACTTACCTTGCCCAGGGGGTCTCCATCACCAAGTCCCACTCCCAGACGCCTCCGTCGCTCTGTAGCGCGGCCGCAACCCCCGGTCTCGAGTAGCAGGGAATCCGATCGCGGGTAACGTGAAGGTCCATGTGCGACTCAGGGGGCGTGGCCGCCTTGCAGGTAGAGCTGTGTAATTAATGGTGTCTCGGGGGGGGTAGAGGGGGTTGGAATCTTTACCACTTCCCCTCTCTATACTCTGTATGTGATGGGGGTGGATCCCAGGTGCCCGGGGGAGGGATTCCTTGATGGATGGCTCTATAAAACCCCTGCAAGTCCCATTTATTCCTGAGAGTGATGTTTATTCTGAATTCCCATGTGTCGACCTTTGGCCTAACCTTGACCTCCCGTATCTCTGTTACCCAACTTGGATTTGCCTAACCGCCCTTGAACCTTTGCAGCCTGCCTCGACCCTCTGGACCGTTATATGACCACACCCAAACTGCTGCTGTGAAGCCAAGAAAGAATTTTTACCAACTACAAGTGTCTTCCGCTCCCTGCGCTCCACTTCCTCCTCTTCAGCACTACAATACATCCATGACATACAGATCATTTCACCAGAGGAGTCACTAGGGTTGGTGTCACCCGGTGCGGTAACTCATGGTGTCACCCCCCTGGATTTCCTCCAATACCATGCCAAACAGGTTCCTTGGTAATGCCAGTCAGATGGCCCATTAAATATGCCACATATAGGAGCCCCACAAATTATGTCACACACAATAATAATATGCCAGTATTATTTTGCCGTTAATAAGCAAGACAATTTGCCTAATATGACAGTAATATTGTGCCATTCAGATGCCAGTAATATTTTGTCATTAAGATGCCAGTATTATTGTGCCATTAAGATGCCAGTATTATTGTGCCATTAAGATGCCCCAGCCAATTTGCCCATCAAGATGCCAGTAATAATGTGCCATTAAGATGACAGTGATATTGTGCTATTAAGATGCCAGTCATATTGTGCTATTACGATGCCAGTACAATTGTGCCATTCACATGCCATAATTATTGTGCCATTCACATGCCATAATTATTGTGCCATTCAGATGCCATAATTATTGTGTCATTCAGATGCCAGTAATATTGTGCCATTCAGATGCCATAATTATTGTGCCATTCAGATGCCAGTAATATTGTGCCATTCAGATGCCAGTCATATTGTGCCATTCAGATGCCATTATTATTGCACCATTAAGATGCTATTAATATTGTGCCATTCAGATGCCTGTATTATGGTGCTATTCAGGTGCTCTAATTATTGTGCCATTCAGATGCCAGTAATATTGTGCCATTCAGATGCCAGTCGTGTTGTGCCATTCAGATGCCAGTCATATTGTGCCATTCAGATGCCATAATTATTGTGCCATTCAGCTGCCAGTAATATTGTGTCATTCAGATGCAATAATTATTGTGCCATTTAGATGCCATAATTATTGTGCCATTCAGATGCCATAATTATTGTGCCATTCAGATGAGATAATTATTGTGCCATTCAGATGCCATAACTATTGTACCATTCAGATACCAATAATATTGGCCATTCAGATGCCATAATTATTGTGCCATTCAGATGCTTGTAATATTGTGCCATTCAAATGCCATAATTATTGTGTCATTCAGATGCCTATAATAATGTGCCATTCAGATGCCAGTCATATTGTGCCATTCAGATGCCAGTAATATTGTGCCATTCAGATGCCAGTCATATTGTGCCATTCAGATGCCAGTCATATTTTGCCATTCGGATGCCCCAGCCAATTTGCCCATTAGCATGCTAAAGTTCCTATGCTCATTTTTCCTACCCTACCCCAGTACTTACTGCCTAGCTGCTGCTCTGTGTCCCTGGACAGATGTCTCCTCCGTGCAGTCTTCCCTCCTGCACGGAGGAAGGACACACAGCCACCGGATGTGACCTTGACTCCGGTCGCAGTGATTTTTTCTTAACTTTTTTTATCCGGTGGCCGTATCCAGCAAAAAAAAAAGTTCAGCAGCGCGATACGCTGCAGGGGGATGCCGGGTGGTGCGGACCCCACCGGGTGACACTGCCAGCGGGGGTGACACCCGGTGCGGTCCGCACCCCCCACACACTTGTGCACACTGTGAGTAAAATTTGAGATATAGAACCAAGTGTGCCATTAGTACTGATTCAGTCACTGATCCACTAGGAAGCAGCTATGGTGCAATTGTGTCAGTAAAACCACTATCCACACTATGATGGTTAATTAGCCACTTGTGGCTTTTGGTAACTGGGTTGCTCACCCATAGTTTAGACTCCGGTCAAGCATAAAAACAAGACAATTATTTTTCATAATTTGAGTTGAGCGGACACCTGGATGTTCGGGTTCGGCGGGTTTGGCCGAACTTCGGAAAAAAGTCTGGGTTCAGGGTCGAACTTGACCCCGAACATGACCCTGAACCCGAACCCCATTGAAGTCAATGGGGACACGAACTTTTGGCCACTAAAATGCCTCTAAAAAAGTCCTGGAAAGGGCTAGAGGGTTGCAAAATGAAGTAAAATGTGGTCAATTGACCTATTCAATTGACCTATTCGTATGAATATGTCAAATGTATGTATTCCATAAACCGAAAGTCTATAAACCGAAAGACATTCAGTTTATAGACGTTCGTTTTATAGAATACATGTAATGCTATTGCTATTCTATAAAAAGAAAGTCTATAAACAGAATGTCTTTCGGGTTTATAGACTTTCGGCTTATGGAATACATGGAAAGCTATTGGCTTTCTATAAACCGAACTAGAGTCCCCACTTGTGTGTCTGTCTTGTTTTTCAGGTAAATCCACACCTCACACGCTCATACATTTAATGGTACACTTTAATTCCACATTCCACATTGTTGTTGGCATCTAGACTTTTGAAATGAAATTGTTAATGACTAAACATTACATAAGGGGAAAGTCTGCACATATCATAACAGTTGATGATGATGAATATCCAGTCATGTGATGCCAGCATGGAGCTGACATGTAGAGCTGAGCGGACACCTGAATGTTCTGGTTCGGCCGAACTTCGGAAAAAAGTCCGGGTTCGGGGTCGAAATTGACCCCGAACTTGACCCCGAACCCAAACCCCATTGAAGTCAATGGGGACATGAACTTTTGGCCACTAAAATGCCTCTAAAAAAGTCCTGGAAAGGGCTAGAGGGCTGCAAAATGAAGTAAAATGAGGGTGAGTGTCCCCATTCATACGAATAGGTTGAATAGGCCGAGTAATGCTATTGGCTTTCTATAAACCGAAATAGAGTCCCCATTCATAAGAATAGGTCAATTGACCTATTCTTATGAATGGGGACTCTATTTCGGTTTATAGAATAGCAATAGCATTACATGTATCATAAACCCAAAGTCTATAAACCGAAAGATATTCGGTTTATAGACTTTCGTTTTATAGAATACATGTAATGCTATTGATATTCTATAAACCAAAAGTATATAAACCGAATGTCGTTCGGTTTATAGACTTTCGGCTTATGGAATACATGTAATACTATTGTCTTTCTATAAACCGAAATAGAGTCCCCATTCATAAGAATTTCTTAGGACTCTATTTCGGTTTATAGAAAGCCAACAGCATTACATACAATGTAATCGCCGAACCCCGAACTCCAACACGGACATAAAGTGAAATGTCCGTGTTCGGGGTCCAAAAACCGTAAAGTTCGGTACGAACCCGAATAGTGCGGTTCGGGTTCGCGCAACACTTCTGACATGACATCACTGGCAATGTTCAACAGCTGTTGCAGCGATCCGTGTGTATAGCGGTATTATTTGTGGTTGGTATGGGAATGCAACAATTAGGAATAAGTACACTAATAGCAATGCTATTGAGTGCACAAAAGTAAAACATCTACACGTGAAGAGTGAAGACATCAACATGAGGAAAATTAAAATGTGAACAAATGGGAAGCACACAACCAGCAGGCACCTAGTGATACAGCTTTCCCAACTACATCTGCAGGAGATGAATTGTGTACTAACAAGAACACCAGGGGAAGACATCATTTTCACATTGAGTTCTGTGTATGGCAGGTACATTGGAGATATTCAATAGCTAGATTACATGTATACACAATATGTCCTGCGATGGGGTTGTCTACTTACATTGATATGTGTGGCGATCAGCAGTGTCCTGGTCTCTGAACCCCTAAGATCATTATCCACATCTGGACATAAATCAAATATCATTATTCCTTGTTACTCCACATGTGATGCTTTGTGATTGTGTATAACAGTGACTATTGAGATATAGTAACTTAGTAATTCAGGTTAAAAAAATACCTAAGTCCATCAGGTTCAACCTTTCTACCTATCATTCTTGATTTTGATGCAAAAAAAACCCCCAAGAGAGCTATTTTCAAATTTGCTTAGGGGGTGAATTGCTTCTTCACTCCAAAAAACAATCAGTTTTCTTCTTTGATAAATAAGCTCTAAAATATTGATGTTTATTCTATTATTAATAGCCCTGTATGTCCTGATGTTCTAAAAAAAAAACAAAAAAAAACAATGCAAGTCATCTATTGTATTTGATGGCACCACCTCTCTCTTGTCAGTGAGTTCCAGTCTCAGGGGATGACCTCTTGTTCTTTGTACATTTCTGTTAGTGAACATGTCGTTGGAGAGTTTTTTTTTATTTTGGGCCCTATTTATACAATGTTATCATATCCTCTAAGATGCTGTTTTTCTAATGTAAATGTAACTGTTTTAGTCTCTCTTCATAACTAAGATCCCCCAATCCTGTTATTAATTTTGTAGCCCTCTGTTGCACTTTTTCAAATTCATTAATATTCTCTTTAGGGACTTGTGCACATAATTGTACCGCATATTCAAGGTGGGGTCTTACCATTGACTTGTACTTAGGTGAGAGGATATATCCTCTTATGAATCAATACCCCATTTTATACATGCCAGTATAATATTGGCCCTGCTGACTGGCATTGTGCACTGTTGCAGTATGTTGTCTACAATTATTCCATTTTAAATTGATGTTGCATTGTTATTATTTTTTGCATAGTGCATAACTTTACATTTAATATGCCACAGCCAGATTGCCAATTAATATGCCACAGTGAGATTGCCGATTAATATGCCACTATTAGCCTGCCTCATATTAATCCACAGCCAGATTGACAATTAATATTCCACAGCCAGATTGACAAGTAATATGCCACAGCCAGATTGCAAATTAATATGACACAGCCAGATGGCAAATTTATATGCTGCAGCCAGATTTACAATTAATATGCCACAGCCAGATTGCCAATTAATATGCCACTATTAGCTTGCCAATTAATATGCCCCAGCCAGATTGCCAATTAATATGCCACAGTCAGATTGCCAATTAATATGCCACTATTAGCCTGCCTCATATTAATCCACAGCCACATTGACAATTAATATTCCACAGCCAGATTGACAAGTAATATGCCACAGCCAGATTGAAAATTAATATGCCACAGCCAGATAGCAAATTCATATGCTGCAGCCAGATTTCCAATTAATATGCAACAGCCAGATTGCAAATTAATATGCCACTATTAGCCTGCACCATAATAATCCAAAGCCAGATTGCCATTTAATATGCCACCGTCATATCCGGAAAGGAAAAACCAAATACAATTTTTAAAAAAAAGCTGCACTGTTAATTGTGCAGGCTGATATGAATGGTAGCTCACACAGCCGTGCACATGGTCACGTGATGTCACGTGACCCCCGCGATCACAAGACAGCCCATTTCCCGGGACTGTGCTGGCAAATCCGGGACAGTTGTCAACTATGCTCATGGGTTTATATCATTTGGCCCTGCGGCCAGAACTGCAGCCCTCTCAACATCTTTGTACATGGGTATCCATTTCATCTAATTGTGGTTACTAAATGGCGTAATGTGCTGCACATGTGTTTTGCTGTATAGCACTCTTACCTTTTCATTTCGGACAGAGCTGTTGGGAATTCCCCCCTCCCCCCATGCCAAAACATCAGGGACAAACGCCACGCCATTAAACATCACGCTGTTTGCGGTCGAGGAAGCCAAGCCAGAAGCACCCTGTAACATCTTTGTGGAGCTCTGACGAAAACGGCAATCGTTCCAGTCTCACTGCAGTGTTCAGGGAGGGTGAGATCACCACAGCCTCACCAAAGCGTTGAATTTTATGCATTTTATCGTAAATTCAACTCGTTTGTGAGTTGGTCTACTTAATACATTTTCATATCATATTTCTTAAATAATTTTAAGCAGTATTATACTATTTGTTCCTCTATTTATGTTTTTTCTTATATGCGGAGTTCCACCACCAAACCTTTTTATTCTGTCTTCTTTTCTACTGTAACATTCTTCATTACCTAGTTTTTGACATTGTTCTATACATGGCAAAATATCATCTTTTGAACAAATTGTAATTAAGGATATTTGTAACAAATATGACAGTAGGACTTTAAAATGTTTTGTACTGTACTTCTAATCCTAATAACTGGAGAATTTATATGGGCAAACATGGGTAAATATTTGCTGAATCGCTTGTTCAAATGTAATCAGTGCTTATTGGGTAGCCAAAATCCAATATTTTGGGCTTTAAATGTCTAGAATAGCCCTAATTCTAAGATATGAAATAGATGAAAATCTTGATTTCCTGAATGTCAACTTTTTTTTCGTTGGTCTGGCTACATTTTTGTACATTGAGTAGACTTGCATGTTTTTTTCATGATTTACAGATATAATGACTTTTCTCCAGAAATGTCTTCATTGGTTATACTGGCCCACCACATGTGTGAATATCTAATGTATATATTTGTACAAAGTAATAATTATGGTACTTTTTGAAATGAAATCTATAGTTCAGTAATGGGTAAATGGAGACATACATGTAAATAAAAAAAATAATTTGCTGTCATAGTCTGATTTTAAAAATCATGTAAAAGCTGGTGTTTATCAAACATTTGTTTTCCCTCCAAAAGGACGAATCTCATTTAGAAAAGAAAGAGTAGTAGATGAAAGAGATTATTGTTTCTGTAATGGGGCATCATAATAAAATGAGATGTGCCCCACATTGTTACCCACTGCCCAGCATCGAGAAATGTTCCATGCTCTGTCTTTTGCCACTGATGATGTTGACACAGTTGTGAATGCTTCAAAGGTGAGGGAATGGATGAAGGATTTGGCAACACGTGCAGTCAAGAAACCAAGAGACTTCTGCATGACTACAACAGGCCACTTCAGTGTCTGATGCCCCACCTCATTGAAATCACATGGGTGAACTCTAGTGACTAGTTTGTCTTTCCCATCACTGTCTTTTGTATGCCGTCTGCTTAACAATGGAAAGTATTATACTTACACTGCAAATGAACAAGAGTGCTTTTTAGGCCATTTTTTCTTTATTCTTTTTTACATCGTTAGATGTAAAGAAGCTGATTTTACGATTATAATATAATATGTTGATGTTTATGATAATACATTTTATTTTCATATTATTGTTGTGTGAGTACATACATATTTTTGGTATGAACCTCAATGTTTAATTTTGTTCACAAGTAGTTGTTAGTGGTACTGGGGTGATAACCGTGTCCTTTATATGTTATTATAACATGTCAGCACAATACAGCTAAAATGATGATTGTTATTAAGATGCAGTTTGAAAGCCAAATGTTAGTCCATTCTTCATGTGCTAGAACCTTGCAGCACAGTTAAAGGTGAGTGAATGACCATTCACTTGTTTTATTGCTCAACACAAATCCAAGAGCAGTGAATTGTAGCTACAGATACTGCTGAATTAGTCAACTGTTGAGTTGAATGTGCTATACTGAATGGCCAAACAAGAGATGCTGTTGTTATTTGCCCATTTCTGTGCCCTCTGCTCATTATCGGGCTTTTGTGAAGTTGTCCATCTCTATTTTAGAAAACATGCAAATGCCAGCTATTTGATTAATAATATGGAATAAATAAACTGTATAACATCCTATTTCTTGCATAGACATATTGCGCTGTATATTTAGCGATCATTTAATAACAAACACACAGTATCATTTATAGAATTGTTCATATGAAATATGAAAGATAATAGAAAAGATCATATGTGACATATACTAAAACCTAATAAAAATGTTTGTTTTTAGTTGATGTTACCATTTCAAGATCAAAGACAAATATGTTATATAAATGCCATTAGGGTCTCCAGTGGAATTACGAATGCTAAAGTGCCAAAGACTTGCCATAACTGCTAATTGGAACCAGCCTCTTATAGATAACAATATTCAGTAAATAAAATCGAGTGAATAGAAAGCCATTGCCAACTTTGTGACCTTCAATGAGTTAAAGTTAATTAATCGTCCAAATCCTCCAAGTATGTTTCAGTAAACAATATCTTCCATTTATATAGCTCATAACCCTTCACTGCTAATGATGCTTGACACTCCAAGGGTTCAGAAGTCACTGTCATATCAGCTATAGCTAAGTAAAAGGCTTTTGCTATGAAAAAAAAAAACAGAGAATGCCTTTTTCCTTACATTAATCTGTGTAGTGTTTACTGATCCATTCTAGCAGAGCAACGTATATACTACTCGGAAATCTTGTATCAGCTCCTTCCTGTAACATTAGTCTTACCACTCTCACTTACTGGCATCATCCCATGGCTATCAAAATACAGTAATTAATCACAGAAAAACTAAAGAGAGGGTCATGTTATTAAGCACAACAGCTGTTATAAAATAGATTTCATAAGCAGCAGCATATTTAAAACATTTTTACTTACATTACATTAGCAATTCCAAATCTCACCATAAACTATGAGAAAATGGAACCTTAAACAGCATGATGACAGAACAAATATAGATTCGCTCTTCCCTTCCAAGCCTCAGACCTATTACTCATTTTCAGATACACTGTAGATTTCTGCGATCAGCATGACTGCTTGGTCCATTTTAAATCTCTACATACCCTTCGCACATGATTTTTTTTTCATTTACCAATCTAAGAAATTGTACATTATCCTCATACAGGGTTATTCTTTTTAGGGAATGAGTGACTAATGAAACACAAAGACAAGTATATATATATATATATATAAAAATATATTGATATTGAATTAAGATACTTGTTATAAAAAGAAATACGCAGTACACATTAAACGTAACCAGTTCATAATCAATATTTAACAGAAAAGGGCTATACTTGGACAATTTAATGAAGATATTCTGCTTGCTGTTCTCTCCTCTTCAAAGACCAGAAAAAAATGATGACAGTCCCAAACTATGTATATAAAAATCTCTTGTACCTCCAGAAAGTTCCAGCAACCCATTTATACCAGTTTTGGAGACAGGTTGTGTGTCTAAAAATATAACCCTTTTCATTTACTGTGTGATAAAATGGAGAAAGGGGATTCCTCGGAATTGATTACAACCTCTTTTGATGTGCAAATGACCTTCCATTGTGAAATCTTACACACCCACACCCCCAAAAGCATGTGTCTGGGTATTAACACCTTGCCGACACAGGACGTGCTAGCTCCGTCGTGTGTGGCGAGGCGTTAGTGACACACCTGGTCCGTCCTGTGTCAAAACGAGCACTGAAAGCTGATTTTCTTCCGCTTTCAGTGCTCAAACGGTATTGAAACAATGTTTCCATATGGAAGCATCATTCAATACTGAAAAAAATTCCCATCGGAATTTCGATCGATCCGGAGAGCGATAGAAATGCCGGTTTTAAAGGCACAGCGCCTTTAAACGCGGGCATTCAAAAAAGAGCAGAGGAAGCGAATTTAATCGCTTCCTATGCTCTGTAAGTGTTGCTGATTGCCTTGCAAGTTAAGGCAATCAGTAACACAAAAAAAAATGCACGATCTTGGTCACTGTGTGACCAAGATGGCGCTGCCCTTCTAAGGGCAAGAGCACAGGAGGCAGGAAGTAACTGCTTCCTGTGCTCTTCAAGCAGTCACACAATTGCCTCATCACAGAGGCAATCTGTGACTGCAGGCAGACTGACAAGAAGTGGGGATGCTCTGATGAGCACCCCCACTGCCTGGTCAGATCAATATTAACACTATTTTGATCTGACCAGTTAGGATCTGCCTCCCTCTCCTCACATTTTTTTTTAGTGAGGGAGAGAGACAGATCAAACTAATAAAAGTAAGTTAAAGCACAAAATAATAATAAATACACAACACACTAATAATAAAACAATAAAAAAAAGTTTATAAAAGCAATTCCCTGTGTTTAACCCCTTCCCTGCCACTGATCTTGCGTAAGCAGTTATCAGCGCATTTATTTTTGCTGTTTGTGCATTTTTTAGGGGTTAATTTATTTTGTACTGTAATTTATTATTTACTACAAAGGCTCTTCTAAGAGTTATTAACCCCTTCTTTGCCGTCGATCACTGCTTACACAATGATACTGACGCCAAAGCAGTTTTTTTCTCTCTGCATATTTTATTTTTTATTTTTTTACACACACCTGCTAGGGGGGTTACGTGTCAAGTAAAAATATATATTTTTAAGCTGTCTGAGCGCATAGCGATCAGTAACAGCGAATTAGTAGCAAAGGAGGTTTGGTGATTGCTCAAATGAGCATCATAATTCGCCCTGGTCAGATCAAAATTGGTCAGATATATATTCACTAATATTGATCTGCCTCCCTCTCTTCACTTACATTTTTGTGAAGGAAAGAGACAGATCAGTATTAGTGATATAAAATAACATTTTATAAAATTGTCAGGTTTTAACAAAGCCATTCACTGTGTATTAACCCCTTCCCTGCCATTCATCGCTGTACAATCAGTAATCTTGCACAGCAACAGTATGTTTTGCTGTCTGCACGTTTTTATGGATTAATTTCTTTTTACTGTAATTTTTTTTGTTTAATTATTTTTTATTATGAAAGTATCAAAATTACAAAATTACAGATAAATTCAATCATTACATAGAATACACTGTACTAACTCTACACACAGTTAAATAGACAACGGTCCTATTCAGCATCCCCGCCCCTATAGACCAGCTTATTCTAGTCAAAATATGTGAGGGTGTAACAGCTTGCATGGACCACATATAACATTCATAATACATTAAACAACAGTAATACTTATTCTTTCCTGGGGGGGAGGGAGGTGGCATGGGGGAGGGACCTTTCCACACAGTCAAAAAGTGGCAGCCACTCCGGACCTGATCAGGCCTTAATCCCTCGCTCTCCTCCCCTCACACTATTTCCATTTAGATAAAATCAGAAAGTCCCCAATTCCAACTCATCCGTTCACCTGTTCCAATATTGAGAATCTGCTGGGTTCCCCGAGTTATAATATGATCTACTACTCTCCATCCTTCATTGGTGGATTATTTGAATTTGGTAATCAGGCGCTGGGAAATGTCTTGCCAAAATCTAAAAATAGGCGGACATCGCCACCAAATATGGTGATAATCACCCCGTGCGTTGTGGCATCTCCAACATAGTGGTGACTGAGTCAGGTATATCTTACTAAGAGTAGTTGGAATTAAATACCAATGATTACTCACTTTCAACTGAGTTTCATTTAAATTTAAACAATGGACAGCCCTATAGCACCTATCCAGAGCAAGGGGCCATTGTTTTTCATCAATTTGGATCTGGAGATCTTTTTCCCATTTTGCAATGGCCGTAGGGGTCCTGTGGATTTTTGCCAATTTAAGTACCTCTAAGGATTTTGCTACGAGCTTTTTATAGTCTGGTTGGCGGGTTAACTTGCTTAGTAGTATTACTTGTCCTGGGGTATTGGGATCTGCATAGCTTAAGTATTTCCCCAAGAAACCCTTAACACGGATACATTTAAATAAGTCTTGAGATGGGAGATCATATTGCTCCTGAAGAGAGGGGAAGAATTTTATGTTATTGTTTTCTATCAGGTCTTCTATCCGGGTAATGCCTCTATTGACCCAATTCAGTAAATCAATGTTTTCCATTAAATAGTTCAACAGAGTCAACGACAGTGCAGGAATTAATCTGTCTTTTAGACCCAACGTGTCCCTAACTTGATTTCAATTCTCTAATATCTGGCTTAAGGCCGGGCAGCTACCTTTATTGTATAATTTATAGGAATCTTTGTTTATTTTCCAAAAAAACACATTCAGATTTGGAACCCCAGCTATCCCAAGTTCCCATGAATACCAATCTTCAGAGAACAAATTCTCTTTTTGGGTTACTATAGCGTGGCCCAATAATGCAGCCTTTGATTATTCCCCTACAAGCGGAACCCCCAATCCTCCTTTCTTAGGTGTCTTGGGCAAAGAATGCAAACCCAGCCTTGGCTTCTTGCCATTCCATATGAAGCGAGAAAAGGAAGACTGTATCATTTGTACCCAAGAACCTGGGATCTTAAATGGGAGTATCGGGAAAATATATAGAAATTTGCGGAGGACAGAAGCCTTTATGGCGTTAATTCTTCCCCACCATGAAATATACAGTGGCTTCCATGTCACCAGATTTCAATTAATTTCCCTCATCAGGGGGAGAACATTAATCTGCATCCAATTTTTGGGTTTTCGGAGATATATTTACTCCCAGATAGGGTAAACCCTAGTTGGACCAAGAGAAACTATATTTCCTAGCTATACTCAGTATCTGCTCGGGTAGCATATAAATTTAAATGGCATCGCTATAGTCTTGGATACATTTAGCTTATAATTTGATACCTGACTATATTCTGTTAATATTGACATTACTCGGTAAACAGATCTCATGGGGTCTTCCAATGTTAGGAGGATATCATCTGCGTAAACTTTTATTTTCTGAGCGGGCAGTCCCGTGGGACCTCTGATATCCTGACAGTTTTGGATATCCGTTGCCAGGGGTTCCAAAGTCAAGATGTAGAGAAGGGGGGATAAAGGGCACACCTGCCGGGTTCCATTTGCCAGATGGAACCAGGAGGAGTCAAGCCCCGACCCTATCACCCTACCAGTAGGAACCGAATATAGTGCCATTATGGCCCTCTGGAAATCCCCTGATATCCCAAATGCCTCTAAAGCACTACTCATGAAATCCCAGCTGACCCTGTCGAAAGCCTTCTCGGCATCAAAAGACAGGGCCAGCTGGGAAATCCGCACCTCTGTTGCATACTGAAAAGTATTATCCAAAGATCTGATAGGACCCGATGCTGTCCTCCCCGGAACAAATCCCACCTGATTGGGATGTACCAAATCCTTTATGATCAACCTCAGTCTAGCCGCCAGAATGGTGGCAAAAATCTTTGCATCTATATTCAACAATGAGATAGGCCTATAACTTGTAATCTGGTTTGCTTTTTTCCCCCCTTTTTTCCCCGTAAGAAATCCTCCGGGAGGGTACGGGTACCTGTATCCCTTGCATCATTAAAAACCTCAGTTAGATGCGGGGCTAACTCACCGCATAGGAGTCTATAGAACAAGGCATCGAACCCATCCGGGCCTGGTGCCTTGCCGTCTTTCTGCCACAAGATTGCCGTTGTTACCTCCTCGTTTGTAAAGAGTCTATTTAATTCCAGAGTCATCTCTGATGATGGTTTAGGGAATTGTCTCCCTCTAAAATAATCTGCTATCTCAGCCCTAGATTTTTGTGTAGGCAAATTATATAAGGTGGAGTAAAAGTCATTAAAGGCTTCCCCAATCTTCTGTGGGGACAGGCATATCTCATTCCTATAATCAATCCTAGTGATCCTATTTTTTGTGTATCTATTTTTTAATAGGTTTGTCATAAGTTTGTCTGCCTTATTCCCTCTATAGTACACTGGGATTTAAGTTTTCTGAGCATTCCGTTTTCTCTATCAATAAGTTTTAAATTAATTTCTAGCTTCTATCCCGGAAATCAGTTTAGATCTTTCTGATGTCACCAGTACCTTATTTAATTTTATTTGCTGGTACAGCTATATATAAAGTTCTGATAGAATTAAGTCTGCTTTTTTTATTGCCTGTGAGCCGAGTTTAATAAAGAGTCCGCGTATGACCGTCTTATAGGCGCACCATGCAGTGGAAGGAGATATCTCAGTAGACTTATTCTCTTGAAAGTAATGCTTTGTCATTGTAGTTATATAGTCTATGTTTTCTCTAGATTTCAATAGATTTCGGTTAAGGCACCATTCTGCTCTAGGTTTAATATGAGCATCCTTAAGGTCCATAACCACTGCATTGTGGTCGGACCATGTGATCTCCTGTATCCCAATATTGTTTACCTGCAAAGCTATACCTGCATCCCCCAGGATCATATCAATCTGAGAGTATGCCAGGTAAGACCTTGAGAAACACATGTAGTCATGTTCCGTTGTATGGGTTATTCGCCAGATATCGTAGACTGTTGCTTTATCCAGAAGATCTTGCAATCTACGGGCCTGGGAGCTTCTATCCCTGAGTCTACCTTTTATTGTCTTTTTATCCAGATTTGGGTCCAAGAGACAGTTAAAGTCCCCCATAATCAGGAGGGAGCCCTGCCTGACGTTCTCTACTCTGCCGACTGTACTGTACTGTAATGTATTAGAGTACTAGATAGGCTCTTCTAAGATCTATTAACCCCCTTCTTTGCTGTAGATCACTGCTTAGGCACTGATTCTGAGGCCGCGGACTAAATTACATTGGCTGGCTTCAAAGATATATCCCATATAGGACATAGATGCAGGTTGGCTACATGTCAAAATTCCAAGTTGGAATTTTGAGATGCACACCTCACAAATGTTGCCTTCTAGCCAAAATAAACCAACACACCTATGCATGGGTGGTATCCCTGTACTCAGGAGATGTTGCTGAACACATATTGAGGTGTTGGTTGGCAGTGGCAAATACCAGAATCTGAAAATTCCTGCCTGAACTACAATGTGTGTGGGAATAAAATGACATCCCAACCCTTTGACATAGGTTGGTGGTAGAATTAGTACTTGGAAAGTGTTAAAATACCACAATTTTAAATACCCTAGGATGTCTAGTTTTCCAAAATATATGGTTTGATGGGGTTAAATACTTAAACAGGCTTCAAAAGTGTCCCAAATGGAACATGGGCGCAGGCTGACTACATGTCAAAATTCCAAGTTGGAAATGCACCCCCCTAAATGTGGCCTTTTAGCCCCCAAACAACCCAACAAACCTATGCATGCGTGGTATCCCTGTACTCAGGAGATGTTGATGAACACATATTGAGGTGTTGTTTGGCACTGACACATAACAGGATCTGTGAATTCATGCTCGAAATACAATGTATGTGGAAACAAAACATTAAAAAATTACTAACCTAAAATTTGACAAAGGCTGGTGGTAGAATTAGTGCATGGAAAGTGTTAAAATACTACCATTTGAAATACCCTATGGTGTCTAGTTTGCAAAAATTTATGGTTTTGTGGGGTAAAATACACATTCTGGCTTCAAAATTGTCCCAAATGAAACATGGGCGCAGGTTTTCTGCATGTCAGAATTTCAAGTTGGAAAACCAAAAAGCGCACCTCTCAAATGTGGCCTTTTTACCCCCAAATAATCTAATCAACCTACACATGGGTGGTATCCCTGTACTCAGGAGATGTTGCTGAGCACATATTGAGGTGTTATTTGGAAATAGCCTTCACATTTTAAGGTAATGTTTACCTAAATTGCAATCTATGTGAAAAAAAAAAAATGCTACAAACTTTGGCAAAGATTGGTGGTAAAATGGCTACATGAAATGTGTAAAAATACCCCAAGTGAAATGCCCTTAGTGGTGTAGTTTTCAAAAATATGTACATGTTGGGGGTCATTCATGGATTTAGTACAGATATCAGTGTTAAAATGTCACTATCTCTAATTTTGAAAAAAAAGGATTTTAAAATAGCTTTGAACTACTTATAGTTCTGGCCCTGTAACATGAATAAAAAAGCACAAAAACATAAAACATGTGCTATTTCTGAACTCAGGACATATATTAGAAACTATTTAGCAGTGTTTTTTTGTTGTCTCTTGTACACGAGTATATGATTTTTCAAATAAAAGTCATTAAAAAAATGTTTTTCATTTTTTGCCATATTTTATTATTTTTTTTACATCAAATTATACGCTATTATCAAAATAATGGTGTCAAAACAAAGCCCTTCTTATGATGATAAAAAAGATATATAGTTTGTGTGGGTACACTAAATGAGACAGAAATAAATTACAGCAAAACACAAACACCTCAGAAATGTTAAAACAGCCGATGTCACAAAGTGTCGGACAAGCCAAAAAAGTCATGTCACTAAGAGGTTAAAATACAAAATAACACTTTTAAAAAAACATTTCTTAAATCAATATTAGAGTCTGTAGCGTAATGTGTATATCTTGCTATAATACCAGGGTGTTGAACAGTTGCAATTAAAATTATACTGGGTTTCTTTAATTTGTTAGGTAAAAGTAAAGCTAGATGATAAACTCAATAGAATAAATTCAGTTTTCCAGAACTTTCACACATACATCAATCCCAATATTCTGCCATGGACAACAATGGGAAATTTGGAAAGAAAATTGAAAGCTAGATGTTCATTGGTAATGCAATCTATGCGTCAAAAAAGGTCCGGTATTTAACTTGACATAAGCTCTTGAGTCCTGATGATCTGTGTCAGATGTGAGATACTTAATTACCAGTCATCTCATACAGTATGTGAAGTAGGAATGAGCTTGATTTATAACACAGTTGGCAAACTGAAGGTACTGATCATTAGAGACTAAATATGCTTTAAAGCCCTATTTTACATGGCATTAATAGTGAGTAATGCCAGAATAGTAAGACTAATAATCAAGGCAATCTGTTTCCTTGTTTCATCCCCATGTCTGTGCCAGCCAGCCTTTCCCTATTTATTTTTCTCTTTTCTCTTTCTCTCTCTCTCACTCCCTCTCTTTCTCTTCCTATCTAGTGAATGGGAAATTAAATAGATTAAATAGTCATTTCAATAGAAGCCGGTGCTTTTACATCAATACAAACAGCACCAGGGAACCTCATCCCTAAACAAGACATAAACAATGTCTCATGTCTCTAATATGACACACAGAACCACATTTTAATGTCTTAGCCCAGAAAAGCTGATACCTCAGTGTGTTAAAAAAATATCTATGAAACGTTGAATTACTACTGTATATTCTACTGTTGAATACTTTGGAGTAGAACTCATTGCACAGTTTAGGGAGTTATGGCATGCAGAATTTGCGCTTAAGTTTGCCAGCTCCACCCACTTTCATTGAACTTCATACATGTTTGGATAAATGATACCTATTTTTGCTAATTTTTTGTCTACATTTTGTCACCTGCTAAGTCTAATTTAATATTAAAAACTTGTGTATCAAAGTCGCACTTCATAGCGACACTCACCTTTGCTCAACATTCAAAATGTTGAATAGACATTTAAAACATAACCATGTTGATGCTTCAACTCCATAAAGTTCTCACGTTGCCATATAATCCACATTTCAATTGTAAATTGGTTTAGTTCCTGTCCACTGGGTGCCAAATAGTACTCTTTCAACAGTGCTATATATATATATATATATATATATATATATATATATATATATATATATATATATATATATATATATATATATATATATATATATATTTATATATATTTAATATATATATATATATATATATTTAAATTACAATACCAATCATAGAAAAGGATACTGTAAAATAAAACATAACACTTGTTAAAGGTATATCCGTCCAGGTTATAAATTGAGTCAATCGACTAACTGATTGCAAGATGTTGTATTTCCATGGTAAATGGTCACCAATTAAATTTGCTACATCACCATTTATTCAAACTTTCTTTATAAAGATCCATAATTCAGTACATTAAAATGATGTATCTTTTGTGATATTTACATTATATTTGAACATTCTTCCACACATTGACTGCCACGATACCCAACTTCTGATCCATAATTCAAGAATAGGAAACTAACACTAGTAAAATGATGATTTGTGTAATAGCTTAACCAGTCCCTATTAAGTCCCTAGTTTGCTAAGACTCGCATTATGAATTAAACAGTGTGTTTGCTGTGAAAGTGTTCCATTATCCCAGCTTCCCATTTTGGATTTTAACAGTGAATAAATGTGGCTCCTTTTTAAATGTAATCTTTTTTCCACAAATAGAAAATAATTCTCTGGATTTCAAAATTCTCTACGCAATTTTTTAATATTTTATGTGTTCTATTAATTTGTTTCTTTTTCTGAGAAAATTTTGCTGTTAATAACAAATGTCTTCATTGTTTAATACTTAGACAAATAATTAGCCTGGCAATTTAATGAATATTTACACTACTCATGAAATAACATCATCACAATGATTTATAAACCATCACCTAAGTTCCAAGTACCAGACCAATATCTAGTTTCTTTGATAGTCGAGCTACTAAATCAGAAAAGCAGAAAACAGACCACACATAAATTGAATCTATACGTTTACAAGTGTCTATGTGTAGAATAGAATAGAGTTTGCATTTATCTATGAGCTATGTTGTAGCCTCTCATAGAGACTGTTGCCTCTGAGAGATGCCCTTGAGGAGCTAATGCATAGCACCAATCAGGTGATCGGGACAACTGTGCTGTGCATGGAGGTCCCAAATCATCTCAGATTTGAATTAGGGAAAATTGTGGAGGGTTAGCTCATCCCTACAAAGAAAGGAAATGAAGTAAATACCTGACTATGAGTTAATAATTACCACCCTATAACCAAAATGAAGGAATGGAAGAAGGTGAAAATGTAACAGTTGAATGAACCATTATATAACAACACAAAGTATCTTTAGATGCTACTTTACCTTAGAGCAGGGGGGTCCAACATGTGGCCCGTGCGCCTAATGCGGCCTGCTGGACATCGAGGTGCGGCGCGCATGCGATATGCACCTCTAACCACATGTGTAAATTACCGCAGGTAATGACCAAAGGTGCGTGGGGGAACATTGGGAGCCCAAAATCCTGTTTAAACGAAAGAAGAAGAAAAATAGGCGTGTCTGTCGGCTTGTGTTTCTGCCTGCGTGTGTTTTTGCCTGGATGTGTGTGTTTCTACCTGTGTGTGTTTCTGCCTGTGTGTGTGTGTCTGCATGCGCGTGTAAGTGTGTCTGTCTGTGTGTGTAAATGTGTCTTGTTTTGTGTGACAATGTGTGTTTGTGTGTGGGTGTGTGTGTATATGTGATTGTGTGTGTTTGTGTGTGGCTGTGTATGTATTTGTCAGACTGATAATGTGACTGTGAGTATCACAGAAAACTGGGTTTGTGTAATGCTGTGTATGTATCGGTGTATAAGTATTTGTGTGACTGTGTATATATGTGTATAAGTGTGACTGTGTATATATGTGTATAAGTGTGACTTTTTATGTGGATAAGTGTGACTGTGTGTATGTGTTTTAAATGTCTTTAAGTGTGACGGCATTTGAAAGTGTGTGTGTAAGTCTGTTTATATGTCTCTGTGTATGTATTTGTGTGTGGGTGTGAATGGGTATGTTGGTGTCGAAGTATCACAGAAATCTTTGTGTGTGTAAGTGTGTCTGTAATGTAGATTATTTTTCTGGCTGGTGCTGCTGAAATGATCCATCATCCTTAAGTATCCATTATCTGAAATGCTTCCGGTCCTGAGAATTTCAGATAAGGGATACTCAACCTGTATACACACATACATACACACACACACATATATATATAAGAAGTGAAAATGACTATTTGAATTGTTTTAAGGGATGGACAAGCCCACCACATGTGAAGCATAGTGCCTTCCTCTTTTTGACATTTCCATCATGATTTTGAATTTAAGGAGGAAAGTGTACTCATTTTTATTGTGGTCATGTACCATCTCAAACAGAATGTTTCTTTCAAAGTCAAATTATAAAACACCCTTTTTCATCTGTTCTTGGGGTTTTAGCCAGTCTTCTAAGGTACTTACAGTTCCTATGTCATTTTCCCATTTTATCCATGAGGGATCTTTCTTAATTGGGAGAACATCGTCAAATAAATAAACAATGTTCCCAATAAGTTTTTTAACATGTTGAGTTTCAAACAAATTTTAGATTCATAAAACTGAGCAAGTCCCTGACCCTTAAATATGTAAAATATTCTGATTGTGGTAGGTTATAGGTTAATTGTAATTCATAAAATGGAAGTATTGCGTCTAGGGAGTAAATATGTAAAATTTTACAAATGCCATTTCTTTCGCAGGTTTTGAGACTTATATTTCCAGTATACCATCGTAGTATAGCTATTGGTGAAGAGTAGAATAGACCACTAGGCATTTTAAGCATTTTTAAAAACTTTTTTAGGGAAACCTAAATCTGGTAGTTATCATTTGATGCAGAAATAATTCAAAGGGTCATTCTTAGAACTAGATTATTTCTGCAACATGTATAGAACCATATGCACCAATAAAATGTGACCATCGGAAATATAACAATTGTTAAATTATTTCCCTTGAGCAGAAGATTTTTTACAAGGAACTGAGAGTTTATTAAAGGGTCTCCATCACCAAACACACAACAGATGTGCAGGCAATGAAGAAAATACTAAATTGAAGGTATCTGTCCTTTTAACACTGATACAAACACTGTAAGTAAGCTATTTTCAGGCAAAAATATGAATGAGATGATGTCATAAGTTTGCATAACTGTGGCCACTAATAGGAAGGTATGGCATGATATGCTAATGAGGTGCACAAACTTTCCAGCAGTGATGTCACTTCCATAGGATTGCCCACAAACCGGTTTCAAACACCTCCTCCTAGCAGGGGACATCATGTCATTTTGTCTCCTGGCAATCAGACAAACAGGTCAGTGCTTGTGTGAAAAAGAACAGGACACAGATTTCAAATCTGCTTTTTGACATGCTGAAAATATTGGAGGTTATAAACTGCTTAATCTACTGAAGCTTTTCCTTCACTATTTATTTGGAAGTGAGTGGTTTAGGATATAATATTATGTCTCAGTAGTAGGAGAAGGGGTTTTGTTTCTCTGTGGGGTTTTTTTTAAATGCCTTTGGCGCATAGCCTGCTTTGTCAGTTATATTGGTCTGGGGTTGTGTCATATGGACTAAGCAGGGCTTTCCTGAATGGGGAACCCCAGCTCCTCAAAGCTCATGACCTGAAACATACCCACCCATAACTTATGTATTAACACATTATTATTATTATATTTAATTGTTATTTTAATTGGTCTGAATATGCTGGTTGTGTGCAAAGTGGCATTTGTACCTTGTGCTGCCACCATGCATAACTCTAATGTGTGACAAGCTATTAACTTAATTTGAATTTGTTGAATTGTTTGTCATTGCAAACTACTGGTTGACTTATTGTAATGTGTTAGGCATGTTACTGCACATGTTACAATAAAACTTGTGGTAATGGCACTACATGCATTTTTTTAAACAACGCTATTGCCTTAGTGCCAACCTAGCACCTTAATGCACTTTAATTTGGGGAATTGTGTTTTTGCTATTAATGTGTGTTGTGAAAATTTTTAATTTGTTTCTGTTAACGGGCTTTGTTGAATAGACCCTTATTTATGTCAATGTGCACAATAATAAAAATCAAAAAACAATGTAATCCAGTGAGTGTTACTACCAGCACACACAATATTAAAAAAATACAAACATATAAAATATATATTGCAATTATGCATTTGGGATTTTGTAAAAGGAATGAGAGTAAAAAATAAAAAAAATGGGATTTTCTTGTCTGCTCATTTATGTATTTGTTTTTCAGTGTTGCTAACATAATAAACACAGCATTGATGTATGCTCTGCATACTCAAGTAATGTCAGGGAAATAGTATGCTGCCACAAGCCTTGTATGTAGGCTTTAAGTATTATACCAACTCTGGTCATTCACAAGTCTACACACAAGCATAGCTACGGGTCTTGAAAACTCAATCTCTATGCTAGCTAATAAAGGGTATCACTGTAACTCTGTTTGTTTCCAATAATGTTAAGCATTGTGTAGATGACATATTACTTTCTAAAACACGAGGCCGGATTCTATTACGTTGGATAAGTTATTTTTGTTAATCTTTCTACTAAATTGCAAGAGAAAATGGTTATGAAAATTCCCAGATAAATCTATATCTGGTATGAGAATCCACACAATTAACTGTATAATTTGTGTGCCATATGTGGTGTTTAAAATTATAATTAATTTTTGTGTTATATTGTTTTGCATTCCAGTCACACACCAAAAAAACTTCAGAAGGAGCTGTTTCACAGTTTAACCTTATCATGCACATGTGTGAAGGTGAAGGGATTGTGAACATATTAAATTGTGTATACTTGATAATAGCAAGACGTTTCTCTATAAATCTGTTGTATGGATTCCACATGCATTTAATTGGCATGAACCAACCTCTCAAGGGAACAGAGTTTCCTCTCAGCTCCTTTTTTCTGCTCTTTAAGAATAAAACCCTTTATTTTAGGCACAGGAAGCAATCTATTCACTTTCTGGGCTCAAAGAGGGCTTGTGAGGACATATAATGCTTTGAAATAGCAAAACGTTCAAGTGATTTTCTCCTGGCAACTGGCATCTGGTTCTGTAATCCGGGAGGTATTTGTTTATAGAAAGTCATGTTTCGAACATGAAGCAACTCTTAATGAAGGCTAATGTGAATTGAAAATTCCTCTCTTCTAACTACAACAATCAGGAAATTGTGTACTTTTCAATATTTTGAAGCAGAGCAAAACTCTAACATGATCAACTTGATTGTATGGTAATTGATACTCTTCAGATTTAACTTACTTTATATCATGTTAGCCAGAAATTAATTAGAACCTTTCGAAAGGTCTACAAAACACTGTATGGTCTCTAGGCCTCAGCCACCCATGTTGTATGTACATCTGAAAATGAGAAAATCAGGCTAATGGATTCTTTTACAATGTTTAGTACTTGACATAGGAATCACTTAAGTCTACCTGATTTGTGTCTTGAGTTCTATTACACACTAGACAAAGAAGTCTTTTGGGTCAGCAATATTTTTTTTCTTGGTTGCATTAAAGGGTTTGGGTTTCAACATAAATATATCTAGGTAGAGCTAATGGAAAACATCAGAAAAGTAAGTTCTAAACTGGCTTTGCATTTCAAGTGCCCCTCAATATACTCTAGAGATACCTCATTTGACTGCACACATCTTAAAATGGATTCTCCAAACTGCCAGTGATCGTTGGAGTTGCTGATTTTTGCATCACATAAGTCCTACAATCTAAATGATAGGTTTAAGCATGTGACTTCTTCTATACTAGTTGCTGCTTTTTCAATTAATTTACATTGTATTACTATCTTATTAATGCTTTTTTTTTATTGATTTGAAATGTGTTTATTGTCTGTTTTATAAATCAAATGTAGGTAAATATCTAACAAAGAAAAAGTCCCTGCTTAACCAACAAGCATAGAGAATATTGAATGTAATTGGTGTAGTCCTCACTGTGAAACATGCTGTGGGTGAAACCATGAATAGGATGTAATCAAGTAATCCATGGAATGGGAATTCTAATGCAACTGGGAGGTATCTTCTTTATAAAATGATTTCTCAGGCTACGACACTAACACTACGTTCTATCCACCAGGATATTATGTAATCTTACCCGCCTCATTTGGAAAAAAAAATGCAATCTGACCTAAACCTCAGCTGCCAGGATGTGATACTGAAGAAGGATTCTTACATGGGTAAACATCTCAAGATATTTGATCCAGTTACCCTATTTTTCAGGAATCCCATTTTATAAATAATGTAATAGAATTAGGAAGAACGGAGATAAATATCGGAAATCCAATGAAAATTAAATATTAACTGAATAAAATACATTACATGACCAGTCTATTCATTAACAGCAGTTTATACATTTGTATAAATGCATGTATACATATATATCTATATGTATAGACACACACACATGTGTTTACATATATATGATGATTACAGTATGGATATTTGATAAGAAATGCAGTGTCTTAATTATACACTATATATATATATATATATATAAATCCAAAGAAGGTGCACTCAGCTTTGAGATGAGAATTCAGCACAGATCAGCTCGGGTGACATGCAGCTCTAAATACATTTATGAGTCCAAAATAAGAAAATAGCACCCTTTATTGGGTCTTGATAAAGGTCCATGGTTCGGACCAAAACGTCGACTATATGTGGAACATACCATTTCTTTGTGATGATATATCGACTAAAGTAACCCTTTATCAACAAGTCCCGTGAGTGCGTACTATTTTCTTATTTTGGACTTTTGGATATATATATATGAGTCCAAAAAAAGAAAACAGCACGCACTCACGGGACTTGTTGATAAAGGGTTACTTTACATGTGAAACAGCTTTTACATACATGTGAAACAGCTTTTATTCATCATGAGAAAACTGAAAAAACATATTATACTATGTGGCAAATGTGTCCATAAAAAAAATACATAATAATGAAAAACTGCCTTGCTTTTATTCAACGATCAGAAAATAAATGACATCATGACATTTGTGAACCAGTAAAAGTTTTTAAAAAATCACTGGTTTCAAACAAAGGGCTTAACCAGGTGGTTTGTGGTTGCTTCTATACGTACATCTTTCTGTGAATGTTTGCTCGGGAGATGTAAGAGCATCCCACAAATATCTACTGGGTTGTTGCCTAGCAATAAAACCAACTAGAACAATAATGCAAAATGTGTGTGCTTTTCCCCATAAAACAAACTATATAAAATAATACAGAGGGCTGTTCCATTAGGGAATTCTGGAAATATATGTGCCCCTTTTTCTTATATCTCACGCTGGTTCATTATTTTTTATGACTTTAGGGAGCACATAAGGACACAATACTATACTTTACCAATTGCGGAAATATGCAGCCTTCCAGCTGTGTACAGCATTAACTGGGGTATTTGTAATGTATAGTTTGTGGTTAGCAAACTTGGCACAGAGAACAATCAGCCTGACTAAGTCTGCCCTACTCATGCTGGGGCTGTATAGATCATCCTTCAAGTGCAGTTGCTTATTTGAACTTCGATTACCCATTTCCAGTGGAATAATCCCTTAATTTAAGAAAAAAGGGGAAAAAACTAAATCAAGGCATATTGACTTTCAACAGACAAAATAATTCAGAAAGATGAGAAGCCTATAATGTTCATGGAAGCTCCTCATTCAGAACAGTCTATTTGAGATGATTCATTCTGGTGTATGGTATCAAACTGCTTTCCTACAAGATAGGTAATGGAAATATGGAGGCTATGCATTGTAATTCTTGAACTTTTGCTCTGTTACTTCAAAAGAAAGCTAGATTAGATGATGCACGCATGGGAATTCACTCAAATGTGCAAAAACAGAGCTAGAATAATAGTAATTATTCAGTGTGTAAAATATAACAAGATACAGTCAAACTGGTCTACTCAATAAAGAGATTTGCAGAGAATTGAGATGGACATTTCCAAAAATTCTTCAATGCAGCGAAATGGGAGATTTTTTCCAACTCAGTGACTTTCACCTTAAGTTTCAAGTTCCTTTCTAAATTCCAGGCAATTCTCCCTTTACTGAGTAGACCCTCATGCGAAAATAAGCAAATCAGACTAAATTTATTAAGGCAAAACAGGTGCTGTTTTTTTTTAAAGTGATACATTTGGAGCAAAATGCCATTACTTTCCATTGGTTTTCATGGTTACTACTACTATTTTAGCACTTTTTCCCGAAATACCACCTATTTTGTCTTGATAAATACAGCCCTTTATATTTAAAAAAATGTCTGTTATTGTGACGAATAAATAGGAATACAAGAAGGATGTTAACCCTTACAGTGAACCTGTCATTTAAAAAAAAATGTGAACAACAAGTTCAGATTCAGGAAGTATATACTCACCTACGATTAAGTGTCCAACATGCAAGACACGCATTCGGTGTCTAGACCATGGAGTGTATCGACGTATGTTTTTTCTTATCTCTAATACATTTGAAGATTTTAAGATGTCTCTAGAACAGCCTGATTATTTGTTATGTTCAGAACTCAGAACCTAGTGTTCATTTTACGGGGAAAGTTCCTGTGAGTTGCCCAAAACATCCCAATAATCATTTGGCCATTTTCAGTATGTATTCCAGCTCCAGCAAACCTGTATCTTAAGAGATATACTTACCTGAATGGAATGGTTATCTCTTGCAAGATGTCTGATGATGCAGGCAATGCCTTTGGCAAAGGGGTCCTATATCGAGGCATAGATGAAAAGACTTAATTAAATGTTATATATATATATATATATATATATATATATATATATATATATATATATATATATATATATATATGCTAAAAAATTGGCTATGGTACAATATGCAGGCATGTTTTTATCTAGAATAAAATGGTACCATCGGAGGCACATTTGAAATTACTGAAAACAGGCTATGATTAGTAAGTGAATAATCAGTACATGGTCTAACTCTAATCTCTGTGAACAAAATTTTGTCAGCAGGGGCCTAACTTGAAACCCCAGGTCCCCGGTGCACCAAGCAACATGAACCACAGTGCAAGATTTGCCACCAAATAATATGTCAGTGCCTAAGCAGCTTGTTAATGCTACATTGACTCCAAACAGTGTGTATGTCCCTTTTTAGCCCCAAACAGCTTATCTGTGTTTTATTAGCCCCCCAAAACAACTTATCTGTGCCATATTTTACCCAAACAGCCTGTATGTGCCATTTTTGCCCCCAAACAGCTTGTATGTGCCATGTATGTACCCAAAAAGCTGATCTGTACTATCGTTGTTCCAAAACATTTTGGATGTGTCATTTCTGAGACAAACAAAGATTGGGATCCCTCCCAGCGAGAACGGACAAAAGCTGAAATAGCCAACCCTATAGGATGTAACCTACTCAGGAGAGGAATCACCATTGTTTCCTTGCTAGCACCATTGCAGAGGAAACCTCTCCATTAGCATATCAGACTGGTGCCACCCATAAGGGTCCAGGTCCAAATTGGCGGTCTCCACGGGTCCAGCAGGGACCGGTACAGGTTAACACAGAGAATGAGTTAAGATGTGTGGGATAGGCATAAGACCTATTAGGTTGAGGTCTAATAAAAGTATTTAGAAAATTTGGCAGACTAGATTGGCTAAATGGTTCTTATCTGTCGACACATTCTATGTTCCTATCTAATTTGGGATATTTTGAGTCTACCATCGACAGTGTCTGCTGTTTGGTGCATTTCTGAAGAAAAATATGTTATATGTCTTTAGCAGCAAACCAATAACCTTCCACAGTCTTAAACCCTTCTTTTCAGTGAAAGTCTAATGGATGAGAAGGACATTAATATTTAAAACTTGTTGATGATTCCGGTTGTCCCTGTTTCTGATGCTGCAATACTGCTTCTTAATATGCGTTGCTCTAACCCCAGTACAGGGGTGCTTTTCTTTCAACTCATATTATGGGCTCTCAAGAGAAAAGGTCATCCAGAACACCAAGACTGTGTAGAGTGGCAAGGTTGGTGTAACGGTAATGGTTTCTGTAACGGGACAGGTACCCAAGGCCGGTAGCACTTCTGCCCATTTTGGAAAACTACCTCCTTAGACCCCAATTATTGCTCAGCATCCACCCAGCAAGTCTTCCCTGGATCCTTGCTCTTTGTACTCAAATAGCAGACAGGACCACTAGCACAGACTTTTATACACACAAATATGACATCAACTAGGGGGGAGGCACTTATTGATTGGATACACATTTCAACACTAACATATAATAACATTTCTTAACCTGGGGGAAACAGAATGAATAGAGCAAAGACTTGGATCTCAAGGATCACATCCTGGCTTACTTTCTGAGTGATCTATGTTGAAGTCCAGCTGCACTGAAGCAGGGTATCACTGCTGCCCCCAAAGTATGCACCCCAAAACATAGCACATCTAAAGACAGGTTCCATAGTCCACAGGGAGGTGTTTGGCCCTCAGGGCCCTCCAAAAACCACAGTCATGCAGACTGACATGATTCACTTCCACTTACTTTTCAGACCTTTGTCATCTTGTATGTTTGATCCAATAAAACCATAGGAGATCCCAGAAATCCAGAACCAGTGAGGCTCAGTACCCTGCTGGCGAGAGTTCGACTCGAGCAGCTAAATGCAATTCTTTTGGTGCACTGGTAGATAGCCGACAACGCTCATGAATACAATTAAACCACATTTTAGTGAAGTTTAATTGTGAGAAAAATACATTAAAGCGTTTACATCTCCTGACGCTTAATCATATGTATGTTTGACCTTGGATCCACAGCTCCTCATATGCTGTATCATCTGCTCAAGGCCTGTCGTTCTTGCATGGTCTTCACCTGTTGGCATGAAGTCATCCACATAATGGTATAGAGAGTTCCTATGGTGTTTTAAGTTGGCTACAAGTCAATGACAATTTACATTACATTAACATTTAAGAAGTGCTCTGTACAGAGCATGAACAGAGACAAATGAGAAGCCAGTGGAGGGCTTTACACAGCGGAGCATCTGACATGGAGCGAAGAGTGAGAAAGATGAGCCTGGCCTTTTGAATATATTGTAGGTGAAAAAGATGAACCAGAAGATGGCCAGTCAGGAGAGTATTACAGAAGTAATAATGAAAGAAAACTAACAAGTGCACTATGATGTTTGCAGCCTTTTCACTGAAGAAGGGATGAATGCACACAATGTGCAAACATCAGGATTTGGCCATATACTAAAGATGGGGGATGAAGGAGAGATTAGAGTCAAAGACAACCGAAGACATCAGGCTTGGTCAGTGGGTACAATTGTAGCATCTTCAATGATAATAAAATCAGGTACAGTGACGCAGCTCGATGGAGAGAAGATTATCAGCTTTTCACCTTGTGACTAGAGTTGACCTTTGGACACAGTTCGAGTTTGTACCGAACATTACGATTTTTGGACCCCGGACCCGAACACAGACATTCCACTGTATGTCCGGGTTGGAGTTCGGGGTTCGGCGATATATCATATCGCCTTAACAAAATTAAAATTACTAGTGACTGGACAGCTATTGCTGCCCAGTCACTAGTAAAATAAGCCCCCCCCCCCGATCCCCCCCTAATAATGTGAGGGGGGACCTAATGTCCCCCACCCCCGGTCCACACCCATTGCCAGCGGGTGGGGACCCTATAATAAAAATGAGGGGGGGACCAAACGTCCCCCTCTGGTCCCCACCCACTGCCGGTGGGTGGGTCCCTATAGTAATAATCAGGGGGGACCTAGTGTCCCCCCCGGTCCCCACCCATGAGCGCCAGGTGGGGACCCTAAAATAATAATGAGGGGGGGACCTAGTGTCGTCCCCACCCATGAGCGGCGGGTGGGGACCCTAAAATAATAATGAGGGGGGGACCTAGTGTCGTCCCCCCGGTCCCCACCCATGAGCGGCGGGTGGGGACCCTAAAATAATAATGAGGGGGGCCTTGTGTCCCCCCAGGTCCCCACCCATTGCCGGCGGGTGGTGACCACAAACAAAGTGACTAGGGGTGCCCAGCCCCTAGTCACTTCCCCCAAATAAAAAAAATACCTACCTACCACCCCTCACCCTAATAATAGTGAGGGGGTGGGCAATAAACTAACCTGTAAAAATAATAACAATTTCATACTTACCATTTGATGTCTTCTGTTTTCTTTCTTCTTTTCTTTAGCCCCAAAAAAGGCCAAATAAAAAACCATAATACTGTTAAAAAAAAATTGTTTTAAAAATCCACTGGTGGGTGAAAAAATAATCCATCTTCGTCCATGGAGGGCCCCTTGCAGACTGAGCTCTACAGGGCGGGGGAAGGCTTATAAAGCCTTGCCCCGCCCTGCAATTAAGCTCAGAGCACTCTGATTGGTTGGTTTAAGCCAACCAATCAAAGTGCTCTGACAGGTAAATTAAGAGACTGACAGGTAAGGCTCTCCATTTACCTGTCACAGCACTCTGATTGGTTGGTTTGAAATCCAACCAATCAGAGTGCTCTGTGTCATTTTACACAGTGTGGGAAAGTTCTTTAGAATTTCTTTAGAGTTTAAAATGGCTAGCACTCTGATTGGTTGGAGTTCAAACCAACCAATCAGAGTGCTAGTCATTTTAAACAGAGTGGGAAAATTCTTACCTGTCAGTCTCTTCATTTACCTGTCAGAGCACTTTGATTGGTTGGCTTAAACCAACCAATCAGAGAGCTCTGAGCTTAATTGCGGGGCAAGGCTTTATAAGCCTTCCCCGTCCTGCAGAGGTCAGTCTGCACGGGGCCCTCCAAGGGCGAAGATGGATGATTTTTTCACCCTCCAGTGGATTTCAAACCAACCAATCAGAGTGCTGTGACAGGTAAATGGAGAGCCTTACCTGTCAGTCTCTCAATTTACCTGTCAGAGCACTTTGATTGGTTGGCTTAAACCAACCAATGAGAGTGCTCTGAGCTTAATTGCAGGGCGGGGCAAGGCTTTATAAGCCTTCCCCCGCCCTGTAGAGCTCAGTCTGCAAGGGGTCCTCCATGGGCGAAGATGGATTATTTTTTCACCCACCAATGGATTTTTTTGTAAAAAATTTTTAACAGTATTATGGTTTTTTATTTGGCCTTTTTTGGGGCTAAAGAAAAGAAGAAAGAAAACAGAAGACATCAAATGGTAAGTATGAAATTGTTATTTTTTCTACAGGTTAGTTTATTGCCCACCCCCTCACTATTATTAGGGTGAGGGGGGGTAGGTAGGCATTTTTTTATTGGAGGGAAGTATCTAGGGGTTGGGCACCCTAGTCACTTTATTTGCTAGGTCCCCCCTCATTATTATTTTAGCGTCCCCACCCGCCGGCAATGGGTGGGGACCAGGGGGGTGGGGACATTAGGTCCCCCCCTCATTATTATTATAGGGTCCCCACCCGCCGGTAATGGGTCAAGTTGGACCCCAAACCCGGACTTTTTTACGGAGTTCAGCCGAACCCGAACATCCAGGTGTCCGCTCAACTCTACTTGTGACATGACAGAGGTGCAGAAGTCAGTGGAGGAGAGGTAGATCTGAGTGTCATCCACATACAGTTGGTATTGGAAGCCAAAATAATGGATGAGTTTTTCTAGAGAGGAGGTGTACAGGGAAAACACAAGAGGGCCAAAGACTGACCCTTGCAGAACACCAACAGAGAATGGAATGGGCAATGATGAGCTTTTACCAGCAAGCGGCACGTAGAAAGAGCTCTCAGAGGATACAAAAAGGTGGGTCCCCATTGCATAAATGGTCATATACTCATTGATTTATTATCTAGACAGGTGATCTTTTAATCTTTGAAATTTTTTTGAAGACTTTAATGATAACCCATTTGGGTTCGTTTTCACTTGTGAGTATAATAAGAAAAGGATTAGATGTCTTGGTCTTGAGATTAGAGTGGCTGATCTGAATCAAAGTCTCTATATTAGAACATTCTTGTTTCTTGTTTTTTATTTATGCTTATTCCTGCCTTGCCCTATATTTCTGCCTTGCTTTGTATTCCAGCCCTGCCATGAAATTATGTTATGTTTTCCTTTCTGCCTGTCTTTATGTTTAATTCCAGGTTTTCTCTCACTCCCTCTGCCTTGTCAGTTTACTTCTATTTAAACCGCACCCGTTTCTGTTCAGTCCTTAGTAGTGCAGTCTACAGGTATTTTCTCTGTGTCTAAGTGTCTATTCCATGTATGTCTTTTATATTTTATTATTTGTTTCTGCTTTGCTAATATTATGTCTTAGTTAGGGAGTTGCCTAATGTGGGGTACCTTGACGTGGTTGGCAAGCTAACATCTAATTGGCCAATTGGTGAACTAAACCCTCACCTTTACCATATTTAGCAATAGGCCAGTTCCTGTATTTATGTTTGTTCCCTTGTTATGTATGTTTCTCTTGTGTCCCTTAACCCTGCAATGTAGCTCCTGATCTCGGGCGCTCAGGGTCCCTTACCACCAGGACCCCATGCATTACATATGGCTGTAGGCAAACAGTGGCAGCTTGCAGAGTCGAGTTTTGCAAGCAGCACCTTCAGCATGTCAGCTCTTCCTTTTGGAGTCTGCCTTTGATCCATGCCAGTTTCAGGGAGCCTCCAGCCTTCTGCTCCAGTCTAATATTGTGAGTATCAGAGTTCCATGTCTGAAGCCCTCCTGCAGGGCGGATCTCCATCCTCTTCTGAGTGTCTGAAAGAGATGACTTCACCGGCGTGGATTGTTGCTTCCTGAGGAAGTCAAGAGGACTTCATTGGTATGGTCCATTGCTTCTTGAAGAAGTCACTCTGAGAAGTTATCTGTTGGTCTTGTCCGGAGGTAGCTCTTTTGAAAAAGTGAGGATGCTTCTTGTGTATGCTGATTCCTGGGGCTTTCCTAGTTCGGTGTTTGAACCCTTCCTTTGAAGTGGATCTCCATCCAGACCAGGGAATCTGCATGAGACAACTTCTTAGCCCTGATTCATCTTGTCGAGTTTCTTGAGGAAGTTTGTCTGCTAAACAGTGCCGCTGGTCGTGCCCAGAGTTCACTCCTTGAGAGGGGGTACTGTAACCATGCACCCTTGTGCAGGCTTATCCAGGCTATATCCAGGCATTTCTGTATCCTTCTTGCTTTTATTTCTTGCTTGTTTATGCTTATTCCTGCCTTGCCCAGTATTCCTGCCTTGCCCTGTATTCCGGTTATGTTTTCCTTTCTTCCTGTCTTTGTTTCATTCCAGGTTTTCTCTCATTCCCTCTGCCTTGTTAGTTTACTTCTATTTAAACCACACCTGTTACTGTTCAGTCCTTTGCAGCAGTCTACATGTATTTTCTCTGTGTGTCAAATCCATGTATGTGTCTTAGATTCTATTCATGTTTTTGCTGATATTGTTTCTTAGTTAGGGACTTGCCTTATGTGGGGTACCTTGACGTGGTTGGCCAATTGGTGAACCAAACCCCCACTTTTACCATCTTTAGTGTTAGGCTAGTTCCTGTTTTTATGTTTGTTCCTTTGTATGTGTCTCTTGTGTACCTTAACCCTATGCCTTGTATTGTTTATCCTTAGTTTGATTTCTGCCTTATCTCGCTTAAATTTACCTCTGTCATGTAGCCCTGCACTCTGTATTTCAGTTCTATTCTCCCTCAGTTGCTTTTTCTGTTTTAGCTCTGAAAGGCTTTTATTTAGATCACTCCCTCTCCAGCCCTGGGACCTGGATACAGCAGCTGCTTCACATAGCCTGGTTGTGGCTGCAAAAACTTGGGGTCCCAAACCTCCAGGGGATTGCAGTTACACAGCATCAGTCCTGTGTCTCCACCCTGCAATGTAGCTCCTGATCTCAGGGTCTATTTCCATCTGGGACCCCATGCATCACATAAATATAAAAAATGGAGAATCAATCGTATAGATAGTACCAAAAAAAAGGTTCGTAATAGTGATCGGATGCTATTATTTGTTACCAACTATTCAGATAAAGTGCCTGAGATTAAAGGAATTATAAATTCTTTGATATCCATAACCGGATCCGGTTTTGAAAAACCAAACACCAGATAAAGGGAGAGCTATCTGAAGAAATAATAAGAATTTAAGAAACCTATTAGCACCTCCCGATATATCAAGAAAGTTGTCTAAAAATAAGAACAAATCTGTGACTGAGAAGTGTTTTTTGAAGATTCTTGTAGGATGGCTGTTGCAGTAAATAGCTACACTAAAAAACTGCTTAACTATAACAGTAGCAACACTGGTAAAGTCTAACCAATTAAGAATTATTTGTCATGTAGTTTATGTCTTGCAGTTTACCGGTTGGAGTGCCTTTGTGGCCTCCAGTGTGTGGTAAGAAGCAACTGCCCTTACTAATGTCCATGTGGTCTCCTTTACAATGGTGAAACCATATGACAATTAATAAAAACACAAAACCTCCATTAGATCTGCCCTACACTTGCTTGACATATTAAGGGATGTTTCCACAATGTGAATTAGTTAGGATTCCAGGTAATTGACTTATTAGAGAAGCCCCACATAGGTGGCAACAGGGAAAGGATCACTACCCTGTGAACTTTATCACCAAATGGTCATAATGCGGGTCATGGCCTGGGTGTTCAATGTGGTTGCTGTAGAATAGGACATGCCCCATCACCCACATTTCACACCGAGTATGAATTAGTTGAAGCGGAAGCCAGCAGTGTTCTCCAGGAGGAGGTGGGGGCATGAGATCGGAAGCATGAGGAGAAAAGAGGCACCAGAAAAGGAAAGGGGGGGAGAGAGAACAAAGACTACAGGGGGGAGAGAGAGAGAAGAAAGACTACAGGGGGGAGAGGGAGAGAAGAAAGACTACAGGGGGAAGAGAGAGTGAAGAGAGACTACAGAGGGGATAGAGAGACTACAAAGGAGAGAGAGAGAGAGAGAAGTGAGAATACAGAGGGTTTAGAGAAGAAAGGTTACAGATGGGGAAGAGAAAGAAGAGAGACTACAAAGGGGAGAAAGAGAGAGACATTGGCATGCTGGAGTAAGTCATGTGAGTGCCATCTGCGTGCTGGGGTAAGTCCTGTGAGTGCCATTATCATGCTGGGGTAAGTCCTGTGAGTGCAATCTGTGTGCTGGGGTAAGTCCTGTGAGTGCAATCTGGGTGCTGGGGGTAAGGTTATATCCCACACACTGCCCTTATATATATCCCTGCACAGGACAATATATACCCTCAGTATGTACACAAGGTTATGTCTCACACACTTCCCTGGTATATATCCCTGCACAGGACAATCCATATAACCTTGTGTACATACTTGGGCCTATGTATTGCCTTGTCCATAAAGTATATATCAAGGCAGTGTGTGACATATAATCTTGTGTACATACTGGAGGTATATATTGCAATATGCAGGGGTATATATAAGTCTTATCTATAGATAATACACTCATCAGATGCGTTTTTAAAATGCATGGCTTTTCCTTTTGTGAACAAAAAATAATGTTATGTGATGGGGCTGGTTTAAAAATATTTCCAGGGTTGGTTTTTATTGCCAGTCCGGCACTGCCCAGGACATGCCCACATGTGGGTGCGGGGGTAAGTCCTGGGTGTGCAATGTGGGTGCTGTGGCATGTCCTGGGTGTGCAAAGTGGATGATGGGGCATGTGTCATGAAAGGGATTTGAAGATCCCCTGTGACGGGGGTTTTTGGAGGGGCCTGGCAGCCAGAAGACTCCCTGTAGACTATGGGCCCTGTCTGTAAATATATTAGTTTGAGGGTACACACTTTGAGGGCGCCAGTGGACCCCTGTTTTCAACTGGACTTCAAATACAGGCTCATTCAGGATGTGAGCCAAGATGTGTACTTTAGGATTTAAGCGTTTGTCCCATTCAATGTGTTTTCCCCAGGTTAAGATTGTATCCTATCCTGTAAACCCCTGTAATTATGTCACCTTAGCCATTGTCTTCATGTAAGTAATTCAGTGTCCTGTTGTACAGTGATGTCATATAGCAAGTTACTTTAATTGAGTGCACTCTGTATGTATCTGATACCTTTGTATCCTGAAAGGTGTGAGGCAGGATTTCCCCATTGTATGTCCTTCTGTTAAACTGATTATATTGTGTTGATTATGTGTCTTACTGTGTGTATTGTAATTAGGTTTACTCATGGTCATTTCTATTGGATTACTAATGCTGTGATGTCATGTTTATGTGTATATAAGTAGGTGCTGGCTGGGGATGTTTGGGCAGTAAGGAAAGCAGAAATGTAGTGGGGGAGAATGGGCCCAGACCATTAGGTCTGTATGGGGTCCCACTATTTCTTATGGCAACCCTGCAAGGAACCTTTGATTAATATGATCTCATCTCATGTCGTAAGGGCTTGTAAACATATTGATGTGGCACTCTCCCTTTTTTCCAAGCTATCTATTATATATGTATTTTTAGGAGATACAGTTATGCTCTTAACAGTAGGATTTATGATGAGACCTTAATAGTCTTTAAATAGTATACTTAATTTCTCAGTTAGACAACATCATTTTAACTTAACTTGTTTCCTTTATGACAATCATTAACTAAGGGTATAGTTGCTGAAGTAAAAACTCTAAAGTTCACATTAGGATAAATGCAGATGATTCTCTTACCTTTTTTTAAAATAGTAGTTTGCTAGTGTTACATCTGCTTAGAGATTTCATGCCTCTCAAAGCACTGAAATTCTGTTACAAAAGTGAGAATGAAAAAGTAGAAAGATTGCTTAAATGCAATACCAACAGTAACAGTGTATAATAATTAGGAAGCAATGTTTTAAACTAAAGCCACCAGTAATAATGTTAACAGTGTATGTACTAGAGCAGTGATGACAAAGGATTTTGAGCCATAGTGATAACTTTTATACAATAAACCAAGTTAATGATCTCAATGTGCCATTTCTCCGTATATTATGACCCGTCTCCCATTTTTATTCCAGACTATCTTCTTTTTAGTTGTTCCATCTCAGCCTCATGCTCCACATCATGCCATATGTGATGATGGTGACAATGCAGTCAGTTGCAAGGTGCCACCTCAGAGTGCCGGTAGTGGTACCTGTGCCTTAGATTCAACATCACTGTACTGGAGGAGTATGCTATAAATTACAAAGCACAACAGCACTATGTCACCTCTGTATTAAGGGAATATACTACATAACGTAGTGAGTATTACCAGTTCTCTGCTCCCAAAATGCATGGCCTCATCATATTGTTGCTTCCATATCACTACAGTGCTTCTCAAACCAGTCCTCACAGCCCCCAAACCATCCAGGATGTAAGCCAATGTATAATACCTGGTATGGTGTTGGTCTTTGAGTACTGGTTTGAGAACCGCTGTTTTAGATTAACAAGGGGCTGAAAGTTGAATGTAATGAAACTTGAAGTTTTTTGTTTGTAATCTAAATCTGAGATTACCAAAACAGTCATCACAGTGGCGTAGCGTGGGGGGTGCAGGGGGGGCCGGCCGCACCGGGCGCAATATCTGGGGGGGCGCACTAGCCCTATGCGGCCGCCAGGGCCGTCTTTAACGCGGGGCAAACGGGGCAGCTGCCCTGGGCCCATTTACTCCTGGGGGGCCCCAAGGCAGCTGTCCCGTGGGCCCCCAGCCCCTGCTGCCGCGTTCACAGCGCATTGCGCTTGTGAACGCTTTTTTCCGGCAAGCCGCATCCGATGGATGCGACGGCCGGAAAAAAAAAAAAAACTGCCGCCGGATGTGACGTCGCGTTTCTGTTTCCCTCCTCCGTGCAAGAGGGAAGACTGCACGGAGGAGACATCCGGCGGGGGACACGGAGCAGCTTCATGTAAGTAGGGGGGGGGGGCTGGCTGGCACAATATTCCTGGTATCTGACTGGCACTATATTACTGGGTATCTGATTGGCACTATATTACTGGGTATCTGATTGGCACTATATTACTGGGTATCTGATTGGCACTATATTACTGGGTATCTGACTGGCACTATATTACTGGGTATCTGATTGGCACTATATTACTGGGTATCTGATTGGCACTATATTACTGGGTATCTGACTGGCACTATATTACTGGGTATCTGATTGGCACTATATTACTGGGTATCTGATTGGCACTATATTACTTGGCATCTGATTGGCACTAAATTACTGGGTATCTGATTGGCACTATATTACTTGGCATCTGATTGGCACTATATTACTGGGTATCTGATTGGCACTATATTACTGGGTATCTGATTGGCACTATATTACTTGGCATCTGATTGGCACTATATTACTGGGTATCTGATTGGCACTATATTACTTGGCATCTGATTGGCACTATATTACTGGGTATCTGATTGGCACTATATTACTGGGTATCTGATTGGCACTATATTACTTGGCATCTGATTGGCACTATATTACTGGGTATCTGATTGGCACTATATTACTGGGCATCTGACTGGCACTATATTACTGGGTATCTGAATGGCACAATATTACTGGGCATCTGATTGGCACTATATTACTGGGTATCTGATTGGCACTATATTACTGGGTATCTGATTGGCACTATATTACTGGGCATCTGATTGGCACTATATTACTGGGTATCTGATTGGCACTATATTACTTGGCATCTGATTGGCACTATATTCCTGGTATCTGACTGGCACTATATTACTGGGCATCTGATTGGCACTATATTACTGGGTATCTGACTGGCACTATATTACTTGGCATCTGACTGGCACTATATTACTGGGCATCTGATTGGCACTATATTACTGGGTATCTGATTGGCACTATATTACTTGGCATCTGATTGGCACTATATTACTGGGCATCTGATTGGCACTATATTACTGGGTATCTGATTGGCACTCTATTACTTGGCATCTGATTGGCACTATATTACTGGGCATCTGACTGGCACTATATTACTGGGCATCTGGCTGGCACAATAATACTGGGCATCTGACTGGCACAATAATACTGGGCATCTGACTGGCACTATATTACTGGGCATCTGGCTGGCACAATAATACTGGGCATCTGACTGGCACAATAATACTGGGCATCTGACTGGCACTATATTACTGGGCATCTGACTGGCACAATAATACTGGGCATCTGGCTGGCATAATATTACAGGCATCTGGCTGGCACTATATTACTGGGCTCTGACTGGCACAATATTACAGGCATCTGACTGGCATAATATCACAGGCATCTGACTGGCACAATATTACAGGCATCTGACTGGCACAATATTACAGGCCTCTGACTGGCACACTATTACAAGCATCTGACTGGCATAATATTACAGGCATCTGACTGGCACAATATTACAGGCATCTGACTGGCACAATATTCCTGGCCTCTGACTGCACACTATTACAGGCATCTGACTGGCATAATATTACAGGCATCTGACAGGCACCATATTCCTGGGCTCTGACAGGCACAATATTCCTGGGCTCTGACAGGCACAATATTCCTGGTATCTGATTGGCACAATATTATTGGTATCTGACTGGCACAATATTACTGGTATCTGACTGGCACATTATTACTGGGCTCTGACTGGCACAATATTGCAGGCATCTGACTGGCACAATATTACTAGGCTCTGACTGGCACAATATTACTGGGCTCTGACTGGCACAATATTACTGGCATCCGAAAGTTACAATATTACTGGCATCTGAATGGCACAACAATTATGGCATATGTGTGTGTGTGTGTGGGGGGGGGGGGAGGGGTAACATTAGAGGTACAGGATTGAGGAAGTTGGCTCCATCTAGCCCAGTCTTGGATCATCTCCAGGCTATGGTTCCATTTTGATGTTTAGTTTTTGTTCTTGATATTTTTTGTCGTTTACGATGGTTGTGAGACGACATATAATAGCATGGCCCATGCTAGGTTACTACATGTGTATATTTGTATTCATAGACCTGCTGAAAATGTGGAGAATGTGTGTAATGCATGTTCGCACTCAATAAAGTGTTGGAAAATAAACTTGTATTTAGATGCATTTTACTTTAATTACATAAGTATTTTCATAACAAACAATACATGTCCTTGGGGGGTAAGGGTTTCTTTAACTAATCTAGTAGAAGAGACTCGAGTGCTAAAATCCACGGGTTAGGGGGCGCAAATTACTTGCCTTGCCCCGGGTGCTGACAACCCACGCTACGCCACTGAGTCATCAAGAACACCACACCAGGTTTTATACATATCCCTATTACAACGCAACTGGCTAATCCTAGACTATTGCAAGGGGGATGGGCTACAAGGTCTGATTTCACAACCACTGGTCTAGATGAGGAATAGCCAACCAATAAGTCTTTAGTGTTTCTTTCAAACTACAACTCCCATGACTCATGGAACATCCTTTGTTGGGCTAAGCATCATGGAAATGTAATTCAAAAACATTTCTCTGGAGATCTCTTATAGTTAGTCTAAATTTGATATTTTTCTGGTACAGCTTGTTGTTTGTTATAATTTAGGTGTTAGTGCTTGCCTAATTACTAGTTGTTTAACACTTGGGAGAGTCAAAATGGATGTAATGACAACATATTTAGTTGATTTAATGTATGCATTGACTGTGCCATTTGCCACTATGTATTTTTTCTATTATTATTATTTTTTTTTTTTTTGGGGGGGGGGGTTGCAAAAAGAAGGCAATACCATAAATACATAATTACATATATTTGTATTTCAATAAGTCAATTGTTTTGGGTTTAAAATTATTCCACATTTATTGGGGTAGCTTCAATGGCCCCTGTTAATTATAAAAAAAAAACTGCCATAAGTGGTAAATTAACTGGCATTGATGATTAAATGCCTGCTGCTAATACCATTATTGGGTGCGGTAATATCATTATTAAAAAAAATTATCACACCCACTAAAATCCTGCATGCCTTCTGTGGAGGGTTAGTGGAACCCTTAAAAAAATTGCACTGAAACATTGGTCTTTACAGTAATCAATTTGTAAATTTTACATACAAAAAAACATCTGTCTCTCCTCTGCCCCATGTCTGATGTCTGTCTCTCATCTGCCCCATGTATGATGTCTGTCTCTCCTCTGCCCCATGTATGTCTGTCTCTCCTCTGCCCCATGTCTCTGTCTCTCCTCTCTGCCCCATGTCTCTGTCTCTCTCCTCTGCCCCATGTCTCTGTCTGTCGCTCCTCTGCCCCATTTCTGTCTGTCGTTCCTCTGCCCCCATGTCTCTGTCTGTCTCCCCTCTGCCCCATGTATGATGTCTGTCTCTCCTCTGCCCCATGTATGATGTCTGTCTCTCCTCTGCCCCATGTATGATGCCTGTCTCTCCTCTGCCCCCATGTCTCTGTCTCTCCTCTCTGCCCCATGTCTCTTTCTCTCTCCTCTGCCCCCATGTCTCTGTCTGTCACTCCTCTGCCCCCATGTCTCTGTCTGTCACTCCTCTGCCCCCATGTCTCTGTATGTCGCTCCTTTGCCCCATTTCTATATCTGTCTCTCTCCTCTGCCCCAGGCCCATGTATCTGTCTCTATCTCCTCTTTGTGTCTGTTCTCTCTCTCTCTCTCTCTCTCTCTCTCTCTCTCTCTCTCTCTCTCTCTCGCTCGCTCTCTCTCACTCTCTACCCCCATGTATGTTCTCTATCTCTCCTCTCTATCCCACATGTCTGTCACTCTCTCTTCCTTATCCCCATGTCTATTGTCACTCTCTTATCTACCCCCCATGTCAGTTGTCTCTCTCTTCTGTCTCCCCATTATGTCTATTGTCTCTCTCTCCTCTCTCCCAATCTACTTTCTCTCTCCTCGCCTCCTCCATTTCTTTCCTTGGGGTGCCGCAAGCAGGAACCTCTGTCAATTCTGCACACACTCCTCACGTGTTGTGATATGATGCTCTGAAACATTACTGGCGGTGGTAGCACAAGGCAGCACTGGCTGAGGTCTATATTTAGCACAAAGAATGGAAGCTGCCCGCAGCTCCCCAATGAACATTGTCAATCTTGTGGCCTATGCTGCTGGGATACATGTATCCCGGGCGGCATACAGCAGCCACTGGCACAAAAACCGTGACATCCTTGCATCACGCTGGCACAAAAAACGGTAACTAGATGACTTGTCACCCTGCTTAAAATATTCTATTTATGTGCCTGTTGAAAAAAATATTTTTGGTAATAAACCATGTTTCATCCACAAATGGACTACACAGAAGGAGCAAATATCCTGCACCCAAAGTTATCTGGCAGTGACTGCCCAGCTTTACATGTGAGTATGAAAGTATATGACCACACATGTAAAAAACATCCATTCTCTGTGTCATATGTACACATATATTTTTAAATCCCAAAAATTATGTTTATTGACATACATACTAGCCAACACACGTAATTATTTGTTTAACTCTGTGCAGGAACTCTTATTTGTGGAATTTGTCTGTTAGTCTGGAAACGTCCTAGTCTCATACCATGAAAATGTAGAAACATAGAAACATAGAATGTGTCCGCAGATAAGAACCATTCGGTCCATCTAGTCTGCCCAATTGTTTTGAATACTTGTATTAGTCCCCCGTTCCCGGTCTTATAGCTAGGATAGCCTTGTGTCTATCCCACGCATGCTTAAAATCCTTGACTGTGTTTACCTCTACCACTTCTGCTGGCAGGCTATTCCATACATCCACTACCCTCTCAGTAAAGTAATACTTCCTGATATTACTTTTAATTCGTTGTCCCTCTAATTTAAGACTATGTCCTCTAGTTGTGGTAGTTTTTCTTCTTTTAAATATACTTTCTTCCTTTACTGTGTTGATTTCCTTTATGTATTTAAATGTTTCTATCATATCCCCCCTGTTTCGTCTTTCCTCCAAGCTATATATGTTAAGATGCTTTAACCTTTCCTGGTTAGTTTTATCCTTCAACCCATGAACCAGTTTAGTAGCCCTTCTCTGTTCTGTTTCCAAAGTATCAATATCCTTCTGGAGATACGGTCTCCAGTACTGCGTACAATACTCCAAGTGAATTCTCACCAATGCTCTGTACAATGGCATGAGCACTTCCGTTTTCCTACTGCTAATACCTCTCCCTATGCAACCAAGCATTCTGCTACTCTATTGCATTGCCTACCAACCTTTAAGTCCTCTGAAATTATTACTCCTAAATCCCTTTCCTCAGATGTTGAGGTTAGGACTGTACCAAATAGTCTATATTCTGCTTTTGGGTTTTTACGCCCAAGGTGCATAATCTTGCACTTGTCCACATTAAATGTCAGTTGCCACTGCTCTGACCATTTTTCTAGTTTAGCTAAATCATTTGCCATTTGGCTTATCCCTCCATGAATATCAACCCTGCTGCAATGTTGTAGAAACAACTTGATTCTTTTTTTAAAAATAGAGTCTGACATGTTCTATATAAATCAGTTCAACAAAAAGTACTCTGAGCTTTAAAAGTATAGAGCCAGTGATTTAAAAACATAATTCATGACACATTTATTGTTTGTGCTATTTAATAATTGATCAACTGCTGCTGGCTCATCTGAGTGCTATTTATAGGATCTTTCAAGGTGGAAAACATGTCTATGCTCACTGATAAGTTATTGCGGTGGTTATTATACATCACGGTGTACTCAATGGTCAGAATTATTTTCCTTTTCGACGTGGAATTCCAAATTGAGGTTTTTAAAAGGCAAAAATATTTGTAATTGTATTTATTTACCTTTGTTGATGCTAATGTATAGAAATTGTATAGGTTTATTTATTTTATATAACTGTGTTAGTGCTGCCACACATATCAGATATAGGGAAGATACTTTCTTTTACATTGTATGCTTTAGTGTTCATGCCACTTACCTTTTATTCTGTTGTAGCCTTATCATGCAGTGCTCTGCAATTGAGGAATAAACGTTTTGGAACCATAACATTGTCCACTAGTATGAAAACTCTTAATCAATTCCAATTGAAGTGGTTCTAGATATCCACTGCATTTTAAGATATCTCCAGTTGTATGGATTATTTATTCCTCTGACATCCAAGTGCAGCAAACATCCCTGGAACGATATAAAGATACCATTGTTGCTTTGTTGCCTATTACCTTTTATGACTTGTTAAACATGTATTTCAGGATTTATTTCTGGTGATTATACCTATTTGCAATGCAACAGTAAGAGGGGATCTCTTACCAGGGCTATGTTTCATATTGATTTGACCCAGGGCAAGAATTTGCTCCCCCCGGATACTCCACCCCAACCTCCCCCCAACAAAAACTTCCTACCATATGTAAGTGCTCACTAATATCCAGGTATACCTTTATAACATAGGCACTGAGTACTTTTATTGCAGTGTATCAAAGGTGTATAATAAGTGTATAATTGCAGTGTATAAAATGTATTTATGGAACAAAATGTATATATGGCTGCAAAATGTATGCCTTCTTATTATGCAACACAGCAATAAAAGTGTAAAAGTGTCTGAATTACAAAAGTATACACTGAAATCAGAGAGCACTTACATATTGCAGGTAGCAATTAACATTGAAATACAGCTATGTTAAAGTAATGATATGTGGTACTGATATTACTCAGGGCAAATATATATATTTTTTCTTTTTATCAAAATATAAATACCACACACATATACAAACATTGATATATTATACATTTCCCTATTCTTTCTTTTGTAATAACTTGCAAGTAACTATATGACAATAATCTCAAGTTCATCTGTCTGGGTCTTCTGTGCATTATCATATACATTTCTTCCTATCATATACATTTCTTCAGCTAGTACAGATATTCTGGTAACTTAATTTCATTATCTACCTGAATAACTTGCTTATCAACTTACCAACTTACATGCCACAGTCACTTTGCCATTAACATTTGCAACAGTCAGTTTGCCCTTTAAAATATTCCCTAGCCATATGTCACTATTAATTTGCCCATTAATATGCCACAGCCAGTTTGCACCATTAAAATGTGCCTATTACAAACTAAATATTGAGAAATGCCAAGCATTAGGTTGCGGTAATTAGGTTATCTGGCAGGTGAAGAGATTAAGAGTGGAATTCAGGGTAATATCAAGATCGCAGGACCAGGGAGGGCTTAGATCCCCAGACGTTGTTAAGATCCATGATGCAGTAATGCTATCCCATTTGGCAAAATGGACCCACCTAAACCCAGAAAATCATAACTGGATATTAATGGAACAAAAAGGCTCACATTTAATTGAGAACCTTTTCAAAGAAGTGGGAAACCATGGAAGAATGGACAACCAAATAGTGAATGACCTGCTGTATATCTGGAGGAGGATAAGGAGACGTTATCTGCCTTCCTACACAATAGAAAGATATCTTCATCTGGGGTCACATTCAAAATATAACATTTAAGGCATGGGGAGAGGCAGATATTGTCTCAGTCAATCATATAATATTTGAGGATAGAGTCCTTCCTTTTTTGGACATAAGAGATAAATATGATCTGCATACAGACCAGATTTATTCCTATTCAAGACTAAAAAATGTTCTTGAAAGGGAGATAATATCACGCCCGCATAAAGAGAACTAGGATACGAAAAAAAATCGTTTAAGGCAATAAATCCTGTAGAAAAATTCAACGAACTACCCTTAATAAAAAAGGAAATAGACTTGATACAAGCCATAAATATAACAAAAAAAAGCTACTCACTCCGTAAGTCTAATAGAATTGTTTTATAAAGTAATCTATTGTTGGTATCTAACTCCCTCCAGATTGAAAAATATATATCCTGATTAGAGTGAACAATGCTCGAGATGTTTAAAAAGTAAAGGGACTTTAATTCATGTATGGTGGGAATCAGGTACCAGCTTTATTAACAGGTCTTTCGGGTTGTGAAATATCGAGATGGTACTGTTTCATTTTGGATCAAACAAAGTTAAAAAAGACAGTAGAACACTTGTCATACAAGGGCTATTGGCAGCTAAATTAGTAGCAAGGTCATGGAAAACAATAGGACAAGTAAGTCTTGAGGCGATGTATGATCAACTGGATTATTAATGGAAAAGGGAAAAGGGAAATCATATTAATAATGAAGAAAAAATTGATTCTTATAGTATAATCTGGTCACTGTGGATAAATAGAATGAGAATTTTTTTTAAAAAATGGAAAGAGTTACAAGAACCAGGGGTGAATGAATGTGTTAGAATAAATGAATGAATTTATGGGAAATAAAATGTAATGTAAAATTAAAAAGATAATGTGCCGCTATTAGTTTGCCCATTAAATATCCAGCGGCATGACAGCAAGCCAGCATCAGTTATATAGCGGGTTGCTGACCGCTACCCTAGCGTTACTGTTTCCATGTGAGACACGGCAACATGGAGCAGCTGCTTTGGGCCCCCCAGTGATGACTGAGCCCCGTTTGCCCCTAAATACATCCCTGCCTCTTACTATTGAGAAAGGGGGAACTATTGGGACTTAAGGTGAATTTACTGACATATACTTTATTATGCTGTTGAATATCTCTCAGATTCATTTTCAGTAAGTATATGTGATGTTTACTGTATTTTTTATTATAGTGAAGGCCAGTTATTGATAGTTCTGTTTTTACCTATCAGTACTTACTTATGTATGACTCATGTAACTATTCAACTCTAAGGTCAGTTTCACCATGCTGCTTATAAACATATATAGTTTATATTATATACTTAATTATGATAAAAGGTTGTGACAGTGTTTTATCCGAAGTACTATCATGTATCCTTTTTATTACTGGGCATTCCACTTAGAGTTGTGCTGCTGCTGATGTGATATCTTTCATCTGTGAAACTTGCTCAAGAACAATAAGAAACAAGGCATAACAGTAATGGTCACAGCTGTGACCGGGCATGCCGCTTTAGGGGGCCCAGGTGACCCCTGCACCCACCGATTTTTAAAAATTATTCTATCATATTTTCTTAAGAAAATATAATGGATCACTAGTTATGGTGGTAAAACACCAACCACTAGGAGACATACTTCCATTTTCAGTAAATACATTAGTTTTCATAAACAATCATAATTTATTCATGGTATTTTTTATATTGTTATAAAGATTCATCTGATTCTAATGTAAACGTGATTGCCCCTTTGATTGTTTGAATTGTTGACTATTGCAAACACAACAAGACAACATTGTGATTTCTATAGTGAATCTTGTCTTTAGCTGTCATGAGATGTCCATTGATACTATCACTCTACAACATATAAGGGGCTCTAGTTGTCTTTCAGCACTGTTTATCAAATAAGGACCTACATGTATTAAAGGAACAGCTGCTTGCATGCTTGTTTTCCCTTAGTACAGGCTTAAAATACACTACATGGATTCCTCTTATACTGACAAAACCACAGCAACTGAACCATCAAATGATGTCATAGATATCTGTTCACAGATAGAGTTGCCACACTGATGCTGATAGGTATGCACCAAACTAGGACATTAATGCGCAACTATCAACATTGTCCATAACCTGCAGCTGTCTGAGTTTTGGAAATAGTGTATCAGTGTCAACCAGAAAGTGTCTTAGTCAAATGACAGCTGATTACATCTTCAGAAAAGGAAATTCTTTTAGCAAAATAAGACTGGAAAGCTTATTGCTGAGGTCCAGCAATGCTGTTTACAAAGGAAAGACTGAAAGACACCAATACTCCCTTCTGTACTGCTATTTTGCAGAATAACTCTGGTAAACTATTTACAGAGGGTAACAAAAAGAGACTTGTAGTGAAAGTGTCTTCTAAGCAATGTGAACTGTAGAGGGTAACAAAAAGAGACTTGTAGTGAAAGTGTCTTCTAAGCAATGTGAACTGTGAGTGTAACATCCTGATCATCAAAAACCTATAAGATGTGCTAATATAATGCAGAGTTAATGGCTCAGACAATGATCTAACTAATTGTACCGCTGCTCATTGAATATCATAGACTACAATAGAATAATTTGAGTTAAAAACCACTTATAAAACTCATATAATTAAATAGAGCCCAGTGCTTTATTCTCTCCACAGTCTCAACATTGCTCAACACTGTGTAAATTAAAGGGTCTACCCAATATAACTGAAGTGGTCGAAATGGGGCAGATTGTCAAAGTAGCCAAATTTACTCAATGTTAATCAACATAGCAGATTTTGGGCCGAACATTTTTGGCCCTAATTGGTTTGGGGTATTGGCTAAAACTGAAAAATGTTGTGCATTTCAATTCGACAGTTAAGAACTAAATGATTTAACTAAAAATTGGTAAAAACAAAAAACTAAAAATAATATAAGCTCCTTACTAGCCCAATATATTCAAATATCCAGGGTAGAAAACTCTCTGCTGGTTCCATAAAGTCAAATATGCCCGTAGAGGCTAGTAGGCTCTCCTGCTAGCCCATATATTCAAATATGCCCCTGTGGAATTAGCAGGCTTCCCCAACTAACCCATATAAGTAAATTTACCCACCGTGGGGCTACCATGCTCTGCCGCTAGCCCTATATAATCAGATATGACTCCCAAGGGCAAGCAGGCACCCTGCTAACCACATATAATAACATATATCCTCCAGGGGCCAGCAGGTTGTCCTGATAGCCCCATATAACAAATGACCTTCAAGGGCCATCAAAATGCCCACTGGCTCCCTATAATATCATATGTTCCCCAGGGGCCTGCAGGCTGTCCCACTGACCCTAATATAATAATATAGGGTTCATAGGGGCCAACAGGCTGTCTTACTGACCCCATATATTAAAATAGTGGCAGCCTGGGGCTGGAGTAATATCCCTAGCCCCTCATTTAATACATATATGAATTCCCTCCCTGGGGTCATGGGTGACTAAGGGCCTGTGACCCTGTAAGTAAATAAATGAAATTAAATATATTAAATTGCCTACATCCCCCTATTTCTATCTTGCTCAGGTAGGGGGGGGGGGTGATTGTGAAAAATCCTTGGAACCTGTAAAAAAACACCTTTTGTGTGCTAGAAGAATGGGCACTGACCACCACCTGGCATACAAAGGGTGCCCTGTGAATACAAATATACCTTTTCCTGATCTGTGATGCCCTAGAGTCCTCATCTTTGACCCGGTTAAAGGGGCCTGCAAGCCCCTGCATGAGCATTTTTGACTATATGGGGCTAGCAAGGAAGTCTGCTGGCCCGAAAAAGTGATTGTTTTATTATTTTATTTTTTATTCATTTTGTTTTGTTTTTCATGAGGACTTTGATTATTTTCACAATAGCTGAAGTCCTACCAACATGAGTCTTTTACTCCTCATAGAAGTATTGGGGGAGTATTGAAGCTACCATTTTGGTCATCCAAAGTCTGGAGAAGTGGTCTCAATGGCCATTATTTGTGCCTATTTGAGAGCAGAGTTCCTTCTGAGTAGCCTGAATTCATGGGCTCTTCGGATTACCAAAGAGGTCCTAAACTCAGAGCTACGATTTCTGTTGAGACAATCATAGCTACCTGAGTAGACCAATTAAGCTGAAAATACACTGTGCATATGTTATGTAGTATAATCATTGTACTTTGATATTGCATATACAATATGTCAACTAATTGTTATGTACAATACATACCCCAGCTGATTTCTCTTTGCTACACCATGGAAAAAAATGATCCTTCACTGACTGATCAACAGTATTTCTTTCACATGCCTATTATGACATCACATAATACTGATGACCTCACTGGGTTCTGTGAATGTTTCATGTTTCAACATGCTCTAGATATCAGCTCCTGAGCCAAAACAGGATGATGCTGACTTTTTATGCACAATAACCTGAATTACTTTTCATTTTGCTAGTTCAGCACAATGTCTTTCATCACAAGACAAACTGGGTAATTATGTAAAAGGGATGGAGTTAATAATCACATTGCTGCTAAGACTTTATATATTATTTTATAGGCAGAGGTAGAGTGCTAGAAGGGATGTATTTTGGGCACAATCTATTGCGGGATCTTTTGTGATTTCGAATCGGCTCAAAAATCGGCAGGGGTTTGGGTCCTGAAATTGTAGGCTTGGTACTCCCCATAGAGTTCTATGAGGAAGACTTCAGCTTACTTTACAGCCATTTCAGGAGGACCTTGGCTGTTACGGAAATAGCCGCTCCTCCTATAGAAGTTAAAGGGAGAACTTTGGCTAGACCCGAAATAGCCAAAGTCCTTCAGAAATGGCCCAGAATTAAATTAAAAAAATCTGTGAAAATAAAAGAAAAAAACACCAAGACACAATTAGCAGTATGCTCCTCAAATATGGTGCTGACCTCTTGTGGGCAAGAGCTTTGGAAGTGCTGAGTTATCACTTCTGTCATGTTGCCTACGCAGTCAGCAACATTGCAATATAAAAAATGTGCTAAATTTGCCATAGTTCTAGGGTTAGGGTTAGCATAAGAGTGTAAGCATTAGTGTTAACATTGGGGCTAGGGTTAGAATTAGGGTCAACAGGTGACTTTAGGAGGAAATGGTTAGTAGACAAAAAAACGCTACTTTCAGTTATTGCCCTATAACGTTTAACAAAACATATGGAAAAATTGCATATTTCCAAACTCATGCCTTTTTTACCAATTTTAATTGTGTAAAAGAAGTTAGAAAAAGAGTGTTTTTGTTCATTTTATTCATCATATTTTAGGATTTTGTTTTTAGTAAATTATCTGATATGATGAAAAGAATGGTATCTAAAGAAAGACCTTCTTATGCCAAAATAAACAATTTAAAATGTGTGGGTACAGTAAAAGAGAAAGAAGATAATTACAGGTAAATGCAAACACCCCATAAATGTAAAACCAGCCCATGTAACCAAGGGTATAACACAGTCAAAAGTCATGTCACTAAGGGGTTAATTAATTTATCAATTTTTTTATGATTTTATCAGGCCTTTTAGGGAGGATTTTGACTTTTTCGGCTCTAGCCAAAACCTCCCTTTTACTTCTATGGGAGCATTTTAGCTTTATTCTCAATAGCCAAGGTCCTCCCAAAATGGCCCTGAAATAAGCCAAGGTCATCACCATGGAAGTCTATGTGGCTACACTTTGTGTCATGGAATTTCGGCTGATTTCGGTGTTGGGAGATATCCATATGGAATCGGCTATGATGTCCAAATTGCAGACATATTCGGAGGCACATTGGGACTACCTGGGTACCTCAACATTTCTTATGAATGGGGACTCTATTTCGGTTTCTAGAAAGCCAATAGCATTACATGTATTCCATAAGCCGAAAGTCTATAAACCGAACGACATTCGATTTATAGACTTTCGGTTTATAGAATAGCAATAGCATTACATGTATTCTATAAACCGAAAGTCTATAAACTGAATGTCGTTCGGTTTATAGACTTTCGGCTTATGGAATACATGTAATGCTATTGGCTTTCTAGAAACCGAAATTGAGTCCCCTATTCATAAGAATTTCTTATGAATGGGGACTCTATTTCGGTTTATAGAATAGCAATAGCATTACATGTATTACATCTGAGAGTCAAATAGAACCATTAAATACTGTGCTTACAGCGCACTTTGAAAAATTCTAATAGTTTTGGGTGGTAAATAGTACACTTGCATCTTGCGGTGTTCTTCATATCTGAGAGTCAAATAGAACAGTCCAATACTGTGCTTACAGCGCACTTTGAAAAATTCTAATAGTTTTGGGTGGTAAATAGTACATTTGCATCTTGCTGTGTACTTCATATCTGAGAGTCAAATTGAACAGTCCAAAACTGTGCTTACAGCGCATTTTGAAAAATTCTGGCTACCTCCTCCTCCGCCGCTTCCACCTACACCGCCACGGTCACCGTCTCCTCAACCTATGGTTCACTTTGTATAAACTGAAAGACAATACCCTGCACTCCAACCCTCTCTCAAATGGATAATTCTGTTGATCCTCCTGGCAGCCATGCTTTAGATTTAGATTTATGTTCTTCCAAAACTAAAATCAAAGATTCCATCTAGTGCTATTTTATGGCTCAGCTGTATTTTTAATTTGTATGTATTTTATGGTTTTTGAAGTTATTTCCCTATCCATATTTGTTTGCAGGGCACTTGACCTACTCTTACCCACATTTTACTTCCTTTTGCAGCCCTCTAGCCTTTTCCAGGACTTTTTTAGAGGCATTTTAGTGCCCAAAAGTTCGGGTCCCCATTGACTTCAATGGGGTTCGGGTTCGGGGTCAAGTTCGGGTTCAAGTTCGAGCCCGAACCCAGAGTTTTTTCCGAAGTTCGGCTGAACCCACCGAACCCGAACATCCAGGTGTCCGCTCAACTCTAATGGTAACCTCTTCCGAACTTATATCAGTCAGTTTAACAAATAAAAAGAATCATATGGTATTATTTTGTTAATACAACATATTATTTAAAAACTTTTGTAACATCAGTTCTTTTGGCACTAGAGGTATATAACCCATCTGGGCCATGGTTGGCAATGTGTTCCGCCCCCAACTCTAATTTACCATGTCAGCCTCTGTAGTGTGTTTTACAACGAGAAAATTATTTTTACCTAAAAACCTCTTTTATCTATAAGGCAATATCATACCAGGTAAAAGGTGCGATGGTGCACATCTAGACCAATTTTCCCCCCCAAATGTATGCCAACATCCTAAGTAATAGTGAGGTCTACAAAGGCAAACAATGAGATGGCTAACAACAGTGCATCAATTACTGTTTCCATAACATCCTCGAATGTACATGTGTATGTGAGTGGTGGAAGTGGTGGTCCTGACGCCTGGGCCATCAGACTGGTGTACCCAGCAGGAGTATTGTTGTTTCATCTTACACAAGGCTGTTTTTAATATAGTCCCCTTACATTGCCTCACAGTTTTAGAGCTATTGTAGAAAAATTGCTGAGCTCTGCTACTTTGGCCTAATCAGTTGCCAGTTCACCACTATTATTGTTCAGTGAATGGACCCCATATATACTTTAATGTATGCATATTTGCAATGTTTTTCACCTCTTTCATATCTGTGTCTATGGCATACTAGGACAACCGCATAGAGGCCAGGATAACATAGACTGCTTTACGTGTTCAAAGGACTAACTTGTATATACTAAGAAATATCTTGACTAAGCTTCACCTTTCAGTGACCAAAATATTTACAATCCAATGAAGACAATTAAAAGTTCCTGGAAACTAAACTGACCCAAACAAAACTAGGGAGGTAAGAATCGGCAAGTAAACCTAAAACTATGACTCACTGTTGGACAAATATTTATTACTTTACTTCATTGAACAGACTAAACTATTTCTGAAGTACTAACTCTGGTTCTGTCGTTAAATCTCTATGATTTGCAAATTGCCTTTTACGGATTGAATTGTATTCTTATATACAAACGTGCATGACAACTAGAGTCTCGAAAATGATTTGACTGACAAATAGTCTGTTATTTTCTTTTGCTTAGGGGTTTCCATTCTGCACCTGTGATTCCCCTTCACTTTGAAAAAGTCAGCCAGTACTTGTTAAACTGCTCACTTACCATTGAAGTTGTAAATCACCTCAGGAAGAAGTTATTTTCTGTGTTTTATAGCACATTCCATACATTTTAAAGTAATGATGTTAAAACCAAAGTGGAACAAAGATAAAGTCGGGTCAAAAAGTTTCTTTTGTGTCCAAATCTAAAGTTATTTATGACAAAGATATGAGCTGTGGGGAAAAAAAACATCCTTGTGTCAAATGGTGACAAATTCAACATTAGAATGTGTGGAAAATGTAATGCAGACCTTGTGAAGAAATGACTGAAGTGGACATAGTTCTAATGTTTGCACTGAGAATAACCAAGACAGTAATGTTTTTATAGTCGGAATGAAGAATGGGTGTTTGGAATACCATTAGAGAGCTATACATTTATGTCATAGCATTAACATGTAGGGTTGTTAAGTGTGAAAATTGTATGAACAGAAAAACAGATAACGTCTAAAGGGTGTCCTCCATAAAGAGAGAATTTTAGGGAGTGTCAGGGACTTGGCCTAAAATTTTAAATTCCCGTCTCAATTCCCTGCATTTCCCTGAAATTCTCTCTTTACCGAGGAGACCCTTAAATGTTTTTTATATTATAGCCACCAGTAGTATGTATTATTCTGCCATTTATTTATTTTCATTGCAGTGACTAAAACATTTTTTTTTTTCATTCAGAAAGTGTTTAGGAAGAATATATTGAGGTTTCTCTTCTTTTCAAGTATCCCAAATTGGGTAGGAAGGATCACACAAGAGTTGTATGCAGCAGCAGGAACTGCACCAGGTATCCAATATATAATAATCTAAAGAATGCCCAGCTTTCTTTAAAGGTTTATTTGCAGCACACGTTGCAATGTTTTGGTTCTCAGAACCTTTCTCAAGCTTCATTGAAAAACAGGATATTCATTTTGGATTTCACTGGGAAATTAGCTTATACATTTTCAGTAAATTTAAGGGCAAAAGTGATTGAATGCCCTATATTAAATTAATTAACAGGTGAGTTAAAATTACTACCCCACCTGGTAATCCAAAAACAATTGATAACATGGAAATGTGATAAGTGCACAAAAGTGATTAAATTCCCTTTGCAATGGCCAAAATTCTGATCCATTTTTAGCACAAAAAGAGGTCTAAAGGGGAGCCTTGTGGCTCCATTTAAAAATTGGTCTAAAATGTTGAACATTTGAATGTTGAAACATGTTGAAACACAAAAACACATGTGCAATACAAAGTGCCATGCAATACAAAACACCTCAGGTGTTCTCAGGTCAAAACAGATTTTTACAGGGCAGCAGGGATATCCAATGTCCTAGAGGTCCTTGTGGGCACCAGTGTCAGGATTGTTCCTCCATCAGAAGATGGACATCTGTATTGTACCATGATCTCTCTCCTTCCCCTCCCTATTTTTCTTTCCCTCTACTTCCCCTCCTCATACTTTTTCCCTCTCTTTCCCCTCCCCATATCTGTTCTCAATCCCCCTCCACCCCATACCTGTTCTCTCTCCACTCCAGCCCCCATACCTGTTCTCTCTCCCCTCCACCCCATACCTGTTCTCTCCCCCTCTCCTTCCCTAAACCTGTTATCTCTCCCTCATACCTGTTCTCTCCCCCTCTCCTTCCCCATACCTGTTCTCTCTCCCCTCCTCCCCCATACCTGTTCTCTCTCCCCATCCTCCTTCATACCTGTTCTCTCTCCCCCCCCTCCTCCCCATACATGTTCACTCTCCCCCTCTCCCCCCCATATATGTTCTCACTACCCTCCTCCCCATACCTGTTTTGTTTACCTCCTATGTTTCTCCCCCCCCCCTCGTTCTCTCTCCCTCCTACACTGCATCATCACTAAGTGCTTATGCTGCCCCCCCCCCCCCCCCCCGCGGCTCTTCACCTCCCCTCTCACCTGGTGAGGTCGACCCCCTTCCAGGGTCCTCCGTGCAGAGGGCTGGTGAGGTTAGATCCTCTGATCTCCCCAGCCAGTGCTTCAACTGGAAAACTTTTTTTTTAAATTGGTGCCCCCTGGGGTGTTGTGCCCTGTGTGCACTCCAAAGGCCGGCCCTGCTCACAGGACATGCCCCAGCACCCAGGTGTTACCACAGTAGGCATATTGCACTCACAAGGCTTACCCCAGCATTCAGATTGCACTCACAGGACTTACCCCAGCATGGACATTGCACTCACAGAACTTTCCCAGCACCCATGGACTTGCCCCAGCACCCATGGACTTACCCCAGTAGGTAGATTGCACTGACCAGACTTACCCCAGCATGCAGACTGCACTCACTGGACTTACCCCAGCACATAGGGGCTGGACTTCTGGTGGGGTGCTGTGGTGCTGTGATGGGGTCCCAGAAATAATGACAGCTGATATGGCTGGAGGGTAGAAGTGTTGGCCAGGATACCCTTGAGTGGTATGGGCCACATTCTAGGAGATGGCTGTGGTGCCAGAGTGACCATTGCTGAAGGTGGAGTGAGTCCTCCTGCTGGAACTGAGCAGGTGACACTGTCAGGGGACCAATACGAAACGCTAATTTGTTCATTGACAATGTAATACTGTCCATATTTGTATTTGTCAAGCTGTATTGTGGAGAATTTTCCTGGTACAATGTCCTAATACTTTTATGAAATCATGCAATGCATGCATTAGTATATGCTTTAGTAAAATAGTGGTAGTTTTCTAACTTCAGTACTAATGTCTGTGGTGTTCTGTACATCTGTCACATTTATCTGTTTCAAAGTCTATTGGGCCTATTCATGAAAATTCAACTTTGGAGGTACAATTTCCTTTTGAGACTGTCAAATTCAACACCTGAGTAAAAAACCCAGGTTCGAATCTTGCCCATTGAATGTCATAGAGGTTGAAATGACTGAAGTTATTTTTGAGACTAAGTCGTCCTCTAATGTTTAGTTTTAGTGAATAGACCCAAATTAGTCTGGGTCAGTATGTGTCAGTATCAGTCTAGAGAGTCTTATAAACCAATGTATACTGCCCTTAACCTGTCTTTAGTGTGGACGGAGCATCTGGATGTTTGTGGGCATCAGCGCTACCCTTAGTTTGACCTAAAAACTGCATTTCCATGATGGTGATGATAGTGGAATTATCTATCAAAACATGAGGCATTACAAATTTCAGAGCAAGCACCGTGCTGTACCCTCTGGCTACTGAAAGCCAGGAAAGGGGAGCAATGTATGTGTGAAAGGACATCTCTCCTTGAGAACTGTTTAAGCAGGACTGGAGACATGTCCCTTTTGAACCTTGCGGATTTTGTAAAAACATCTGTTTACCCTTGGTGGAATACTACAATGAACTCAACAAACAGTGAGTCAATTCACAAACCTGGCCTAAATCAATAAGTAGTGTGTTTCAGCTCCCTGTAAGAAAAAAATGCGTGATAATTTGCTCTCTTTCTTGGTTTGAACATGCAAGTGCAAAATCACATAAACAGTTTTTTCAAATTATGGGTCCTGACTTTTAAAAAGTCTCCGATCTTGACCAATTAAATATACACATATTAAATTTGTGGTGCACCTTCTACATGCAGATACGTATTAAGAAGATACTAGCTTTACTACCTGGATTCTACCTGGATTTAGATTCTTGTCTATTTAAATTTCATATTCCATAATAAACTCTAAAAAAAAAAAAATATGCTTGCATGAAATTTCGAAGCTTATATGTGATCAGATCAGAGTCTTGTTGCTCCGTCTTGTAGCAGTTCACAATTGTTGTTCAGCAATTTGCACCTTTACTCAGCAGGCTCGTTGTTCAGTCTTGTCGCAGTTTACAATCGTTGTTCTGCAAGTCTCACCTCTATTTTCTCCACCGTTTTGTTGCTTCATTGAACAGCTTGTTAAGTTTAGTCCGCTTCAAGTGTTTATAATCTTTCTTCTTCCGATTGGTCGGTTCGTGAGAGTGACATGCTGTGCATACTATGTTTTCGAAAACATACAGCGTGTATTCAGCTATTATGTCTAAATTGCGTTGTTATTTGGGGTCATAGCTCATGTGTAGCTTGAAATTCGGCTTCTGTTATGACCCCAATGTACCCTGAATCTTTCTGAACTTCGGGCCAATTGAAATCTTGCAAGTGCTGTGAAGTTGATGGGTCATTGTTCTACATCACCAGTGATGTCATAATCTCCTGTTTCTCATCCCCAGTGTCCATATGGTTCATCTAAAAAAGTAAATCTTTATCTGTTAAAATGTATTTAGGAGATAGTGTCACAGAACAGAACGTTTTTCTCTGGACTAAACGAAAAGTTGTGAACTGACTTTGTTTTTTGTTTGAATGTTAAATAAGATTGAGTATCTTTGACGTGACTTGATTTTCTGGAATATTTGCTATTTATGCGCTGGTAAAATCAGTATAAAGAGTTCTTTCTTCGAAGCTCCCAACAGGACAGCTGGATACTTTTGTTATTATAAGAGAAAATTATGGCTGCCAGAAAAGGTAATAAGACCAAACAAGCATCTAAAAAAGGCTAAAAAGCAGGAAAATCATCCTGCTGAAGAAAAAACGCTGGTATCCATGTTTTCTCCCCATAACATAAAAGCGGTTGATAAAATGGATAAATTGCTTGGTCACAAAACTAATGCTTCATCAAAACAAGAGTGTGAACTGTCATCATTTCAGGTATTCAATATGGAGCCACGTCTGGACGTTACGTTTTTACACACCAAGGATGAACTAAAAGAATATTAGTAAAAATATTGGGATGTACAGCTTATTCACATCAAGGAAGAGCATAAAGGACATTTTAGGGAAATTAACAAATAGCTGCATTAATATTTTATTGACTCTGCAATTATACCCATTGTAATAGGGGAAGCTGATATGATCGTAGTACCTATGTTGACAAAATTTGTTATTAACCCCTTAATGACAAGACATTTTCACTTTGACTTTCCCTTGGTGACAATGGCTGTTTTGACATTTCTGGGGTGTTCTTTCTCACATACTGTACCCACACAGATTATATGTTGGTTTTTATCGTCATAAGAAGGGTTTTCATTAGATACCATTATGTTCATCATATCTTATAATTTTTTGGCTGTGAAGGAAAGGAAGTAGAGGGAAAACAGCTTTGCATGGATTGTCTCCAAAAGATAGCTGCTTCTTCCTCCACTAGGTAAGCCAATTCACCGGACATACAGGCTTGTATAAGAAAGGTTGCTCAGGGCATCTCTGCAGCTGTGGAGGTAAGACATCAGGGAGAAAAGAGACTCAGAGGAAGACTGGACTCCTCTATCTCCTCATATTCTAATCTTGGAGAGTGATGTAAATATTCTCTCAGAATCCCTGGATACCAAGTAAGTGGAGAAACTGATATTGATGGTAAGGAAGACACTTGAAATTCCTGAAGATTCTCATAGTGTGGAGGGATCAGATAAACATTTTACCAACCTGCACAAACAGAAGCTTCCCCGCTCCATAAAGCCATAAAAGAGGTTGTGGTTGTGAATGGAAAAGACCTAAGAATCGTCTCCCCTTTCAAAGTAAACTTGCAAGACTCTATCCATTGGAGGAGGAGACTCCTAAGATTTGGATAACCCCACCTAAGGTGGATGCTCCTATCTCAAGAGTGGGGAAAAAGATGATGCTACCTCTAGACAGTTCCACTTAACTGAAAGAACACATAGGCCGCAAGTTGGATGCAGATTTATCCAAGATCTATACAGTTGCGGGAGCAGGTTGTCACCCAGCAGTAGCTGTGTACAGGTCCATGAAGAGCTGGTTAAGAGAACTGGATTTGGATGTGGAGAGAGGCTTCAAACAACAGGATCTCTGAGACACAATTTGGGATATGTGCATGGCCACAGAATATCTGACTGAAGCATCACTGGACATTACAAGAATATTTTCGTGAACCATGGCCTCTTCAGTGCCTGCCAGAAGAGCCTTATGGTTACGCTACTGGGGAGCTGATGCATCCTCAAAGTCTAATTTATGCTCTATTCCTTTCAAAGGCAAGCTTCTATCTGGAAATACCTTAGAAGATTCTATAAAGAAGGCAGCAGAAGGATGTAAATAAGAGCCAAAAAAAAAGGTACTTCATAGTCAGACAGACACCCTACGAAGGACCAATATTTCACTGACCCGGTAGGGAATCTAAACGTGGGAACCAATGGTGAGTGGATGAGCTTCTTTCCAACCAGTGCTTTCATTCCCCTGGGTAAGGGTTCTGACTACCTGCCAGAGTTTGGAGCCAGACTGTCCTTCCTTAGCAAGATCTGGACTCACTAAATTAAGGATACCTGGGTGCTTTCCATAGTCCTAGAAGGTTGCAGGCTGGAATTTGTTTGAAAACCAATAAAGGATTTATTTCTTGCAACTCGTATTCCTACAGAAAGGCTCAAATGGAGATGTTTGAAGGAATACGTGAACAATCTCTTAAGGAAAAGAGTCATTGTGCAAGTACCTCAGGAAGAATGCTTTCAGGGACAATATTCACTGTTTTTTCAAGTCCTAAAAAGCAAAGGAGAATGGAGACCTGTATTAGACCTGAGATCCGTCAACAAGAGGCTCAACGTCAGGCCTTTCAGGATGGAGTCAATCCATTCCATCACTCCTATCATCAGAAGGAAGGATTTTCTGATTTCCATAGACCTAAGGGATGGATATTACCACATCCCAATTGCACAAGATCACCAGCACTTCCTGAGGTTAACAATAGGGGAAGAGCATTTCCAATTCCAGGCCTTACCTTTTGGCCTAAGCACAGCACCCAGAACCTTTTCAAAGGTTTTAGTGGTAATCATTGCTCAGATGTTGATCCTCGGCATCAGCCTGTTCCATTAACTAGACAACATTTTACTAGTTGCTTCAGATCCCCAGGAAGCCAAGTATCAAAGAGACCTAGTTCTTTCAGAACTGCAACGATTCAGTTGGCTGGTCAAGTACAAGAAGAGCAATCTAGTTCAAGCTTAGAAAATTACCTTCTTGGGAGCCAAGTTCAACACAAGCTAGGATTTCCCTTTCCATGGAGAGAATCACAAGGTTTTTAATCTCAAACAATTACTACTGTCCACCCTGGTAACAGCAAGACCATACATGAGATGATTGGGCATCCTAGACTCTACTGGGCCCAGTGGCATCTCAGAGTCCCACAAAGGGAATTCCTGGTCCAATTCAACAACAGGAGGTTGAATTGGAATCAACCAGTCAGAATTTCTTCTAAAGTAAGACTCCATCTGACCCATTGCCAAGATACAGGGCCTATGGATGACAGCAGAGTCAGTTTTTCCAAGCAACATCTTGGAGATGCAGGCCATATTCAGAGTCATTCTACATTTATAGACAACACTAGAGGGAGGTTGGACAACATGGCAACTGTCTCCTACATAAATCACCAAGGTGGAACACACAGTCTCAAATTAATGATCAAATTGAGACCGATAATGATGTGGGCTATGATGGCAATACATCTACTGGGAGTTCAGAATACAGTGCAGATTACCTGAGTTGGATATCCATGACGAAGGTAGCTCTTACCCAAAGATGAGGAATGCCTGAGGTAGACCTGATGGCCACCTTCCAGAACAAACAGGTAGAGGCATACTTCTCCAAACACTTTGACCCGAGAGCTCTGGGTCAGGATGCTCTGACTCAGAGCTGGAACTTCAAATATTAATGCTTATTCCATTCGAGCAGTATCTGCCTCTTGGGTTTCTGTGGCAAAAGTTTCTCCAGACAGTATTTGCAAAGCTGGCATGTGGTCTTCAGTAAACACCTTCAACAAGGTCAAGGTAAAATGGAAAATGTATTTTCTTACTTACCGTAATTTTCTTTCCCTGGCTATTATTCATGGAAACATATACTTCCCACCCATTAACTTGTTTATGCTTTCTTTAGAGCTTGTTACTGACTGGGGATCCTAGGAAGGGGTCCTCCTTTAAAGGTTTGAGTGTTTTTTTCCCCTGTCCTATCGGCTCTAAGGGGCGGAGCTAACCCATGATGTATATGCTGCCATGAATTATATATAGCCAGGAAAAGAAAATTACAGTATCTAAGAATACATTTTCCATTTTTTTCTCCCCTCTGTTGTGTAGATAACCAGAGCTAACTATTTTATTTGCAACTAAATGGCAATAGGTAAGCCTATCGCTTGTTCAAATAAGAATTGTTCAAAAAATCACCATAACACCATTTGGCCAATTAATTTTTTTTTTTTTTTTATGTTCTATATAATGCTGCTGTTGATGGTGATTGTATATTTAAAGTATTGAAAAAAAATGTTGATAACAATATGAACTCTACAATATATATTTGGAGAAGCTATTTTGTATAACAATGTGGATAATTGATACTTATTTTTGTTTAACAATCATATTTACTGACTGTCAGTGGGTATTAATGTAATTTCACGATATGTAAAATGCTAAATTGAAAAATGGATACTTAGGTTTGCTTAAGTTGAATAGGTGGTGCAGGTATAATGGTTATAAATACAAAACATAGGAATGTTACAAAATGTAAACTTGCAATATAATATTTGATGGTTATTATTGGAGCAGGAGTTTTCTCTCTTCTTTGCATTGGAAATATTTCATATTTCATTTATAGTGTTGAGCGAACCCGAACCGCACTGTTCGGGTTCGTACCGAACATTACGTTTTTTGTACCTCCGACCCGAACACGGACATTCCACTGTATGGGGTTCGGCGATTACATTGTATGTAATGCTATTGGCTCTCTATAAACCGAAATAGAGTCCCCCATTGATAAGAAATTCTTATGAATGGGGACTCTATTTCGGTTTATAGAAAGCCAATAGCATTACATGTATTCCATAAACCGAAAGTCTATAAACCGAAAGACATTCGGTTTATAGACTTTCGGTTTATGGAATACATGTAATGCTATTGCTATTCTATAAACCGAAGTAGAGTCGCCATTCATACGAATAGGTCAATTGACCTATTTGTATGAATGGGGACTCTATTTCGGTTTATAGAATAGCAATAGCATTACATGTATTACATCTGAGAGTCAAATAGAACTGTCTAATACTGTGCTTACAGCGCACTTAGAAGAATTCTAATAGTTTTGGGTGCTAAATAGTACATTTGCGTCTTGCGGTGCACTTCATATCTGAGAGTCAAATAGAACAGTCAAATACTGTGCTTACAGCGCACTTTGAAAAATTCTAATTGTTTTGGGTGCTAAATAGTACATTTGGGTCTTGCGGTGCACTTCATATCTGAGAGTCAAATAGAACCGTCAAATACTGTGCTTACAGCGCACTTTGAAAAATTCTGGCTACCTCCTCCTCCTCCAGCGCCGCTTCCACCTACACCGCCACGGTCACCGTCTCCTCAACCTATGGGTCACTTAGTATAAACTGAAAGAGAATGCCCTGCACTCCAACCTTCTCTCAAATGGATAATTCTGTTGATCCTCCTGGCAGCCATGCTTTAGATTTAGATTTATGTTCTTCCAAAGCTAAAATCAAAGATTCCATCTAGTGCTATTTTATGGCTCAGCTGTATTTTTAATTTGTATGTATTTTATGTTTTTTTTAAGTTATTTCCTTATCCATATTTGTTTGAGGGGCACTTGACCTACTCTTACCCACATTTTACTTCCTTTTGCAGCCCTCTAGCCCTTTCCAGGACTTTTTTAGAGGCATTTTAGTGCCCAAAAGTTTGGGTCCCCATTGACTTCAATGGGGTTCGGGGTCAAGTTCGAGCCCGAACCCGGACTTTTTTCCAAACATCCAGGTGTTCGCTCAACTCTATTCATATACTTAAAGGATAAAAAAAATGTAATTATATAAAGACATTAATTTGGATAACTGATACATACCTATGCTTAAGATTGATATGTGGTGATGTTCAGGTGGTTACAAACAGAACCAAAGGAATGACACAAAACATAGAAATATAATATTATATTTGCTGACAATGATCACAGAAATTAAAGAATAGGAGGCAAATATATGACTTCTTCATATTTAATGGGGGGGGGGGGGGGGTGCTGTGTCTTAGTTCCATTTTGTATCTTTTCCTCCAGCCTCTTCTCTTTATGGATTTATGGGAGGAAGAGAATAATTTTTTATTTTTTATTGATAATTCACCTTGCAAAATTCAAATGATATGTTTTGGGGACTATGTGTTGGGTACACATTAAATAGGCATTAAATCTCTGGTTAGCAGATAGTCACCATAGGGACTTCAGTGTGTTTTATGTATGTGTGTTTGGTGTGGAGACCTTGATACGTCAGTTTGGTTTATGGATATTACATCAAGGGAAATGCTTTGAAATGTATGACTTTAAATGTATAGATTATTAATTTCTATTTGTCTATGTAAGATATATATGTCAGGGAAAATACAGTCATTTGCTGCCTACAGGAAATGCATTGTAGAAGACTGGACATCCTTCTTAAAAAAAAACAAAATCAGAACTTTCCAATAATTGAACACTCATCTCTTCCAGCTAATAGAAAAAGTGACATATTAATTATGATCTTGAAGGACAAAAAATATGAGGGAATATATAAACAATCAGACCCTGAGGTAGATTTTTTTCCTTATTTGCAAAAATAATGATAAGACATTTTCTGTTTTGAATTAGTTATTCCCCAAATAAAAGGCAGGTCAATTTTCTGAATGGAGTTCTTGGTAATATGTGATCTGGTGCAGGGAACCTTTCTGTGCATGGGAGACTTTAATTGCAGATGTAGGGTTCCCCCAGGTAGGATAATCAATCCTTCCATTTGAACTATGCCCAGAGTCTTTCAAGAAACACTGGGTAATTCTGGGGTTTAAGATTTAGGGTGACCCTTGAAACCTCTGGACAGAAACGATTTTTTTTTCTCTCGACAACACCGATTCTATTCAAGACTGGTGCTGATCAAAGACTTTACCATCAAGGAATAAAACTATTTGCCTGGTCATACCATTATCCAATATTTATATATACTCTGAGGGAGAGACACTGGGAAGTAGATCATATGTAAGCAAACCCAGTGACCCTTGATGAAATGTATGAAAATGCGGAAAATTGCTTTAGAGAAAATTGAAATAGTGATAGCAGCCTGTCGGTGCGCATATAAATGCACTACTCAGGGTCAATTGATAAAATTGGATATACAACAAAATAGAGCAGGTAAAAGAAATGTATCTGATCTATATATTGAACTACACAATATGAGTGTTGCTAATAAGATCAGTCCAGAGGTGGAAGTCTCAAGGAAAATAGGAGAAAAGCTACAAAGGATATATGTTTCTATACAGCAAATAAGACCCTGATTAAAGTTAAACAAAATTGGTTTTATTAAGGGATTAGAGCTGGTAAAATGCTTACTAACCAACTTAGAAAATTGTATTGAAAATTTAGAATTTCCAATATTGTAGGTGACAACGATATTGGAAATGCTTCAAGAGATTATTATGCCTCACTTTATAATATACCGCTACAAAATCAGGACATAGATAAGATTGGAGAATGTGTTAAAGATTCTAACTTGACTCCTTTAACCCCTTTTCTTCTTTCTCACATACTGTACCCACATAAATTATTATATGTTGTTTTTATCGTCATAAGAAGGGCTTTCATTAGATACCATTATGTTCATCATATCTTATAATTTACAACAACAAAAAAATCATAAAATATGATGAAAAATGTAAAAAAAAACACTTTTTCTAACTTTGACCTAAAATATAATTTAGACAAATACAATCATTAAAAAAGACCCCATCTAAATAGTTTCTAAATGTTGTCCCGAGTTCAGAAATATGCATGTTTCTATATTTTGCGGTATTTTTTTGTGAGTTATGGGGCAAAAACCTAAAATAGTGTTTTTTTACTATATTGACCTTTTGACCCCAACCCAAACCCAAAATGTAACCTTAACACTAAATTTAACCCCAACTCTAACCCTTATGCTATCCCTTAATATATTTTAATTTTAATTTAATTTTAACCCTATCCCTTATGCTAAAAATTATTTAATTTTAACCCTATAGGCAAATTTAACTATATAACCCGTTTTTATTTAATTAAATATTTATTTTAATTTTTTTACATTACTATGCTACTTAACTACCACTAGGGGCAGTCAAGTAGAATATTCAGAGCGATAGAAGTGAAGTTACTTTGCATGCTGCTCCGTCAATATGGCTCCCACCATTGTTCCGTGTGGCGATCGTGGGTGCCCCAGAAAAGAAATTTCAGTGCTCGTTATTGCCTTGACATCGCGGCAATAGACCAGCACTGTTAAAGCGGTTTTTGCTTGATTCACAGTAGGACGTGCCAGGTCCGTCCATTGTCGGGAACGGAGTTCCCGAAAGGACGTGCCTGACACGTCCATTGTCGCGAAGGGGTTAACTCAAGAGCAGAAAGATTTGTCGAACTCTCCATTTACAGAAATTTGTAATATCAAATGTAAAATTTAATAAGACCCCTGGAACAGACACGTTTTCTTACATTTTCTATTTAAAAAAGTCTAAACTCATTGGTCCTTATCTAACAAAGGTTTTTAACAAGATAAGATCTTATAAGTCTTTCCTGAAAGAAGTGTTGTAGACATTGATTTACCCGATCCCGAAACAGGAGAAGGATATAGCAATAATACCAAGAAGATCATTAATGTAATAGATTTGGCCAAGTCCAAAGGCATACACATGCTGACCATGTCACTGGATGCCAAAAATGCATTTGACAGGGTCAGGTGGGCCTTCTGGGATGAGATCTTATAAGCAATTAACTTCCGTGATTCTCTAATTGTTGCAGTAATGGCACTGTATACCAATCCCATGGCTAAAATAACTGGTTAGGGCTTTATGTTGGAAGATTTTAACACTAAAAATTGGACACGTCAAGGCTGTCGTTGGCCTCCTTTCTATATATCTTGTCACTTGAGCCTCTGCTTCCGACTGTTCAATAGAATCCACTGATTGCAGTGATTGGTGTGTTTGGGGTGTGTAGGCGTTTTCTCATTGGCTAAGAGCTGTTTTTGGCATGGTAACTGGATGCAGAACTTTTAATTGTCTTAATTTGAATTGCTGTTTCAATAAAAAGCGTTATTTGTCAATGAAGGCTTTTGGTTGGCTGACTGTAAAATGTGAAGTATTTTACTGCACATGTAACATTTAGTAATGGAAATACAAGCATGTTTTTTTTATTAAACACCATAATTACCTTAATGCCTTAATGTTTATCCGGGGCACTGTGTTTGAATTGAATAACATGTTATTTTTTTAGGTTAATGGGCTTTATTATAAAGGCACCACTATCTTGTCATCCATATTAGGTACATTTTAGTTTGTTTGTTTGTTTGTTTGCGCTGACTAATTTTTAGAAGACAAGTTCCCAAGGCATTCTGTATAGTGTTAACGTTTAGCAATGGCTCTTCATGGGCAGCCACCAATCATAATAGCATATGCCACCTGTTAGACAGGCAAGAGTGCTCATGTGACCAATGATACCCTTGCATGCATCAATAACTTATTTTGAATTCAACTGTATATTTTTAAATATGTTCTGACTCTTATCTCCCCCATTTTAGAGAGTTGAAATCACTTTGAAGCCTGGAGTCGTGGATTAATTAATATTTATTTTTGTTTAAATCTGTATTCCTGCTAAATATAGAAGTTATGACAATACAATGACAATACAACAATAATAATATCTGCAGGTGAATATTAAATGCAAATAAATGTTTTGGAATCAAGTACCATCAAAACAATTGAAATAGCTTGGAGTACAATATGCAGTCCTAATTCTTAAATAGTTATTAAGAAAACGTTATTAGGCTGCAAACAGTATTTCAAAACGGTGTCCTGCAAACTAAAGACATTGAGAGCCTATAGTTCCCAATTGTAGTGATTTTGCACCATGGAATGCAATGACTGACTGATTAAACTATAGTTTTCAATTTGCCAAATAAGACAGTGACATTCCAGTCAAATACAAATGGTGCTACCTAATACATCAGATTCCTTTTCAAATTCATAAATCACTATGTAGACTTGGCAACATATCTTGAAACATAATACTTAATCCTCTAAAATGGAGGGCAGCCCTTGAAAGCTAGCATAGCAAAACGTGCATTTACCTCTACCCATATTAGACATCTCTGCGGAATTCCACTTACAGTTTTCTTGACACTTTCTTGTCAAGTGTAGAGAATCTGAACATGGCTGCCAACTATTAGTGAACAGACACCTGAATAAATCAAAGGCCATGGAGGACTGGCAACTTTTGGTCTGGAGCCGGGACTTCTGTAATGTTAATGGGACCCTGGTAGGGTTGCCACCAGGCTGGTACACTGGCCGGTATTTTCCTGCTTTCACAACACTGGTGGTGAGGAAGCTGTCATCGTCAGAAGTGAAGCATGTCAGCCCCGCTGTGCACTTAGTCATCTCTCCGCAGCCCTCCTTGGCAGGGCAAGACTGCATGCACGTTGCACATTCAACGATGACAGCGAAGAGAGAGAGTAAGGCATAAGAGGTGAGGGGGAGAGAGAGAGTGAGGCATAAGAGGTGAGGGAGAGAGAGAGTGAGGCATAAGAGGTGAGGGGAAGAGAGAGAGTAAGGCATAGAAGGTGAGGGGGGAGAGTGAGGCATAAGATGTGAGGGAGAGAGAGAGAGAGAGAGAGTGAGGCATAAGAGGTGAGGGAGAGAGAGTGTGAAGCATAAGAGGTGAGGGGGAGAGAGAGTGAGGCATAAGAGGTGAGGGGTAGAGAGAGAGTGAGGCATAAGAGGTGAGGGAGAGAGAGAGTGAGGCATAAAAGGTGAGGGAGAGAGAGAGTGAGGCATAAGAGGTGAGGGGAAGAGAGAGAGTAAGGCATAAGAGGTGAGGGGGAGAGAGAGAGTGAGGCATAAGAGGTGAGGGAGAGAGAGAGAGAGAGAGAGAGTGAGGCATAAGAGGTGAGGCAGAGAGAGTGTGAAGCATAAGAGGTGAGGGGGAGAGAGAGTGAGGCATAAGAGGTGAGGGGGAGAGAGAGAGTGAGGCATAAGAGATGAGGGAGAGAGAGAGTGAGACATAAGAGGTGAGGGAGAGAGTGAGGCATAAGAGGTGAGGAAGAGAGCGAGGCAAAAGAGGTGAGTGAGGGAGCGAGCGAGACATAAGAGGTGAGGGAGAGAGAATGAGGCATAAGAGGTGAGGGAGAGTGAGTGAGGCACAAGAGGTGAGGGAGAGAGTGAGACATGAGAGGTGGTGAGATAGAGACATAAGAATGGTGAGGAGGAGAGAAAGATATGGATAAAAAGGGGATATGAGAAAGAAAGAGACCCCCGACAAACATGGGATATGAGAAAGAGAGAGACACAGACAAACGGGATATGAGATAGACACGGACAAATAGGGGAGATGTGAAAGAGAGAGACACTGACAAAAAGGGAGTATGAGAAAGAGATAGACACGGACAAATAGGGGAGATGTGAAAGAGAGAGACACTGACAAAAAGGGAGTATGAGAAAGAGAGAGACACTGACAAAAGGAGGGAGATGAGGGGGAAACGGACAAAATGGGATATCTGTGATAAGGGGATATCGATAATGATTTACCAGAATTGGTACCTGTACAGAGGAGCCTGAAGCTCAATCTGGTAGGGATCTGTCCCTTTTATTGCTCCACCCCTTGTGGCCCCACCCTTTTGTGGCTCCATCCCACATCCATGGCCGGAATTTTTTTGAGGAAAAAGGTGGCAACCCTATACACTGGCCAAGCATTTGTATTTGGGCCTCCTATTTTATCATCCATATTATACCTCCTATTACATACCGCATCATACACATATGATATGGTTGGTTTGACATGAACTTTCGAACATTGTATTTATGCTATAAATGGTTTTAGTATTGAGGTCCATGAAGAGTATATAAGAGTAGTGTTGAGCGAACCCGAACCGCACTGTTCGGGTTCGTACCGAACATTACGGTTTTTGGACCCCGGACCCGAACACGGACATTCAACTGTATGTTTGTGTTTGAGTTCGGGGTTCGGCAGGGCCGGCGCCACCTGTAAGGCGACCTAGGGCGCAACTTAGCAGGGGGCGCCGGAACCGTGAAAAAAAAATCCTCCCCCTTACTTACTTTACTTTGTGTTGGAGTTCGGGGTTCGGCAGGGCCGGCGCCACCTGTAAGGCGACCTAGGCAGCCGCCTAGGGCGCAACTTAGCAGGGGGCGCTGGAACCGTGAAAAAAAAAATCCTCCCTTACTTACCTCCTCGCTGCTGCTCTGTCTCCCGGTGCTGCAGGTCCGTGGCTGTGAGGGAAGCATTGTGCACTCCCCTCCAGCTGATGCGGATTCAATAAAGTTTGTTTAAACTTTTTTTTTAAACAAACTTTATTGAATGCGCATTGGCTGGACGGGAACGCACAACGCTTCCCTCACAGCCACGGACCTGCAGCACCAGGAGACAGAGCAGCAGCGAGGAGGTAAGTAAGGGGGAAGGGGGGAGGAAGAGGGTGGCTAAATCCTGGCATATTTAGGGGCATAATCCTGGCATATTGTGTGGGAAAATCCTGGCATATTGAGTGGCATAATAATCCTGGCATATTGGGTGGCTAAATCCTGGCATATTGAGAGGCATAATCCTGGCATATTGAGGGGCTTAATCCTGGCATATTGAGATGCATAATCCTGGCATATTGTGTGGGGAAATCCTGGCATATTGAGTGGCATAATCCTGGCATATTGAGGGGCAAAATCTTGGCATATTGTGTGGGGAAATCCTGGCATATTGAGTGGCATAATAATCCTGGCATATTGAGTGGCTAAGTCCTGGCATATTGAGAGTCATAATAATCCTGGCATATTGAGGGGCATAATCCTGGCATATTGTGTGGGAAAATCCTGACATATTGAGTGGCATAATAATCCTGGCATATTGGGTGGCTAAATCCTGGCACATTAAGAGGCATAATCCTGGCATATTGAGTGGAATAATAATCCTGGCATATTGGGTGGCTAAATCCTGGCACATTGAGAGGCATAATCCTGGCATATTGAGGGGCATAATCCTGGCATATTGTGTGGGAAAATCCTGGCATATTGAGTGGCATAATAATCCTGGCATATTGGGTGGCTAAATCCTGGCATATTGAGGGGCATAATCCTGGCATATTGAGGAGCAAAATCCTGGGATATTGAGGGGCATAATCCTGGCATATTGAGTGGAATAATAATCCTGGCATATTGGGTGGCTAAGTCCTGTCACATTGAGAGGCATAATCCTGGCATATTGAGGGGCATAATCCTGGCATATTGAGGGGCACAATCCTACAGCGCTTATTCAAATGACAGTGATTATTTTAGTGGGTGCTATACTACATATTTGTACCCTGCCCTGAGCCCAGTGCCACAGAGAGTGCAGTGCAGTTGCAACTGCATGTGTGCCAGGCACATGACTTTAATCCTGTTCTGTTAGCTCAGTGGGCAACATCTAGGCATTTTTAAAAACTAATTTGTTGGTGTTAAATATTACATTTGCGTCCTGCACTTCATATCTGAGAGTCAAATAGAACCGTCCAATACTGTGCTTACAGCGCACTTTGAAAAATTCTAATTGTTTTGGGTGCTAAATAGTACATTTGCATCTTGCGGTGCACTTCAAATCTGAGAGTCAAATAGAACAGTCCAATACTGTGCTTACAGCGCACTTTTAAAAATTCTGGCTAACTCCTCCTCCTCCTCCTCCAGCGCCGCTTTCACCTACACCGCCACGGTCACCGCCTCCTCAACCTATGGGTCACTAAGTATAAACTGAAAGAGAACATTTTACAACATTTTGCAGCCCTCTAGCCCTTTCCAGGACTTTTTTAGAGGCTTTTTAGTGGCCAAAAGTTTGTGTCCCCATTGACTTCAATGGGGTTCCGGTTCGGGGTCAAGTTCGGGGTCAAGTTCGAGCACGGACTCGGACATTTTTTCGAAGTTCAGCCGAACCTGCCGAACCCGAACATCCATGTGTCCGCTAAACTCTATATAAGAGTATTTATTATTATCTATGGACCTTCAAAAACTTGCCATGGACATTGGTGTCCTTGTGTGGATATTTTACTTATCCCTGTTCAAAATACACAAATGTGTAATATTGCTGGGGAACCATGCATTTCATTTCTCTCTGTTCCTATGACATTGCCAATACGTTCTTTTTAAGCTGTTAAGTAGTACATCTTATATAAAACTTCAAACAAGAACAGAGATGCATTTACATAATATAATCATATAAATACATAAGTATTTTATTCTTAACAGTTTGTATTCACTGTTTCCTAAATACTGTTTATACAGTTGTCAGAAGGTAAAAAAAAAAAATAAAATAAAATAAAAAATGTGCTCGATAAATCCAGTCAAACTATATCCAGAAAGAAAACTACTTTGGCTTCACAAACAAGACATTCCTGTTTCATTACAACAAGCTACAGTCTCAGTGTTGGACAGCAAATGGTGAATACAGTTGCATAACATTGCATGTCATCTTGTAGAAGTTGTATCACTGACCATAAAAGTCAATAGGTCACTACAAAAAATGCACCTGTCACAGTGTTGTCAATGATAAGCCGAACAGAGCATAAGTATCACGAGTGGCCATGTCCACAGATTAGTTCATTTTATAATTAGATATAGTCGTCATTCAACTGTTCAATGTAACCTCTTAAAAGACAACTGATCTCAAAACAAAAACTCCTGTTTAATGGAAAAATTGTGTCAAGTGTAGGAATTTTAAATGGAAATGTTTTAATGAAAGAAAACAAATAAAATAACTTGTTGAGCCCTCTTTGCTTGTATAGCTCTTTCAGAGGGCTTACATCTTGGTAAGATGGTCTGACTTATCTTACCCAAGATTCTAGAATCCATGTCGGCCACCAGATAGTGCCATACAAGCAAAGAGGGTTTAATAATGTAATTTACTGGTAATCTTTCATTAAAATATGTTTAATTAAAATGCCTATACTTGATGCAATATTTCCATTAAACATAATTTTTTTGCTGACAGTTGTCATTTAACCCCTTTTTGTCCTCATGGTGAGTTAACTCCTCCTATGCACTGCGCTGATCACGACCTGATGCATTAACTCGTCATGCAGGTAAGCCAGTGGTGCACTCCTTGAGCGCAGCCAGCCGGTGTGTAATGGGTCCAGGACTGCCTTGCAACTGATGCAGTGTTCCTGTACATAATAGATGGTTTTCCAGACACGTGATAATTTTGATTAGCCAATTAAAGCAATCGCATGCAAATGTAAAAATAAAATCAATGTTTTCAAATCACTGTCTGTACTTCACATATTGATTGACAGACAAGTGGGAAAGAAAGAAAAAACATTTCATGCAAAAATAATAATGTTAACACGTCCTTGCTGGGCACAGTTTATTACTGGGATCAGTGTTCTTCCTACTTTGTGGCACCTATTTTGTTTTTCTCAATATTTTCTTTTGTATTGCAATTTTTGCAATTGGTTCAGTGTATTTATGTGTACTTTCGGTTTCAAAAGTATTCGGTGTGAATTTTCTTTGCTCTGTCTTGTAAACAAAATGCATTCTGCACTGGCCTGGAAAAATTGTGATATGTGTGCCAGCCATTTTGACACATGCAACATTCCCTATAAGTGTATATACCTAGCTATGCTTGACACAATTAATACATGTCTTACATAAACTACAAGTGTGAGTTCAGTGTGATATAACATGCTACCTGTGGTGTATAATATTTTAAATGCACTTACCTTTTCTTCACCATCTCCACAAAACTGTTATCCCCACCAACTGCATTAAGAGCATCCACAATTTGCTGCAAGAGTTGATTTTTCCTCCTTTGGCTTGTCCTCTTTTATGCTGCCCCATCACACGGTTGTGATAATGGGACAACTTGTGTACCAGTGCTGAATGCTCCTCCACTGAGATGCTCTGCTGGTACAGCACTCGCTCATATATACACCAGTCTCAATGCTACGTCTTGTAGCAGATTGCAATTGTGGTTCAGCAAGGCACACCTCTGTTTCCTCTGCAGTTTCATTGCTCCATCTTGTAGCTATTGTTCCTACACAAAATTGAATTAACTCATAACTTGGGAAAGGAAGAATGTAGAGAGCTGAAAATAGTTGCATTGATCTAGAAATGCTACCCTTAGAACTTTTAAGACCTATAACATAAGGTCTTCAGGATAGAAATCTCATTTGCTGTTGAACAGGAGATTATGACATCACTGGTGATGTAGAACAATGACCCATCAACTTTGCAGTTGATGTGGTGTCTAATTACCTTAAACCTTACTTAACTCATAACTCAGACAAACAAACAGACATTTTCTGTTGTAAAATTAAGATTATATTATTTTAGTATGTTAATTTAACCCCTGCATGGTCATGCGGATGACACGGGTCACGGGTTTTTTTCCCACTTTTTTCTGGGTATCTTAGTTTTTCTTTTTAATAGTAAGTTAGTTGGGATAAGTGGGTTAGTGTTGTACTGGCTGTGTAGAATATCATTGGGAAATAGTGAAAAAACATGTTTGTTTTGAAATGTTCTCTTTTTTATATGTATTTTTGCATACTAAATTCTAGATGAATATGGTATCCAAAAAAAAGCTATAACTGTCTTTTAAAAAACAACATATTAATTGAATGGCTGTGTTAAATGACAAAGAGGAAAATTAAGTTTAAACAACACCATATCAAAAATCTAAAAAGTGCTCTAGTCATTGTCCCAGGAAAAACCTTGGTGGTTCCTAAGGGGTTAAAAAAATTACGATAGTAGATAATAGCTATTTTGTGACATGTTTGATTATACAGTAAATTACAATAGATGTGTATTACAATGCAACTTATAATAATTCTTCCTACTGCACTAAGAAAGCAAAAAAACATTTTCCTTGAAAAGTTTGTTCCATCCGTCTAATCACCATTATTTCTGCACAGATAGCCTGTGGAGTATCTAAATATATATATTTTTTGTGTGTGGAAAGAAGGTCTTTGTTGGATCACTTTCGCAGATGCCCAAAATATCTTGCTGATGGGGATTCTGGCTAATAGCATGCAAATACAGGAAGTGAGAAGTCACTGTATTCTAAAGCCTTGGAGTTATTTTAGAGTGTTCTGTTTGTTCAGTACAGAATGCTTATAGCTGGAACACAGAGAATTAAAATGTAATGTCAGATAATAACCAGATGGTTCACCTAGTTTGCCCTTTTTATACCTGCTTTAAAAACCTTGTACTATTTTGCGTGCTGATGTTCATATTTATTTAGAGGATCCCAACCTCACATTTTTGAAAAATATATTTATTTATTTAGCTATAGAGCAATGTAATAAAACACTAAATATACATATATGAGCTAAAAGCATGTAGGACTGATCCTTTAATTCTCATTAAGTAATTATTTGGATGTGTGTTCCTGGCTGTCATGTCACTTATGCTTATTATTAAGTGCAAAGTAGCACAAAATGCATAAGGATTATTTGGATGAATTTGGTCTGTAGCTGCACAAGTTTTATTTGGAGTAAAGACATTGATTTATCATATCTCATCGTGAAGCTGCCTCCCTACGTTTTTCTCACTGTCCCTACATATCAAACAATAATAATATCGGTGAGCCGGATCAGGGCCGGCCTTAAGTGTTCCGGCGCCCTATGCGGGCTTCCCCCGTGGTGCCCCCCCCCCGTCTCTTTCACCCCCCTATGTTTGTGTCTCTCTCCCTTCTTATGTTTTGCCTTTCCTCTTCCTTGCCATGTCTGTCTCTCTCTCTCTCCCTCTGTTCTGTCTCTTTCCCCCCGTCCCCTATTCTGTTTCTCTCCCCCCATCCCCTGTTCTGTCTCTCTCCCCCCGTCCCCTGTTCTGTCTCTCTCCCCCTGTCCCCTGTTCTGTCTCTCCCCCCTAACCCCTGTTCTGTCTGTCTCTCTCTCCCCTCCCCCTGTTCTGTCGGTCTCTCCCCCCTGCCCCTGTTCTGTCTCTCCCCCCTAACCCCTGTTCTGTCTCTCTCTCCCCTCCCCCTGTTCTGTCTCTCCCCCCTAACCCCTGTTCTGTCTGTCTCTCTCTCCCCTCCCCCTGTTCTGTCTGTCTCTCTCCCCCCTAACCCCTGTTCTGTCGGTCTCTCCCCCTGCCCCTGTTCTGTCTGTCTCTCCCCCCCCCCCTGTTCTGTCTGTCTCTCTCTCCCCTCCACCTGTTCTGTCTCTCCCCCTAACCCCTGTTCTGTCTGTCTCTCTCTCCCCTCCCCCTGTTCTGTCTCTCCCCCCAACCCCTGTTCTGTCTGTCTCTCTCTCCCCTCCCCCTGTTCTGTCTGTCTCTCTCCCCCCTAACCCCTGTTCTGTCGGTCTCTCCCCCCTGCCCCTGTTCTGTCTGTCTCTCTCTCCCCCCTAACCCCTGTTCTGTCTGTCTCTCTCTCCCCTCCCCCTGTTCTGTCTCTCCCCCCTAACCCCTGTTCTGTCTGTCTCTCTCTCCCCTCCCCCTGTTCTGTCTCTCCCCCCTAACCCCTGTTCTGTCTGTCTCTCTCTCCCCTTGCCCTGTTCTGTCTCTCCCCCCTAACCCCTGTTCTGTCTGTCTCTCTCTCCCCTCCCCCTGTTCTGTCTGTCTCTCTCCCCCCTAACCCCTGTTCTGTCGGTCTCTCCCCCCTGCCCCTGTTCTGTCTCTCTCTCCCCCCCCCTTCCTTACCTTTGCCTGAAGGGGTGGCTTCAGGGAGGGGGCGGAGCTAACCGGCACAGCGGTGTAGCTCCGCCCCCACCCCGGGAAGCAGAGCACAGTCTGCATTACGGGGAGCCATGGGCAGCAAGACAAAGTGCTGCTCGGCTCCCCATGCTTAATGCAGGCATGGGGAGCCGAGCAGCACTATCTCATGCTGCCCGGGGCTCCCCGTGAAGCAGATGCTGCTCTGCTTCCCGGGGTGGGGGCGGAGCTACACCGCTGTGCCGGTTAGCTCCGCCCCCTCCCTGGACCAAGCAGAGAATGCCGAGCAGAGGGCTGGTGAGGGGGGATCTTTTGATCTCCCCCAGCCAGTGCCTATACCGGCTTTTTTTTTTTTTTTTCTTTTTACCGGCCGGGCGGGCGGGCGCCCCCTGGGGTGTTGCGTCCTGTGCGCTCGCACAGGTCGCACACCCCTAAGGCCGGCCCTGAGCCGGATAGATGGAGAGCTATTCTGGCGACTCTTGTCATTATTATGTGGAGGTGTGTTTGACCTGTCAGACATTGACCACCACTGGAATTTTTCCAGCTCAGCTACTTTGCCCCTAAGTTTGAAATTCCCATCTCAATGCCTTGCAATGCTCTCTTTATTGAGTAGACCTTTAAGTGTAAATTAGACTTCTGGAATAAATTGAAACCACTTTGGAAAAGTTCACTGTCAGAGCTATGTTCAGATGACTTGTTATTCAAATATTGCTATAACCCTTCTCCATTATACACACTTTCATCTCTACTGGCTTCCTGTGCTGTCTTATCTAATAGTCTATGTTTGTGTAATTATATATATATAAAGATGAAATTAATAATAGCATCTTGCACATACCATATGGGGATCCTCTTTAGATTTGGATCTAGAGTAACTTGCACTTGTTCTTGTCTTTTTAACTTTAATTTTAACTCCTTTTAGAGTGCAACAGAAAAATCAATCTGTTTGTTTGTCACTGGAAGGCTAGTTGACTCCCCAACTTGAGCTCAATGCTGCTTATTTATAATGTTCTTCGAGAATGCTATGTCATATTCCGGTGAGATAATATCAGCTCTTGTACACAAGAACGCTCTGTTCGAGAAGGTTTTCTGGCTTAATGCTTCTCAGTAATACAGACATCTACTGATAGGATGTGACGTGAGTGGAAAGCAGCTGAGATGCACAGCGTCCCTGGATATTTTATAAATGGGCTAAACTATGAACACATCTAATAATTAACAAACAGATTCAGATGCTGCAGTATAATGTCTCATTTCTTATGTGATACTGCCAGGAAGAGGAGGAGTCAAGGATTTTTGAGGGATTTTTGGAGGGATTTTTCCCAGAAATATCTTGTCATGCACTGGCATAAATAGACAGGAAGCTATTTTTTTTTTAAATCTAATTTTAAAACTAAGGAAAAATAAATTATTAGCCTCTGATAAATACTGGTTATTGTTTGTCTTTGTTTGATTATGTCAGTGAATGTTGTCAGCTATTGAGTCCCTATAGCATGCCACAAAATTCTTAAACAGCAATTAGATCACTGTGCACTGTGGGTATTTTATGGTGTAAATAATTATATACATAGTGTCTGGTAGGGCACATTCACTAACATTCTGTAACCCAATTACCTTCTAGTCAAATGTGTGTTTTTAGCTTATTTTGGCACCCAAAGCTAACCAGACCTTTGTGACAAACCTAAAGTTCACTTTTTATGATGCAATGCAACACAGAAAAGGCAGTTTTACACTGACACACATAATGCAAGAAAGGTGATTATCTGGTATTCCAATGTACCAATACAAGACTACAATGTATTGTCTGTCTGTAACCAAGAGTGATGTTCATCGACCCAGAAAAGATCCTCAGTGAAGGTGACACAAATAGGAAGGCACAAGTAACCACCTTTTCCACTGGTTGGACTTCCAGGTGGTGGTGCACACTGCACACAGAGGTACTAAATATGTGCAAGCAGGGAAAAGAAAAATGTCGGTGCGCTAAGCTAGTTACAGGCTGTACAATGTATACAAAAAACCAAAACTGTCTGCGCTTCTCAACCTAATAAAGTTGGCAACAAATATATAAATATAAATGAGAGGTTTAGGTTACATGAATTGGCCAAAGCATAATTAAGCTCACCCGCCACGTCAAGGCAACCTCTCATTTATATTTATATATTTGTTGCCAACTTTATTAGGTTGAGAAGCGCAGACAGTTTTTTGTATACATTTTACAGCCAATCACACTGTTTTTGCTGCATGATCACACCTGTTTGTTAAGCATAATTTTTACATTTATATTATTTGAGCCTGTAACTAGCTTAGCGCACCGACATTTTTCTTTTCCCTGCTTGCACATATTTGAGGTTGTTGGCTCCTCATTGTCTGATTGCAGCTTGCTGTTATAGGGTTAACTGGGAGGAGGTTTAATTGCACATCTTCCAACACATTTAAATAGGTTTTGGTAGCAGTATTACTGCTTTGTGTGCCCACTAGATAGGAGGTGAGAGTTGGTTCTCGCCCTATTGAGAGTGTGCCTTAATGTGGCGGGTGGGCTTAATTATGCTTTGGCCAATTCATATAACCAAAATCTCTCATTTATATTTATATATTTGTTGCAACTTTATTAGGTTGAGAAACGCAGACAGTTTTTGTTTTTTGTATACAAGGTACCAAGGACTAAGATGGTCTAAACAATCAGATAACAAACTCAAAACACCAAGAGGTAGATGACTCAAAGAACAGGCAATAAATTAAGGAAGAAAATGTTTTAATAAAATAGAGAGGAATAATACACCATAGATTACACAGGGTATGCCCAGATGGGGATGGGACACTTCATCGAGGCTGCTTCCGCGCAGCCGCTTCACCGCCGACTCTGCACCACAAGACAGCTCGTCACTGGAGATTTCATCGCGGGACATTTCATCGCTAAAGGTAAGTTTATTTCAGTATTTTAGCTATTTTAGTTTATTTTAGTAAGGGTGGTTAGAATTAGGGTTTAGGGGGTTAGAATTAGGGTTTAGGTGGTTAGAATTAGGGTTTAGGGGTTTAATTTTAGTATTAGGCTTCGGGGTTAATTTTAGTATTAGGGTTTAGGGGGTTAATTTTAGTATTAGGGTTCGGGGGTTAGTATTAGGGCTTAGGGGGTTAGTATTAGGGTTCGGGGGTTAGTATTGGGGTTTAGGGGGTTAATTTTAGTATTAGGGTTCGGGGTTAGTATTAGGGTTTAGGGGGTTAGTATTAGGGTTCGGGGGTTAGTATTAGGGTTTAGGGGGTTAGTATTAGGGGTCGGGGGTTAGTATTAGGGTTCGGGGGTCAATTTTAGTATTGGGGTTAATTTTAGTATTGGGGTTTGGGAATCATTTATTAGGGGGGGGGGGGTATTTTCTTTTTACTTTTACATGAACCGTCAGCTCTTACATAGCCGCGGCCGCGATCAAATGGCCGCGTTATTCTTCATTGCTGACAGTCCAGCGTTCTAACTGCCACGCTGAACTGTCAGCGATGAAGATGCGGCGAAGAAGTGTCCTAGACCCTGCCCAGATATGGCTTCCTGGTTTGCTGCACCTAAAGGGAAACCAGATGTACCACACTGACAACACAGAGACAAATGTATGTGGTTGCTATGGTTCTTATGCAGAGGAGACTTACCATGCATATCTGGTCTGAATTGCCTATGAGGTGGACCAGTCTGATATGCAAATTAAGAGGTCTCTTCTATCATGTCAGTGGGGTACCTCAGGGATCAGTACATGGACCCATTCTTTTTAATATTTTTATTATTGATATTGATCTTGTTGGTAAGGTATGCCTTTTTGCTGATGATACGAAGATTTGCAATAAGGTCAATGTTCCTCGAGGGATACGTCAAATGCAAATGATTTTGTTAACCTCAAAAAATGTTCAGAGCTGTGACAACTGATTATTTACTGTAGATAAGTACAAGATAATGCATCTTGGGCATAAAAACACAAGGGCACAGGATAGAATATTTGATAAAGTCTTAACCTCAACATCTGAGGAAAGGGATTTAGGAGTAATAATTTCAGAGGATTTAAAGGTAGGCAGACAATGTAATGCACTGGTGAGACCTCACTTGGAGTATTGTACGCAGTACAGGAGACCGTATCTCCAGAAGGATATTGATACTTTGGAGAGAGTTCAGAGAAGGGCTACTAAACTGGTTCATGGGTTGAAGTATAAAACTTGCCAGGAAAGGTTAAAGCATCTTAACATGTATAGCTTGGAGGAAAGACATAACAGGGGGGATATGATAGAAACATTTAAATACATAAGGGGAATCAACAATGTAAAAGAAGAGAGTGTATTTAAAAGAAGAAAAGATACCACAACTAGAGGACATAGTCTTAAATTAGAGAGACAAAGGTTTAAAGTAAAATGTTTATTTACTGAGAGGGTAGTCGTGCATGGAATAACCTTCCAGCAGAAGTGGTAGAAGTTATCACAGTGAAGACTATACTAGGCATAAGACAAGGCCAGGGACTAATGAAATTATTTAGAAAATAGGGCAAACTAGTTGGGCTGGATGGTACTTATCTGCCAACACATTCTATGTTTCTAAGGGAGCAAAAAAAAAATAATTGGAACTCCTCCTTGCCAAGGAATCTATAGGGCAGGCTACTGCAGACCATTCACAGTATAATACATAGCTTACAATCCCTGACTGACTGCACCTAGAGAAACACCAGCTGTACCACAATGACAGGTACTACGATAGGCAAAAACATATGTCTGTGGTTGCTGTGTTCCTCGTACAGAGGAGACTTGCCATGTATTTGAGATATGGACTGCCCTGGTGGGTAGAACCTGCATTATCTTCAAATGTAAAGGTCTCCTCTGTAATGGTGCAAAAAAACTGTGAGCACGTCATCGGTGATAGTATTCTGCCTAAGCTACAGCAATGTGATAATATACTTGCATTGTCAAAACTATTTTAATCATTGGAAACAGTTAGTAACCTTACTAAGGGGCTGTATGTATTTTTTTTTTATTTGAAGGTCATGCTCCATCACCCTGACAACTTGAATGATTAACACTTTGAGCTGTTTTTGTTATTTTACAATTGCTTTTGTATTGTACTCTCAAGCAATTGCTGCCAAGAAAAATAGCCAATACAGTTGCATTATCATTGGGAACAGAATATACCTTAGGTTTGCTAATATTTTTCCGATAGGACATAGGGACACATTTCCATATACCAAAATTTATTTAAAGTGGATATGGGAATGTAGAATGGAAAAAAATGGTATAATTATCATTGAAGCATTTCATTAAATGTTAGACAGAGAAGATTTATCATATGTCAAAAGATAAGATTTAACAACTACTATATAAGTGGCAAATGTGCCAACAAGTATGGGACGAGCGACTATTGAGTCTTTATCAAGTACTTGTCCATGTGGATTTAAGTCCCTTATACTTTGAATCCAATATATTTTTTAATCATTTACACAATGTTTATTGAACGTTCTTGGGAAATAAGTCAGTGTATGCATGTTGTTTAGGAACAAATCCATGATCTGTTGTCATGTCTGAATATTGCTGTAAAGAGCTGTGGAATATTATTGCGTGCAGGAATTAATTTATTAAATGCCCAGATGTTTCTGTGAAGATATCTACATATTTATGCCTTTGTCTTATGTCATAATCCCTTTGTAAAATATCATCCTTTGACTCTTTGCCAAGCTTGATAAAGACCTCCTAGGGTTCATGTTGGCACAATGTGGCCACATTTGTTGCTGATACTTATTATTCTTCATACCTGTGTATCAGAACTGGCATTTTAAGTGCCCTCCACTAATGCTCATCCCAATCATTTTACATCTATCCTATATCTATGTCTTCACAGAAAATCATCATGCAGTCATTATCTACCAATAGTAAATTACATTTAAAAAAAAACCCAAGAAAGCGTGTAGCTGTTTGATGTATTACTCCCATCACAAACAACATTTAACAACATTTGTTAGGTTTCCTTTTTTTAAGGACTTTTATTGCTGTTAAAACTCTTTAAAGAGCCATCGCTGCCTGGTATATTTAATAACAACATCATCAGTTCCTGTCATCCTTCACAAGCACATATGTGAAACATCTGATTCTTCAGTCTCAAGACAAACATATCTTACTGTTTATTCGCATTTCAAAACTTCCACCTTTTAAATGAAACACATATGTTTTCTGTAAATAACAAATAGCTGTAAGCACAATTCACTGTAGATTATGATATATTTTAACTTTAATTCAGATGAACATCTAATTTTTTATACTTCATTGGAAATTGTTCCAGGATGCTAATTCTGATGTCAAAACTACCCTGTAATACAGACCAAAATATCAAAACAGATGTGCTTCAAAGTACAAATGCATGGCCCCCTACCCATAAGTCTTACAATGACGCTTGAAACTAGGTACCCAAGCATCCAGATCTTAGTGCGTCATGAGCTATTAAACACTCACCTCTTTATTAACTACATAAAATGGATTTTTACCATCTCTAGTTTTCAATGAATGACACCTTTATCTTTGTAAAGCAAAGGTTCCCAACCTTTATTGAGATCACGTCCCTACTTGCTTTTTTTTTTCTTTCAATATTTCCTTTTTATTTCATTATAAAATGTGTAATGCAATAACAAATGACAAATCATAATGTATAAAAGATAAAGTGTTATTAAAGTCCAGACAAAATCATCATTACAGTGCAGCTTGTTAAATCGTCAATGACCTTTGAAAATATTTACATGAAAAGAAAAAAACAAACAAGAAAGACTAGACAGGACTGTTGGCTGAGCGACAGAATAGCTATGTAATAAACTGCTTTATGATAAACCTTGAAATAGGGGTGGCCAGAGCAGGGAGGAGAACATCCAACCCATGAAAAGGAATACCCAAGAAAACTATAACAATGGCCAGGGTAGAACTTCCCACAATCATTAGTATATTAGACCTAAGCTATAGGAGACAGATTAACAGATTTTAAACTCCATTTGTGGTCAACCACTTAAGCCAGGGGATCCAGTTTTACTCAAATTTACTATTACTACCTGTTTGGAAAGAGATGCCTCTCTCCGTGTTGTACGGAAAACAAGCTAGTTCTGAATCTGTGACCAGCCTGGAGCTACACCCTGCATCCAATTTCTTGACATGACTATCTTTGTAGCTAGCAGAATGTGGATTATTAGCTATCTTTTCCTGAAGGGAAATCTAGATGAGTTAAAATACATAATGGCTCCAGGTAAGTCCTCCAGAATCGATTGTTCCAGTACATCAGATAATACCTTGATAACTGTCTTCCATATTTGTGTTATGATTGAACCGTTACACCATATATGCCTTGAGTTCCTAAATTTGAGGAGGTGTAGTTTATTCTGTTTAGAATCCTTGGCATCAAGTGCCACTGATGCAGTATTTTGTAGTGTAGTTCAATTATATTTAGGCAATGGAATGATTTTTTGAAATATTGTATGGAATCAAAAAATTGCTCCAGCTGTACCTCCTGGCCTATGTCTTCTTCCCAGTTCAGCCAGGCTTTTGGTTTCAACTCTTTTTCCTTTAGACCTATTACTTCTAGACACTTAGAGGTAGTTTTATGCTAACCATTGGGGTCAAAGATATCCACAATTTCTTTAGTAAACAAATCTCTGTCTCTGTGTAACAGATGGTGGGATAAGTAGTTGTTTAGTCGTAGATAGTTAAAGATCTCTCTGGAGGGGAGTTCCATCTGTACCTGCAGGATTTTACTTTATGGCCTTCCAGCAAATCGCTTATCTCAATTGGGCATGTTTTTTTTTTTTATATTTTTCCAAATTTAGATCTTTCATATTAAATTCATAAACTACACTACAAGTTCTCTTAAATGTAAACATTATATTCTAGGTAGAAAATCACCACCCCCTCTAGAGTTCATCCATAGCTGACAAGTCACTCTTGCCTCTCAGGGCAGACTCTTTAAGATACCAAGTTTCATTCCCTACTGTTGAATCCTGCTATCACTGCATTCCATATCCCCCTGGTGCTAACTCCCGCAGGTTGGGAAACATTGTTATAAAGTATTTTGTACTGCGTCCTGATCTGCGAGAAAGACTTGCATTTTCAATGTCACCTTCTATGTTAAAGTTGATTGGTCATAGAGGTTAGCATAGGATTAGAAAGGTAGTCATAAAATAGCAATAAAATATACAAACAGTTACTTTTTTGTTTTTTACATTATATGATAATCACCATGAAGTCTTGGCTAACTGGTCTAACAAATATAATTACCACCAGTCTGAAAGATTCATTTACTGCATTACAAGGACTTACACAACACAATGTTGCCATTGAGGTTTTTTTGTTATCCGTTAGGAATATTCAGTACATTTTTTTCTTCTCCTATACTGTGGCACATCTCAACATCTGATGATGCCAATGATCACTGAATGACCTTTCCAAACAGGGGAGGGGTCGCAACTTTTAGCCCAGAGCGCAAAAATAGTTTAGCGACTAACGGTGTAACTTTATCAGCTCTCTCTTTCTCATCAGAGATTGACACAGAAAGACAGGCAAGACAGATATGTTGACAGATAAGGTACAAAGATTGATAGACAAACAAGACAAATGGATAGAAAGCTTGGTGCAATGGGACATTTAGTAATGAAGAGGGGGACAATTGCCTCCTTTCCAGCCTTCCCCTGTCTCCAAATAATGAAGTGTTTTATATTATTTCTCATGTATACATTATACTGATTAATTTCTTACTCTTTCAACATTCTGAAATTGTTGATGGGAAAGAAAATCAAATAAGAGCTGAAAAAAAGACTTTTCACAATAACACAAATAATACAAAGAAAATTAATAAAGACAGAATAAATAACAGACAGATTATTTCCTAACCTAAAATGTATTTACTGCTTGACTTATTACTAAAAGCATTTAAACACACTGTTTGTATTTGGTAACTGTAGAAATA